>CM027863.1:22548135-23251894 GCA_016097605.1 Eucalyptus guilfoylei | reverse complement strand
CGTTTGAGACTTGGTTGATCTATCACACAATCGCTAAGGTTATTAGAGATAAATAGGTTTTCAAGATTAAGCGAAGGTCGAATAGATCTATTGAAAAGTATGAGACTTGTCTTGTGGCGAAGGTTATACTCGACAAAAGAGTATAGCCTATAAGGAAACTTTTCATTAGTTGTAAAGTTTGTCTTTATATGTCTTATCCTAGTTATTGTCGCACATTGAAACCTAGAATTACATCATATGGATGTAGAGATGACATTTCTCAATAGAGAATTAGATAAGAAATCTATATGAAGCAACCAATAGATATCACAACTGAAAGTCGGGACCATAAAGTTTATAAGTTACGTTGCTCAATATAGGGCATTAAGCAGTCATCTATGGTATTTTCGTTCTCATCGAATCATAACGGCATTTGGATTCATGACGATCAAAGAAGATCACTGCATGTATATCAAACGGTCTAAAGATAAATTTGTAATTTTATCACTTTATATGAACGATATTTTATTAGTTAGGAATTACAAGAGTTTAGAAAGAAATGGAAAAATGTTTCTTACACTAGTGCGATCGAAATTTTGATGTATGCTATGATGTGTACTCGACCCAACATATGTCATGCCGTGGGATTGATGAGTCGATACCAGTCAAATCCTAGTCAAGTATACTAGAAAGCAATGAAGAGGACCCTAAGATACTTGAAATGTATTATGGACTATCAACTTTGTCAAATAAATTGTTAAGCCTCTTAGGCTACTAGATGCTAATTGGAGAACCTATAGGGTAAATGACTTTTGGATATATGCTCTTGCTCAATAAATATGCAATTTCTTAGAATAACAAGAAATAAACATGCACGCACCTTATCTATGATAGTGCGAATTAATTGCATGATTTGCTTGTCACGCCCAAACCTCGGGCGCGCCAACATCCCGGCCATGGTCATGCAAATGCGACATTTTCGTGTAGTGTTGCCGACCCCATTCATTTCTTATTGTGCAAGCGGACATAAACCCCCCGACAAAACTCACGGCATAAATGAAAGTAGGAAACTAACTCAAACATAAGCAAACATGCTTTCAAAGGTAATCACACTAGGGTTTACATACCAAAAAGGGGCAACCTACAAAAAAGGATCAGTCCTACGACCACTAGTGGGACTCATTCTTTGATCTCACTTCGATTGATGGGCTCTGCAAGGGTTCCGCCATCTATGGTCTAGAAATTTTGGCCCACAACAAGGTGAGACGTTGTCTTATGAAGTTAAACCCCTAAACCCCTATTAGAAAGAATACGCCTGAGGGTGACTACCCACATCACACGTAAGACTTACCTCACCTTATTTCCTTCCCGCAGTTAGTACAACTCAAATCACTAAATCACGGCAATCATAGGGACTTAAACAATTGAACGCAATCACTTTCATATCATCAATAACCACACTCAAGACACGTTCCAATTTTCGTTTATCACCACATGAACATAGCCTACTTTCGCAGCTCAGTATCTACTAGCATATAGCCAGGCATCGTCTCCCACCTTGAGCACGGCCGGGCTGAAGACGCCGACGCATTCCCGAAGGAGCATGGCCTGGACCATCGCGACCCATCCGTTGTAAAGGGCATCCCATATAGTAGCAAGTCCGACTCAATAGCCCAAGACAACTTCCTCTTAATTATCACACAACAATTTCATAATTGGCTAGGATATTTTGCATTTCGTTCAATCTTAAATTAAAAATAGTGATCCCGACCATTTTTCTTCATATTAAAAATATTCCATAAATTAACCACGTGAGTGGGGACAGTTATTTAGATCAAGAAAACCAATATCTCACTTTTTCAAACCCCACGTGTTTAATATAATACTTAAAATCCGATTTTGCATAAAAACCGGATACTTGGGTTTTTATGAATAAAATCCATATTTATCACAATCAACACTCAATTTGCCACATTCATTCATCTAATTCAAATTTTAAATGCACAGCAGCAATCAATACGGAAATTTCGGAATTTAGGTCCCGACAAAATTTTCGGAATTTAATAAATAATTAAATTTTATTCCGAAAATTAATTAAATAATATTATTTTAATAATTTAAATAATATATTTAATTTTAAATTTTTAAATAATTTTGAAATATTCCAATTAAATCAAAATTCCTTCATTTAAGTCAAATCACCATTTAACTAATATAAACCACAATTTAACCTTAATTAAACCTACTTTAACTTAATCATACTCTTAATCTAATTTACATTAAAATAAACTAAACTAACCACCTAAGCTTAATTAACTTAAGCTAAACACACCTAAAGCATAATTAACCCTCTAATCGAGGTTTAGTGAGCTAAACTCACTCGATTAACGAACCGATCGAACCAAAACGACGGGGATGCCGCGGGGATCGACTGTCCTCAAGGCGGGCCGAGCATCCGGGGTCGAGAAGCCGGCCAAAACGGGCTAAAACCAAGCTGGAATACCCATTTTTCCAGCTATTGATTTGGGGCCGAGAAGGGTGGATCCGGCGTTGGTTTGGGGCGAGGATGGACCAGGGAAGGTTGAGGGGTCGAACCAAACCTAGGCGGGACCTAAACGGTGGCCGGAGGTGGCTGATCCGCGGCCTGAGCTAGCCAAACAGCTGCCTGGAAGTGAGGACGAATAGGGACGACGGCGAGAGGCGGGCTGAGATGCATGGGCAGCAGCACGGGCGAGAACGGCGTCACGGCGGCGAACAGCGACAGGCGGAGGCGTGCGACAGCTCCAGGCGACGTGCGGCTCCTCCTCTGCAATTTCTGGGTTTGAAAAGCACCAGCAAGAGGAAGAAGAAGCTGGTCGAACGACAGTAAGAGGGGAGAGAGGAAGGCGGAGGGCGCGCGGCCAAGGCGAAGCAGTGACGGCATGCGGCGTGAGGCGGCGACGACTCCAGCTTCGGTGAGCGACGACGGCGATGAGAGGCCTGCTGCTTCCGCTTGCTAGGTTCTTCGCACAGCCAGGAAAGGAAGAGAGAAGAGGGTGCCGACGGGGGAGAGAGAGGAGGAGAGAGAAACCGAGGGGGACCACTTCTCTCATTTTTTTCTTTTTTCTTTAATCCCTCAAACATGGCCCACCATGACCTTACATGAGGTCATCTTCCACTCACACCAAGCTTCCACAACAATCCTCCAATGGGTCCAATTCTTCCTCCGCAAATGGCATGAAATCTTGTACATCAATTTCTTCAATTCCATTCAATTATCTTCCAATTGAGTCCAATTAAAGTCCATAAATTAATCCAATGTTCCTAATAAGATTTGTGAGATAACAAGGACTTCCAATTTCGACTCGCTTCATTGCACGCTTTAATTTCACTCTGCACGATATTAGCGCGTCTTGATCTACCAAGTAGTTTTTTTTAAAATTTTCATACATTTGACCTGTGGTTAATCATTTTCAAGCCAAAATGTACATCTTTGATCATTGGCGACTCTCGGTTGTCGTGGTAATCTCAAGGTTTCAAATACGAACACGATGCACCCAAATTAACGAAAAGTCGGTCCGGTCTTAGCGATCGACAAGAATTCTCGCAATCTGGTAGAATCACCCACACTTGATCACATGCCTCTGTGACCTATCTCCAATCTCTAGTCGATTTTTAATTGTGCCATAATGACCAGACAGACAAGCTCGGTCGAAATGCCGCTTCCTAGTCAAATTCTCGAGTCGATGCATAGAATCTCTTAACGGCTTCACCTGATAGACTAGTTTTCACATGAGTGGCCGACTCAAGGAAAATAACTATATGTGCAAAGATGAAATGCCCATCTCAATCTACTGAAAATAGAATTGGAAAATCGGGATGTCACATTGCTGCAATACAAAAGTAGTATAACAAAAATGTTTGTTGGAAAATTTAGACATTGTCATTGAAGTTCAAGACCGGTAACAGTTTATTGTGATAGTTAAGTAGCCATTACTTGTGTAAAAGATCCCAAATATCATGGCAGGACAAAGCACATTGATATAAAGAATAACTTCATCATAGATATAACAACACAAAAAGAATAGATCCCACGATACATTTCAACTAATAGAATAGTTACTGATTTGTTTATGAAGGCCGTTCTTAGATACATGTTCTTGACCCACAAGATGTTTCTAGGGTTACGTAGAATATGCTTTATAATATTATTGAGGATCATTAGTTTATGTATATATGAACATATGTATTGTACTTCTTTATCTTTTAGTGGCCTAATGTTTCATCAATAAGTACAAATCCATTATGAAACTAACACAAACACATATAGATTGTTGAAAATATATATCAGCAGGCAATGATTATCTCATTCACACGAGCAATCACCTCAAATGTTATATTTAGCACATTGAGTTAAGACGTTATATACTATAAATGCTAGAAGAGCAAATTTAGTATATAACATAATTTTACGTCACCTTGATTAGAATTATGATGAGGATAGTTATTTGTATGTGACAAGACCAAACATGATAGTTTTACAATCATGTACGCAAGGATGCTTTGATGCGAGTACTTAATTGGGCGCTATAGAAAGTGAGCTAATATAGCACTCAAGCTAAACATAAGTACGTGAGAAGCATGTGACTATGTTTAGACTAAGATTTGTATGGTGGATGTATTTAATAAATGACATATGCCCTTATAGAAAGAGAAATTCACTATAACATGTGATTTATACTACCTATGCATTGTATGACTAGCTAGGGAATGTAAGTGAAATTATCAACATTTATTCATCATGTAAGCCCTTGAAGTAATTCATAATTTACCTCATTTTTATGCCCTATGTTACTTATGACTATGTTTTGGAAGTGACAAATCAATATTGCTATTTTAGCATGTTGCTGACAATCATAAATAGATATGACTTTATGGAATATGTCTAGAAAAGTAGATATTCTGAAATGGAGAGAGACATTAGTATGAAAAAAGACTATTATTATTTTACATCTATCACATGTATTTACTAGTTGACTAATTATATCGCATTATATGGTTTTTGTTATAATTGTAAATACATTGTGATTTGAGAATAGTCAAATATAACCCTTAAAGGATAAGGATACTTGGATTGATGCAACAAAATATGTCTAGGACTGTGAGACATCAATTGTTTATTTCTTTTGGGGTTGTAGTTATTATGTTCTCCCTAACAGTGCATAATTTGAGCTCACAAATTCAGGTGTACTCACTGGTCGCACGACTTTTTTGGCAGTATGAATTATTTCTAAAGTAGATAAATGTTGAATGTTTTATATTCTTGATAGAATATTATCAAGCCCATCATGTTCGAGTGGAAGATGTTATATTGTAATGGTTTCGCCAATATAAGGTGTATGTTTTAGGAGACATCGGTTCATCTTAAAGTAATTTGTTCAAGAGGCACCCTTTGACGAGGTGCGAACAATTGTCTCTTAAGGGAAGTTAAGGTAACTTTCTCATTGTGCAATCTACATAGAAAAATAGAACATTATGAAAGAGAGCGGTTCTCTCATCCCCTCTCCATCGAAAAAAACATATATACGAAAGGCTTTTATTACTACTTTGAGAAGATGATCGGCATTAACGTTATGAAACGGAAATAACTTCCTCGTGATCGTATTCGGACCATCGTGAAGTTGCGTCGTTAATCGTTTGTTGGTGATTCAACATATCTTCTTGGGTAATTCGTTTGTCGTGCATTGAAAGGGTTAGTTGTTTCTTCCTGACACTTTTTTCCAACACTTATAATTAGTCAAATGTGTCGAGAAAGAAAGCATGGAAGCCATTTCATTATATCAACAAAAGTTGAGATCTGGAGAAAGGGTAGAGGTAGCTTGATTTCTATTTTTCCATGACCTTGATGTGCAAGCCTCCCCAAAGCTTAGAATCGGATTTCAGCGAATTTCACCTCTCTTGACCTTTATTTATGTGATCATATTCCAACATATAGAAAATGTTCGGAATCACGTCACTTTATTCCATCGAAGTCATGCACTCGATAATCGTATCAACTAATTGTGCAAAAGAATTTGTCCCTTTGGCTAGATTGCATACTTGAAATTGAAAGGCATCGACTTGTCTTCTTTCCACGGGATGGAGAAGTTTGATAATTCACTTTGCTTTTAGTATGGCCGAAAAATTATGAGTGAAAACCCACTAAAGAAATTATGAAAGGGATTTCGTTATACATGATTTAATGGGAGAAATTACAAACCAAAAAAAAAAGTCTTAAATCCATTGATCAATCCTAAATTTTTCGATTTGATCAATTTAATTATGAATCTTTTGATGATTAGTCAATTTAGTCCGCCTAACCAATTTTGACCGAAAATCACCGATGTGACATTAGTCCATCCTATGCAACACAACCGGCTAATAGGGTGAGCAGCGGTCTAGGCCGACCCTGGACCGATCCTGACCAGCCCAACCCCGCCGGTCTGGTCCGTTCCCAAGGGGACCAGGTCGGTCCTTGGTCTGAAATTCCTGGACCAACACTCTCCATGGTTGGTCCTCGGTCCAAGAGTTTTGGGTCGGTCCAACCCTGGACCAACCCAGATATTATATTATATTATTTATAATTCTTTTATATATTCAAACCTAAGTAAAATTGCTATTATATTATATTATATTGAGATGTTCTATCAATAACACTAATAGTAATTTCAATTTAAAACTTTTGTTGAGTATTAATTATGTGTCGTTTGTTTTGTTTTCGTGTGTTTAGAAGTTCAAGTGAATTAACAAGATGTGAAGTTATATATTCATGGTTTATATTAAGTATTTGAACTTTTTATGGTTTAATTGTATTTTACTAATGAATTTTAGCTACACTTTGCTTTTCCAATTTATTGTCAAATGGTGAAGTTTTTGAAGAGTAGAGTAGTACCGCAATTATACTACGGTGATTTGCTAGTCAAGCGGTGCGAAGCTCATTTTTTGGTTGAGTGGACTCTACATGATCAAATGCTAGTCAAGTGGCGTGAAGCTTTACGACCAAAAAAAAAAACAAAAGTGGTGTGTAGCTCATTTTTTGGTTAAGTGGACTCTGCATGATCAAATGCGGAAAACGCTTTTGCATATGGTGTTATGAATATTAAAGATAGATGATTACAAGAACTTTCTATCTTGTCCCGATTCTCGATGAGCTAAGTCAGGGTACAAATTTCTATTATTGTGTCATCTTAAATTTGCTAAATATGTATTGGTATTTATAATTTAGTTGCACAATGTCGCATTGTCGATGGATGTGTAATTTGAATTTGTAGGTTTGCTTTTTTAGGGAGTATAAAAAATAAGATGAAAAAAATTATCGATCGGTCCCGGTTGGCTTAAACCGGACCGAACCCATTGGGTCGGTCCGGTCCTTGGTCCTAGGCTCGACAGGCCTGGTCCTCGGTCTAAAATTGAGGACCGACATCGCATTGTGCGGAGTTGGTCCTAGGGTTAGGGTGGCCCGGACCAACCCGGACCATGCTCACCCCTACCGGCTAATGTGAAAAAAAATTTGTAATTTTTTGTTCTCTTTTTTCTTTTCTTTTTTCTTTTTTCCTTTTTTTTCTTTCTAAGCCTCACTAGTCATGAGTGAGGGTCGACCTTTTGCCGAGTAGTGACCCTCGCTAGTCATAGGCGAGGGCCACAAAGCCCTCCCTGGCTATGGGCAAGAATTGTGGCCTCACTCACTTTGGCCCTTGCTTAGAGTCGCCCAACAACCCGCCCGAACTTCGTTAAAATAAAAATAAAATAAAAATAAAAATAAAATAATAATAATAAATTCAGAAATTTAAAAAACAATTATAAAAATTGTCCATGTCAATATTGATCATTTTACTTGGCATTGAAGACATCCACGTAATTTTCTAACCAAAATATGTCGAAATGACTAAATTAGTAAATCATCATATGATTTAGGATTAAATTAGCCAAATTAAAAAGTTTATGAATGATTCAACATAAATACAACAGGATTATAACTTTTTGGTATTTTCCTAATTTAATGTGTAATTGAAAGAGCATGTAGTGATTTCTTGTGATGCTTTAGGATTCTCTTCAAGGATTATTAAAGCTAAGGTCGTGTCACCGGAATAGATCTAAGCTGGTATACAGTATGCAAGTATAATAAGAACCGAGAAATCCTCCATTAAGGAATTCTCTTTGCCAATATCTATCACGATGCGAGAAAGAAGTCCCCAAATGTTGATCTTTGGTTTTTAGTGAAATACCTTTTATCAAAGTTGATTTTTCATCAAATGTTGATCTTTGGTTTCTTAGTAAACAGATCGTGGCCATTTGAACATGAATTGAATTTGTGTAACAAGGACAAACCACAATAAATCTAAAAGGAAAGAAATGCCGATCTCGGAAACGAAAATATATTGATAGATTGAAAATGCATAAGGAATTTGTGTTGATAATCGTGGATTCCTTTCACAACAATTACACGTTGCCTTTTTTTAAACTACAAAACATAATTGTTCATAAGCAGTTGATACTTTAATGACAATTACAACCCCAACTCCATAATTTTAGGCCCATGATCACGCATGGACCTTATTTGTAGGCTGGTTACCACTCCTTAAGTGCCATTGAGTTCAATCGTCAATCGGGTATCTTTTATCTTCAATCGGCATCTTCACTTTGGCTCCTTCCTTCATTTCCCAACATCCAACACTTGGCCAAATTCATTTTAACGTTGGACATGTATTGGTTTTGTCATCCAATCTATATGTTCGTCAACAACTAACCGTAATTTTCGACCAAAAAAAAAACAACTAACCACCATAAGTCAATTGCTGTATTTCAAGTCCATCAATACAACATTCATGATTATCACCAAGTATTCTATTGTCGTTTTTACCCTCCACCGTGACATCGCTGAGCTGAATGATATATGACAACAACTTAGTTGACATATCAAGGTCACATGAAAATGCATATCAATTTGGAATAAATTTATTACGGGTATATCGCTTAGGTTTTTTAGTGACCTAACAATTAGTTTAGAGTAAATTTATCATAGATGTGAGTCAGTTTAAGATTTTTGATGAACCAAAAATTAATTTGAAGTAAACTTGTCATAGATATATTAATTTGAGATTTTTATGGGTATTAACCCTAAAAATTAATACAATCTAAACAAGATAGGAGCTTATTCAATCCATGTGAATGACATTTTGCATAGAGATAATTTATCATGATGTTTGATTTGTCTCTTTGTATTCTAATATTGGCGTTCCTACGATTTTGTTTTCTTTTAAATTTTCTGGCTATTTAAAATTCTCAATATGTATGAAGATGCTGCAAATCTAACACATTCCTTTGAATTATGTTTTTTTAAGAATAATGATGTTTGTTTTGACTATCTATTTAACTAGCACATGTGTTTACCGCGTTACTATTTTTTTTTCTTTTTGCTTAGTTTGTCCTTCACTCCTTTTATGCTTCTTGATGTACTGATTTTCCCAATCCTTACATACATCTCTCACATTTATTAAGTGACGATGCGCCTGTTTGATATTAATTGATCGCCAATTCGCGCCGATTGGTAATATACATAAAGAAATTTTCAAATTTAAAAATGTTTATAATAAGTGTGAGACATTAGATGGTTAATGAGAACTTTGACATCATTGGAAATTTTTGGACCATGGTTTTCTATCTTTTTGCATTCAAAATTAAGAAAAGGTGAAAATTTCTAATAAATTTTTGCCTTTTTTTAATTCTCCTGGCCGATTTTTTTATTTTTTTTTTTTTTTGGTCGAAAAAAAACATAAGTTTTATTTATATTATAGTTAGGAAAGAACCAGCAAAAGCCCAGCAGTGGGGCGTCAGTACATAACAGAGCCCAAAGGACCTGAGGTGGGGAGGAGAGCCAATTGGGCAGAAGAGATTTTTTCCTATATTGACGCGCAGCCTAGTCAGCTACTGAATTTGCAGTTCTTGGGCAATAAGCAAGGCCCACATGGGAGGTTCAGCAGCAAGTTTGACGCTCGGCAATACGGGCACGTGCTTCCTAGTTAAAGAGTTCTGCAGATTTTAGTGTACTTATTAAATCTAGACAATCTAACTCCACAAAACCGCTTCCTGTTTAGTTCGTTCAATGTACATGAGGGCTTCCAAGATAGCTAGAGTTTCCAGTTGAGCCGAAGAGGACGTTAGAACGGTCTTGGTGAAGCCGTCAATGAGGCATCCGACGTGATCGCGACAGATGCAAAAATGGCGCCTTCCGTCGATCCTTCTCCAAGCGAGCCATCCACGTTGATTTTTGGCGTTCCTTCCGTCGGAGCTACCCAAAACTAAGATGAGGTCTTGTCTTTTGTCTTTCCTGCCTAGTTTCTTGAAAGCCCCATTTTTTAAAACTTTGTTGCATAGTTAGAACCGAATCCACTTTGTTGCAGGCTTTTGGTTTGCTTCCCCTGAAAGATGAAATTGTTGCGAGTCTCCCAGATTTGCCAGAGGACATTATGCTACCGTTTTAAGAGGGTAAGTTCGGGGCTTCTTCTAAACTTCATCATCCACGCATCAATTCGAGTGATCTTTTTGTAAAAATTTTTATTTTGATTTCAGGATTTCCTCATACCTTGTGGTCCAAGGGCAGACCAAAGACATGTTCGGCTGTTTCCACATCCTTTCGGCGCAGGTCACAAAGAGGATCAGATAATATATGTTTCTTCCATAGATTCTTCTTGGATGGAAGCTTTTTGACAAATACTCCATATAAAGATCTTTACTTTAGAACAAGTCTGCATATTCCATATAGCGTTCCATAGGGCTCCTAGGGTTTGGAAGGAGGAGGATGGTTGTTCAGTCATTGCCTTGTCTAACATTTCTTGTCTGGGTGGTATTGTAGCCATTTTTTACTGTAAAAATCCCATTCTTGGCCCCAATCCATACCTAATTTATCCTTTGCAAGCTGACGTTTAGTTGGGATAGAAAGGATTTTCCGTGTGATATGCTTGTCAAAGAGGTTATTTAGGAGTTGTTGGCTCCAGTGTTCCTCCTCAAAGTTCATCAGTGCGAGACCAATTGTGGATCATTTCTATTTGTCGGCCCTCCAATTAGGCCTCTCTTCAGCCATTTGTCTGTTCTGATGTTAACATTTTCTCCAATTCCAATTGACTACATTACGGAGTTCGATATCGCGTCCATTCCCATAATTAAACTTTGCCATCCTCAAGAAGGCTTGGACCCTTCCTCAACCGGCCAAAAATCTTTTCGATTGAAATAGAGTTCTTTTAATATCTTGCACCATAATACTTCTGGATTTTTAACCAATCTCCAAGCTTATTTACCTAGGAGGGCTTTGTTGGACAAGTTATAGATCCCTAAACCCATTCCTCCCCATCCTTCCTGATTTTCAATGCTCCCCATCTTTTCCAATGTAAACCAGCTTTTGATTCACTATTTTTCTACAAAAATTTGCTATTTTTTTCAATCGCTCTACATACCGATACGGTGATTTTAAAAACTAACATCGCATAGCGCAATAAAGCCTAAACCACGATTTCGATGAATTTCCTTGCTCCGCCTTCGATATGATTTGTTCCTTAAATCCCCAATCTCATTTTACCCTTAACAATATCCAAGCAAACATCTATCTCTTGAGGCTCCCCAATCAAAGGGAATTCCCACATATTTTCCCTTCGTGTGATCCAACTCCCGAATTCTCAATTCTTCCGCCATGTTATCCCTTTAGGGCACCGCTAAAGAAGGTACCTGATTTGTTCAAGTTTATAGCTTGTGCTGAAGCATGACAATATTGATTTAACACAATTGAGACATTTTGGCATTCTTGGATAGTCCCGTCATGAAAAAGATAGAGTCATCCGCGAATAACAAGTGGGATAAGGTTGGATAGAACCTATTCAGTTCAACACCTTTTATACTCTCATCATTTACAACTTTTTCCATTGAAGAAGACAAACAATTTGATACTAAGATAAATAGATAGGGTGATAAAGGGTCCCCTTGTCTGGATACCTCTAGTAGGGTTGAAAAAGGTAAGGGTTCTCCAATGAATTTTATACTAAAAGAGATCGTAGTGACACACTGCATAACCCAGCTTAACCCATCTTGCACGAAGCCCATTTTTAGTAAACATTCTTTTAAGAAATCCCATTTCAACCTATAATAGGCCTTTTGCATATCTAATTTGAGGATAGCTCGGAAATGCTTTTCTTCTTTTTCCTCATTCTTAGTTGGTGCAAAACCTCTTGCACAATATATATGTTATCCGAATCTATCTCCCACTTTAACAAATGCTTTGTTCCCTTGAAATCAGCATCAACAACCATCTTTTAAGTCTATTTACCATGATTTTTTAGATAATCTTATATGAAAAGTTGCAAAGGATAATAGGGCGAATTGCTTTAGTTTTTCGGGATTGGGTATTTTTTGGAACAAGGGTTATATGGGTTATGTATAAAGCTGGTTCTAAGACTCCGATGTAAAAACCCATTGACCGCCTCAAAAACATCCTTATTGATTACATCCCAATGATGTTGATAGAACACTCCATTCAAGCCATCTAGACCTGGAGCCTTCTCTTCGTGCACCTAGCTGAAATATTGTATCATGAACTTCTTCCATGGTTAATTCCGCCACTAGACACTCATTTATTTCATTTCCATCTTTCCTTGTGCATTGGTCCTGTATTGGTTAACAATTTCTGATTTTGGTGAGGCATATAAATCTTTGAAGAAGGAGATTGTGAGATTCTAGAGTTGCCGTTTTTGTCCCATCCAATTATCTTCTCTCAGAGACTTCAGCATAGAAATTTTATTTCTTCATCTCCCTTTGAATAGTTATGGCATGGAAATATTTCGTGTTCCCTCCTCCCCCCCCACCTCAACCAATTAACTCTAGATCTTTAAACCTAGTAACATATCCTCTCGTTCTTCATAGAGTTTCAATTTCTTTCTTTAATTCCCTAATCCTTCTATTGTCTTTGTGATTAGTATATGCTATTAGTTAAGACTTGTAAATCCTGCTTGAGGGCATCAATATGATGATAGCTATTTGGAAATTTCTTTTTACTCCACCCGTGTAAAGCATGGGTGACAACTTGCAATTTTTCTCTCCAAACTGACTTCTTTCAAAGTAGGCGATTGCCGGGTTTGTTTTGGTAACCGTTTGCATTGAATATCCTCAATCCATAAGGCTTCAAATCTAAATTCTCTTTTCTCAACGGTCGGCCACGACATGCAAGTAATGAAGGGCTATGGTTGGATCCAACAGCTAGAGAGCATAAGCCTTTTGCTACGAGGAACATGAGCCTCCAATCTAAGTTGCATAACAACCTATCCAGTTTTTTCCTTCACAAAATTAGCCCATTCTCTACCGTGTTGCCCAAGTAAAAGCACATCATTTACAATCTATTTCCACTAACGAGCAAACATTCAAACAATTCCGCAGACGAACAATAGTTTTTAGCCATTCTATTTCCAAGTTTCTCCCAATGGTAGAGTAATTCATTAAAAATCCCCCAAACATACCCACAGTAATGCATCGTAAAGACTCACTTGTCTCATTTTTTCCTTATAGATTTAGTCTCTCCGGAAGAGGTTGGGGAGCATGAATACAAGTACCTATGATTTTGTTCCTACTATCAAAATCTTCCAAATACCAGATTTATCATCTCTTGGAGAAGTCGACTCCACTATTATTGCCACCGCCTCATTCCATAGAACTGCTAATCCCCCCGCAATCACTATCGGGTTCTTCACAAAGTTGTTTTGGAACTTCAGTTGTCTTTTTAAACGCAAAGGGCCACCTTCAAGAACGACAATCCCATCCTCAACACTGGTGAGGATTTGCTCCTCCTTGCCCCTGCCTCTCCTACTTTCTAGGCTGATCTCGGTCCCCGAGCCACCATTGCCTAGCAGTGAGAGGGCCGAAGAGGCCCTCAAGTCCGAGCCCCTATGCAATGAGGTGGCCCTCAAGTTCAAGCCTCACAATTGTTTAGATTCCCATGTTCAAATTGTGTTAAGAAGTTCAGCGAGAGCTTTTACGTTTATTGTGTTATCGGGTATTTGGTTATATTCCAAAAACCGATGATGTGGCATAAGACGACAAGTGAAAAAGGCAAACCACAAAACACAAAGTATGAAACAAATAAATATACATACATGGCAATTCGACTTCAGAAATTCTTCCTCGAAAACGTCTTATGAAGGAACATCATCAAATCCTTTAATTATGTGATTACTTGCTCAATTAAGATTACCACAGTGAAGATAACGTGCCGTGTGATGCACCTCGCTTTGAAGCTTAGCTTATCATGTTACTTTTTCTTTTTTTGGTCGTAAAAGCATATCATGTTACTTTAATCAATGGCATTTTTTTAGTAGTTTTCAAGTTAACATTGGGTACATGATTGTGGCAAAAAATATTATAGTAGTATATCGTGCATTTTGCACGAGATCATTTATTTATCATGTTATTTCAATCGGGGAGCTACCACCATGTTTACTTTTTGATTTGCCAAAAAAGATTTCTACCCGATTTCCATGGAAAAGCAATCAAGGGAAAATTATTAAAAAGAAAAGTTCTAAACTTATTGTACTTATATCAATTCAGTTATAAACTTTTAAATTCAGCTAATTTAATCTTAAATCTTTTGACAATTTACCAATATAGTCCATCTTACTAATTTTGCTAGAAATTGATGACGTTGGTGCCAACCATCCGACATGGTATGACCAACATTTGTGGATAATTTTTGGAATTTTTTGAATTTTTTATTAATATTTTTTCTTTTATTATTTATTATTGTTATTATTATTGTAAGGGCAGGCGGATTGCGACCTTTGGTTGAGGCTCAACGGCACCGCTAGCCACCAAGCGAGGGTCTCACTCAAACCTAGGCAGGGCTCAAGGCCCTCACTAGCCACATGTGAGGGGTGACGAGGCTCGTGGCCAACCCTTAAAAATAAAATTAAATAAATTCATAAAAATTTTACTTGGCATTGTGTCATGAGCCGATCGATCAATCCCCGATCACTCGAACACTCGTAGGGGCTGACCCGTGCGGGCTTAAGGTTTTATCCCTAAGCAACCTTTCAACACTCACTCACAAGGATCTTAGAGAGAGAGACTTCTAGAGAGAGAAGCTCTGGATTTGTATTCACTTGAAAATGAGATGATTTACAATGAGGAGGAGACCCCTTTATATACAAGTACAAGACAAACCGTATTCGTAGATCTCCCTTACATCTAACAGTGGAAATTGCACCTCCCCAACTACCCGCATTTATTATCAACTACCAACTACTCGCATTTATAACGTATGCGTACAGATACAGTATCGCCCGTCCCCAAGAATATTTTAGAAGACTCGAGAATACTCTAAGTCTCGGGATACAAGGCGAGGGTCGGATGTGTCACGCCCGTCCCGCAGGAACCTCTTGGATGTGCTTTCTTTCAAGCCGTGACATTCTCCCCCACCTAATTAGGCGACGCCTCGGCCGCATCTTCTCGGCATGAAAGGCTTCAATCTCCTTCTTGAATTGCCAAAGACTTTCCGCCGGCTCCCAACTTGCTTCACTCTTTGGAAGACCCTTCCATTTGACCGAGTACTCGCTTGGGCGCGCAATACCGCTTCCGTATAATGACTAGATCCGCCATGATGCTCTCGACTTCTCGATCATACGAGGTTTTTGCCCTAAGTGGCGCCGTTGAGACTCTCCTCGATCCGGATCTTCCTCATCAACTTGGAAATGTTTAAGCATACTTACATGAAAAACCGGATGTACCTTGAGTTTTGGCGATAGCTCCAAATTGTATGCAACCTTCCCAGGTAATTGCGGCACAAGACTCCAAATGGCCCTCATAGCAACGGATCAACCTCTTGTGCACATCCTTGCATCGAAGAACCACATGCGCCTTGGCCAACACTTGATCTCCAACTTGGAACTCCACGTGCCGTCGTTCTTGTTGGCCCACTTCTTCATGCGCTCGGATGCTTTGTGTAGACATGCCTTGCCAAGTCGGCTTGCTCTTGCCAATCCTTAGCAAATTTGTACGCGGGCGGACTCCCTCGATAACCCGAAGCAATGGTGCTAGGGGTATCTGGCGAGTTCTTTGTCCAACGTGATCTTGAATGAGCTCGGCCGGTTGACTCACTCCACCTTTTGCAAGTTGTAAGAACCGGGCTATGTCGATCAACTTCACCCAATTCACTGCATCATGCTCACATAATACCGGAGATAAATTCCAAGAGTGTATTAACCCACTCCATATGACCGTCGGTTTGGGAATGCAAAACTCGTGGACATATTTAAGCTCCATCCAATGACTTAAGATAATTCGGACCGGAAGCGCCAGTGAAACGAGGATCCGTCGCTCACGATCGTTGTGGCACACCCGGTGTTTATTCCATTAGCTACATGAATAGCCTAGCCGCCTCCTCGTCGGACAATCCTTCCATCTGAGGCACAAAGTCGCGTACTTGGAAAATCTGTCCACCATGACCATGAGAGTCCGACCCCGCCCGAACTTTGGCAAGTTGATGGAAGTCCATGAAAACACTTTCCCATGGACGAGTTGGAGCGGAAATGGCTCCAACAAACCGGCGGCGGCCGTTAGTCTAGCTTGTCTTGTTGACACACCAAACAAGTCTTCACATATGCCTCCACGTCGTCCCGCATTTGTGGCTAGTAGTACCGATCTTCGACAAGGGCCGCGTGCGGTGGATCCTAGATGACCTACCCACTTCGAGTCGTGGCACTCGCGCAAGATCTCCTTCCTTAGCTTCCCATGGAAGGGCACATCGATCGCCTTCCTTTGGTGTAGAACTCGTCCTCACACCAAAAGAAGCTGTCGGAGTCTTGCCTTCCTTGCATACCCGATGAGAGCGGCTCTTGGATCATGTGTCAACTCCTCCTTGATGCGATCGACCCAAGGACAACTCGGTCGACTCACCGTGTGGCTCATCGGCTCCGTCTTTCCGACTCAGCATACGCACGGAGTTGGCCTTCCCCGACTTGTGCTCCAACGGTAGTCCAGGCTCGCTGGAAATCCTACCCATCGAGCTTGCTTCGGACTCAGCTTCTTTTAGATTCTGCAAGTAACTCGTGGCCCGTTATCCGTCTTCGATGAACTTTGACCCCGGAGATAATGCCTACACGTCCGAAGGCAATGGACCACCACGATCATCTCCTTTTCTTGAGCGGTATACCGTGCTCGGTATCGTTCAGCCGAAAGATCGAACCGCCACCCCGAGATGACCATCACACGCAGAGCACCTCTGGCACCAATCCAATGCATCGAGACTCTACCTCATATGGATTGGTGTGGTTCGAACAACGCCAACACCGCTCCTCCGTCATGGCTTTCTTGATCGATCGAATGCTCGTTGGCATCGATCCATCCACTCCACAACTTCTCCTTCTTCGGGAGTCCATGAGTGGCACGGTGATGCTTGGTAACCCCGGATGACGAACCGTCGGTAATAATTAGTGAGGCCCAGAATGACCTCTTCCCCCGTCACCTTCGTTGGCGGCTCCCATTCAACGTCGGCGAATCTTCGCCTTGTCCATTCGCACTCATCCCACCCCGACGATGTGCCCCGGGGATGGAACTTCCTCTTGAACAAATCGCACTTCCCGCTTAACATATAGCTCGTTTTCACATAAGACTTGGAAGACTTGCCTCAAATGTTCGACATGCTCTTGACGTCTGACTATATATCATAATATCATCTAGGTACACCACTACAAATCGATCTAGAAAAGGGTGATACCTTGTTCATCATTGTGCGAAAGTAGCCGGAGCGTTGGTTAAGCCAAACGGCATCGAGGAACTTGTAGGATTCGTACCGCATTTACGCACGGTCTTAAATCCCCTCGGTGATCCGAACTTGATAGTAGCCGATCGGAGATCCAACTTGTGAACCATCGACTCCATCGAGTTGATCGAAGAGATCCGTGATGGTGGGATCGAGTACTTGTTCTTACGATCGGCTTGTTCGGCGCCCGGTAGTCAATGCATCCGGAGTGACCCATCATGCTTCTTTTGGAACAAAACCGTGCACCGAATGGAGCTTTGGACGGCCGTATATAACCCGCATCGAGCAACTCCTTGAGTTGTCTCCTCAACTCTTCCAACTCGGGGGTGCCATGCGGTAAGGCGCCATGGCAGGCCGTCGAGCTCGAGCACTAGCTCGATCCGATGATCCACCTCTCTTGGGTGGCGGCTTCTTTGGCAACTCTAAAGGCATCACGTCGTTGACTTGGGCCACCTCCGTCGGGATTTCCTTCCCTTCACCCTTGTTGTCCTCGATCTTCAAGGCCGCTAGGAAGGTCACTTCCCCCTTCCTTGCTCCTTTGGTGAGTCGCATGGCCAAGATCATCCTCCGATCACGGTCCGACTCGCGATGGACCGGAATCACGCTTTGACAATGCTTGTCCAATATGCATATGCATACGGCAAATGGAACTACAACCACATGGATTCTATCTAGGAATTTAATTCCGATGACAATTTCATAGTCGTCAAAGGGGAATTACCTCTAGAGTCTCCTTGCTCTTCCATAACCCGAGTTGTAGCTCCACATCCCTTGTGACACCAATCGCGGGGACTTTCTTTGAATTCACCGTCTTGAGCCACTCGGCTCCTTCTCAATCCGTAGATTAAGTTTCTTCGTGGCTTCCTCCGATATGAAGATGTTGGATGCTCCGTGTCCACGAGCACACTCATTGTGGACTCTCCAATCTTCAAGTCCGCAAACATCAAGCCTTTAGGCTCCTTTGCCTTCTTGGACTTGATGGTGCTAAGGAGGCGCAAAAACCCAACCACGTTTCCTCCACAGGCTCATCCTCCTTGCACACCCCGGCGGCCAATTTGGCCTTGTTCGGGCAATCTCGTGCCATGTGCGACCATCCGAAAAACACTTGTACGAGCGTACCTTCCTTTGTCCTCCTACGCTGACTCCACGTGACCTTTGTGAGGATTAGCCGATGGTCTACCTCCGGTGGGCGGCTGTATCTCCCCCCGATCTCCCCACCGGTGGCTTTGTCCTCGAACGCGAATCCGATCAAGATGTGGAAGGCACCTTGTATTCCACGAGCGATTGGCTACCGTCATAGCCGTCGTGAGATCTCCCACGTTGAACCTTGCTTCAACTTTGTTTGGTCCATAGCTTCGAGACCACTCATGAACGGTGATACGCTTCTACTTCATTCATTGAAGGGATTTGGAGTAGCAACTCGAGAACCGCTTGATATAGCTGCGCATACCCCCTTTCTACTCAAGACGCTTCAGCTCGTCACGAGCTTCCTCCTCCACATAAGTAGGAAAGTAGTTCCGTCGGAACTCCTCAACGAATCCACCCCGAGTCATGATAGGATTCTCACACTTATCATCCGGGACCGACGACGCCACCACAACAATGCACTATCGCCTAAATACATCGATGCGGTGTTTACCCGTGTTTGCTATCGTCGTTGATTCCTATGGCTTGGAAGTACCGCTCCATGTATCATAGGAAGTTGTCTACATCTTTGGCCACCCGCGAGCCCCGGAATTCCCACGACTTCGTGTCCACCCGTGGACCTTGCACGGTGATTACTCCGTTCATGCGTGCGGCTTGTGCTTCAACGAGCTTACCCGTAACCTCCGCTATCTCCGCACGCATGGCCGCCATCATGGCCTCCAAGGGTTCATACCGTTGTGTGAGTTCCTCCCGTAGGGTCCCCCGCAACTCGTGGCGGAGCTCTCCATGCCAATCTTGAGCTCTTGCACTTCGGCAACCAGCTCCTCTCTTAGACGTTGACTCCATCCACGGTGCCTGGGTCAGTCATCGACCGATCCTTGGACATCGTGACGAACAACTCTAGCTTCGTCATGCGATGCGCAAGGTCCCCGTTAGTTCCCTTGAACTCGAAACAACACGGGTCTTCTTCCCCTTGGCAGCGGCCTTTTCGGCGTTCCGCCCCACGATCAACGCAGTCACCACCCATGGCGAGCGCCTCATTAAATTGTAGATCAACCATTGTGTTTGCGCTTAGAACAAACTCAGCTGTGATACCACTTGTCACAGGCCAATCAATCAACTCTCGATCACTCCTTGAACACTCGTAGGCTGACCCGTGCGGCCTTAAGGTTTTACCCCTAAGTAGCCTTTCAACACTCACTCACAATGATCTTAGAGAGAGAGACTTCTAGAGAGAGAAGCTCTGGATTTGTATTCACTTGAAAATGAGATGATTTACAATAAGGGAGGATACCCCTTTATATATAAATATAAGGCAAACCGTATCTATAGATCTCCCTTAGATCTAACGGTGGAGATTGCACCTCCCCAACTACCCGCATTTATTACTAACTACCAGCTACTTGCATTTATAATGTATGCGTACGAGATACCGTATCGCCCGCGGAATATTCTAGAAGACTCGAGAATACTCTAAGTCTCAGGGATACAAGCCGAGGGTCGGATGTGTCACGCCCGTCCCCGTAGGAACCTCTTGGATGTGCTTTCTTCGAGCCGTGACAATTGGCCGTGCTAAATAAGATAGCCAACATTCATGTTATTAATTTTTTACCAAAATTAGACAGATGAACTATATTGGTAAATTTTCAATAAGTTTATGATTAACTAAACCAAATTAAAAGGTTTATGACTAAATTCAGACAAATGCAATAGGTTTAGAACTTTTTGATAATTTTCCTAGTAGATAAAAGTTCTTTGATTAATGTAGCATCCAAGGTAGGATTAACATCCATCGGCTAAAAAAATGATCAGAAAAATGGCAATTTGTATGCAGTGCCAAGACTGGGAATTGCTCAGAATAATTAACTTAAATCTAATTAACTAAACAAGTTAAGTATGATTTTTAGAAAGGAAAAAATTAGCATGCAAGGCGAGGTAGGGCTAATGCCAACCCAGTCCCCCTTGCCAAGATCCTTGCTTCACATCCGCCCCATTCATGCCGAGGCCCCTGCGGGGCTTGGGGAATCCTCATCCTCCTCCTATCCTTCTTTTCGGAATCAATCTCCTCTGAAGATTCGAGTGCACAGATATGAATGTTAAAAATATGTTTTAAGGGTAGCGTGTGGGGAGAGAGAGAGAGAGAGAGAGAGAGAGAGATTTTAAATGGTTTCCTAGCCTAGCCAATGATGGGCTGTAATAACACGACCCTTCTTGTCACCTAGGCCAGGTTCTTGTTGGCACTACTATCTCTCTCTCTCTCTCTCTCTCTCTCTCTCTCTCTCGGTATAAGGTTTTTTTAGCATAACAATATTGTTAGCCAACCAGCGCAAATCATGCGACAGTCCGTGTCAACATCTTTCTTTGATTATAATAAAAGGACTAACTTGAGTAAAAAACACGTAGTTTAGGAACCACGTTGACAGAAAATATATATATAGGGACGAAATTAAACAAATTGAAGTACAAAGTCTAGTGATACCTTTATCCAGAAAGATATGAGGTTTCATGATATTTTAATAAAAAGGTATGAGGTTGAAATTCTTCAATTGGGATAATCGGTTTGCATTCCTTATAGGAAAGTAGAAATGATTAATTGAATTATGTTCCCGGCTGGAATTAGTATAGTAAAAATATCTGTATGAAGTATTCAACGTAAATTATATTAGCAAAATTGACTCCAAATTGCTTCACGGGTGATGAGAACTCTTACTAAAATCATAAAAGAAAATGTTAATGGCTACTTGGCTAGTAGCATATTCACACGTCGAGTAAACGTAGTACATGGTCTATCTGCTAAGGAAGAAATATGATAAAAACACGATATGTGCACTATATACGCTTCCATATAAGAAAAAAAGAGGTGACGGACATGGGTACGTATCATTAAACAACGACAACTGAGTATTTAAATCCATGTGATAGGTAAGTAACCACCATACTTCATTTTCCCGTAGAAGCTAATCCAACCTGGCGTCCCTACATAACAAAGGAAAGAATCAAGTGGCAAATATCAATATAAAACAAAATAAGGATGAGCATGATGTTTCGTTTGACTTTATGTTCTAATACTAGCGTCTCCCGCATTATTTCCCCTTCTATATTCTAATGTGATGCTAGGACTTATAACTTTACAATTTAAAGGAAAATTACACTAAAAATATCATAATTTTCATATAATACTCACTTTAGTAGCAAAACTTTTCAAACGATCACTCGAGTGCCATTCTTAAAAAAGGAACGATCACCTTAGTGTCATCACCAATATATATGATCAAAGAATTCAATGTGGCAATTATTAAGATTATTCATCCGACTTGGCTCATCGACAAAGTGAGACAACATGAACTAACCTAAAATGACATTGTCTAACACATGTTTACTCCAAATTGACGAATTGGAACATTCTCCAAGCCTTGACCTAAGTAGTACCGACAATGACACGCGACATGCGACATGACACAACATGACACACTAACATATCGTTTCTCATAAAATAAAGAATTCCAACACTTTGCATATTAAATATATATTTTTCTATATAATTTCTATGTGATTTTCATGATTATTTCAATTAAATTAATTTGATTCAAATTCACAAATAAATAAATAATAAAAAAGTCTAGAATGAATTTACACTATAAACATTAATACACTATTAATTAATATTGTTCATTATTTCAATTTGACAAATTAAAATACATTCCGTAATTCATAAAACTTGGAGAAAAACAAGCAATTCACAATATGGATTCGCATGTCGGACATGTTGGAACAAAGAAAAAACTTGGGGGTGAATTGTTTATCACGAGAAGTGAGAGCGGAAGAGAAGATAAGATTGGGTTTTCTTCTTTCCCTATTTATTATTTTTATTATTATTATTTTAGTTTTTCGCATATATACATTTTGACCTATCATTTTTTGAAAATTTTTAAAATTAACCTCGTGTGTCGGAATCACATATTGGAAACTTGCATGTTAGAATTCTAACTTTGTCGAAGAGTCGTGTGTCGGCCGATATATTTTAACGAAAGTGTCGGAGAAACACGACACAAAGGTTCACATAGAGTGTTAGTGCTTCTTAGGCCCCGATCCAAACACATTGTTTTCATTTTGGTTGATATTGACTCTTGTGAAGGTGAAGGGGGGTTGGAGTGACACATGAAGATGCCTAGGGCAGCCTCTATTTCTGCAAGAATACAAACGTAGGTGTGAGCTTACTAGGTGGAGAATAGGAGAAGTCGGGGCATCTGTGTTTGGGTACCCACAAAGAGAGAGAGAGAGAGAGAGAGAGAGAGAGAGCGCTGTGTTGTGTGTTCTATTCTTTGTTCCATATGTTTAGAAAAGAAGATGAAAATGAAGACGAAGAAGAAGATGAGGGAGAAGAGAGACAAATTGAGTGAGTTAATAAACCATTTGCCAAGTCATTATATCCTCTTCTTCTTCTTTTCTTCAAGAAGCCATCTTGTCCTTAATTTTTTTTACAAAAAAAAAAAAAAAAAGCTACATAAGACGAATTGCTGAAAACACTTAACTGATTTTTTTTTTTTCCATCACGTAAGTGATCATCTTTTCACCGATGCGGCATTCAAGTAATCACCCGAAAAGTTTTAACACTGAAATGAGTTATTATAGCCTTGTAGAGGCAATTCGACGTGTTTATTAAACTTGTCATATGCTCAAGTTAGTCATATTTATATTATACTATTTTCAACACAATAAATTTAACATGACACGAAACAAATCACTAAGCGCTGTCACAGAAATAACCTTGATATCAATATAGCCAGCGTTACCGGATATACCGCAAAGTCTCCGCAGGCCCCCACACAAATCATTTTACTTATGGAGGTGTATAGATATCCCCACGCTCTTGGAATTTGACATTCCAACTCCTCCCACCTCTCACATCTTCCTATACATAAGGCGAAACAGGTACGTTTGTACTCCGTAGAGATTGAGATTGAAGGAAGAGCAAGGAATGTGGAGGCTGAAGATTGCCCAGGGCGGGAACAGCCCGTACATATACAGTACGAACGAGTACGTCGGGAGGCAGATATGGGAGTTCGATCCAGATGCGGGAACCTCGGAGGAGCGCGCCGAGGTGGAGCAAGCTCGTCTTCACTTCCATGACAACCGCTTCGAGGTCAAGCCCAGTGGAGACCTCCTATGGCGGATGCAGGTAGAGTGCTGTGCATCATCCCCGTCACTCGATCATTCAAGTGTTGTTCTATTCTTGATTAAGTACTCTATCATCGCAAAGTCAAAACGGTTCCAGAAGCAGGTCCGGACCTCCTTCCGAATTGGCCAAGAACACGGACTCGGCTACTAGATTCATCTCTCCAAACTCCATCAGGCGGGAGTTCAAGTTATAATGCAAATAAAAGTTAATTTTTGACAAAGTTGGAGACATGCATCCGTATCTATCAATATCCGATAAATCTACTAATATTCGGCCGGTAACTTATTTATCTATTTTATCTACCTCACTGTGTCAAAACGCAAGAATGTTTCCAACTTTGTCCATTACCCAAAATCCCCATCTCATTTGACCAATCAAATGGTTTTCTATCTAATATCCAAAATACCTGTTCTCTGACCAATAAAATATTTTTCTCTTTCGTGTTGCCAATAAATTTCATCTCAATTTACAGATATTAGACTATAAATTTAGAAAATAGTTTTAATTAATGTTATATACACTTTCTCCCGTTTACCATATGAAGTTACCTTTTGAAACATCTGACCCACTATAAAAAAATGCAGGGTTATTTCCAATAGAGGGGTGTTTCCGTTTACCCCACTATATAAAATTGCAGGAGTGTTTCCAATAGAGGGGTGTTTCCAACTTTTTCTCTCCTTTGACCAAAGTGTCTCTCTCATTTGACCACTCAAATAGCTTTTATCTAGGGTTAATATCAAGAAAAACTTTTAAATGGTATTCCAAACTAATTTTTCGACCATCAAAAATCTTAAACTCATACACTTGTGACAAATTTATCATCCATTAATTTTTGTTAAATTTTACCATCAAATTACTAAATTGGTCGACATGTGACAATTGACAAAAATGTACTAGGTTTAGATTTTTATACTCCATTTGTCGAGATGTACTACTTTATGATTTTTCGTGATACTAATTCAAGTTAATAGAAACTATCGAATGGTAAATTTATTACAAATGTACTAGTTTTGAATTTTTGGTGGTCAAAATATTAGTTTTTGGTAAATTTGTCATGAGTATATCAGTTTAGGTTTTTCGTAATCAAAAAAATTAATTTTGGGTAAGTTTGTCACAAGTATACCAATTTGGGTTTTTTATAATATTAACCATTTTATCTATCATCCAAAATATGCCACTCCTCTTACCATTCGAGTCACCTTCCCTCTTAAAGTTGATTCCAAAATAATAAACTATTAATAAGAAAGTATTTGTATACAATCATTCTTACTTAATGTTGCATACATCTTACTTCGTTTGCATTTGAGTAATAATAACCTAAAATTTTCAGAAAATATTTTTAATTAATGGAACGTGGTTTCGTGTTTTATACCTTCTTTCATTCATTGACCATATGAAGTTATCTCCAAACATATCATGCTAAAGTTATCCTTATTTTTTCAAAATATATAATTAATTAGTAAATTTATTAAAGCGAACGATATCTTAACATTATAATGAAATTAATGGACAAGAAATACGTTTAGACTTATCAAAAGTCAAAAGTAACCCCCTTTTAGTTTCTTGTTAAATCCAAAAATACTATTCAAAAGATTATAAAAAATGATAAGAGAATGTTCGTGAAAATATCTATTATGAAAGCCTTAAAGATGAAGAAAAGTCAAAATGCATGGGCCGTAAATTTTGCAAATAGAAAAAGTAAATATCACTCTTAAGTGAACTCTGAATATTATTGTGTAGACTAATTATTGTGTAGCTAGGTAAGTCAAACCTAATGTTTATGTAAATGTCACGATTTCTGCGCTTCCTTGGAGAGTGATCGAGTTATTTTTATGAATTAACAAATTAAGTAGCCTGGTGGATGAATTTGTTTGGGGGAATTCACACAGACAATACTTGAATTTTATACAGAGAAATATAAAAACAAGGAATTGTCTTCTATTTTTTTCAGAAATGATTAGTTGACAATCTATTATTTACTGTTAGAATAACAGTCTATTCTGAACCACAAAAAAAAAAATCAAATAACAAATCATTATAAATTATCGTGGAGTTTCTTCTTTAAAAATTTGGGCAAGCAATAAATTGTTATTCTCATAGTAGCTGAGAAACTGTTATGCTAGCAAAGCCTTTCCTTTTATTTTTTCCCTAAACCTTGATGAGTAAGTACCCCGGTAATCGAGTAAGCATCAATCACTGGACCTGATAAATTTTTTGTTCTGCAATTGCAGTTTTTAAGAGAGAAAAACTTCAAACAAACTATTCTCCCGTAAAGATAGAGGCTGAAGAAAAGATGACACATGAGAAGGCATCGGCCGCATTGAGGAGAAGCGTCTATTTCTTTTCAGCCTTGCAAGCTAGTGATGGCCATTGGCCTGCAGAAAATTCTGGCAGTCTCTTCTTTCACCCTCCTGGTTAGCTCTCTTCTGTCTTCTTGGTCATTGTTTGCACTTGTTGAGTGTAATTCTTTTGTTTGAACAAGTGGTTTTTATCACTAACTAGTTTGAGCTATATTCTTTCTTGAGATGTGATTATCAAACCTTTTTTCTTATCCAACGTGAGTCAAACTCATATACTCTACCTAATCGATGGATAGAGCCTGTTGCAAGAAAGATTTCTGATTGCTTCTTACTTGATAGGAAAATGAATGCGAGCCAAAACAGTATTAGTCAGACAATAAACATACTTTGGGAATGATCATTGCGTTTTTCTTGGTTAAAAGGACCGATCATCACGTGATAGTCATGCCAATCTTATGCAAATCGTACCCCTTCACTTGTTCATTAACAACAAAATGCAGGTTATTTGTTTGTATATTACTGGGCATCTCAACATATTCTTCTCGACAGAACATCGAAAAGAGATCCTTCGCTATGTGTATAATCATCAGGTACTTAATCTTCATCCATTTTGCACAGTCCTAATGCAAATTTTGAGAATGTAGCTCCACTTCTAAGTTGCATACGGAAAAAGAAAAAATGTTTTCTATCTTTACATTGTTGGGTATCAAATACGGTATTGCAGAATGAAGATGGTGGGTGGGGCTTACATATAGAGGGCCACAGTACCATGCTAACTACAGTACTTAACTATATATGCATGCGTATACTTGGAGAAGGTCCTGATGGTGGCGAGGACAATGCCTGTGCCAGAGGTAGGAAGTGGATTCTTGATCACGGTGGTGCCTTGTACATATCCTTCCTGGGAAAGATTTGGCTTTCTGTAAGAAATTTTGCTTCTTCTGACAATATGATCCTTTAATAGCAAATCACCTCACTAGATGATATTATTAGATTACAAGCAGGTACTAAAACCAAACCATTGAAAAGAACTTGTAGCCAATATGCTCCTACATACTTAAAGCAAGTTTAAACAATATGTTTTCCCACATGCGGAGTGCGACTAACATCTTGACTTCTCCTTTTTGGTAGATTCTCGGGGTTTATGACTGGTCCGGGACGAAACCAGTGCCTCCTGAGTTACTGATGCTTCCTCATTTCTTCCCCTGCATCCAGGTTTGCCAAGACATTTCCATGTATCATACCAAATTGATTGCTTGATCTCCCAGGATTGTTATTATATATTCAAATTCGTGGACATAAAGAACATTTGCGTAAATTTTGTTTTAGTGTCTTGGAGTTGCTGGTTATTTCCTCTCTAATATGCAGCTAAGTGGTGGTGCTATTTTCGGACCATTTACATGGCCACATCATATTTGTATGGAAGAAGATTTGTAGCACCAATTACACCTCTCGTTCGACAATTGAGAGAGGAACTTCTAACTCAACCCTATTGTACCATCTCTTGGACAACAGCTCGACATTTATGTGCCAAGGCAAGAGCTAGTTTGCAATGAACTATTCATTGCCATGCTCTTAAGATTCTAACATATTTCCCTAATTATTTTTCATATAGGAGGATCTCTACTATTCGCATTCTTCAGTAATAGATTTGTTGTGGGATGGTTTTTACATACTATCAGAGCCTTTTCTCAACCGTTGGCCACTGAACAAGTTGAGAGAAAAGGCTCTTAAAAATGACAATGAATCACATTCATTATGAAGACGAAAACAGCCGATACATCACTTTGGGATGTCTTGAAAAGGTAATCAGAAGATAGATTGTGCTGACCGCGCTTTTACAACACGACTTAATGGGAAAATCTATGCTCTAATGAACAGGTATTAAGTATGCTTGCTTGTTGGGTGGAGGATCCAAATGGTGAATACTTCAAGAAGCATCTAGCTAGGATTCAAGATTTTATATGGGTTGCTGAGGATGGAATGAAGATTCAGGTTGGTTAAATGATAAATCACATTAAAGGGATTTTATGGAAAAGAAAACTAAATTTGATGATTCCATATGCAGAGTTTTGGTAGCCAACTATGGGATACAAGCTTGGGAATCCAAGCTCTGCTTGCTAGTAATCTAACCAACGAAATAGGACCAATACTCAGGAAAGGGCATGACTTCATTAGGAGATCACAGGTTAGATCTTTGTCTCAGCTTGCAAGCATCTCCTGACATTTCCTTTCGTCACACCCACATTTATATTTATATGTTGACATTGAAGGTCAAGGATAATCCTTCCGGTGACTTCCAAAGCATGCATCGTCATTTTTCTAAAGGATCTTGGACTTTTTCTGATCAAGATCATGGTTGGCAAGTCTCTGATTGCACCGCAGAAGGTTTGATGGTAGGGTTCTTTTGAAGACCGTGGATAGTTTGTAGATGTAAAGCTGTTCTAGTGCCTGATTTAATCTCCTTCTTGCTCATGCAGTGTTGCTTGCTTTTCTCACAAATGCCACAAGAAATGGTAGGCGAGAAGGTGGAGCCAAAGAGACTATATGATGCAGTCAACATTATACTTTCTCTACAGGTGAGTCTTGACCGTTGGAATCAATATGACATGATTTTGCGATATAGCCAACTATACTTACTTGTAGTGTTCCAAAAACCCTAGGATAGAGGAATAGGTATGACATCTTACTTCAATTCTTAGTATTTTAGCAATGTTATACCATTATGCAAGGATGTATCACTGTTTTGTAGAGTAAAAATGGTGGATTCTCTGCGTGGGAGCCAGCATATGCCGCAAATTGGTTGGAAGTACGTACTTCAACAAATTAAGTAGCTTGTTGTGTATAACCGTGGCTTTTCCTTTTCAATTTGCTCTACTGAAAAACTACGTGCCAATTATGTATGGTGTAGCTACTCAATCCACTTGAATTTGCCGAGGATGTCATCGTTGATTCAGAATATGTGGAATGCACTTCATCGGCCATCAAAGCTTTGGTTTTGTTCAAGACGTTGTACCCAGGGCACCGGATGGAAGAGATCGAAAATTCCATATCTGATGCCGTCCAATACATCGAAAAGCGTACAAATGACAGATGGATCCTGGTACTTGAATTCATTTCGCTTATGGTTGACTGGTATGAATTATTCCAAACTAACCAGACAACATGACTTGAGAGCCGTATGTGCAGGTATGGACAGTGGGGAGTCTGCTTCACATATGCCACATGGTTTGCGCTAACGGCACTCGCAGTCGCCGGCAAAAGCTACGAGAGCTGTGCCGCTATTCGCAATGCAGTAGCTTTCTCCTTCGGACACAGTTACAGGACGGTGGCTGGGGCGAGAGCTACCTTTCTTGCCCAAGAAAGGTTATTTTTTGGGAGGACTTGGAAATTGTTTGATCGACTTCAATAACTCCATCGAGATAACGAACATAGAAGATGTTTGATAGATCCTAAAGCTCGAAATTACTAGATGACATTTTTATGCAGATGGATTCCTCTAATAAAGAAAGAGAATGAATAAGACTTACTAGGAATTGCACAATGAAATGAAAAACTAATTGAATATGGTAAAAATTAGTAAATTCACAAGTACTAGATTTAAAAGACTAACGTTTCCGGGAGAGTAAATTTCTTGCAATAGCCAAAGGCACACCTCCAACCAACTGTAGAACTTATGATCTTATACCTAACAGGCACTTGAAGAAGAAATAAACGAAATGTAACTGTAATTATCTTGAGATTTTGAACAACAACTATTTTAGTCATCCTATTAAAACAGTGGACTTTGTATTCTTTGATTGATGCAGAAATACATACCTCTCGAAGGAAATAGATCAAACTTGGTTCAGACTGCGTGGGCAATGATGGGTTTGATTCATGCTGGCCAGGTTTGTGTATTCTATCCTATCACAACTTTTCTTTCATATCACGTTCAGCCGCCATAGGGCAGCATGTTAGCGTAATTAAATATTAAACTACGCTTTCGTCTAAAAACCTAAGCTTTTAAATCAGTCAACAGTGATCCTACCAAAATTCTCACATGATATCAAAACTAGAGGTCATAAGTTCAAATCTTTCCAAACCTCATTTATCTCCCCAATTAACTATGTCCATGCTTAGTGCTACGCAAAAATACTAGACTAAGCGTGTAGATCGATGTTAGTGGTCCTGCCAAAATTCTCACACGGCCCGATCGGTCTTGAACTTTTTAATTGTGCCAATTTAATCCTTAGCTTTTTGACAACTTATCAATTCAATCATAAATCTTTCAATTATGTAAATTTAGTCTCAAATATTTTAATGATTTGCCAACTAGTCATAAACATTTTCAATTCAGTCTTTTTGGATAATTTTGGCAGGATATGCTAACATGGAAGTTTAGTTAGTGCCTGTCATTTTACGTGATGTAACTTTGCGCTAACATGAAAAATATTTTTAATATTTAAAAATTTTCCAAATCCTTTATTAATTTTTTATGGATTTTTTTCTCTTTTTCTTTTATATTTCCCGTTTTTACACGGGGCTAATAGGTTTAGAATTTCATGGACAATTTTCCCCACGTTCAGCTACCACAATTATTAAGTTTACCGTGGAAAATATTTTTTCTAAACATTGATTCCAAAAGGCAATGTATGCGTTTTCATTTTCGGTAACTGCAATTATTTTAAGTTTTCCTTTCCAAAATTGCATGTGCAAAAGAATTGCCACACCTTACGTTTTATATTTCATAATTTGTACAACTTTTTGATCTCAAAATTTCTACTGATCAGGCGAAAAGGGATCCGGCTGCCCTACATCGAGCAGCAAAGCTGATAATCAATTCCCAAATGGAAAATGGTGGTTTTCCACAACAGGTGATATCTTGCGATGATTATGTCTCAAAACATTTTGACCGATGCATTAAGCGATTGATTTTGTACATAATTAGTACCACAAACATTTTTTCAAAGAGTGAAGATCAATTTAATCAAACATGTGAAAGATAGGGACAATCTATCGTAGTTTAGAAAGTGGATTAGTTTAACTACACCTCAATATGTCAATTCCGTTTAACTTCGTTTCTTCAATATTTATATACAAATTATTGACGGTGAATAATTTTGCATGACAGGAAATTACAGGAGCTTTCAAGAAGAACTGTATGTTGCACTATCAAATTATAGTAACATTTATCCCATGTGGGCACTTGCCGAATATTGCAATTTGTTACTTTTGAATAGTTGAAGAACTAAGGATATCGTGTCTTGAATTGTGTCCATATCATTGCAATTAAAGGAGACATATGTGTTGAATTCATATTATAACTAAGTAATGCAAGCGACACCTCAAATTTAGACCCGTCAAATGAGCCCATCGGATCGGATCAAAAATAGTTTGATTCAAATTGATCCATTTAAAACATCTTGACCAAATTATATGCAATATAAATCTAGTTACCCATATCCAATTCAACTCATATTGCTAAGACACTTTTATATTTAACAAAATTTAGAAAAACTCATATCCAAACCAAGGTGAGAGCAAGATCAAGTGAGGGCGAGAGAGAGTCGTAGAAGCAGTTGAATCTAAATAAGTTTTGAATTTATTTAACACCCATATTATTTTGGGTTTTTTCATTTTGAAATCGTTTATAACCGATTTACTAAATAACTAACCTTTAAACAACTTATCCTGTTAAATATGGGTTAATAAATGGATTAATGATCCATTTTGATGGGTCTACTCTAATCCCATGTTAATGGGCAACAAATTATCAATGTGTCCCTTAATAGTCACCAGCTTGAATACTGCTTTTGAAAGTTTAGCCACAATAGTCACACGAAGAAAAGATTAGAATTTAGAAAAGATAAAAGACGAATTCATCGCGTCGATTGATGCACATTAATGATTGAGAAATTTCATACTAAATTAATAATTAAACCTAGTTTGAATAAAGATAATAATTATAATAGTCACTAAGGTGCTGTTTGGTAACGCTATGAGAAACATATGTTTCTGTTTTTTAGTTCCCTATAACAGAAATAGAACAAAAATGTGATTGGTAATTTTTTTGTTCTCAAAAATAGAATTGGAATATAAACAAGAAACAAAAGAAAAAAATTGTTTCTTGTTCCCAAAAACAACTCAAGAAACGAGCAAGAAATAAGTTTTTCTTTTCTTTCTTTTTCTTTTCCTTTTTTCTTCTCTAGCCGGTCGCCGACCTCAAGAAGCAAGCTAAACGAGGCCCAGTGACCTCGTCGAGCCTCACCAACCCCCGATGAGGTAGCCCTCAGCTCATCGGCCACCGATAAGCCCCCAGCGGAGGCACGACCTCACCCGGGCGATGAGGCCAAGCCTTGGCCGGCCATCGAGAGGTCGATGTCGCCTGGGTGGGCGAGGTCAAGCCTCATCGGTGGCCGGGCGAGACTCAGGGGGACCTCGCCGATAGCTAGCAAGGTTCCCCCCAAGGCTAGCGATCAATTAGAGAAAGGAGAAGCAAAGGAAAAAAGAAAAATGTAATAAAATTATTAATGAATTAAAAAATTCTAACTCACAAAAATATTTGAGATTGTACTAAATGCATTTCTCTTCTGAGAATAGAACCTTCAAATGCTCATAAATTATTCCTGAAAATAGAAATAGAAAAAGGTGTTTCTCAAAAGAAACTGTTTTCATGAACAGAAACGTTACTATACGTATCCTAAATCAGTAAACAATCATACTGCGGCCTAAGAGAGCTCTTACATATATTAGCTATAGACCCAACATTGAACGTACTGGAAAAACTAATTTACCTTTTTAATGAACGCGCTTGAAAATTTGAGTGACCTTGTTGATTTCCACCATGATCTGTATCAAAAGGCATCAAGCATCTGACAGTCAAAAGCATTATTACCATTAGCAACAGCATGGATATAAAATATTTTTCACTTACGGTTTTTTCAATCAAATATTTGTCTGTTTTGACAAGAAAATCAAAAAAAAAAAAAAAAAAAAGAATTGCAGCCCAAATTGAAAGACATAGGGCTTCTTTCTCTCCCAAACCAAAAGTTAGCGTTGCAAATTAGTGATTTTCAACAAATTTATCAATTTGTGGGAATGGAACAGTTAATGGTATGTTATTTTATCCTTTAAATAATTCATGAATTTTTTTGGATCATTTAAAAGTGAGAAAATATTTATCTTGTACGCAATTCATGCATATTTTTTGGGGATTTGGTTGGAAGCATTATAAGGAAAACATTTTTAATGCCATTAAATAGAACTATAGAACATTTGGTTGGACAAAGATAGAGGAATATATTCTAACTTTATTCCTTAAATAAAATTAAAACACCAAAACCCTCCCTTCCACAATTCTCCATTCCGGTTGCCCACCTTTCACAAAATGAAAATTGTGGTCAAAATGCAACCATTGAAATTCAGCATGATCGTACCGTCTTGCAAGCGGGCCCCTAGATAAAAAATAAAAAATCGAGGACAATACCCGTGGAGGGAAAAAAAAAACAACCTAAAGAATCAAAACAAAGTAGAGCAGGACAACTATGTCGTGCGTGTTCGAGAGCCATGACTACCACAGTTATGAAGCAAACCAAATAATTTGATTAGGCATTACCACAAACATGTGGAGTGTTTCCTCAGTGAAACATATTGGGCATCTTCTTTTCTCTAAGATATCCATAAGTGAATTATACCGAACTACTGTTTGATTTTCTTTCTTCTTCTTTTTTTTCCGCAGAGGTCCTCTCTAGTTTTACTTCTAAATATCACGTTTCTAAGCTTTTGATCTGTGTATATGTGAGTATTTCTTTAAATTATTGACTTGTTGATATCACAAAATGGAAAATGACATCGATGTTTCTCTGTTATTCCTCATTGGATTAGTGGTAATGTGGATTATTGGAACATCTTTGGCAAAACCTAGATCAAATTTTAGCAACTTAAGTGTTGGGAGTGCACAGCAAAAGTCCAATACCTTCACCTAGAAATCGTCAAAAGAGAACCTAGATCCGAGCCCATCAACCCACCTTCACTCAAAAAACTTAAGCTAGTAAGTTATAGACTAACTATGATATATTAACTGCTTAACACCACACCAATTCTCCGATGTGGGATTTCCCCAACATAATTCACCCACACGTGCATCCTAATAATCTCCCCCTCACGTGTGAGCTCAGTATTAGATGTATTCCCTCTTAATTCAGATATCCTTCTAGCCCAACTTCATCCTTACGAGGCCACGTTGCTACACCACAACACTCTACTTGCCCGAAAATCGCAACAATTGGTTCTAATACCATTTATTGGGAGTGCACAACAGAAATCCAATACCTTCATCTGGGGAGATCGTCAAGAAAGTGCCTAAATCCAAGCCCATCAATATATCTAGTTAAACCAACATTTACTCAAAAGCTTAAGCCGCAAGTTATGGGTCAATTAGGATATATTAACTACTCAACACTACATCAATTCTCTGATATAGAATTTCTCCAACACAACTCACTCACATGTACATCTTAACACTTTAGGACGCAATAAAAGGGGTATCACTAGCTAAAATCTATCCACACAGTTAGCATTCTGTCAAATTTCGCGTCAACTTTCTCACGTGTTGGTCAATGCAATAGATGAGAACATCATGGGTTGTGCGTGGACCGATTTTACATGTGCCTTTCCCAAAACGCCCCCTTTTTTCATTGAAACAGCACCGTTTTTAGGTCATTTAATCAAAAGCTAAAAGATCACCACATAACATGCGGTAAAATTAGGACATGATCAAGGGTCTTAGGAGTAACAGGAAATGGGTCTACTAGCCAAGCATCTCCATGTCGACTACTACAAGTTGTTCGTGAAATAGACGGAATGGTTATAAAGGGTAAATTTGGAATTGTGATACCATGTTAGAGTCATTTGTGGATCAAAAATATTTTAGGGTAAATGTATAAAATGATACAACTTCAAGATTTTTTGTCGTATTAGCCCCAATAAGACACAGGTTTTAGTTAGAGTTTTCCTAAAGTGGCTATATTGATTGAGATTGAATTTATTATTTTACAAGATTGATCTAATAAGATGAGATATATAGATTCTTAATTAGCTTAATATGGAGCTAACTTGTGTGAGTTGAATAAAGCCCAATTGTGATGAGAGAGCTTGTGGCCTAAAACTATATAATTAGTGCTCAAGTTTCTTATCTAATCATGATGCACAAATAACCTCAAGTAAGAAGTGTTTACTGAACGCTGAAGGTAAGGGGTAGCCCCATTAAGCCAATGATATGAAGAATAATAAAAGAGAAGCACTTAAATTTTGGATTACCACTATTTCGCATAAAAAATGATGAATTCCAAATCAAGTGCACAAAACTCTTTTTCTCCATTAATGTGTTCTAGATTTTTACCACGGAGATTTTAGGATGCCGTTTTCGCGATTTACATAGCAATCCTAGCAATTTGCCAGCATGAGTTCCATACACGCAAGGGCAAATGAGATGCCTAGACACAACCTTTGAACAATCCCAAAATGCAATGTCACATTCAAAGTTGGCGTCACTATAATATGAAAGATATTTGTTAATCAGAAAACTAGAACCTCTCGTAACCGGCGATGACAATTTTTAATACGACTCACGAATGCCAAGAGACAAAGAAAACACTGATCAAAAGAAACCCAAATTCTGATGAGTTATGACCACAATTAACTGTTCACCGGCACAATTTGGCATGTTCAGCCATTAATTGAAGGATCATGGCTATGAGGAGTGGCAATGACATACAAATCATTCTTTCTCTTGATTGTCGCTCCAATAATCTCGGTCATGTCAAGTCCTTCAAGGGGTTGCCCATTCGGTAGTGTCCAGTCAAAATGGTACAAAAGAACTGCTAGTATAAACTCCACGTTGGAACTGGTAAATCCAATGCCCGGGCACATCCTCCTACCGGACCCAAATGGAAGAAATTGATAATGTGTCCCAGTGAAATCTGTTGAAGATTGAAGAAACCTCTCCGGTTCAAACCTTTCCGGATTTTCCCAATAATTCGGATATCTCCCTATTGCCCATGCATGGATAAAGACCCTCGATTTCATCGGTACATCGTACCCATGGACCTTGCAGCCCTCCTTTGCTTCTCTTGGGATTAATGCGACAGGAGGGTGTAATCTAAGAGTTTCTTTGACGACTGATTTCAGGTACTTGAGTTCTTGAAGGTCTGGTTCTTGCACATGATCCTTTTCTTTGAGGACCTTGCGTACTTCAGCCTGTGCCTTCGCCATCACTCGTGGGTTCCTAAGCAATTCGGACATGGCCCATTCGGCAGCTAGTGCTGAAGTGTCACTTCCCCCGGCAAACAAATCCTATAAAGCAATAATTCAGTATGTACTAAGGGGATCTTCTTTTAGGCTGGTCCTCCAAACTAATGAGCCGAAAGTAAACTGAACGTAAGAAACTTACCAAATCACATACCTTTAGGAATCCAATAATGTTATCGGTGGTGAGGTGAAATCCAATCTCATCGGACCCTTGAATTCGGAGGAGCACGTCGACTAAATCTTCCTTGATCAATCTTCCTTCTTGGCTACTCGAGTTCTCTCTCTGCCTTCTGTGATCGACGAGAATATCATTTATAACTACATCGAATTTCTGACGGAGCTTATCAAGCTTCCATTTCATCCCGCTCAGGTAACGGAGAATTTCAATGGACGGGAAGATATCCGTGAAGCTGAACCCATTGGCATACTCTGCTCCTTCTCTAAGAGTCGGAAGGAACTCCTCCATCCTTTTGTGGCTTTCACCGAACATCGCCTTGGCGATTATGGAATTTATGCAGGCGAAAATCTTCTCACTGAGATTGAAAGGACAACCTCGTGTCCTGCGCACATTTTCGATCAGATTGCCTGTCTCGTTTTCTCTTAATGATTGGAAAGACTGAACCCGCTTGACGCTGAGAAGTTCCGAGGCACAAATCTTACGGAGCTGTCTCCAGTACCCTCCGTAAGGAGCAAAGACCAAGCTCGAATCCTCGTGCGTCAGCATCTCTATGGATGGAAGTAGCGGCCTCTGAGCAAAGTTGAGCTCTTGCGCCTTGAGGACCTCCTGGACAACTTCAGGAGTCGTAAGAAATATGAGTCTAAGCTCCCCAACTTCAAGCTGGAAAGCGGGTCCGTAGATTTTGGCCAGGTTGTACAGTTTATGGTACGGCAATCCGGGGCCAATTAATTGGTGCAAGTTCCCGATGAGTGGCAATTTCTTTGGCCCCGGAGGCAACTTAGCCGGTTATCGGAGCTCTTTGCAGCATGTGCGTTGAAGATTTCAATCAGCACGAACAGAAAGAAAAAACAAGGTAGGATCAAGCCGAACACGATGAAGGGATGCATTGTGTGGAAATTGTCTTGAGGGTTTGGAAGATTCAAGCAAGAATTCTACTATAAGTATCAATCACGAGGACGTCTATTAGGATTTGAATAACTAATCTCCGGTTCAGCCTGTCATCTTACTTCCATCAATGGCTTTATTAAAGTATAGTCCACGCTAGTTATAATATCGTTGGCCTGATAAACGTGACGGTAGTTGCATTGAGATTCCTTGCACCTCAGGAAGATACTCCCGATATTGCAGATCCGGCTACTTCGGAAATACCCGCTAGCCGAAATCATTTTCCAACGATGGCCATCGCTTGGGATAATGGAAAAAAATCCGTTCATCCCTACGATTGTTCACTCAAAAATCGTCAGCTAGTCCTTGTAATTAATTGCCAGTGATTACAACTGAGAAAGGAAGAAGAACTTATGTTCATTACAAAGGGGACGACCACTGATCGGCAACACCTCAAATTATAAGAACAAGGTAGAAAGCAAGGAAAGGGGAAAATAACTAGAAAAGTCTTAAATTTATTATAATTGTTTCAATTCAATAATAAAATTTTTATTTTGTCGATTAAGTTTCAAACATTTTGTATTTGTGTCAATTCAATACATCTCGGCCAATTATAAATTTTAAATCGTTGACATGGACGATAGGCATCCTAAATGGCATGATCAACACTAATGTGGATATTTTTAAATAATATATTAATAATGTTTTGAATTTATTTATTCTTTTTTTTTTTCCTTTTTCCTTTAAGAAAGGAAGAAAAATAAAAGAAAAATAAAAAAAATGAAAATATTAGATAAATTATTAAAATATTATTTAAAAATATCTATGTTGGCACCAGGGTTGTCACGTAAAATGACCGTCATCCATGTTAGCAATTTTTGGCCGACTTGATCGGATAGATTGAATTAGCACAAATACAAAAAGTTTATGACTTAATTTGAAAAAAGAAAATAATTGAATTGGCATAATACAATAAGTTTGAGATTTTTTTTTTGTAATTTTTCCTAAGGAAAGCATGTAAAGAAATTGTAGAAAAGTAAATTAACTAATGACAAGTAACTGTCTCTTGTGCTTTCAATATGTGTTTGCCCTTCTTCTTAGCATCTTTTCCTTTTATACTTCTTGGGTGGCCAGCCTCTCTTAATAATTCTTTTTAAGTCAATGGAGTCATATTTAGACTTCAAATCTAATAAATAACCATTTCGCTATTGCAAGACAACCAATTCAATTTTAAATATTTCAATTGTACTAATTTAATCCTTAATATCTTAAGGAATTGTTAGTCATTTCAGCTAATTTTGACTAAAAATTACTAACATGATAGTCTAGTCAACATTGATTGTCCTATATGGTAAACCAATGCTGATGTGGAATTTTTTATAATTTTTCTAAATTATTTTCTTTTTTATTCTTTATCTTTTCGCCGATGGCAGGCCACAACAATGGCTAGTGAGTGCTATGATCCTTGTCAAAGGAAAGCGAGGGCTTGCAAGCCCTCAACTAGTGGCCAGCAAGGGCTATCGGGCCCTCGTTAGTCCTCATCACCATAATAAGATGAAATCCATGTTCAAGACAACTTTTTATTGTAAATTGTGTTCAATAAGATGATATTAATGTCTAAGATAATAGAGAGTTATCCATAAAAGTTTTACCATGCTTAAGTCTAGTATATAGAATGCTTCACTTAAGATCCCCCAATAAACATTGCCCATCATATATATCATCATCGTCACTATTTATCATTAAAAAGTTAAAGTTCCATGACTAATTAAGTGGTTAGAAACAAATTGGGTCCACAATTTGTATGCCAAAGTACCAGTAACAAAAAATTTGATATTTCTTTTTGTATTATAACTACTTCATCATTCACCCAAACCCAATTACAACACTGAAATATACTTTTTTTTTTTTTCTTTTTTTGTTTCATTAGCACACATTTTTGGACCTAGTACTGTTTAAATCGAGAAATAGAACAAAATAAAATCGAAACTAGTGATGCTCGTTTGATTTTTTTTTGAATTTTTTTATTAACTTAATAGCAAAATCACTCACGTTTTGTCTTCTTTTTTTTTTTATTAAGTTTCCCGGTCTCTACGTTTATCATATTTTTATGTGTATAAAAATACATAAATTCGTGACAAAAAGATACTGCAAAGTTGATGCTATCCTCTCATTGCTTTTTCATAGAGATAATAATGTCAATAATGTTATTTGCTTTGACTTTGGAGATACGTCCCAAGATTTGAAACTGCAAATAATGAACATTACCTAACTGTTATTATTTAGTTCCGTTTTCCGCGCATTTATTTATATAATCATTGCATCCTCTACAAACACATCAAATTTGTATATAATAGGACATGTAATACTCGCTAACTTTATTCAAATAGATTTATTTTTAAACATATCCCGCTCAACATATAGGGTCACCATCTAATATGATTATAAAAGTACAAAAGCCGGTCCCTAAGCTAATCCAGAAATGCTAGTTCTCTAAATATTCCACGTCATCGTTTTTAATTTTATATGGAGCTGTCACATCCAATTTTTAAGCTCTTTTCTTGCGCCGCTCCTGCAAGGCGTGGCTTTTCTCCTTTAAACACAGGTAGGATGAGTTTGATAATATTTCTATTCTTGATAATAATTTCTTTTCTACATAACTTTTTTTGTATCTCTATTCTCTATAATAATTTATAAACAAAAAACGCTTTTGATAATTGCACAAAATTTTTATTTTCGAAATAGAAAAAGAATAATATACATTTTATACGATTTTCAAATTTTTTTGTGATATAGAATTTCTTTTAATTTTTTAATGATTTTTTGAGATTTTTTCCTTTTATTTTTTTCCTCTCTTCTTTTCCTTTTATACTTCTTGGGTGGCCTGCCTCTCTTAATAACCCTTTTTTCAGTCATTGGAGTCATATTTTGACTTCAAATCTAATAAATAACCATTTCACTATTGCAAGACAACTAATTTAATCCTAAATATTTCAATTGTACTAATTTAGTCCTCAATATCTTAAGGAATTGCTAGTTCTTTCGGCTAATTTTAACTAAAAATTGCTAACATGATGGTCTAGTCAACTTTAACTGTCCTATCTAGTAGACCAACGCTAATGTGGAATTGTTTTATAATTTTTCTAAATTATTTTCTTTTTTATTCTTTATCTTTTCGCCGATGGCAAGCCACAACAAAAACTTGTGAGTGCTATGATCTTTATCAAAGGAAAGCGAGGGCTTGCAAGCCCTCACCTAGTGGCCAATAAGGGCTATTGGGCCCTCGTTAGTCCTCGTTACCATAATAAGATGAAATCCATGCTCAAGACAACTTTTTATTGTAAATTGTGCTGAATAAGATGATATTAATGTTTAAGATAATAGAGAGTTATCCATAAAAGTTTTACCATGCTTAAGTCTAGTATATAGAATGCTTCACTTAGAGTTAAGATCCCCCAATAAACATTGCCCATCATATATATCATCATCGTCACTATTTATCATTAAAAAGTTACAGTTCCATTTCTAATTAAGTGGTTAGAAACAAATTGGGTCCACAATTTGTATGCCAAAGTACCAGTAACAAAAAATGTGATATTTCTTTTTGTATTATAACTACTCCATCATTCACCCGAACCCAATTACAACACTGAAATATAAAATTTTCTTTTTTCCTTTTTTTCATTAGCACACATTTTTGGACCTAGTACTGTTTAAATCGAGAAATTAAAAAAAAAAATCGAAACTAGTGATGCTCGTTTGATTTTTATTTTTTTTGAATTTTTTCTATTAACTTAATAGCAACATCACTCACGTTTTGTCTTTTTTATTAAGTTTCCCTGTCTCTACGTTTATCATATTTTTGTGTATAAAAATACAAAAATTCGTGACAAAAAGATACTGCAAAGTTGATGCTATCCTCTCATTGTTTTTTCATAGAGATAATACTGTCAATAATGTTATTTGCTTTGACTTTGGAGATACGTCCCAGGATTTGAAACTGCAAATAATGAACATTACCTAATTGTTATTATTTGGTTCCGTTTTCTGCGCATTTATTTATATAATCATTGCATCCTCTACAAACACATCAAATTTGTATAGAATAGGACATGTAATACTGGCTAACTTTATTCAAATAGATTTATTTTTAAACATATCCCGCTCAACATATAACGATCTAATATGATTATTAAAGTACATGGAAAAGCCGGTCCCTAAGCTAATCCAGACGTGCTAGTTCTCTAAATATTCCACGTCATCATTTTTAATTTTATATGAAGTTGTCACATCAAATTTTTAAGCTCTTTTCTTGCGCCGCTCCTGCAAAGGCGAGGCTTTTCTCCTTCAAACACCGGTAGGATGAGTTTGATAATATTTCTATTCATGATAATAATATATTTTCATACATAACTATTTTTGTATTTCGATTCTCTATAATAATTTCTAAAAAAAAAAAATGCTTTTGATAATTGCAAAAATTTCTATTTCTAAAATAGAAAAAAAAAAACAAGAATGCATTTTATATGATTCTCAATTTTTTTTATGACAGAATTTCTTTTAATTTTTTAATGATTTTTTGAGATTTTTCTTTTTTTTTTATTTTTTTCCTCTCTTCTTCTTTCTTGTCTAGCTTATCGCTATGGCCAGCGACCGACCAAGAGAGGAGTGTCGGCCGAGGTCGCCGGCCTTGAGGGAGCCTCACCCAACCACAGGGAGATCCAATGATCGGTTAGAAAAGGAAGAAGAAAAGAAAAGAAATAAAATGACTTATTTCAAACAATGTTCATAAAAATAAAAAGTAATTTTTTTTTTACTTTTTATTTCTCTTCCAAATCTATTCTCTTACCATTTTTCTATTCCGGATAATAGAAAATTTAACTGATATTATCGAATAAATTTTATTTGTACTCTTCCAGCTAACAAAAGAATATAGATTTTGAGAAATAAAAATGTTAACAAATGGAACCTTGGAGGATGGTGGCTTTTTTTTTTTGGGGGGGGGGGGAGCATTTGGGAATATGTCTTATCGAATTCGATAACTCCATCGGCAAACGAGGACAGAAGATGTTTTTTTTTTTTTTTTTTGGTAAAGACGAAGACAGAAGATGTTTGATAGATCCAAAAGCTCGAAAAGAAATGAAGGCCTTGTTACATGGCTAGATCCCTTGAAAGCAAAAAAAAAAAAACGAGAAAAATGAAACCATTAGGAATTGCACAATGAAAATTGAAACCTAACTGAGTATGATGAAAGATTAAAATTGCAAGGATGGTAAATTTCTCACAATAGCCCGAGGTAGACCTCCAACCAAATATAGAACTCGTGATCCTTCGCTTACACGAACTTCAAAAGAAATAAAAAGAAACATAAAGGCTCCATTTGTTTTGCAGAATAAAAATGATTTGATAAATATTTTTTAGAAAGCGATCACTTCTATCAATTGAAATAATTAGCTAATAAATAATATATTTATCATCAATAACAATTTATATAAAAATAATTTTATGGACAATGAAAATATTTTTTTAATCATTTTTAAGTGATTCAAACAATTATTTTTTGGAAAATATTTTTCAACTCATTCATTTTCTACAAAACAAATGCACCCAAAATGTGATTATATCAGAATATTTTCAAGCAACTCCTATTTCAATTATCCTGAAAACAATGGATTTAGTTATCATTCTTTGACTGAGGCAAAAGTACACACCTCTTGAGGGAAACAGATTGAACTTGGTTCGAACTGCATGGGCTATGATGGGTCTGATTCCAGCTGGGCAGGTTGGTGTATTCTCTTATTTCATCATATCTTTCTTTCATAGGAAAAATCGTCCAAAAAATCATAAACCTATTGTACTTTATGACAATTCAATTCTAAACCTTTCGATTTTACGAATTCAGTCTTAAATCTTTTGACATTTCGCCAATTGACATAGACAGCCGCTAACATGGCACTAATAATATTTTAATTATATTTTAATAATTTTTGAATTTTTTGCTTTTTTTTTTTTTTTACTTTTTCTTTGTTTCTTTTAGGGTTTTGGAGAGACGGCCGGCCGGCCCTTGCCCCCTCGCTAGCCACAAGCGAGGGCCGGCCCGCCCTCTCAAGCCTTGGGCGAGGGCCAAATTGAGGATGTGCAAGCCCTTGCCCAGAATTGGTGAGGGTTGCGACGCTCTCGCTAGATCTGGCCAAGGCTGGGTTAGGTGGACCTTGCTGATCCCAGGTGAGGGGCACAACCTCGCTTAGGGCCGGCGAGGGCATCACGACGCTCTCCTAGAGCCAACAAGGGCCCCAATGCCCTCCCCCAAGGCCGACAAGGGTCGACCAGGCCCTCACTGCGTTCTCTCCAAAACCATTAAAAAGAAAAGTAAAAAAAGCATAAAAATTATTAAAATATCATTAAAATATTATTTTAAAAAATGTCACATTGGCGTAAGCCATCCATATCAGCAATTTCCAGCTAAAATTGGCCAGACGGACTCAATTGGCAAAAGTTAAAAAGGTTTAAGACTCAATTAGCAAAATATGAAAATGTTTAAAACTCAATTGACAAAATTGAAAAGTTTAGCACTAAATTGACAAAAGTATAATAGGTTTAGAATTCATTTGGACAATTTTCCCTTCTTTCATATCATGTTCAGCTCACTTTTAATTTATTCTACCGTGGAAAAGATTATTTCCAATACTTGAGTTCAAAAGCCAATATGTGTGTTTTCCTTTTCCAGGTACTGCAATCATTTCCAGTTTTCTTGGCGAAATTGCATGTGCACAAGAATTGCCACACCTCAAAGTTATATATAAATAATTAGTTTGTACAACTTTCCTGATCTCAAAATTTCGTTATATCAGGCGAAAAGGGATCCAGCTTCCCTACATCGAGCAGCAAAGCTGACAATCAATTTCCAAATGGAAAATGGTGACTTTCCTCAACCGTTGATATCTTGCGATGATTAGTCTCGATACATTTCGACCGACACTGAAAGCGATTAGTTTTGTTCGTAGTTGATACCAGAAACATTTTTTCAAAAGAGTGAGGATCAGTTTAATCAAACATAGGGACAACCTAGCGTAGTTTAAGTAATGAATAGTTTAACTACACCTCAAGATGTCAACCGGGTTTAACTTCGTTTCTTCTATATTTATATAAACATTGCTGACGGTAAATAAGTTTGCATGACAGGAAATTACTGGAGCTTTCAAGAAGAATTGCATGTTACACTATCCAAATTATAGGAACGTTTATCCCATGTGGGCACTTGCCAAATATTGCAGCTTGGTACTTTTGAATAGTTGAAGAACTAAGTATATCGTTTCTTGAATTGTGTCCGATCTCATTGCAACTGAAGGAGACATTAATGTTCTATTCTTGTACGACCTTGCTAAAGGAACAGACGGGAAACCAGGGATCCTGTATTTCACTTTATAACTAAGTAATGCAAGTGACACCTTGAATCCCACGTTAATGGGCAACAAATTATCAATATGTCCCACAATGGTCATCATCTTGAATACTGCTTTCGAAAGTTCAACACAATAGTCACATGAAGAAAAGAACAGAGTTTAAAAAATAAAAATGAAAGATGAATCTATAGACGTACATGAATATTAGAGTACTTTCATACCAAAGTAATAATTAAACTGAGTATGAGTAATAATAATAGTCACCAAATCAGGAAACGACCACACCGTGTGATTATCAAAACAACCTAAAGAATTAAAACAAATTAGAACTAGACAACAGTGTCGAGCGCTAGAGTCTTCAATGTCAATTTTTTTCACTTTTTCCTCTACTACTTGAAAGGTTTGCACTACCGAGCAAATTTTACTGTGCAAAGACACGTCTTCGCAGTGTCAAAAAGTACCTCCATGAAAAAGAAAATCTCAACTTGGCAACGCATTGCCGACGCCGTAACATCACCACCATGGCACTTGGTCAGACGTGAAAGAAGCAGTTGGGTGAACACTGTTGAGGCCACAATGAATATATATTACTAGGGGTGCATCAAGCGCAAGGCTGAGAATGATAAGGCAAATATTTCTTAGATGCATGAGGTGTGCCAGGTGTGAAGTGCACCCGGTGCACTAATTTACCTCGGGAAATGAGGCTCTAATGCTAAGTTGAATAAATAATATGCAGAGATAGGAATATGGAATTTCCTTGTACTATAATGATCAATATCACATCAACATATTTATAAACTATAGGAGATGATTATCTAAGATAATATAGGGGTGAGGAATACGGACCAACCAAACCAGAAACCACTCGGACCGGACCAGACTAGACTAGCCAGTTCTAGGCAGTTCCTAGGAACGTCGGTCCGATTCGCGGTTACATAAAATTGGAACTAGTGATTTTCAGTTCACTTCTCGGTTCTAGGGCAAACCAGACCATCCTCGAACTGATTATTTTTTCTTTATTTATTTATTTTGAAGGAATAAGCCACTGAATGACAACTTCATTAGCAACAGTTGCTGATGATGAAAAAGTTTCAAACCTTTCCCTTTATATGGAGTATCTGTGGCATATAAATCGATCTTTCAGCTCCAGCCCTGTAATCAATAGTAAACCCCAACTTAATTAGCACTGCAAGATCAAATGAGAAACCCACCAGCTGCAAAGTGGCTCTGCCGATATATTCTTCAGGCAGCCATGAATGCTTTCTCCGGTGGAATTAATTGCTACTCACTGTGTCGACTAACTTACTTCTATGGCGACCTCACACAATAATCAAAGTGAAACAAACCACCTAGCACGCCCCTCCACTACACGCCCTCGAATCAATAAAGCTGCAGAAGAGCCCAGAGCCTCAAATGTCGTAATATACAAGATCTGAGAGGCTTCACGGAGGTGCTACAGCGATATCACTGGTAGAGGACCGCCCATCCGCTGGTTCCATTGGACTGCCGAGAACTGGACCGGTCCCAAGACTGGGCAGTCCAGTCCTCGGTTCCAAAAATCAAGAACCGATCACCAACAAGATACACATAATATTAAATTTAATCAATCAAAGATATGCTCTATCAAATGAGATATATGCATTATTCTGAGAGATATGTGGAATTATAGTATTGTTAACACTTAGGCATGATCTAACTTCAATCTAAACATGACTTGGAAAAAAAACCTGGAGAGTGAAACCGTAGGAAACACTAGCACATCATCAGCAAAGCATGGATGTCTCAGCTTAAGTATAGAGCACAAAGGGTAATAAGAGAGTGATTTCTTCTTAGCAGCATCATCCAACATCTTGCACAGAACATTAATAACCAAAACGAAAAGATAAGGTGAGAAAGTGTCTCCTTCTCATAAACCTTTCTCTCGTTAGAACAGCCTTCAAGTCTACAATTAATCAGAACAGAAAACAATGGTGAGGCGGTACACAGCTTTATCCACTGAATGAATAACCCGAGAAAATTAAGATCCTCGAGTACATTTAACAAAATGTTGCAATTCACCGAATCAAAAACCTCTATCGTAGAGAGAAGCCATCGCATGATCTATAAACCATGTGAACTAAAAGCATCATGATCAGAGTCTCACCATGAGGCTTACATGATCAATTATTAAGATGGATGTGATTGATATTATCTAATAACCATATGATATTTCTTTGATAGTTGAAGTGATTTGCAACAACCAAGAAGAGAAGCGTAGAATCATATGTTTTTGCAACTATACTTTTGGGAGATCTCCCGAATTACGTTACATGAGATACATTTTACATGAGATATATTTTATTCGACTTTTCACACCAAGAAAGACAGTCCCTAGGGCCGTCTTATTAATTAAATAATCTGATCTTTTTTAAAGTAATTTCCCTTCTAACCTAGGGCTCGAGCTTGCTTTTGACCTTTTATGACTGTAATCTTTCCCTTGGACTTTATGAGCCATATTCTCTCCTACAAAACCCCCGAAAGACATCCTCGAGAACTAACATTGATCACACGAAAATCGATTTGGCGGTATCCCCATTTCTTTTTCATGGATACGAGCGACAACGCTCAAAACAAATAGCATCTTTAAATCCCTCATTTGTCCGGTTTCCATAGAGATTTGCGTGCTCCATGAGCTGTTGCGCATAGAAGAGCCAGGGTTTCTAAAATAATCGCCATCGGTTTTAGCAGATTAGAGATGTTCCTTAAAGAAACACCAACATCGGGTGAGACGGAATTTTGAAAGTACCTTTTCAAACAAGAAGTTTGCTTTGAAAGACCTAAATCTCGGACCTATAAAATAATCCATACATTTCGTGGACCATACAAGAATGCAATCCAACACTCAGGTGACTGGTCTAATGGAATGATTAAAGGCATAAAGTCTTGAGGGCATGAATCACTCTGAACGGAAAGATAAAATACGAAGTATTCGAGCCAATGTGTCAGTTCTCTATCATGAATTCTCGCCATGAAAACAGAGCCAAACGGACAACCGCATCACGTCCCAGAAATGATGAAAATAGAAGAGAAAATAGGAATTCCACCCATCAAAGGAGAGCAACCAAAATATTATTCTCTTTCCAAGGAAGGGAGCACATAACCAGCCATTAGCCAAATTAAACTTCTACTTGAAAAAGAAATTTCTGGTTTTTCCCCTTTCGTTTACCTCGAACAATTCCTCTTTACGGGTATGCTCTTGGTACATCTTCGATTGATGAAAATATGATCAATTCCAGGGGTCACGATAAAGCATTTGATAAAAACTCAACGAGGACAAACGTCACCAAGCGAATCAACTCAATTTGAATAAGCTCACCTGTCGATGAACGGTATTTGCACGGGTTCGTTCACTGCGAGGTACAAAATCACTGTTATTGTATTATTAAGTGCCAATAATTTCATATTTTGACAGAATACATGAAGTTCAGATCGTGTCTTGTGATAAAGGGAAAATGAAAGAGTAGCCATTGATTGTTTTATTGTACTGAAGTGATGCACGGACACTCGAGTATAGTTTCATTTGACAATACTTACATCATTTCCTTCTGATCTCCACTCAACGACGAAAGAAAGCAGGGAATCATGCTTTCTTTGTTTCAGTCAACAGGTTAATCATGTGCTTGGTGCTCGATGTTTTCGTGTCCATATAGTCATTATTTCTAAACTACCATATGCAACTTTTAGATAGGGCAGCTTTTTTTCTCCTTTTCGAGACGAGAGAAATCGTGAATATAGTTGGACTTGACACTAGTTTGGACGAAGCGACTAGGAGCGGAAGTATGCTGACCATGACCTCGCGAGAGAAAAGACCGAAAAGGGAAGGGATTTGATTTAATCGTTATCTAGATGTTTATGAAAGGATAGCAAGGAAATGAATATGGAGTTTAGACATTCCCTTTTTGGTTGAAGAGTAGAAAAGAACGAAAAAGGAACTTAATGACATCTTAATGACCATTTTGTCCTTGTACTTCTTCCTAGATAAAATAAGTGTATTAGCTTTAGTAATGAGACCTTTGGCTCGTTAAAGATTTAATATCATCAACAACACTGTCATTTAGACCATATTTCATGCACTTTGAATGGAAAAAGTATGCTCTGCTTTCAATAAACATGAATATATACAACGCGAACAAAAATTCAAAAAAGCACGTCGTATGTAAAAACTTAAAAATCATAGAGAAATACTCCAAAAAAATTAAACATATGAGAAGGAGATGAGGTGGCAGATATGCACTGTTCATGACATCACATTGATTGCGACATGGCAGACTAAAGGAAAAATAAATACATAAAAATTAAAAATCAAAAAGGAAATGTGTGTGTTAGCAGTTAAAAGAGGACAAAGGTTCACATCAAAAGTTACCAAGGACAATTTATATTATAAATTATTATTAAGTTCATCGTTAGATGAATGGTATAAGTATTTGAAGTTAGCACTATAATTAAATTATGCTGTATATGAATCATCCGACGGCACATTTTTAAATGTGTTTTACATTAATAGTGGAATTAATAAAAAATCTTTTTTATGCTATTGTTCAATATAAATGGCATTATGGAATAGAGTGAAAAGTATTTGTAGAATTTCCCACAATTCCAGATTTTGAATGATTCTCCTAAATCATTTCTCTTCCACCTTAATCCTTCCGTATCACTCTATCAAGCTAGGATGTTAGGCTTTGCTTGTTTTATGAAAAATAAACTATTAAAAAATATTTTTTAAAAAAATTATCACTTATATCACTTGAAATATTAATTAATAGAAAATATTTCCATTAATAATTTATAAATCTTTTAGTGGATGATGAAAATATTTTTTCTTTATTTATTATTTTAAGTAATATAAATAATTATTTTCAAGAAAATATTTTTCAAATCTTTCATTTTTCATAAATAAATATTTCAAATGATAAATTATTTATTTCAAAAATGGAGAGGAGTGGCTTTTAGACTAATCTAGTCGGATGGCCATCGCTCGTGAATAATTTCATAAAACTTTTGCTTTCGCAATCCGCGGTGGTTTTCTACGCTTTCCCACCATCACGTGGTGACTCTCTCTCTCTCTCTCTCTCTCTCTCTCTCTCTCTCTATTTGGGGAAGCAACAGTGGTTGCTTTATTGGTCAAAAGTCGTGCAACCATGCACAAAAATCAAGTATAGTTTCATATGCTATTTCGTATTCGACACAAAACCAAAAGAGAAGGGATGTAAAAAATAGTTAACATCATAGAAAATTCAAAATTAACATATTATAATAAATTTATTCTAAATTAATTTTTTGACCATTAAAAACCCTAAACTAAAAATTTGATATAAATTTATCATCCGTTAATTTTCATTAAATTTGATTAATATCACGAAAAACTCAAAATCAGTACATCCGTCAATTGTCACATATCATTCAACTTGAAATTTGACGGCAAGATTTAATGGATTGTAAATTTATCATAGTGTGTGTCAGTTTGTTATTTTTTATTATCAAAAAATTAATTTTGAATAAATTTATTATAAATATATCAATTTAAGATTTTTCGTAATATTAACCTTATTAAAAGAATTTGTGTCTTATACTATTGATGTCATGTCGTATCTCATTTGATCAAATGATTCGAACAATCAAAGGCGGTCAGGCGCACCTTAGATTTTATCAACATTTATCCAATCCGAAGCATGTCATGAATTGCCGAACGAAGTGTACGTCGGGTCTACGAAGCTCGTGGTACGAAGTATAAAGGTCGAGCATGGCTCCTTTTATCTTACGTTCGGGCAGGGGTAGTACTCTAGGATGTGGCCGAATTCAAATTCTGATGATGGAGACTCCCATTCAAAATTTGCTCGAGAAAGATCTGACACCGTCCAATGATACTTCCCGCGACAGCGCAGCAGACCGAATTCAGTGAAGAACGAGGAAGGAATTATTTATTATTACAGAGGCGAAACCACGTTGCGTGCCTGATCCGTTGTCATTCCTGCTCCCCTGCTTTTGAATACTTTTCATCGCTTACTAGATTCCCACTCTTTGGTGCAAAATATTAATTATGTGCTAATAATTTCATAAGCTCAAAAAGAAAATCACGTGTAAATCACGGCGCAGTTTGATGAGCTGATTACGTTCCAATCAAGGAGTCACGTTTTTGTCCCGACTTGAGCTACGACGCACATTGGAATATAATAAGGATGCATTGACGAGTGTCTGAAAATGGCAATTAAACGCTAATTGCATGATACAAGAGTGTAACCGGTATATGAAAAAATGAAAAAAAAAATCTTTAATCGGTTGCTTAAAAAGTTCTCCCAAAAGACTTGTCGGCAAATGTCCGTGTAATGAGGAGATAGAACTCTAGTTTGGTTTTTACATAGGATTTTGGATCTTGGTCTTTTTTATGGTAAAATGCCCTGTAGGAAAAACTTTTTTTCTCATCTTGATATCTTCTCAAGCCAAGGAAAGTATTGAAAAAGTCCGAAACTTATTATATTCGTATCAATTTAGTCATAACCATTTTAATTAAATCAATTTGATTCTAAACATTTTGTATTTTTGCCAATTAAGTCCATCAAGATAATTTTGGCTAAAATATTATTCACATGAACACCAATCGTTCTACGTTGTATGATCAATGCTAATGTAGAGAAATTTTTAATATTTTTTCTTAACTTTTTATTATTTTCTTAACTTTTTTTTAAAAAGAATTACGACTCTCGCTAGCCCTAGGCAAGAATCGCTAGCCATGGGTAAAGGCCTGTGAGTCTCTCTAGAGGCCCCGAGAGTTGAGCCCTTGCAATAACTAGCGAGGGTAGCCCTTGCCAAAGGCCATGAGGTCCAACTCGTGACCTTCATAGGATCTAGCGAGGACTCGACCTTGCAGGTGGGCCAGGGCTTGGTGGCCTTTGCTGGCCACAATGAAAAGAAAAGAAATTGAAAAAAAATTAAAATTTTATAAAATTTATTTACGTTAGCACTAATGTATCACATAGCATGGCCAATGTCTATGTTAGTAATTTTTTATCAAAATTAATTGGATTGACTTAATTGGCACAAATGCAAAAGATGTAAGATTAAATTGGTCCAATCGAAAAAACTATGATAGATTGATACTATTGTAATAGGTTTAGGATTTTTTTTTATATTTTTCCCTTTCTCTCAATTTGTGGTGTTGGACTATCGAATTCTCCTAGGCAGAATGAATGGGGTGTCCATTGCTTATTGTTCATGAGATGCAAACTGACCCGTGGCAAAGGCCCATCAAACCGACTCCCTTGTCTCAAATTGGCTCTCTAAAACCCCACCCTCTTTGGCCTTTGTTATGTTACGATGTTGGATTATCTCATAAACCTTTTCCAACAAAGGAACGGAAGAATACATTATTGACCGAAAAAAGAAGAAGAAGAGAGTACAATCAATCAAATAGTCATAATTAAGCTTGACCAACGGGTCGGATATTAGTTTCCTCGAACGCAGTTCGGGTGTAGTTGAGACACCTTTCATTCTTAGGTATTTGCCCCCTTATGGTCGTCGGGTTGCTGCATTTCATCATCACCGGACAAATTGTGATGGCTACAATTGCATGCTCGATGTCGTCTCGGTGAAGACGGTTGCAATTGTATTTGGTGGTTGGTAACAAATTGTTAAGAATAGGTTTTTTTTGTACAAAAGATAATCAAGGCAAACCGTGCGAATGTGATGGAGAGTGCTGAAAAGGCTAGTAAGAACACCTAGAGTGGGGTGAATAGGTGTGAAAACAGATTTTTCAAAATGCAATGAAAAACTTTACTTTTAACCGGAGTCTGGTTAACTACAGACTTTGCAGAAGGAATCAGACTTTAACAGTTATTTCAAAATGCAGAAGTATATCGCAATAAATAAAATAAAGGAGTTCAGGGAAGAGAAAAGGAACACATAATTTATAGTGGTTCAGCTTAAATTAAGCATACATTCACTCTCCCACGCTTGTCGCCCTTCTGACTAGTTTTCACTATGAATCAAAAGAGAATTTACAATCTTGCAATCTTGACTTCTCGAAGAGTCTCTACTACTCTTACGAAGTCACTGTATAAGTCTCTCTCTCTTTTGAGTACAAATTTGAGCACAGTGTAAGGAATAACAAATAAGTGGGAAGCTTCAAACTTTGGAATTCTTCTTTCACGCACACAGTCAAACGACTAGAGAGGCCTCCTTAAATACTCCTTCATGCCTTCTTGACCGTTGGCACTTTTCAAAGAGATCTTTGAGCCGTTTGAAGATTGTGATGAAAGCCCGTCAATCCTATTTGCCCATACAATCAGGATCTTGGTTTCCATAAGTAGATCCTTTCTAAAATAACTTGTCTTTCGAAATGATTTGATGTATCTAAATTGATTCCAATAAAGATAACCAATCTCGTAGGTGATATTTCCAACTAGAAGACCATATATACCCTGTACGAACCAAACCTTCGAAAAAAGAAAGATAATCCCGAGTCTGGTTAAGTCTTCATTTTTCACTTGTGTTCGATCCGGAATTTATCAAAGTGGGGGACGTACTTCGTTGTAAGATAAACTTTGACACGAAGTCTAGCAATCTTCAGAATATAACTTAGATAAGTTTTGTTAGTTTCGTTAGTTTCAAAACATCATAGGAGTTTTCTCCAACAAGTGCAATGTTAAGAACGTGACAACAAAAATTAATTGGATAACGAGAGCAAAGAAGGAGAGTTGAAGTAGCTCGGGTAGTTTACCGAGTCAACTTGAGCCTAAAAGTACTCGTATCAATGTCTCGTGAGCTTAATTTTTATTTATTTATTAGTCCTATTATAACTATTAATCTACTCTCAAACTTTTGCTCTGTCAAAACCCACAAATGAAACTAATCATCCTCACTCCAATTCCTAAGAAGATGGATATTCGAAACCCTTACATCCCTCTCCCATATTAGAAAGGTGGCCATTAGGACAAACTTTGGTGACTTCATGAGCTTAATTGAATGTCTCTTTTTTTTTTATACCTATAATCTTGATTTTTACTATGTAGTTACACTTTCAACCCTCAACATAATCTTTGACATAAACAAAAGGGGTATTGAGTTTTATGTGCTTAGATCGAATCGAACTTAGGTGTTCGAGTTTTATATTGAGCTGTGTTCGAGCAAGGAAAAAGGTACTCAATCAAGTTTCAGTCGAGCTTAGAGTATCAAGCTAATGAGTCAAGTTAAGCTTGAGTATGCCACTATGTTAGCTCGACTCGACTCGACTCGATTGTAACCTTAATTTGCATCCATCGAATAGGAAGGAATGTGATTTAGGCGGACAAAATATTTCCAAGCATTTAAAAAGAATTAGGCTAGGCTTGCCCATTAGGACCCATGTGCTCAGGCTGGCCTAAGCCACTTTCGACTATAGCCTAGCATAGCCTTCAGAGAACCTTTTATTTAGCAGACCGATTAGCATGGTCCGCTAACCCGAGGAGATGTGCCGTGCCGTGCTCTGCTCGTCCTAGTGCCTCTCGTCTCATTAGTCGGCTTTGCCATCTAAACGTGCCTTTGTTTCACTAAAAAATTCATGATGATTGAAAATATATTTTATGAAAATCATTTACAAGGAAAACTATTAGTTTTCATTTATTTTCTGGCTTTGAAAAAAAAACAATTTCTTTTTTCTAGAGTGAGAAGTTGTTTTCTGCAAATCTAAATTCATGACTTTTAGTTCATCGAAATCATTTTCTATAGAAAATTGATTTTCCGTCATCTAAAAACACTGGACAATCGAAAAATAATTTCTTGAAAATAATTTTTTTAAAAATAAATTATCAAGAGATGAATTTTTTAAACTTTGAATAATAAAATAGCTGGGGGAAGGACAGAGTGGAGGCCCCACACACTACAGTCTAATCACGCAACACTGACAAAGATCTTCTTTCCCTAAAGCACTGGCTGACAAAAGATCAACTTGATTATTGCAGAATGCAGAGTCTCCCGGTCAAAAATGGCATTATGCAAATCGCCAGTCCATTCAGCTGTCACATTTCCACGTTGAAACGATGACCGTAAGTAAAACAACACCAAAAGATTCTCCTCATCCCACGATTTTCTTAATTATCTCAATCTAATCTCCATCTCCCTCAGCCTCAGCTCGCACACATGCTGCTCGGATTCCCCGCAACTTTCGCTTTTGTCGAGTTCCAGCCTTTTCAAGCGCACACTTTTCCCTGCAACTTTTCTCGACCACTTTCTCGCACTTCCCCTCCAACCAAACACTGCCCAAAACCCAAAATCTCTCTCTCTCTCTCTCTCTCTCTCTCTCCTGCTTCACTCCAGACAGAGAAAGCTTGCATTTTTCTTCCTCACTCTCTGGGAAAGTCCCTCGCTTTCTCGGCTATTTTCCCGCATTTTCCCGTCGCTTTCCTTCGTTTTCTTTGCGTTCCCACAAAAGCATGGCTCCCATCCTTCTTGTCTACTCCCTCCTCCTCTTCCTCCTCCCGCGTTCCCTCGCCGTGCCCGCTTCCGAGCTCGCCGCCCTCATGGCCATGAAGTCGTCCCTCGACCCGGAGGGCCGGGTCCTGACCTCGTGGGCCCTCGGCGCGGACCCGTGTGGGGGAGGGTCGTTCGAGGGCGTGGCGTGCGACGGGATGGGCCGCGTGACGAACGTCTCGCTGCAGGGGAAGGGGCTGACCGGGAGGCTGCCGGCGGCGGTCGGCGGGCTCCGGAGCTTGACGGGCCTGTACTTGCATTTCAACGCGTTGAGTGGGGAGATACCGAAGGAGATTGGGGAGCTGAGCTCGCTCAGCGACCTGTATCTCAACGTCAACAACCTCTCCGGGGAGATTCCTCCCGAGATTGGCAACTTGTCAAACCTTCAAGGTCCGCTCTTGTTTTCCTTCCTCTTTTTAAAAAATTTTTTGGTATGAGGAAGGCGAAAGCTGTTTATTTGATGTGACTGTTAATTTCCATTTATGATTTTAACTTTCTCTTTTGGGGGGCCGGAGGACTCGGCCTTTGCTTGACAAATCATCCTTTTCTTCTTTGAGTTTTGTGGGGTCTCATTAAAGAAAATTTGTCTTTTTCTCCTGGAAGCCGGAGAAGACTTAAGATTGCTTGAGCACCCTTTAGATTTTTTGCTCTTTTTAGCTGAAAGTTTGAACCTTTCTGTGTGCGCGTGTGCGCGCTAGTGTTCCCCCGTTTGCAAGTTGGAAGCTTTCTATTACTGTATGTCAATGTGCTTGTGGTCCTTCGAATCTGGCCTAAAAAAATGCTTTGATCTTGGTCATTTGTGTGGGCTGGCTCATAGAGTTCTCAATTTAGTAGCATAATCAATCTTAATGACTGATCCAGTTACTTATTGAAATTTTTCGGTTGAACTTTGAAGATGAAAACTACCCGGGGTTTGTTTTTTGTATATAGCATATGCAGAGTTTATCTGAAGCATTGGTTAGATAGTGGAAAGATAGGTTCCCTTTTACCTAGAAAAAGGAAAAGAAGGAATGCTGTTCATGCCAGATACAGCAGAATGTGTGCAAGTTGTTGCTTCAGATGTAATCTAACGAGTCATTTGTTTTTTCTTATGTTTTGGTTACAAGTTATTCGCTTATTTTGTTTCGCAAGAAGTGATGAGTAGAGATAAAAGGAATTATTTCTAGAAGGATAACCTGACTGAGGGAACATCTGTTTTTTCCTGTTCAGTTCTGCAGCTGTGTTACAACAAATTGGAGGGGAGTCTGCCGACCCAGCTGGGATCTCTGAAGAAGCTTAGTGTACTCGCGTTGCAATATAACCAACTAGCTGGTGCAATTCCTGCGACCTTGGGGGATTTGGAGAATTTAACGAGGTTGGACATGAGCTTCAACAATCTTTTCGGTTCCATTCCCACTAGATTGGCTGATGTTCCCCTGCTCGAGTTTTTGGACATCAGAAACAATAGCCTTTCAGGCAATGTACCTCCAGGTAATTTATTATTGCCTCTCTGGCTGAGTGCAGTTAGCGCTGGTTATTTGGCCTTTTGTTTTGTTAGAAACGTGTAAATGGAATTTCCTTTCGACTTTTTTCCATTGTGAACTGGCAGCTTTGAAAAGGCTCAATGCTGGCTTCCGATATGAGAACAACCACGGACTGTGTGGAAATGGTTTTCCCGACTTGGAAATCTGTGGTTCGCCCGACCTTACAAATCCGAACAGACCTGAAGCTTTCGGACCAAAAAACCATTCTACTAAAGACATTCCAGAGTCTGCTAAAGTACCGTCAAATTGCAGTGAAGCTCGCTGTTCTAATCCTTCAAAAAGCCCGCAAGCCAGTTTAGTTGTTGGGGTGATTGGAGCTATTATTGCATTAACAGTGATTGGACTTTTTGCTTTCTCTGTCTACCGTCGCCGGAAGCAGAAAATTGGTAGTACTTTCGACACATCAGATAGCCGTCTTAGTACTGATCAGGTGAAGGAGGTTTACAGAAGAAGTGCCTCTCCTCTAATCAGCTTGGAGTATTCGAGTGGATGGGACCCTTTGGCTAAAGGCGGAACTGGTTTCTCTCAAGAAGTATTCGAAAGCTTTATGTTAAACTTGGAAGATGTGGAACGTGCAACTCACTGCTTCTCCGAGACGAACTTACTGGGGAAGAGTAATTTCTCTGCCACTTATAAGGGGATATTGAGAGACGGGTCGGTTGTTGCTGTGAAGTGCATTGCCAAGACAAGTTGCCGGACTGATGAAGCCGAGTTTCTCAAGGGCCTGAAGCTACTAACGTCGCTGAAGCACACAAATCTAGTTAGGTTGAGGGGCTTTTGCTGTTCAAAAGGAAGAGGTGAATGTTTCCTGATCTATGAATTTGTTGCAAATGGAAACTTACTTCAATATCTCAATGTGAACAAAGGAAGCGACAAAGTGCTTGAATGGTCCACGAGGGTTTCCATCATCAATGGCATCGCTGAAGGTAGCATCCATAACTCTTTTTGCAATCTAATTGGCACCTTGAAAATTAATTGTAAACATGTGCATAAGGGCTTGCTGTTCACATTGATAGGCATGATCTGTTCTCTATACTATAGCATTGTGAAAGATATGTTTGATCGAAACATTGCTGCAATGAACATTATTCAGTCATGAATGGGTAGTTCTCCAGTAAGAGGTGTATCTTCATTATCTTCTGCATTAGATTTTTTATCTATTCTCCGCTAAATGATACCCTTTTCTTCTAAATGAATCTACCTGAAATGGTGACCCTTTACTTTTATTTCTAGCCTAAGTACTCATCAATAGTTTTAAAACGACTTGGCTTTATGGCTGCTTAGCTCAGCAATGCTTAAACATTATGTTCTTTATTTCAGGCATCAAATACATACATGCGAATAAAGGGAAAAAGCCTGCTATTGTTCACCAGAACATATCCGCAGAGAAAGTCCTTATTGACCACTGGAACAATCCTTTGCTATCTGATTCCGGCCTTCATAAACTTCTTGCGGATGACATCGTGTTCTCAACGCTTAAAGCCAGTGCTGCCATGGGATATCTTGCTCCTGAGTACACCACCACCGGTCGCTTCACTGAAAAGAGCGATGTGTACGCATTTGGCAAACTTGTCTTTCAAATCATCATGGGTAAGCGCAACATCACCCCCGGCATGTGGCAAGGAGCAGAAAACTGTAAGTTCGAGGACTTCGTGGATCCAAATCTCGAGGGCAATTATTCAGAACATGAGGCAGCCAAAGTAGGGGCTATTGCTTTGCGTTGCATCCAGGAATCTCCATTCTGCAGACCATCAATGGAGAATGTCGTTCAAGAATTGAGTAGATTGAGCGGAAGATCTTGACTTCTAGATAGGATTAATTCTTGTCTCACTTTTTCCAATGATTAGAGGCAAGCTAAGTTCCATTTCTAACTCCTCTCCCTAAATGGTGAAGCTGTAGGTGACTTGTATGGATGCCATTCCGCACTGTACTTTAATTAGTCATCTCTTTTACTGTGGCTTGTGTACTAATGTGTTGTAAGACGAAGGACCTTAAGATGCAATCATTAGAGAATTAGGCCTTTGTTCAAGTTGTCTTTTGCAAATTGACTGCATTCATGTTGGCTTTGTGTCCGTAGAGTTGTAGCTACTACCTAGTGCCTACTTAGATCATAAAGAGCCTGGAGAGGGATTGAATTCTCACCTGGGTTGCTTTCAGTCTTCATCCATTGCTTGGCCCTTACACGGTGGCAAAGAACTTTGAATTCTATCTGGGATGCTGGAGATTGACATTGCAAAGACCTTTTCTGGCAATGTTGATGAAAATGGTGTTGTTCATAGCGCTGGTAAAACATGTTACACGGTTATTGTTTCGAGTACCTTTCAGATTCAGGTCTTTCCTCTGCACAAATTGGGAATTTTAATAATCCAGGTCAATTGCGTATTACAGTGTGATTGCACAGCGACAATGACTTGCTAAGAACCATCTCATGCTTGGTATGTGGTAGCAAGCTTGCTGTTTCCTTGATTATGATTGCATCTTAGTAGCTACTTGACAGCACAATCTGCGTTGAACACCATCAATTTGCAGAGATTTGACTACAGCATATTTGTAGACTTAACCTTGTTCTTTGATCCCATCATCAAGAACCCATTTTCATGCACCTTTTTTCGGCACCATCATTGTCTCATGAACGGTGGGAAGGTCCTCCGTCATCCATCTCTGCACTGGTAGCCTCTTCGTGAGTAGCCTTTATTTTGTGATTTATCATTTTCCTTCTTGACATAATGAGGGACAGCCTTTGCATCCCCGTCTGAATTTTTCACCAGCAGACACGTGCAGCTCGCCAATTACTTAAACGATTGATTGTGGCCTTTCAATGCACGCGTGCTTCGAAAATAAGCAGCCTTTGTGTGCATCCCCCTGCTATTTTTCCTCAAATTCTTGCGTGAGGTTTGCCTTTGCCGCGCTTCAAGAAGACAATTCGAAGTACGTTAGCAGAAAACAGTTTTATTCTTGGGTGAGAGGGTTCTGTTCTATACAAGACGGAAAAGATTTCTTTAATTTCTCGAGGCAAAGGATCCATGATGAAAAACTGCGATTTTCCCTTGGATAAATCCACTAGGCAGGTTTAGCGATGGCTTGTGAGTGCAATTTAAACTAAAATATCACGATTCTTCTGCAGTTTTCATTTGCTTCATAGTTGAAAGTGAAATGCATGGAGAACCTAATTAGCAACTCCACAACGTGATACTTATAAGGGACAACAAACAAACCACTCCGGACATTGCGCTTTTATTTGGTCTAATACCGTGCACTGCACACCCGTTATTGAAGGGTAGTTCCTCAAGCAGAGCTGCAGAAGGCTGCTTCTGACTCCAGCTCACCCTGCCTAACCAGAAGGAAGATATGAAGAAATACATGATAAATGCTAAGCTCTTTTCATATAGGGAACACCAGAGAAAGATACACGAGCAAATTGCGCACTATTTAGATTCAAAAGAGATGCTAATTACAGTGTGCTTTACATAGCTAGAGTTAAGTTAATAACACGTATGTACAATTGACATAAAGAGGCTTCCCAAAACAAGGAATTAGAGGTCCTGTCGCAAACTGGGGAGCTTTGCCTTTTCCCCCAAATTGGGAAGATGAATTGATCCCTTATTTTCTCAGGTAGAAGAAAGAATCCTTCATTGAATTCTGACGTAACAACTAATTCCTAGCAAGTTACTTCTGAATTGGAAATCAAGGGACTGCCCAACATCGCATAAATCTCTGCAACTTGGGAATGGGACCTATCATCCACAGAAAACTCATGAACAATTCCGTTGAGTTCAATCCAACTGCATCCTGGAAGTTTTGGAATTTTCCTCTCTTTCATTACTTCTCTAACACTTCTAGCCTGCTTCCACAGACCAAGACCCGCATACATGTGAGAGAGAAGAATATAAGAAGTTGAATTGCATGAAGCCTGCCTCAATAGAGAATTAGCAACTGGCAGCCCAATTTTGTAGTTCTCTTGAATCTTACAAGCACTAATCATGGTCCTCTGAATAATGTCATTTGGCTCAATAGGCATTTCTTCAATGAATTTCTTTGCCTCATTTAAATAACCTGCCCGACAGAGGATGTCAACCATGCAACCATAGTGTTGAATTCTTGGATTGATCTTGTAAACTCTTCTCATAATTTCAAAACAAATGAGACCTTCCTTCACCAAGCCGGAATGGCCACATGCGTGCAACACTCCAATGAACGTGATATCATCTGGTTTCATGGAGAGTCTTTCCATCTCCATCAACATATCAAAAGCACATTCTCCTAGACCATGAATAGCCAAACCACCTATAATTGCATTCCAGTGATCCACATCTTTTTCAGGCAATGCATTAAATACTGACTTGGCATTCTGTATGGATCCACATTTTGAGTACATATCTATTAGAGCAACACCAAGTTTTCCACCTAACGAGAAACCAATATCTTTTATATAGCAATGCAATGCAATTCCTTCATTAAGCTGTCCTAATTGAGCAATAGCAGAAAGTACAATCAATAAAGTAGTAATATCAGGCGACAGATTCCTCTCATTCTTCATAGAATAGAAGATCTTCAAAGCTTCTGCATGGAGACCATTTTGAACATATCCAGCCATCATTGCATTGCAAGCGACAACATCTCTCTCAGGTATTTCAGAAAAGAAATCTCTTGCAATATCCACACATCCTATCTTGGCATAGCCATCTATCATATTAGCCCAAGTGACCACATCCTTTTCAGGCATCGCATTAAACAGTTCATGAGCATCTCCCATCTTCCCACACCGGACATACGCATGAATCATAGTGTTCCATGAAATCAGGTCCCTCTCAGGCATTTCCTCGAAAAGCTTCCAAGCAGGGATAAGTCCATCTTCTAATTGCGAATACCCGCTCAGCATGGAGTTCCAAGAAATCAGATTCTTCTCCTCGACTGGCATCGAGTCAAACAATTCACACGCCGACTCAATCATCCCACATTTAACATAACCATCTATCATGCAATTGTAAGAGACGGAATCCCGAGCGGCCATTCTATCAAACACCTGACGTGCATCGTCAAGGCATCCACACCGCAAGTACCACCCCATCAAACAATTCTGCAAGTACAAATCCGACGCCATTTCCAGTTTCCTCAACAACCCATGAACCTGCAGCCCTTCCTTTAACGAACCCAACCGCGAGCACGCTTTCAAGACCAGAGAGAACGAGAACCTGTCCCCCGAAACCCCGCTCTCGGCCATCAAACGGAACACGGGCAACGCTCCCTCGGGCTCAGCTCCATGGGAGTAGGACTTGAGGACCGCGTTCCAGAGAAAAGGGTCTTCCCCGTTCCCGCCCCCGTGGCCCGAGAAGGCGCGGTGGGCGAAGAAGACGCGGCGGGCGAACTCGGCCACCGGCGGGTCCGGGGAAGAGCAGAGCGCGAGGATGAGCTTGGAGGTGAGAGAAGCGTTGCGGATGAGGCCGGTCGTGATCATCCTCGCGTGGATTTGGCTCACGTCGCGGGGGGTCTTGCAGCTCCGGACGTGAGCGAGCGTGGGCTGCATCGAGTTCCATGGCTGGCTCGGGTTCGAGACGAGGAACATTGCGGTCTGCTAGCTGCGCCCGAAGCTTCTCTGACACTCCCTGTTCTTGCAAGGACGCTTTCTTTGAATCCGATCACTGGAAAAAATCTGGCTCGGGATAAATCTATCAAAAAAATCCAAAACCCGTGCACTCATGACAAATCCATCAAAACTTTAAAGATGGATTTGGAATTTCTTGACCGGTTTTGGATTTTCAATCCGAGATAAATTGGGAAAAGGATGCTCCATCCATTTATATTCTTCATCTTAATTGTAAGGTTACTAGATATGGAGACACTTGATCGGATGAATAACACCATGCCAAACGCATTGAGTTGTTTAAGTAATGTCTTTTTTCTCTAATGGTAGGATGCTCGCGGCCTACTAACATAACACCAACGTCCGTTTAAATGGATTTTTCGCTTCTTGCATTTTATTCAGACAAAATCCTACATTTTAAGTTATGACACTTGAAACTTTCGTAAAATGCAAATGTTGATACGCACATTTAATATAGTTTTTCATAACTCGTAAATCAAATGTTAGTATTTTGGATTTTAAAGGGAAAGTGAAAAAGAAAAGAAAGGAAATTCGTAATGAATATGATTATCAACATGCAAATTAAGTAGTTTAGTTGCAACGAGAACAAATTGCAGGAAGACGTTTCAGGTCAGAGATAATTTTGTTTAGTACTTAAAACAACTCCTGGCATCACTCAACAGCCCTCCAATCCACCAGAACTGAATCTACTCTTCAGTGAGACCGAATGGAACATCTCGACATCGACCAAATTGTGCACTGGATTCCTTATCTCTCGATGTCCCGAATCTACACAACCTTATGTACAGATCAAATGCTCGACCCATCTTGCCCAGCTCAGCACAACTCCTCGATTCAAGAGAGGCAATCCAACCCCTTTCCTGCTTGCTCTCTTCTTCTAAATAAAGTTATCCAGGAAACACACATCATGGCGCCAAATTTAGCAGCAGCCTTCTTTAGTGATGGAAAGGACACAGTTGTCAAAGATATCCATCTCCCAAGATTTATGAGGCATATTTCTGGATGCTCCCAGGAATTGCACAGTGAGATGGTTCCTAGAATGCTTCTGAATCGAATTCGGGTCTCACTGGGTAGTCAAGACCATTTAGAGATGGAATTCGCTTCTTATCTTCCTCCAGATATGCTGGAATGAACCAGTATAGTTTATCTGTTCCAAACACCTAGCTCACAAAAGAGAGATCCATCATTAATAAAGAGTCCCTAAAAAAAGTAAAGGGCAAATACCACCAAAAAAAAAAAAAAAACTATGCTCACTATGACATACCCTGAACTTTTTTAGTGTCGCCAAAAACCCTGAACTTGCCCACAAATAGCCTCAATTTTTTTCATCATAATCATATATAGCCTCTACTACATCCAGAACAGGATCTTTTATGACACGAGAAAGTTTTGGAGTATTTGTGTCATAATGGACAAGTTTAAGGTTTTTGGTGACACTAAAACAGTTCGGGGTTTGTGTGTCACGGTGGGTATAGTTTGGAGTTTTTTGTGATATTAACCCAAAAGTAAAATGCTACAAAATTGAGGAGATCACTTACGTATGAAACCAGAATGGGAAAGTCAAGAAAGTAAAGAAAATTAGAATCCAACTACAGTAATCTTCACTTTTTGTTTTATTGTGCAATCATCCATCTACACCAATTGCAGACGACAAAATTGTGAAGCGATACAGAATCAGAGTAAACAGAATTCGGTGCTGTCCATTCACGACACTCCAGTGGAATGCCGACAGAAAATTGTTTCCCCCATACTGAGAGTGTACTCATCAAATACAGCTTCAACTAGTTTACGTGACTTATTTATATTGAACCATAACTTGTTCTTTGTACTCTTTCCTTTTCCTTTTTCTTGACAAGTAATGTAGACTCCTGAAGTTAAACAGCAATTAACCAACAGTCCGGCAGGGGAGTCAACCACATGCTCTTACATAAATCTCTTTGTTTCTGGTGTAGATGTAATGAATTTTTCTAACTTCAATCTTTTTGCTACACATATAATTCTAGGTTAAACCACCTTTCAGATCAACTATAACAATCATTATGCTACTCTCCCTCAATTACCATCTTCAATCACGTTACTGTTCTTGGAGCTCCCGATCATTGCAGAAATTTTAATAAACGAATGATTACTTTTAGCATATCAAGACTAGGACAAGGAAACAAGAGTAACTGTGAGAAAAGCATTTTGAACTTGGGAGTTTTTCTTGCATTTTGTTAGATAAGAGATTATTTCGAAACTTTCAAAACGATTATTGAAAATGATCAAGAAATTACAAAAGATGATACCTGCTCGAAATTTCTTTTCCGTCCAAGGTCAAAATGCCATTTGGTAGTGCTCTTCTTCTCATAAGCCTGGTCACAAGAGCAGAAACCACCGGAAACAATGAAGAACGAAGAAGAAACTTCTACAACTTCGACATTAATTCATCCGTGAAGATTCTTTCAGCAAATACTTGTCTAGCGTAAAAGGGATACTTGTTTCTCAATTTCATATCAAGCTATGGAAGCTTGCTCAGGAATACTGTTTTGGGTCAGATAAGTGGTATTTTGCTAAAACCACCAAAACCAAATAAGCACCAACAGTCTAAGATTGCCATAAAAAAGTTCATTGTTTTGAAGTATCATCAACAGATAATGCAAAGAAAGTATCTCCAAGATTTCTAAAGCAAAATTACACTCCACATACAAAATTTACCAAATAGGAAGGGAAGGGTTGTGAGCAAACCACTTAACATTCAAAACAACATGCTTAGAATCAGAAGTGAAGGTAATACCTCGATTGTGGTGGTGTTAGCAGCAACCAGAGATATATGCAAGATCAGGAAGCCGAATACGCTCAGAGAAAATGCCAAATTTAAAACTAATGACCAACAGAAAAACATTATTAACTAAAGGAAAACAAGATGCAAGTGAAGGTCACAAACAGTTATGTTGACCTTACCAAAAGAAAGAAAAGTCGTCGCAAGAGTGCCAGGGGTATCAGGGATATCTCCATCAGTAAAGAATGCTATGAAGTGTGGAAGTAAGGCTAGAGTAACGACGCTTGTCTCGAGGAAGGTATAGAACTGCATTTAAATTCAGAAAAGAACCAACTAAAACCTTAGCTGTTGTTCAGTCAAAACATTTGAAATAAAATAAAAAAATCAACTCTTTATGAGTAAATCGTGGATAACCAAAGATATTCACAAGGCCAAATACCAGGCATAACTGCAAATGTCATACATGCTGAAATTATAAGCATATGAGAGCATATGAGAGATATGGACAGACTGTTGGACAATATTCCACATGAGCAAGTAAGGCTAAGGCAGATAGTACATAAATAGTGACATGTCATAACAATTTAAAGACCTAAAACCATACATACCAAATGCAACTTGACATCTGAGGCAATGGTGTAAGCTTACCAGAAAAAGAAGGAAATATTTGTAATTTAATGCTCCAACACAGTTGACAACCCAGACACAATGATGGTCCATTTTGAGTACACACCTTCCACCTAAAACAAGAAAGTTACAGGGTATCTGTCAGCAACCTAAAGTGAGAAAAGGTCAACATACAATGATAGAAATGAAACAATAGTTTAGTAGAACTTACAAACAGAACAATGATGACAACGAGGTGGTTTGAAATGGTCACACTTTCGACAATAACGGATTCGTGGATTGGATGGATCAGATTGCAAACCACTCAAATCAGGTAAAGTGAGCGGATCAGACTCCCCTCTCTCCTCATCAATACTAGGCCTCCAATTGGGTGGAACACTACCCGGGTCGGTGAACACAACCGAGAAGTAACTCCACAACAGCATCGCTAACTGTGTTACATCAATTTCTATTATTTCAGTCTTCTTTCAAACAGAAATAACCAATAGCCAACAAGCTCTAGTAAATTTGGGTGATCGTCGGCAAGAAAATGGCATGCAGGATCAACAACAGGCAATTAGCCTCCTCATAAAAGTACTCATTTCTCGAGAATCCAGGACTAATAACTTCAATAGGAACTCTAATTACCGGAAACTTGCAGACAAAACAATTGTGTGCACAAATTGAAATGATGCTCCACAGACACAACCAAGAATTCCATCCAGCAAACAATAAGCCTCTAGAAAATCCAAGTGAAGACCCCCAACAAAAAACAAAATCCAGTTAAAGAAACCAAGCATCGAACTTTCCGCCTTTAAATTCTAAATCTCACTTCAAGCAGACTTTTTTCTTTTCTTTTCCATACTCAGATTAGGAGATAATTCAACCAAAAAAAAAAAAAACCAGCCTCGAATCACTACGCAAAAGAATCAGGGGAAGCTCACGAGGCCGTGGAACAGAAGCAAGACGGCCAGGGCGATCAACGCCTCGACGCCGCCGCCGAGGAGAGCCGGGCCGTAGCTGGTCACGACGACGGAGTAGTAGGTGACGCCGACGACGCCGAGCACCACCAGGATCATGATGGAGCCGAGGCCCCGGAGGGCCGTGCAGAACTTGAACACGTTCCAGGCCATGGCGGCCCCGGATCTGTGCATGCTAGAGGCGGCGCGCCGGCCGCGGAGGGATCGGTTGGGGGAGCTCGATTGGCGCCGCTCCGGGGCCCCGGCGGTCCTCGATCCCGGGGTGGTCGCCGCCGCCGCCGCCGCCGATCGGGGCGGGAATTCAGGCCGGAGGATGTGAGATTCCGGCGGGGGGCGGTTGGATTTTCCGGTCGGAGGGGGTCGTGGAAATCGAGGGTTTTCGGGGATTTCAGAGGCGTAGGCGAGAGAGAGGTTTGGAATCCATGGAGCTGTAGAGAGAGAGAGAGAGAGAGAGAGGAGGATGGGGTCTTCAAGTAAAGTCGGTCGACACGAGAATTTGTTGACCCATTCTTGTTTTTATTTTTTTTATATTGATTTAGGAAATTTGATTGAAATGAAAATATTTTTTTTTTTAAAGTGTAAGTATGAAAATTTGTGATAATTCCGAATGACTGATTTAATTATGTTATGGAAGGTTGAATGATTAAATTAAATAAATTAAAAGTTTAAGAATTGAATATATAAGAATTATCCAATAGTCCAATGATGACATTATATATTTATTTAAAATTTAAAAGTCATATGCATTATTACACTTCAACTAAATCATATATAGGAATTCTCCTTGGAACCCTCGCCAGATATGGGGGAGGGCCACTGCGTTCGCCCCAGATCTGGGTGAGGACTCGTAGGCTCTTGGCCAAGAAATATTGAATGGCGATGTAGGCGGGGGTTTTCGAGGAATACAAATAACTTCTAATTTTTTTTTTTTTTTTCAGATTTGGTGAGCATCGAGAATAACTAGTGAATTACAACTCTAATGTACCGCAATTGGTGCATTAGTCTTTGCAGCCTTAGTGCTTTTTGTTGATTGGTTCCATTATCACAAAGTTGCTCCACCGGTCGACCAAGGTCACTAAGCTCTAGTCAGGGGTCCAGCGACTTTGGTAGACCCTCCCCCACCGTTGTCGACCCTTCCTGGGGATGGCGGGGAGGCTGCGACGAGGATTGAGCCCTCAGCGCATGCAACTGCTACTCTTCTTCCTTTATATATTTTTTTATAAATAAATAAATTTAGTTTTAAATTTAATTTAATTAATACTTATATTAATTATCTAGTCACATCAACAAAATAATGTCATTTTGCGCTCACTTCATCAGAAAAATGCTACGTATGAATTTTGACCGGATTTTTTCGTCGTTGGCAACTAAACTATTTTGCTTCGATTTTGGCACTTAAATATTATTTTCCTAACTTTTCACAATTAACTGTTCCTCCATGCCAAGTTTTGGCACTCTAACTAAAGCACTTAAACATAACGTCTCTATCTTGTCTCGTACATGACACGAAATTACTCAAATTTCGACTTCATCTTTTCATCATTTTCCTTCCTTACCACGTTACCTTAAAAAATAACCATATATTAAAGCACTAGTTTACCTCGATCCAATCGCCCCATGATGTGTAAAAGAGCTATTTACAGGCTCATAAAGCACACAGAAAATTCATTGTGAGAAAGAGACGGCAGATGATAAAGAGGTGGTGTCGGTGACGGGTGGAACAGGATTTATAGCATCATGGATCATCATTAGGCTGCTCCAACACGGTTACACTGTCCGGACCACTATCAGACCAAGATCTAATCCAGGTGATGATTTCTCAGACCCTTACTATGTGTGAAAAAATCAATCCCAAGCAAATTTCAGTTCGGCTCACTGCTTACTGGAACTTCCAACAGGGATTCCTGATAGCAAGAAGGACATCAGCTTCCTGACCAACTTGCCGGAGGCCTCCGAAAACCTCCACATCTTCACTGCGGACTTGGATGAACCGGACAGTTTCGAGCCGGCCATCGACGGATGCACCGGGGTCTTACACGATCGCTCGCCCGATGGACTGGATCGGCAAAGACCCAGAAGAGGTCGTCGTCCAAAGATCCATCCGGGGGACCTTGGGGATCCTCAAAGCCTGCCTCAAGTCGAAGACCGTGAAGCGTGTGATTTACACTCCGTCATGTTCTCGGGCGATGGCCAAGACATGGCGGACGAGAGCTTGTGGAGCGACGTCGACTACTACAAGTCTCTGTTGCTTTTCGACAATTCGTACATGGCGGTGAAGACGAGGACTGAGAGAGCCGCCATCGAATTCGTGGCAGAGAACGGTTTGGATTTGGTGACCGTGATCCCTTATCTTGTTGTTGGTCCGTTCTTTTGTCCCATTTACCCTGCCTCAGTTCATATGGCAATGGCCTTGGGTATGTTTATGTTCTGTCTCTCCTTTTCGGGAGAAGTACGAAAAAAAAGTTCTAAATTTATTATGTTAATACTAATTGAGTCATAAATTTTTCAATTGAACTAATTTAATTCTAAACTTTTTATATTTATACCAATTTAATTCACTCGTCTGATTTAGATTAAAAATTGCTAATATGGACACTAACTAACGTCCTCCCACGCGATATAATGAAAGACTTACGTGGACAAATTTAATAATTATTAAATTCTTTTAAAAAATTTTATGATTTTACTCTCTTTTTCTTTTCTTCTTTTCTTTCTTTTTTCATTTTTTACACTTTGCTTCCGTTTCCTCTTTTTCAGGAAGATTCGTTATCACGTCTCACTTAATTGATTCAAAGAAATGCCTGTGAAGTTGAATTTGAGTGATGGATTTCATTGATTCTACGTTCTCTTGTTCTCTAGTTAGCGTTTCTTCTAAGCTTGAAGCATGAGATTGACGGCAATATTGGCGTCACGAGTATTCATGCGCACTTAGGTTAGTGCCTGGAGTGGGCCTTTCGCTTCTTTATTTTTTAATAGCAGTTGATGAAAGCTTCTAATGCGTTTTACAGAATTGTACGTGGTTCAGGAAACATGCTGAATCATACTTCACTTGAAAAAAGTATTTTACGTTCGTTCATTTTTATAAATAATATAGACGATCATTTTTAAAAAAATATTTTTTTAATTATTTATTTTCCACGAAATAAAATTAAAAAAATATAAATTATTGTCAAAGGACTTCATAATAAAAGTTAATCCCTTTGCATCGTGCCGATCTCTCTGGACTTCTTTTTCACTGGGAACCGCGCGCAACACCATATTCTACGGAGAGCAATCATTGTTCATGTCGACGACGTTGCGAGCGCACACATCTTCTTGCTCAACTATCCCGAAGCCAAAGGAAGGTACATCTGTTTACTACATCAAGTGTCGCTCCATGAATTATCCGACTTCCTCTCCGCAAAGTACCCGAACTTCCAGATCCCGAGTCCGACCCGAGAGTGAGCTCACATGACTCTTACCCTTCCATAGCTGGATTTATCAGAGATTGTTTGCTCGAGAACTGTACAGAACATGATCATGCTTCCTCGATTTCTTTCTGGTCTTCCTCCCTTCTGCAGAGACTTAAATGATTGAGCTGCGGATTCGAATACAAGTGCGGCCTGGACTGGACGAGATGTTCGACGATGCGGTTCAGTCGTACAGAGAAAGAGGCCTCCTTTAATCCGCGTTTGGCTGGTTGTATTTGTGCTTGTACGTGTGTAACGTACCTGTATGGATGATTCAATACAGAGGATTGATAATGTTGCGACGTATTGTATAACTTTTAGCTGTGCAAGGACTGAACTGTCTAGTGGTTGGCACCAGCAAAAATTGCAGATCGAAGGACTTGCAAAGCGGTCGCCCAAGCTAATGTCAATGTTGATTGTGACAAGCAGATTTAAATGGTTCCATGCAAAATAAAAAGAAAAGAAACAAAAGAAAGTCGATGCTGGTGAATTTCAAGAGCGTCCTCAAACGCCAAGAAAATATTGGTAAAAAAAGAAAATGATTAGTGTATTGGGAAGTACTAAAACTTATTGTAAAAGTGCAATTGTGTTATAAATTTTTTAAAAATTATAATTAAATCTTAAAACTTATCAAACGGTGTAATCAAGTCCTTCCGTTAGCCTTGTCCAATTTGACTAACGGAAAATGTCAACGTGATTATTTTTTCCTTCTCTTACGTGGTAATGATGCGGCTAAAACATAAAACAAAAAAATAGAGAGACATAGTTTTGGTCTAAATCTGAATTTTCAATATCATTTCTGTTTAAATTATACTAAAAATAAGCAAACTTAAAAAACACACACAGAAAAGGAAAAAAAAAGAAAGGAAAATCGTTTTAGCCACGTTAGCGCTACATAAGATAGAGAAAAAAAAAACCATGTCAGCATTTTTCATAAACCAAATTGAATGAAGTTAACGGAAATACTTGATTATACAAATTTGATATGTTTTAGGCATCTTTTGAAAGTTTTAGGATTTAATTGCATTTTGACAAGTTTTAGGACTTCTAATACACTTATATAAAAAATTAACTATGACTAGTTATTTGTTTGTAATACCAACACATTCATGAAACTCTTTTATAGCCAATAACTTGAGTTGTTTTTTTGACCGTTATACCCACTTTTGTTTGCATATGTCACTAACGCTTTGAATTCGCTTACTTTTACATGGCATTACCAACTTAAATTGGAGCGACTAACCAATTTTGTCTAATTAAATTACCAACTAGTTTTGGGTTAATAGCTCTTATTTTCTTATCAATATTTTTTTAAAATTTATCAAGTTTTTTATTGAGTTATTAACTTTTTGTTTGTTTTAGTTAGCAGCCCCTTGCATAAACTAATTCTTTTTAGAGATCACCAATATGAAATTAGTGTGAGTCGCCAACTTTTCTCTCGTTAAATTGCCATATAATATTGGGTTCCAACTTTTATTTAAGTTAGTCACTGACATTTATTTAATTTTTTTAAACTTGCCAACTTTCATTAGTGTTTACAAGATCTTATTTATGTAGTAGCAACTTAAATTTACCGAGTACTTTTTTTAAAGAATTTACCAACATTAATTAGAGTAACTTACCAACTTCTCTCTAATAAAGCTATCGACTAGTTTTCAGTTGCGAGCTCTCACTACTTAAGCAAATGCTGTCACTCGATTCTTGGCCACTCCGTGCTCAGAGTCCTCGACACTACTCACCCAATCCACATTGCTCTTGCCTGCTCCTCGCGAGAAAATATTATTAAAAATTAAGTTAGTGTTGACCATATCACATAGAATGGTCATGATTTATGTTAGTGATTTTCGATTAAAATTGAATGAATGGACTCAATTGGAAAAAAAAAATGAAAAGTTTATAATTAAATTGAAAAAAAAATGCAATAGATTTAGGATATTGTGGGCAATTTATCCTCTCCTGCCGACGATCTCGTTTGCCCGACAGAAAAGAATGGTCTATAGATGTAAACAATCCGTTGACTGGGCATGCGCAAGTTCTACGGTATTCCCACGCTCCACCTTTGAGCAGATGCTCCTTGCAAAAGGACAGACTCGCAAACCTAGACCGAATCCCGCATCCAACATTCGCGGCCATCAATAATTGAGAAAATTTCTTGCCAAAGGACGGTGGTTCCGCATACAGTCCAAACCTGGTTGATCTATAACCGTGCCGTATTACATTCGTCACTTCAAGTGAAGCCCAGAGAGAGAAAGAGAGATGAAAGGCGACGGGCCGGTCTGCGTGAGTAACGGGAGCAACTGGATTCGTGGCGTCCTGGCTCATCGAGAAACTGCTCGAAGGGCTACACCGTCCAAGCTACAGTTCATTCCAGTACTGATAATATGAGGTTTATGACAAATTGAAATAGAAGTGACACGAAATGAAGAAGAATATCGTATTTTGTGCACTTCTCATTATGTATTCTCCATGTACAATGTTCAATATATAATACAAAAAGTAATTAATAAGAGGAAAGAGCATATTGATACTAATCTTAGATCGATTCAATCATTCAATTACAATCCTGGATTGACTAAGTGTATTGATTATAATCCAGACAAATCTCTCATATCTCGAGTAAAGTGATAATCAATTTCTACATGCTTCATTCTTTCATGTACTATGGGATTTGCCGCAAGTTTGAGCATCGAATCGTTGTCACAAAATAGCAAGCTTGGTCCTTTAATGTACCCCCAAGGTCTAAAAGTAGGTCCCGTAGATCCCGTAACCATACTATGGGTGCATTTGAAAAAGCTTTTGGGAAAAGCCTTTCAAGAAATGTAAAGGCCATTGGTCTAAAGATTTTGATGAAATGCAAAAATTGTTTGGTAAACTATAATTGAAAAGTGCCTTGGTAAGCAACTTTGGAAATGCTGTTTGGTAAACACATATTTGAGAAGTCCTTTAGCGCGACCAATTTAAGTTTTTTAATTTTTATTTTTTAAAATTGAAAATAAAAATAATGACTTTTTTTTCCCGGATTGAGATGTAATGTAAAAGAGATCTATTAACAAATTCATAAGTTGAAAAAAACATCAAAGTGGACTTTTTCTCAATTGAAAAAAAGGAGGAGTTATTTTATTATAATAAACATGATTACATATGCATCGAAGAAAACCTAGTTATGAGCATCCTTAAATATTTACTAAACTCATTGCTATTTGATCACGTAAACGCGTCATGTTAGAAAATAAATTATCATTTGAAGTATCGGCTCCCTCATTTGTATCATCAAGGTCAACTGAATATCTATAATTGGGATCCAAATCTGCTCTTGCAAAATGTCTATCATTGACGGCGTTCCGTCGTATATGGTTATGCAAAGTCATTGTTGTTATAACAATTTTTACTTGTTTTTCAAATGGAAAACTTGGCATATGCTTTAGAATCTTCCACTTCTTCTTCAACACATCAAAAACTCGCTCAATTTCCGACCGCAACGAGGAATGAGCACAATCAAATACCTCTCGACAGCCTGTAGGGGTAGGACCTTATTGAAATTCTGGCAAATGATATCTAACTTCTTTGTACGATTCCAAATAACCCATCGGGTTTGAATATCCAACATCCACTAACTAATATTTACCTGCACAAATATAATATAAATTTAATCAACATGGACCACATTAATACATATTAATGTACAAAAACTATTAATTAACAAACCTATAGGAGGATGAGGAAATTGCACATCATATCTCCCTAAAGCTTCATAGAAAATACAAGTATCATAGGCTTGTCTCTCCCAACCAGCCCAAACATAAGTGAATTTTGTATTAAAATTACACACTGCTAATATATTTTGAGTTGGTGTACCTTTTCGACCAATAAAACGAACATAATCTTTTGTAGGTAGCACCGCTGGGATATGAGTGCCATCAATAGCTCCAATACAATCCTAAAACAAAAACACAAGTATTATTGTATAATCAAAATTTGCTTTTAGTTCTTTCTTCCTATTGTATAATCAAAACATACCTTCAAATATGGACAAAATCTTCGATTATTTTTTATCTTCTCTAAAACATCCCTAAATTGCCAATTAGCTGGTTGGATAAAATCTTTTCCCATTTCATATACTTTATTTAATACTAAGCTAAAGTACCTGCTTATGGTTTCCCCAAAGCGTTGAAAATGCTCTTGTGTTAACCTATTACCTATACTATGTCCTAAAATGTGAAGAAATATTCTAAGCATTTCTGTAATATCAATATTTCTAGTTCCTTCAAGACCATAACGTGTTACTAAATCATACATTAAATTATTAAATATTGATAACACTTTATCAGATTAGTATCTTCGTTCATCAACTCTCATATCCATTCATTTCCTGTATATGATGACGTCCTACAAGGTTTTTTGTGATCATATATTACTTGATAAGCGATTGCGGCTTGAGTAATTTCCACAAGTTGTCAATATTTCTCGTCCTCTTTTTCATAGATTTCTCTTTCAGGAGAGTCGTCCATATCTATTTTAAGTAACAAAATAGTAAGAAAAGTGATGGATAATCATCCATCAATGAAACGATTATCATCCATAATATATATGCAAACTCCACCCAATCAAAAAAACACAAACTAAAAACACAAGTCTCAAAAACATAATTAAAAAAAGAGTTCACGAGTAGTGCAAATTACCAATCCAAAATAAGTCTCACATTACAACATAGATTAATATGAAAAGCTTAAACAAGTAACTAGCATCCTAGTGACGACTATTATGCTCATCCAACTTATACTTCAACCACTTGATTTTCTCTTCATCTTCATCCAAGTTCATAAAAATCCGCCTGTTGTCTTTTTTTTCAAAAAGATGAGAGAGTGCAAAGAAGAACAACTTTCTGTTTTGCTTAATCTCAGGAATGGCTTTCAATATTTGCATAATTTCTTTGTAAGGGTCAAACTCCCTTGCAACCGATGTTGCATTGCTCCTATTTTTAACTGCTGAACAAAGTTTGTCGATTTGTGATGCTAACTTAGCAGGTCTGGTTAATTTTTTTCTCTCTCTTTCCTCGAGCTTGCTTCGTTGAACTTTGTACCATTCTTTTATGGCCCTTACTTTGTCTTGGTTGGGCATTTGTTTTCACCTACATCACATTCTAAAGTATTATCAGTAGATCCTACACAACCATCAATATCAGCTTGTGTGGCCTCAAGATTCTCAGTATTGCTTAAACCTTGTGCAGGATTCCAGGTAACATTTCCAGTGGCAACCGTACCCTAGAACATTCTGTCAAACAAAACTTCAATATCCGAATGTATGCCTTTCATTCGAAAGATTTTAAGCTTAGGATTAGCCTGTTATAATAAGATATTTTCATGAGTTATATCATAAAAAGATGAACTTACAAAAAAAATGTGGCAAAAAAAGAGATAAACACCTGAATCTTTCTCTCTCACCATTCATCACTCGCATCAATGGTTTTCTTCATTAGATCCCATCCTAGTCCTGTTTCCTTTTGAACCAATTGCTTCCATTTTTTCCATTCTTCCTTTAAATTATCCCACTTACTATTCATTTGATTTTTATCGTATATTTTGCCATTCAGCTCCTCAAACTTGTTGTTATAACTGTCCATATGTCTCTTTTGTTGCTCGTAGGACGATTGCCTTTTTCAATTTGTTCAATGCACAATCAACAAAACGTTTCTACATCTTCCGAGCTCCAATATGCCTTTTCTTTTGATGAACTCACCATCTTCCAATAAAATAAACACGGACACATTTGAAAAATGAAAACAAATGAGATTAACTACAACTCAATTCCCTACAGATGAATGAACACATATGTATATAGACAGAACTATGCATAGCACAGAAAATTCTAACATTTGAATTCCTTTATTTTGGAGCTATTTTGAGTAATGTAAAGTCCAGTTGAAGGACTTATCAGCTCTTGCACTAATGAGACCGATCACCTTGAAAATTAACATAACTATGCTTCTTCCGCGAAAGTGGCTACAAGCATTTCAAGTTAGAAGACGCCCAATAAGCCCAACATCATATCCCAAATAAAAGACAGGGATGATAGTACTCCCAAAAGGACCAAAAAAGGGAGCCGAAAAGGTCAATCCTATCCTCATTTAATACTTGCTAAAAGGCCATTATAGCTTACATAAAAAATATTTGCCAGACTAAACAAACCTTTAGGATAAGGAAATGTATCCAATTTCTTCATAAATCAATTCCCACATAATGCTCGGCATGGCAACATATGAAAAGCAAGAATCTCCTCACCGACAGCTTCTTTAAGAGCAACTATGAGGTCAAATAGTAGCAAGAGAAGAAGCAAGGACTATACCCATGCAATTGTGTTTGGGTAAAAAAACAGAGATGATAGAAGGACGCAACACAGTTCGGCAAACACCACACAAATAACTCGTTAGACGATGAAAACTATATATGGGCACAAAACAAATTCAAATAGATAGATTTCCAAACTGTCAATAGGAGGCACGACCTAGAGTTTTTAAAGCATCATTATTAAGAGAAGAATTGGATCGTTCAAAACTCAAAAGTAAAAGACTAGTTAAATTTCTATCATTCATCCTACTAAACGCCAAGCTTCTTATTTTTTTCCCACCCATAAGAATGTAAAACTTTTTTGTTGTTTTTTTTTTCTCCTTTTTAATTCCGTTTCCTAAGTAGCATAAGTCAAAATAAGCCAATACATGTCAAACAAAGGGTGAGGATCTAGTAGAGCCATATGCAATCCTGCATATGATTGCTTGATTTTGGCAAGGCGATTTACTAATAAGAAATTAATTGGCTCTGCACATATCTGCAGGCCCTTGATGTACAAAGGAGCAAAGTGTCTGCAAATTAAAATTTTGTTAAACCCTTCGGCTATAATGGTCTCTCTCCCATTTATATCTACAAGATTCTCTAACGAATCTTGAAATTTCACTCGATTTTCATCTCCCCAGTCCTCTCTCACTCTTTCTCAAAAATTTTCTATTACTTGAGCATTGATATATATACTCATCAAGCATGGCATCAAAAGTATTATTCATGAAATCACCATACACTTAACAATCACAACTACAAAAAGCATAATAAGAAGGAATCGAATCAAAAGAACCTAGATTTAGGGCGAGACGAGCAACTAGGTTCTCAGCAAAGAGGGAGGCGAACACGAGAGAGCCCAGCGACTTGATTCAGTGAAGAAAGTAGCCACCAAGAGAGAGGCGAGCACTAGCGACTGATGAGCGAAGACAGAAGATGACCAAGTGGTGACCAAATAGGCAAGCAATGAAGAGTAGTGAAACCAAAGGCGCAGCGAAACCAGAGGCGAATTCCAGAGGAGCGTAATGAGAAGATGGCTTTCGGGTTGTATGGGGGAGCTTGGTTTAATGACAATTCTTGGTGCATGTGCGTGGATTTGAGAGAGAAGAGAAGAAGACGAGAACTTTGGGATAGCTGGGTGGGTCAAGAAGGGAAGAGGTGAAAGCGTGTGCAGATCATCTAGGGTTTTCAGCTAAAGGGTTAAACTTGGAATTTCATTAAGTTACGAGGGCAACAATGGCAATTGAACAAAATTCATTAATGGCCAGCCTAGCTTACCGAGAATGTTGAAATGCCCAAGGCAGGGTCATCCCTATCTTGGGCTTTCAGCCTTCAAAAGGCTCACTTTTCTTCAAGGGTGCTTACAAAAAAAATTGCCAAACACTCATTTTTAGCCCAAAGGGCTTTGGAGGCCTAAAGTGGCTTGGAAAAGCCACATCCAAATGCAGCCTATTTCACAAACAGTTTTAGCCATAACTTGATACTCAACTTCAATTGATGATAAGGACACAACAGATTGCCTCTTTGTCTTCCATGAAAGCAACAATTCCACAAGTTTAATATAGAAACTAGTGATAAACTTTTGGCTCATAGGACAAGTTGCATAATTCGTGTCGCAATAAGCTGCCATCTCCATGTTACATCTTTAAGAAAGAAGTATCCCTAGTCTTAGGCACTTCTTCAAGTACTTTGCAACCTTTAGAATGGCATTCATATGAGACTGTTTTGGATTATGTATGAATTGATTGAGTGTCTATATTGCATAACATATATCCGATTTGGTCATTGTGACGTAGATAAGCTTTCCAACGAGTCTTTGATAGCTTGATGGGTCTTTGATGGATCATTATATGGAGACAATAAACTTGCATCATGATGAATTGTGATTGATTTGACATTTTGCTCGATGGGAATAACAGCTAGTTGGCATCATGATAGTCTTGCTTTTGATATAATTTCCCGTACAAATTTCTGTTGGCTAAGGAAATTTCCTTGCTCCAATTGGGCTATCTCAATTCCAAGGAAATATCTAGGTGGTCCCAAGTTTTTAATGTGAAAAGTGGAATGCATGTATTCTTTAAAACTCTTGATAGCATATTCATCATTCTTATAGTACGTGTGTCATCAACATATATCATTAAATAGATGGACGACATACCTTTTCTTCTTGTTTACTAAGCATAATCATGCCTGGACTGTTTAAATCTTGTAGCTGTAAGTGTGTTGGTAAACCGGGCGTATCACTATTGGAAAATCTATTTTAGACCATAAAGGGATTTACATAAATGACATGCCATACCCCTATCTCCGTAAAGAAAAGGAAATTCTAACTTAATTACTTAATTATTTTATAGTTTTTCGACCAATATATATGTACGTATATGTATGTATATATACACACACACACACATATATATATATATATATATTTGTAGTATTAGACATTATCGACTAATTTTGTCTCTCGGGTGCGTAATAGGATAACCCACTTTTTTTTATTCATTTAATAATCTATTTACTTGTTTTCTCAATCAAAACAAAATAAACAAACAAAGAAGATGCGGGAGACTGATTGGAGATGTCAATAAATGTTTCATGATATCAAATTAAGAGCCAATGGCTCATTTTAAGAGTCTAGTTAGGTCTCTTCTTAGCTATCTTGTGATTAAATCAGGTTGACGTTGAAAAAAGATGTATCAAGTGATTAATGTTTTGACTTCTGTGAAGGTTAGGACTTCTAATGTAGAGTCTAATTCTCTATATATTCCTGATGTCAGAAACCCTAAAAGAACTACACCATGACTTTTGGAGAAATTAAGTTCCTATCTAACTAGTATTGTCGATTCATTCCACCTTATAGTTTTCAATCCTTAATCAAAGTCAATGGCTCGCAATTCAACTCGAATTTAAGGTTGAACAAGCTTTAGTGCTCTATGTAGAAACTAGGTTCATCATGATATTAATTAATAAGTATAATTTTGTAGGGATTGGGGACCGGATCCATGGACTCACTTGGGAACTGCTCTAGTCCGATTCTCGGATGAATCCTTGGGCAAGCACCTAACATAGAATATGATAAATTTTATCCTAGCTACCAAACATAGCCTAAACGTTCCCCTACTTAGATTACACTCCAAGCAAACCCGCAAGCGTTATCACAAAATCTCTCACAAAAAAAAAAAGAAGCTATAAATCTCAATTTGTTTAAGTCGATTCAACACACCAGAGCCTGCTTGATGTCCAATGCTAAATGACGCGTTTAGGGACGTCCCGGCATGAAGTTTGACATATAGGCCAACCTATGCCCAATGCCTCCGCATAAGTCAAGTTGATACCTGGGTGCCTACTTGATATCCAATGCCAAATGGCTCTTACAGGAGGGGCCGACAACTGGCCATGTATAGCCGGTCACCCTACCAAGCCTAACTTGTCGACAAGCCCATGCCCAGTACCTTTGTGTTATTGGGCTTGATCAGTCCATGCTAAGTACCCTTGTATGTGTCAGTGTGATACATCGGCACCCCACTTGAATTGGGCCAAGCGCTCGTTTGACGTTCGATGCCGAATGACACTTCAAAGGGCTTAGTCAAGCTCCTAGCCATGTGTGTGGATGGTTGGTCAGCTTGGCTGGTCAGTTGACTGGCCCATGCCGGGTAGCTTCGTGCTACCGGTCTCGATTGATCAAGCTCCCACCTCTGTTCCAAGCGCCCAGTCTCTTGTTCCACTGAATCTCGAACACGCCCTAACATGTCTTGGACCTATCTAGTTATTCAGGCTTGATCTTTCATATTTGGCAAGAAATTCGAGATACAATTTCAACAAAGTCAATGACATGGGTTGCAAAGTTGTCATCTTCATATTATACTTTTTGCATCTTTTGTCGCCGAAATATTTATTTCTTTTTCTACAGTATATATTAAAGAGGTATGCTAGGCTATTGTACGCGTCAAACTAAATTCACTTCTAATGAATAATTAATACTACCCAGTCATTTTATCACTTGTCCAACAATGGATGATTGAATCACTGGGGTTTGCCCTAGTGGCCACCCTTCCAACTTAGAAGGGAGGTGGGGGATTCGAATCTTCACCTTCTCATGAGAGGTTGGGGTGGGGACAATTTAGTTTCAAGAGTGGGTTTCGACTCCCACGCCCTGCAAGGAGGTATGACAAAAGTCTGAGAGTGAGTGTTAGAGCAGGAATAGAGTAGGACCAACAAAAAAAAAAGAAAAAAAAAAAGCAATGGATGCTTGAATTTTTTTAGTATTTATACTACATGGGACTGCGAAAAAAATATTTTATGCGGCTTTTTAAGGCACCTGACATATTGATACGCTGTCACTCATCTAACTAAATAGCATAGCTTTCAAATGACTTTAGCAACTAAAATAATTAGAGTCATCCAATGGCACAATGACACCACATGGTCAGCGCACATATTATAATTAATTATTGCAGAGTAAAAAATTTCGTGATACAATATGGTATTTTTCTTACACTAGGCTAAGCTGTCTCTAGAGCGGTCGAGCCAGACAAGCCTTTTGTAACATAGCTAGACACCGCCCTTGTCTCGAGGGATTATTACATGAACCTAGTAGATGTACTCTTAGGGCGTGTTTGGTAACGCTTCTGTTCCCGAAAACAATTTCTGATCAGAAATAATTTTTTTTTATTCTATTTCCAAGAACAATCTCTAAGCATTTTAAGCCGTTTTGTAATTGTCCAAAATTTCAATCCCCGAAATAGAATTGCGTTTTGCACTGTCCTCAAAATTTCTACTTCAAATAATTTTCTTTTAAATTTTAAATAATTTTATTACTTTTTTTCTTTTTTTTTCTTTCCTTTCTCCTCTTCTTCTTCAAGGGCTACTAGTCGCCGGCCTTGGAATGACCGATCACCGGCCAAACGAGGGCCGGTGACCTCTCTGGCCCTCGCCGAGGCTGCGCCTCGGTAGCTGAGCCTTGCCGGCAGCTAGGCGAGGCTTGGCAAAGCCTTGGCTAGGTGAGCGACCTTACTCAGATCTGGTGAGGTTGAGCTCTGCCAATGGCTGGGGGAGGTTCGGGCGAGGTCCACCTTGCCGATGTTTGGGCAAGCCTCCAGTGACCAGCGGCGGTGAACGGTGGCGGATGGTGGTGGCGATGGTAGCGATAGCGGTTGAAGAAGAGAAGAGAAGGAAGAAGAACAAGAAAAAAGAAGAGAAAAGAAAAACATGGGTTGACTTGATTTCGAAATTGTTCCCGGAAATAAATAATCAACTTTTTTTTACTTCTCGATTCTGCTCCAAATCTACTTCTAAGAACAAAAAAATAGAAATTTGTTTCTGGAAATAAAAATTTTGTCAAACGAATTTTTGTTCCACATCTACTCATGGAAACAAAAGAACAAAAATTGTTATTATTTGGCAAATTGCCAAACACACCCTTATTAATCTAGGGCATAAATAGTGGGTCACATCAGATTTGAAGGATCCAATTTATTGAGTGTATGTAATAGGTTCATGTGATAATTTCTCATAACCATTCAAATTTCAAGCATAACTAACTCGGCTAGTACCACAAAGCCCTTTTTTAGCATAACTCAACCCTTCAAAGGCAACAGTAGAGTGCCTCGAAACTGACTCATATGAGCTATAAATGTCCAGTTACGTCATACTACTTTAACTATTAGCGTTTTGGTAGGGATGCAATGACCGGCCTGCCAATTTTGGACTTATGGATAGTGAGCGGTGCGGAGTAGGTATGCTTCCAAATTGTCTGTGTAAAGGGGTAGGACATTTAAGAAAACGCTTGGAGAGGGTGAGCTTGTGATTGCGATGTCCAAGTTCCGCAAGATTCCAATGCTCCCTTGCGACGAGATGCTCCTAAAAAGGGACAGAGTCGCACACCCGGACAATGGACGCTCATCTGCTTCCGCATCCAAAGAAATTATTCTAGAGGATGGCTGTTCCCGCAAGCGATCCAGACGCGGATGATTCATATAAATGGACTCTCCATGCCGTCTGATATTCGTCACTCCAAGCGAAGCCCAGAGAGAGAGAGAGAGAGAGAGAGAGAGAGAGAGATGGAAGGCGGGGTTGTCGATGAAGGGCCGGTGTGCGTGACAGGAGGAACTGGGTACGTGGCGTCCTGGCTCATCAAGAAACTGCTCGAGAAGGGCTACACCGTCCGGACTACAGTTCGTCCTGGTACTGATGGTATGAGGTTTTCCGACTGCCTAACGCGTGTCTCGATAGATAGCAGTAGGTGATTGTAGGATTCAACGCACTCGCTAGTTGACACGATGTTCATGCATCTATCCTCCCGGCAAATCGCGCAGGAAACGAAAGGGACCTCAGCTACCTCACCAACTTGCCGGGCGCGGCGGAGAGACTCCAGATCTTCGGCGCCGACCTGAGCGAGCCGGAGAGCTTCGGGCCGGCCGTGGAGGGATGCGCCCGCGTGTTCCACACGGCGCACCCCATCGACTACACCCTGGCGTCGCCGGAAGAGGCCGTCACGCGGGTCGCCGTCGGGGGCCTCCGGGGGGTCCTCGCGGCGTGCCTCGGCGCCAGGACCGTCAAGCGGGTCGTGTACACCGCCACCGCCAGCGCGTGCCTGTTCAGCGGCGAGGACCTGGACGTCGCCGACGAGGGCACGTGGAGCGACCTCGAGGTGTGCCGGAGGTCGCCGTTCTACCCGAACTACCTGGTGTCGAAGACGGTGACGGAGAAGGAGGCGCTGGAGTTCGGAGAGCGGCACGGGTTGGAGGTCGTCACCTGCGTTCTTCCCACGGTGACCGGGCCTTTCATCACTCCCGCCGTGCCGGGGTCCGTCGGGCTGACCGCCTCCATACTCGCCGGTAGTGAATGTCATCTTCTCTTTTCTCCATCATCTGATATTCAGGAACATTACGAACGACAAAGGACTATCTGATCCTTATCATACTCGACCAAAATCCGCACCTGACGCGACCTTTTTGATCGCAGGCAATGTGCAATGGTACGAGCTATTGCCGATGTGGTACCTGGTGCACACGGACGACGCGGCGAGGGCTCTCATATTCCTTATGGAGAGCCCGAAGGCGAAGGGCCGGTACGTTTGCCGAGCACTCGAGCTGAGGACTCACGAGCTGGTCGAATTCATGTCCGGAAGATACCCCGAGCTCAACATAACCATCACAGAGTAAGTTCTTTTCTCGTTTAGAGGTGGATGATCAAGTCTGCGTATCACATAACAGTGATTCCTCCATTCGTGTCGGGGTTCATTGTTGCTGAAAATCTGTTGGGCATGTGTTTGCAGCAAGATGAAGGAGCTGAAGGATCAAAAGGCAACTAGCCTCTCCTCGAAGAAGCTCTTGGACGCCGGGTTCGATTACATGTACGGGGTCGAGGAGATGTTCGACGACATGGTCCGGTGCTGCAGAGCGCTGGGCCATTTTTGAACCGATCGGAACTAAAATTTGGAGAAGAGAAGAACATCCGATTGACAGCTTGCTATGTTCGTTGTGTTCCTCTCGTATCAAGTGGAGTTGTGCTTGTGTTTGGAAACTTTGCGGTATCCGCTATACGTTTGTTCCCAATAATTCCTTCTCTTGCTCATACTTGCACCTTTAGAATGCACATAAAGAAGCAACCGACCCCCTTCAATATTTCTCTTAACGTGTTCTACACCGTTGAAAGTTAGATTCACATGAAGTGTTAAAAGACACCTAATGTTGACCTAAGGCCTGATCAAAGTTGACCAAGAACATGATTAGCCAAAAGTTCGATGGAAGGGTATAATTGGGTTGCCCTCCTCAGGAGTTTGCCAATCATATCCAATTCGCTCAAATAGGATGGCTGAATCTTAAGTTAGCACATCTTCATCATGGTCATCCGTTCGTGAGGTGTCGAGAATTTTGCGATTTGATTTGATGTGATCGATCAATTCCATCTTAAAGAATTAAGTCATAATCTTGATGCCGTAAGAATTACGATTACCTAATTTTAATTCATAATATAACAATTTTCTTCAGGATTATCCGTGGGGCCCAGTTTCTAGAACTTCACAATCCCGACATTTAAAAATCCGAGTCCCGACTTCTATGTGAGTGCAAAAAATGGGAATCAATTCAACATCGAATGGAAGAGATATGTCTGGTCAAAGTTTGGTCATATATTCTATAAAAAAAAAAACACAAAAATCATCTTTCGAAGTTTTTCTGAAAAATAAATTGATTTTGTCACCGCCATCTTGGTTCTGACAAAATGGTTGCTGCCACGTGGCGGTCAAGAGCGGCCTGGAGATGAGCGGCCCACCTAGCCTCGTGCGAGGCTCGACTGGGATGGGCCTTGCACCGGGCCATTTTCGCCCTTTACTAGGCCATTTAAGCGTGTCGCAGGTCTAATTAAACCTTCTAGCTGCGTTGAGTGGTTTGTTAACGTTTTCCGGATAGGATCAACCTGAATATATCTAGATACCGGATAAAAAATTCGGCAAAGGGTGGGTTAAGCCCGCATTGGATGCATTGGATACAATAACTTAAAAAAAAAACAATTTCCAAGCATCAAGAAAACTTCACCTAAGGTGAGACTTACCATCCTTGGCGTATCTCTACGGCAGCATTCCACCACCACTGTGGCCGTCCCTCTCTCCAACATTTTCGAGGATATTTGCCAGTGCCCTTGCTCATGGCTCACTTGGAAGGCTGGCTCACAACCTCATCCATGACTCCCTCTCTTTCAAATCCTCTCTTTGGTTACATCAAACATATGATAAAATATTTTTATAATTTAGATGATATGTGGAGAATTTCAAATCTCCTTTTATCGTATCCTATCTCAATCTGAATCTAGGCGGCCAAACATAGCGTTTATGCTTTTAATCTCTCTCCATTTTATGCTCTCAAATTCTTGGTTACTAATGTGATCTTTCTTCTTTATAGGGAATTTTTTGATGAAATTCAAGTTCGAAGATTTCAACAATCACAGGCGTGTACAAATTGAAGAAAACTGGCAAGCCGTTTGGTAAGGGTTCTAATCTTGTAAGTAAAATTATCATTGTCGTGATGCTCAAATTAAGCTAGAAAATTTAACACAACAACTGTTACTACACTGACTTTAAAAAATGTATTGAGATATTTGCCGAACACCTTTTAAAGCATTCAATATCCCTTTTTTATAGCTTAAACCGTTGCATGAAAGCTTTTAATGATATGTGATTCTTGTTGGGTAAAGAAAGGGAGGTCTAAGGCCAAAAATGACATTAAACTTTATGTGCATTGGAAGTTCCTCCACCTATAAAATAAAAAGGAATCTTTTGATTATTTCGCACAATAACTAGCTACATTACATATGCCGCCCATCTTTCATAAAAACACAAGTTTATGTCACGTGATAATATTGACATGATATAACCGACTAACTAACATTACTCTCACACGATGAATCTCATCCTGTTTGGCGTGTATTATGCATCTCGCTTTTGATCGGGTCATTCCATCACATGCTGCAAGCATATGGTATAACCATCACATAAAAAGTACCTCATCCACTAGTTGGGGGTCAATCGCCAAAGAATCAAAAGGGTAGGGGGTGGATTGCAATTGATCCGATAGTACAGGGGCTAATGTGCAATTATCCCTGAACGGTATAAATTCATAAACCTCTTCGAACTTTCTTGCATCGTCTTCTTCGGTGCAGAGAGTAAACCTGTCGGAACCCGAAGCTGCTCTCAAAATCTCATCGGTGCCGGAGAAAGTTTCCCCGATCGATCGCCTCCTCCGCCGAGGAGCGCATGGATTCCGCCGTCGCGATCGCGGCGTTGTCGCTCGTGGTCGGAGCCGCGATCGCCCTCGTTTTCTTCGGCAATTACTTCCGCAAGCGAAGATCCGAGGTCGTGGCCATCGCCGAGGCGGACCTCCAGCCGCATCCCAAGAACCCGTCGCGGCCTCCGCCGCAGCCCGCCGCCAAGAAGGTCCACGCCAAGTCCCACGCTCACGGCGCCGATAAGGTACCACCCGCTGCTTTCGTTTCGCGGCTATTTCGGGAGGTTTTTCGGTTGATGCTGCTGCAGGATGGAAATGGAGCGTTGGTGAAGGAGAGATTAGTGTTTCGGGAACTTGCATGTGCGTCGTGCTTTCTTTGTGCTTCGATCGGATGAAGATCGAATTGTTCTCACATGCGAAGAGTGGAAATTGAGAGACGATGATCTGATTGCGTGGTTTAAATTTAGTCAATTGGGTTGATTTGGGAGCTTTGGGTGACGAAAATGTCTTGTAAGCAGTATGACTGAGTCGTTCTGAATCGTCGTTGGCTGGCTCTATTCTGCTTATGGTAATGCTAGTGGTAAGAGAGGTTGGAGTGTCGAAAAAAGTGAGCCTGTCGATGATGGACCGACTTTGATGTTCTGATGGAGCAGTTTGAGTGTCCAGGCAATGTTCGAAGGAATGTTCGAGTTTTGCTCTCCTTTTGAAATTTTTTCGTCGTCTTTCTTTAGATAAGTTGCTAAGCTTTTATTGTCAATGCAATATTAGCTTGTGTATTTTATTTGCTGGATAATTCTGGAATGTAGGATAAAAACAAGAGGCATCATCCTTTGGATCTGAATACTTTAAAAGGTCACGGGGATTCAGTCACAGGGCTATGTTTCGCTTCTGATGGACGAAGTTTGGCAACAGGTAAGATGAGGTTCCTTTCACCGGAAGATATGATATCTATAAACATAGAAAATTATTTGGCAGTATGTGACCTCAAGGTTGAAGCATCATACCGTGGGTTGGTTTTCTTTTGAAAAATTTGAGTTTCTTTGCTTAGCAAGGAAGTAGCATCTATATTTCATGTGTCGCACCTTACTAAATGAACGCTGATTAATAACTCTGATGTTATCTTCAGTGCTTTTTACTGTTTCTTTATGCAAGAAAAATGGAATTTTCTTGAAGTGCATGTAAGTGGATCTTAGTTGACGAAAGCTAGTTGAAAAGTGGTCATAAAAAATGAAACTAAGGTTTGAATCTCATTATCTCCCTGTGACCCAAGGAAACAAGTGGTCATTAAGTAGTGGTAAGAAGAGAGTCAATTAGAAGCTCTGGAATGCTACGTAAATGTTATTCCATTCACGATATTTGATGTTGAGGTAGTGCAACTAGCTTGGCAGATCGTGGACCATGAAATAACCTCAATCACCTAACCATCATTCTTTAAAGAAGTAGAAATAATATGGGCTTTGCATTGCCTTGTTTCAGTTGATATGTTAGAAGAACTCTCTGCCAGGGCCTTGCTGTGAAGAGAAGAGTGAGAGAAACATTATCCTCTATTTGTGCCTTATTACTGAATATAGCACTAGCTCTTTTGTTGATATATGAGAGGTCAACCTACAAAAGAGTGAAATGTATTGAGGAATTTGGTGCGGAAATCTTTAAGTATCCTTATTCATATGCTCATAATCCGTTAAGTCAGTTGAGCCTAAAATGTAAAATTGGTTCTGTGTGCTTTATCTGAAAGTGCTGCTTTTAAGCAGGGTAAAAAATTGCATTCTGATACAAGTCATTCGGTAGACGTTCATTACTTTACAGTGTGTAGGATGCTCTTTTTTGTTATAAACTCTTTGTCTCAAGTGGACAGAAAATGAAAGTACGAGCCCTTGAACTTGGAGATTTATCCTATGTTTTGCTTCGCTAAGGTGTAAGAGTACATCTAAATTTGTAAAGGAAAATGCAGAAGAAGGTGACTTGGATAATTAGTCCTCAATTAATTATGAATTTTTTTTTCTGCTTTGCTGGAAAGAGAATGCGCCATCCATCCTCAATTTATGTGGTGTTCTTGTTTAGGATATCCTCGGTGGTTTAAACAAAATACTAGTGGTTGGCTTTATTAATGTGAGATATGATTCATACATCTCTTATTTTTACATGCAGCTTGTGCTGATGGTGTTGTGAGGGTGTTCAAGTTGGATGATGCGTCAAACAAAAGTTTCAAGTATGTCTCTCACACAAGCTTGGCGATTGATCACATTGTTTATTTTTTAACTTGACACCTCTCATCTGCAGATTTCTGAGGATTAACTTGCCTGCTGGAGGCCATCCGACTGCTGTTGCATTTGGTGATGATGTATCATCAGTAATTGTGGCATCTCAACATTTGACTGGTTGTTCTCTGTACATGTATGGAGAAGAGAAGCCTACAAATTTGGACAGCAATAAGCAGCAGACTAAGCTACCTATGCCTGAAATCAAGTGGGAGCATCACAAAGTTCATGAGCAGAAAGCAATATTGACCCTTTCTGGGGCTGCTGCAAATTATGACAGCGGTGATGGGAGTACAATAATTGCATCTTGTTCAGAAGGTACGGAGTTTATCTCCAAAATGTGTCCTAAACTAGCTCAATCTTATGTTTGTTTAACACGAATTTCTTTTGAAATAGCCCAATGTTCATGCATCTAGTAAAGATAGTTGAGGTAGAACATTGAGATTGAGATTTCATAAGTTAAGGTGATTGGTGTTAGTTCATTTAGTTGATGTACTCCAACTGGCTGTGCAGAGAAACTGTATCGTCTTCCCCCTAGTGTTGTTGCCTGTTTGTGAAGGAAATTGAAAATGACAAACTTTCTGGGCTTTGAATTGATGCAAAAACAATTTTTTATGCAAGCTAGTGTATTTATTAATATTTCAATGTAAATTTTCTAGATGTCACTCATATTTTCGTAGTTTGAATCAGTGATATGATTAATAATTATGTCAGGTTACATGAAGGAATTGATATTGGAATATGAAACATTGTGCCTTTATTGTGGTCTCTATAGCACCCTTTTTGTCGTAATATATTTTTACATGGGATGAGTGCAACTGAATGCCTTCTAATCTTTCAGACTTCCTCTTGGAGGAAGTTGAAGCTGTATAAACAGTAGTCTTTGGGATAAATTGCCAGAGCTTGAATTTCATTTTTTTCTGGCTAATTTTTTACTGGTTTCATGTTGCCTCTTTTCTGCTTCATCTATGTGGTCCTTTCTCCTCTCTTTTTCAACCTTCTATTGCCAAAGAGGCTGCCTGTGTTTCTAACATCTCTGAATTTTTTGGAAGGAGCTTCAAAATTCATACAACCACTAAATAGGTGTTGCATAGTAATGTATTTGAGTTATAAGATGACGGCTAATTTCAGTCGTTACTATTAGCAGAATTATAAGAATGACCAGCAGATGTAGTTTCTTGTCTTTGCAGTGACTGACTTGATGGAACATGACAATGGCCAGTCAGCATATTGTGTTAAAGCTGTAAAAACTTTTGTATTTTGCAGTAATCTTTTGCATCATGTCCAGGAACTGACATCATAATTTGGCATGCAAAAACTGGGAAGATTTTGGGGAATGTCGATACAAATCAATTGAAAAACACTATGTCTGCTATCTCACCCAATGGGCGATTTATTGCTGCTGCTGCTTTTACTGCTGATGTTAAGGTAAATCTTCCTTGATTCATTGTTCTGCTGAAATAGTGCTTCTTTTCAATGTTATATCTGGATTATGTCTGATAGTGGCTGCAGTCTATCAAATCGTTTTTAGTTTGGTGTCCGATAAGCATATTATCCATGCAATGAATGATGTGCAATATTTTCATCTTCTACCGCTGTCTGATAGGAATAGTTCTTATAAGCAAATTACAGACCTTCAGTTTTTTACTGTATTTGAATTGAAATATCTAGCAACTTTGTATTTATGAATAAATGTCAAAAGTAGAAATCTCATAAAATATATTCATGTCTCGTTGATCTTATATCATATACACGAAGAAGACTGAAGAGCTACAATTTTGCAAATCAAAACCAATTTACAAGCATCTTTATGAAAAAATCAAACCATGTTCATATTAAAAACTTTTTGAGAATATTCATTAATATGACAACGATGAGATATTATTAACTCAAAAATTTATTTGGAACAAAACGCATCCTTGGGCTTAGCTATCAAAAGATGGCCCTCACCCAAAAGCCTCCTCACTGTCGATTGAAAGAACTTGAATATAGGGAGAGTAATTGCAAATGAGAACTTTGTGCTCACCCCACCTCTATCTACACTATTCAAAAAGTTTAATTCCCTCAGCCATTACTAGGAACTAGACAACATGGTATCTTCATACAGAATTCCTAGTGTTCTTGCTTTTGGTGAACATGTGACTGAGAAACAGATTGAGGCTTAGTCCTTCATAAGAGTCTCTGTTTACAAGCACCACTCCACTTCTCTTGTCTGCTTCTTTTTTTGAAAAAACTTGGATTCAGTTTTTAAATTAGGCAGATAATCCATCACTCTGTTGTGATACATGTGGCCATGCATGGGACAGTCTTATGCTTCTTGTTATGTTTACCCAGTGCATATGTTTTGGCAGGTCTGGGAGATTGTTTACTCAAAAGATGGTTCTGTGAAGGGAGTTACAAAAGTCATGCAGCTTAAGGGACACAAGGTCGATAGCTTCATGAATGTTTTCCTACTTTGGTTATATTTGGCCAAGTGTCTTCTTCATTCAATTATCTGTTTTATTCATGCTGCCATGAATTAAGATGCATATCTTTTGCTTATAATCTTTGTGGAGAAATCCAAATTAAGCATAACTTGAGTACAGGAATGATAATTTTATTAGTATTATGTCTTTTAGTAAGGAATAACCATGTTATGCATGTGTAGGGTGTAAATATTTATGTTGTGTGTTTTAAAACTGGACCCGACTGGCTGGCTACCTGTTTCAATGCCATTTCATTTTGTTGGGACCATGAATTGGTCAAAAACAGGTTTTGACTCAGTTTAAGCATTTAATCCAACGTGACTGGATTTGGCATCAAAAGAAATTCCATTGACCAGGCAGAGTTTTGTTCAACCTTTTTACCTGTAAACACTTAACTTGGGATGACAAAACCCTGAAAGCATATAATTTGCCATCCATATTGCCAAGGAACAAGAGAAACCACCTTGCCTGATCTATGTTGGTGGCTTCGATTTCTGATGGCATTACGCATAGCCATTGACCCTAAACAAGTTCTCCTTTCAGATTTCTCCTTGCCTTTCAGATTGAGTTATCCATAGGATTTGATGAGCACAACATTCACATATCCCTCTTTGGCTTGATGCTTAACAATTTCTCGAGCTATGCTCCATTCATGTTGGAATTGACATTTGTTTTAAACCCCCACAATATGCGAGTGATATCCAACTATAATTGTCTTGCACCTTTTTCTCTCTTTTTGATGATTTAGAGTTGGTTTTGTTGAAGTTGTAGCATAGCAACAACTCCTGAAGCATCATTTCCTTCATAAAGAAGAACCTATGGTTGAAAGAAATTCCCACATTTAGAAGAATAGATTCATGTCGAAAGTCAAAAGAGTTAATATGGGTCAGGTTTAAGGTTTTTGATGGACAGGTTTGGCAAGGTATGAGAAATCTGTTTTCTTAGGAAGAGGTGTTGCAAAACTGATTAGAGAACCCGCAGCAAGTAGAAAGAGAGACGGAATAGAGAGAAGAAGGAGAAAGAGAACGTAACAGAAAGAAAGAGAGGGCTGTAGTTTTCTGTAGTCACAGAAACCCTACACCCATTGTATTTATATTGAATATAAATTGTATATAACAATAATATCCTTATGTAAGTAAAAAGCGAAATAAAACTCTGATAATAAAGGAAACTTAATAAAGTAACTTAACACTCCCCCTCAAGCTGGAGCATATAGGTCGCCCATGCCTAGCTTGGAACAACCAGCAATAAAAGCAGGACGAAATAATGCTTTGGTAAACATATCAGCAACGGTAGTAGTAGTAGCAGCAGCAATAGTAGCAGCAACGGTAGTAGTAGTAGCAAAAGTAGCAGCAGCAGTAGTAATAGCAGCAACGCTAGTAGTAGCAGCAGCAATAATAGCAGCAATGGTAATAGTAGTAGCAGTAGCTATAGTAGCAGCAACGGTAGTAGTAGCAGTAGCAGTAGCAGCAGTAGCAACAGCAGTAGTAGCAGCAACGGTAGCAACGGTAGTAGTAGTAGCAGCAACAGAAGTAGCAGCAGCAGTAGCAACAGCAGTAGTAGCAGCAACGGTAGCAACGGTAGTAGTAGTAGCAGCAACAGAAGTAGCAGCAGCAGTAGCAACAGCAGTAGTAATAGCAACGGTAGTAGTAGTAGCAGTAGCAGCAATAGTAGTAGCAACAGTAGCAGCAATAGTAGCAGCAGCAGTAATAGTAGCAATCACAGTAATAGTAGCAACGGTAGTAGCAGCAGCAGCAACGATAGTAGCAGCAGCAGTAGCAGCAGTAGCAACGGCAGTAGTAGCGGCAATGGTAGTAGCAGCAACGGTAGTAGGAGTCATAGTAGTATCACTCATGATGATAATCTCAATATAAATATATCTACCACAAAAATCTCGATTCAAATAATTATATGCTTGACGGAAACCCAGCAAGACCAGTCAACCATAATCAATAAAGTACTCCGATTCTTGAATCCGTTGATTAGTAAGTGTTGTAATCCATGTTCACAAACCGAACCTGATGAATCTGATATCTTCCGATCTCATATGTATCAAGACTTGAAGAGAAAACAGATAAAAATTACAGCTTTAGGTGGCTGTGCACCAACCCTAGGGGACTCTCAAACCAGCAATAGGATCAAGTAATCAGGTAGTTAGACCTGCTCTGATACCATGTTGCAAAACTGATTAGAGAACCCGCAGCAAGTAGAAAGAGAGACGGAATAGAGAGAAGAAGGAGAAAGAGAACGTAAAAGAAAGAAAGAGAGGGCTGTAGTTTTCTGTAGTCACAGAAACCCTACACCCATTGTATTTATATTGAATATAAATTGTATATAACAATAATATCCTTATGTAAGTAAAAAGGGAAATAAAACTCTGATAATAAAGGAAACTTAATAAAGTAACTTAACAAGAGGTATTGGACATTGTTTTAACTTTTCTTGTTTCTAAGTTTTCTTGGATTCAGATGTTATTATAGTTTTTCAGATAGCTATATTTTCTTGTTAAGACTCCTAATTTCCTGTGGTAATTGTGCTTTGTCATGATAATGTTTTAATACCTAAAGGACTTACTTTCATATTTCTTAAATTCCTTTTTTCATATTCAGAGTGCAGTGACTTGGTTATGCTTCACTCCAAACTCAGAACAAATAGTTACAGCATCAAAGGATGGCTCTATAAGAATTTGGAACATCAACGGTATGTGCTATCCTATTCTGTTTAACTGTATATTTCTAAGGCTAGGTCAAATACATCCCCTGCTTTTTGGTTGCAGTGGGGTTGGGCAAGGCTAAAAAGGCACAAGGAAATGGAGATATCAAAGTTGCTTACTTGCCGTTTCTGCTTGTTGCATTAATTGCCTTTATTTATTTATTTTGGTAATTAGTATGCTGTAGTGGGGCAGAAGTGGCTCTCTCATGTCTCCTATGCATCCTGAATGGTATAGTGAGTTGATTCAATATTGAAGTATGGGTACATGCTCAAAGTTATAATTTGTGTACTGCACAAAGAATCAAAGGCTTTCTAGGCTTATCATCAAAACATGACTAGCTGCAATTTATTAACAATTCTGGAAGGGGGTTTATACTGTATAGTCAGTGCTAGTCTCTCATTAGATTAAACTCACTTGTCACCAATTTCAATAGAAATTGAATGTTTCAGTTTGGGTTTAGGGACTCACAGAATGAAAAGGAGGGAAGAAATGGGCAGATTTTAGTCTACTATTTTTTTTAGTCTGAGCCTTCGCAAGTGCAAATTACTAGCATATCCATATGTTAAACGAGCCTTTGGGGGAAAACAACTAATAGAATAGTTGAGGATAGAATTATGATGAACTGATTGAGTTTTACTTTTGTATTTTGCCTGGAGTCATTGAAGGTGATATTTCTCTAAGTTAACTTCTTATCTACTGAAGAGAGCATTTGTTGATTGAGAAATATGATATACACTAGGTATCGAGGTTCCTTGATATCTTTATTTCCTTTCGGTTAACTGAGATGCTAATAATATCTTGCAGGCTTTATCGCATTTCTTTGTTGTAGTATTTTTCAAATTCCTACTTCGTAGTTCTGAAATTTCTTTCTTTATTCCTTGAAGTTCGATACCACCTTGATGAGGATACAAAGACTTTAAAGGTGTTTCCAATCCCATTGCAAGATTCAAGTGGTACTACTTTACACTATGATCGCCTCAGTCTATCCCCTGATGGAAAGATACTGGCAGCAACCCATGGTTCGATGTTGCAGTGGCTGTGCATTGAAACTGGAAAGGTTTTGGACACAGCTGAAAGAGCTCATGACGGTATGCCCCAGCCAGTAACATTTCCATGAGGCTTTTCCCCATTTTTGATCTTCAATAAGTGATGCATGAAGTTTTATGGTCCAGTTAAATGATTGATGTTGGTTCTCTAGATGCCAGAACTTCTTTATGCATGGCTTCACATTGCTGATGTATTTGTGAAGCAATTGTAAAATGTGGATGGAATGACAAGACTAGTCAATGGAATTAGTTGGAGATCACCACCATATTTTCACCGTAACCAACCCCATCCCCCCCAATCTCCAAACAGAAAACGGAAAAACTTAAAGGCCATATAGTTTATTTTCTTGCTTACATATACGATTAATTATATGAAAAACCCTGTAATGTGCACTGATAGCATTATATTCTACTTTTCTTTCCGTTTTCATTGAGATTTGGATTGGATTGGAACATAGAAATATTGCAAGACTGCATGGGTAGTGTGATTGAAAATGAGATAGTTACCTGGGGCTTTAGCTTTAACCCCTGTGCATTTTTCTCATCCACCTTTTCCTTTTTATCACAAAAAATGAAAGAAATGAAAACTCTTACTTTACTCATGCCCCTGGAATCATAAAGGGCAATGACAATTTTTTCTTCAAAATGATAAGACTAGTCAATTAATGATCATCTTTCCCCTTCTAAGATTTTATATGCAGCAACCAATCTTTATTCTCTATTATCTTCAGTGGCAGCTAATGGACTTAATCAGCATTTCTAGTTGAGTTTGACAGTTCTTCAGTTTGGCCAATGTTTTGTAATTTTACTCACAATTATACCCAAATGCAGGTGACATCACTTGCATGTCCTGGGCGCCACAGAGTATTCCAACAGGTAAAATTATATCGACGTCACTAAGCACTGTTCTTCTATTGGATCTGTGGAAACTGGAGCCTGCACTTCGCATGATGTAGCATTTTAAAAGTAATTTCACTTGTTAGAAATGCACGTTGCCCCACCATACTGAGGCCTGCATGTGATGAGAGAGAGAGAGAGATGGAACAATACATCCTTATCTTGACCAGGGCATAGAATTGCTTTAACTTTTCCTCAATTGTCTATGCATGGATAGAGATGCTTTTAGTCGCCTGTTTTTATTTTATTTTTACGAACTTCCTTGACCAGAGCATAGAATTGCTACAACTTTTTCGCTGTTCTCTATCCCTGCACTTACATATGCATGGATATGCTTATAGTCGGCTCTTTCTTTTTCTTTATTTTTAACATTCTCTCTCTCTCTCTCTCTCTCTCTCTCTCTCTCAGGCGATAAAAAAGTTGATGTTTTGGCAACGGCCAGTGTTGATAAAAAAGTGAAGCTTTGGGCAGCCCCGCCACTCCAAACCTCATAGATGAGTTAATACAGGAGACTGAAATTCAGCATCAGAACAATGTGAAGCTTGCTCCTACAAATACGCTTTGCCATTTGAGATGGCATTATGGGGTTCTAAATTATATCCGAGCCACTGTCACTCTTCACAAGAAAGCCTCAGGGTGTCCTATGGAACGTTCCAACACTGTCCATTCTGACAGCATCCGGACATACAGTTCATACTTAGACGTTGTTAGCCTTTCCTTAAAAAATTTTGCCGATAAACTTGGCCTAATACAGAATCTAACAGGAAGAGTTTTCTGTATTCCTTCTGTTTATTTGTCTTCTCTTTGGAGGGATATTGAGATGGTTGTTGTTGAGATGGTGGCTGAACTGCGAGGCGATGACCCAGTCTAATCTATCTGAGCCGGACTGATCTGGGCGGCTCCATCAAGTGCTTTTCCTTTTAATTTGCTTGCTTTTTGGGACAGGCTATCACACTTTCAAACTTGCTTGTGTAGCTGAAGCACCATATTCTACTGAGTTAAGTCAGCCTCAGAGAGGGAGGCCGAACATATGCGGATGCGCATTGGCAAATCTGAACAATCATTCTATGGAACACTAGAGTCTATATGCTTGACTGTATCGGTTAATTAATTTAAGCTGATCACGATATGTCGTGTTGAACATGTGATCGTCAAAACTGGTCGTTCTTCATGATGAGCCTAGTGTTGTAGAGAAGCGAATTTAATCCTAGGAAGAAAGAAATTTAGCAACATCATGGTTCCTAAGAGATCGAGTAAAGAATTGCATTTTCATTTCACGGGATGTAAATTTTGAACGCGATGAACAGGTTGAAGAGAGATTGGACTGGTGAGCATTGGGATCGGGCACTTACTGGAGGTTAGGCCATGGAGGAGTCGATGATGTAGACCACTGAATAGATTGGGAGTAGTAGAGTAACAAGTTCATCTTTTCACGTGATGTGGATTGCGAGACTCTGAGCGCACTGGAGAGACCTGCCGCTCTGAAAGTACATAGTAGTTTATCCCAGTCAAAGCACGTATCCATCACTTGACAGCAAAATGCCGAGATTTGCAAAGAAAGAATACAACCCTGTCTTCTTTAGAATGGGAACCTTGACGAGAATTCAAAAGAAAACCTCCAAACATCGGTGCACGACCAACCGATAATGCAAGGACAAGCACCGTGCATACCCTTGAGGCATAAAAAATGGGAAGTCGCTATTACAGATGATTACAGTCGACTCACGTGACATGGCATGGACGGGGCAATGAAAAGTGAGAGAACAACCCTCGCGGAGATGAGGCTGGCAATTTGTGAAACTTTCGACCGTGAGAATCATCACACGGCCGATACCTGAGACTTTTCGGCTTCCAACTTTGAGATTGGAAAGGAGATGCCCATGTCAGATCATGGCATCAGGTTGACGTTCCGGTGATGATGCTTCGTATTCAGGCAAAGTCTTGTACGATTCATGGATCCTCCTCAAAGTAGGGAACTTGGCCTGGAACGAAGAATACGGACTCAGCTAGGCTACTCAAGCATCGGTGTAAAGACAACATGCATGGATGCTCGATCCACGAGTCCGGCACCAATGATGGGTTTCGAGAATCACAAAGCCCCGACATTAACCATTCCAATACAGAATGTGCATCATTCAAAAACCCTCATGCAGTGCCACACTATAGAGATGTCCCGGACTTGAGGTGCACCATGAATACATTTTCATATGTTTTTGCTCGCAAGACATATCTATAGTTACGATACATGGCGGTAGGTTCGCATACGATGAACTGTGAATTGAGAAGTAAAGGGCCTCTCATCTGAAGATCTTAATACCCCTATTTGGTAATTGCAATGTGAAAGTTCTCCCGGCGAGACAACTATCCCCAAAAAACAAGATCTTCTAAAGAGGTGGCACCAACATACTTGTCCAGCATTAAGCAGAATCCATCTGCCTTCGCTATCTTCATAAAAGAGAAGTATATATAACATATCTTAAAGGGGTGTTCACTTAGGTTTTGAAAACCAAGGAATTGTCCATGGAAACCGCACCATAATTGAGGCGGGAATTGTATATGATTTTCTCATTAAGTACTCGCAGAAAATTCTTCCTTGCAAGAGAATGCTTTCACTGATTCTACCAAGATGCTTCGCTATTTGCAGGAAAGAATAATGCACATACAAATGGACTCAAGGTAGAAACAGACACCATAATAGCAAACTCAAAATGAACTGATCATGGAAAAAGAGACAGGGAAAGAACTTCACCATGTCAATCTGAAATCTCAAGGTAGCATTAGCTATTTGTGGGGCCAAAAACACATCAGCCTGCACAACGTACATCTCAGGTTGTTAATACTGCATTCACTGAAGGGTGATAAAGGAAAATCAGTAACATGGATTCACGACATTTACAACATTCAAGTCCAGTCACTGCTAACCAACCCCAGTGGCCACCCTTCCAACTTGGAAGGGGGAGGTGGGGGGTTCGAATCCCCACCTTCTCAGGGGGGCTGGGGTGGGGACGATTTAAGTTTCAGGAGTGGGTTTCGACTCCCACGCCCTGCAAAGAGGCAGGGCAAAAGTCTGAGAGTGAGTGTTAGAGTAGAATTAGAGTAGAACTGACAAAAAAAAAAAAAAAAAAAAAAAAGGTCCAGTCACTTCTTCAAAAAGAAAGGCTTTAGAACAAGGGATACACGTACAAATTATTCTAATCTTCTCATGCGTCATTTTGACGAGTTTACCCTGCTTGCATTTCATATGGGAATCCAAGTCCCAAACGCAAAAACAAAAAACGAATCAATTGTTGAGTTGAAGTGGGAAGAGGGAAATCAAGATGCAGTTCATATATGAAGATGGCCCCGAGCACGAATGGCAAACTAGGATTAACAATATCGAGTCAAAAATCATACTTCTAGCGGGACACACGAACTAATAGAATGGCAGGGCGGCAATTGCTAGCTACCTTGTCTCATTAGCACTTTTTGACAATTGAAAATTACATTTGCAAGTCCAATATACATGTTACGAAGTATATACACTGTGCTAATTGGTCAAACTAATGTCGTTTCATTTAGATACTTTTGAGTTCATAGCATTGGTGTAGAGATTAAGAGACACAACAATCAAACAGAAAAGAGAGGAAAGATGAGATGTTAAGATTCAGAAGCAAACCAAGCACACTTCATCCCCAGTGGCATATCTGGTCGCAACATTTTCGAGCAACTTCTCGAGAGCTGTACATGGAGGAAACTGGTCTTATTCACAGCTAAGAAACATCTTCAACTTGGTATACAAGTATATGTTGCTAATATCCATTGATACTTTATTAGACTACAACACGGTAGAAGATGCAAAGAAGATAGGTTCATGACCAGAATTATTATGAACATGTCTAGCCATTGAGTTTTTTTTCTCTTCCAGGAGCCGTGCCAAACTAGACGGTCCTACATTTTCTTATTTCTCTTTCAGGTTGGATTTCAAAATTTCTGACCTGATAAGTATATGCCTCGCCAATGTGAAAATCTCATTGCAATTATGTATGGTAAAAGTCATACGATATCCATGTTTAATTTGAAGCTGCTTTCCCTCATGATCTTGTGATTGTTTAGCCTCAAAGGAGTGCCTAGCATTCATTTTAGTTGGTGTTCAATAGTGGCGGTCAAAGTACCGTTGTTTCTATATACAAAAACTACAAGACTCCCAATTTTTGGAATGAGCGTACGTGACAGAATTAAACAATGCCATCATTTAAACCGTGCTATATTCATTTTGTCAAAGGCTTGCTTAAACCATAGTAAACATAAGCAGAGAGACTGATAAGATTACTACAAGGAGAAGACAAGCCAAAGATGGGTGGAGCCTCTACTGCTAATGCTGATGAACCAAAGGTATCTGTTATCATTGCCGTTGCTTATTCAATCAAGCGTCAAAAAAGTAATTTCTATGTTCTGTGAGCAACTCGAAAATCATGTTTTGGACCATGTGCTCAAAATGTGCTTCATTCCTAACTGAAGGTGGACTCTGATTACGCCCAAGTGATTACTAATGCTTTGGTACAGGGGAACTACAAGCGTAGCCCAGTGTTCCTCAAGTTAAGAATTAACAGAGTCCTTGGACTTAGCATATGTTTTGAGTCAAATGAATAATCCATCAACTTTTCTTTCTGGAGAGAAATTCAAGGTCCATTCTTATGCTTTCCTTGTTAGTTCCAGAGACCACTTTGTACAGTCCTAATGAGACTTTTACCTTGGAAACCTCTCTCTATTGCATATTGAGCCCATGATAGCCTCTCTTTTGGGCCAGCTTTCTCCTCAATGTACTTCTGCAGAAAAGAAAGAATGCATCTCACAGACAGAACTATACCAGCACATTCAGCACATTCAGCATCTGAAGAGAAAGCATTACGAACAGGACTATACCAGCACATTCAGCATCTGAAGAGGCTGTATGCTCGAGCTGATTATACTTGCAGCCTGCCAAAACAAATGACAACGTCAGTCGTTTTTCTACTGAAAACACCCACCAAATTGAACCTAGAGTCTGTTGTGAAGTGACAAAGCAGAGAGGATAGGGGAATGAAGAGCACTACAATGGAAGATCTCATCTAATCAGTTTTGATCATGCGTAATTCAGCAAAAACTCAGAAATTTCATGTAAATGATCATCAAAATCTGCGGGAAACTTCAGCTTTAAAGGAATGGAAAGTGCAAAAAAGAAAAAGAAAAAAAGAGACCTGGAGGTTGAGAGCTTTCAATCGAGGATCACGAGGTAACAAAGCCTTCTGAGGATACTTTTCTTCCAAATACTGAACAAAGATAACACGTGCTTTAGCAAAAAATCAAAATCGAAATGCACTCAAACCAATCAAACTGATCAAATCAAGCAAAAGGGCCATGAAACTATGCATTGAGTTGAAAAATGAGCTAGGAAGCTTCTATTCAAGGCTCCTAAATGATGACCTCATACGTATTGGTATTTTAAGTTACGCGTCCATCCAACTCTTATTTATTGCAAACTCTGCTGCATAGCCTAAATAACACCCACCAGCAAAATTGCATAAGAATCTGAAACCACGAAATCTCCGTCGACTAACACCGGAACCAAATGCATAGGATTTAACTTGTCAAATTCTGCAAAATCAAGCACACAACTTCGATCAGAGCTAGAGAATACTTCACTAGATTTCACAGACTTCAGGTAATCGTGCCAGCGGGTATTATGCATACAAAATCTTTCCATTGCCATTCCGAGGCCTACCTACATAAATCTCGAGAACAATTTGATCTATGACTAAAAAGAAGGATCTGAAATTACCAGCAGTATATTGCTTTTCTTTCCAGAGATCCACTGCTTTATACTCATATGAGATCCCTACACACCAACCAAGAATAAAGTTAAAAAACATCACCCAAAAGAAAGGTCTTTTTAACATCGTTTCAGCTGCAAACTTCAAGGGTTACTTTCAGATTGTAAGCTCAACATCTGGAACCAGCGGAAAGAGAAAAGAAAAAGGAACTGAAAATTTGGACCTTTAAGATTCAGCGCGAAGCGCACGCGCCAAGAACAAGAACTCTGCCAATTGGAATACAAAACGAGCTTCGGGGGTTCCAATGACTCATCATCAGCTTTCTCCTGAAAAGGAACAGAGAACAGAAAACCCCAAGATCGAAGAGTTCATTTGCATTTCCAAAAGGGGGAGTGCTCTCAGGGGAAGATTTCGAGCGCAGATGCGAGACCTGATTGTGGGTGTCCATGAGATTGAGAGTGATGATCAAGGAGATGACGGAGAAGCAGAGCAGAGAGTTTCTTGGTTTCAGGGTCTTGTCTTGCAGACGTATCCTTACTCCACACGATCGTACGGAGGTCTAGTATTTTATATTTATGAACTTCCTTGCCAGAGCATAGAATTGCTGCAACTTTTTCGCTGTTCTCTATCCCTGCACTTACATATGCTTGGATATGCTTATGGTCGGCTCTTTCTTTTTCTTTGTTTTTAAAATTCTCTCTCTCTCTCACACAGGCGATAAAAAAGTTGATGTTTTGGCGACGGCCAGTGTTGATAAAAAAGTGAAGCTCTGGGCAGCCCCACCACTCCAAACCTCATAGATGAGTTCATACAGGAGACTGAAATTCAGCATCAGAACAATGTGAAGCTTACTCCTACGAATACGCTTTGCCATTTGAGATGCATTGTGGGGTTCTAAATTATATCCGAGCCACTGTCACTCTTCACAAGAAAGCCTCAGGGTGTCCAGTGGAACGTTCCAACACTGTCCATTCTGACAGCATCCGGACATACAGTTCATACTTCGACGTTGTTAGCCTTTCTTTAAAAAATTTTGCCCATAAACTTGGCCTAATACAGAATCCAACAGGAAGAGTTTTCTGTATTCCTTCTGTTTATTTGTCTTCTCTGAGCCGGACTGATCTGGGCGGCTCAATCAAGTGCTTTTCCTTTTAATTTGCTTGCTTTTTGGGACAGGCTATTACACTTTCAAGTTTGCTTGTGTAGCTGAAGCACCATATTCTACTGAGTTAGTCAGCCTCAGAATGGGAGGACGAACATATGCGGATGCGCATTGGCAAATCTGAACAATCATTCTGTAGAACACTAGAGTCTATATGCTTGACTGTATCGGTTAATTAATTTAAGCTGATCACGATATGTCGTGTTGAACATGTGATCGTCAAAACTGGTCGTTCTTCATGATGAGCCTAGTGTTGTAGAGAAGCGAATTTAATCCTAGGAAGAAAGAAATTTAGCAACATCATGGTTCCTAAGAGATCGAGTAAAGAATTGCATTTTCTTTTCACGGGATGTAAATTTTGAACGCGATGAACAGGTTGAAGAGAGATTGGATTGGTGAGCATTGGGATCGGGCACTTACTGGATGTTAGGCCATGGAGGAGTCGATGATGTAGACCACTGAATAGATTGGGAGTAGTAGGGTGCGTTTGTTTGTGTTTTTGTTCAAAAAGTGTTCCAGGGAATAAAAATAGAAAAAACTATTTCTGTTCCGTGAAACAATTTTTGACCAGAAGAACGCGTTTGGTAAACTTGTTCCGGGAATAAAAAAAGAATAGAAACATGTTTGGTAGATTTGTATTCTTTTTTTGTTTCTTTTAATTTTTTATATTTTTTAATATTTTTATTTATTTTTCCTTTTTTTATTTTTTTATTTTTTCTTCTTTTGGCCGGCGACCGGCCGATCGAGGGCCGGCGGCCTCGCCTAGATCCGGCGAGGCCGATCTCGCCCAGCCACCGGTTACCTGGCGGTGGCCCGGTGATGCTGAGCCTCGCTGGTGGCTGGGCGAGCTCGGCCTCGTCGGATCTGGGCGAGCTCGAGCTTGCCTAGCCAAGGTGAGGCCGAGCCTCGCCAGGGGCCGGCGACGCTCGGCCTTGCCAGGGGCCGGCGATGCTCCGGCGAGTTCGCCGGCCCTCGACAGCCGGTCGCCGGCCATGGCCGAGGCCGGCGGCCGGCCAAAGAAAAAAGAAAAAAAAAAAGAAGAAAAAAAAAGAGAGGAAAAGAAAGGAGAGAGAAAATTTGTTCTTAAAAATTATTCCAAAACAATAAATAAGTTTTTTTTTTTTTTGTTTTTACTCCAATTTTGCTCCCCGTTAAAAAAAAAAAACAGATTTAACAAAAAACGCAAACAAACGCGTTTCTGTTCTTTTTTTGTTCCCGGGAACAGAAAAACAAAAAATTTGTTCTTGAACAGAAATAAGAAACACAAACATGCAAGCCGTAGAGTAACAAGTTCATCTTTTCACGCGATGTGGCTTGCGAGACTCTGAGCGCACTGGAGAGACCTGCCGCTCTGAAAGTACATAGTGGTTTATCCCAATCAAAGTACGTATCACTTCACAGCAGAATGCCGAGATTTGCAAAGAAACAATACAACCCGGTCTTATTTAGAATGGGAACCTTGACGAGAATTCAAAAGAAAACCTCTAAACATCGGTGCACGACCGACCGAAAATGCAAGGACAAGCACTGTGCATACCCTTGAGGCATAAAAGATAGGAAGTCGCTATTACAGATGATTACAGTCGACTCACATGACATGGCATGGACGGGGCAATGAAAAGTGAGAGAACAACCCTTGCGGAGATGAGGCTGGCAATTTGTGAAACTTTCGACCATGAGGATCATCACACGGCCTGATACCTGAGACTTTTCGGTTTCCAACTTTGAGATCGGAAAGGAGATACCCATGTCAAATCATGGCATCAGGTTGACGTTCCGGTGATGATGCTTCGTATTCAGGCAAAGTCTTGTACGATTCATGGATCCTCCTCAAAGTAGGGAACTTGGCCTGCAACGAAGAAGAATACGAACTCAGCTAGGCTACTCAAGCATCAGTGTAAAGACAACATGCATGGATGCTCGATCCACGAGTCCGGCACCAATGATGGGTTTCGAGAATCACAAAGCTCCGACATTAACCATTCCAATACAGAATGTGCATCATTCAAAAACCCTCATGCAGTGCCATACTATAGAGATGTCCCGGACTCGAGATGCATGGTGCATACATTTTCATATGTTTTTGCTCGCAAGACATATCTATAGTTACAATACATGGCGGTAGGTTCGCATACGATGAACTGTGAATTGAGAAGTAAAGGGCCTCTCATCTGAAGATCTTAATACCCCTATTGGGTAATTGCAATGTGAAAGTTCTCCCGGCGAGACAACTATCCCCAAAAAACAAGATCTTCTAAAGAGGTGGCACCAACATACTTGTCCAACATTAAGCAGAATCGATCTGCCTTCGCTATCTTCATAAAAGAGAAGTATATATAACTTATCTTAAAGGGGTGTTCACTTAGGTTTTGAAAACCAAGGAATTGTCCATGGAAATCGCACCATAATTGAGGCGGGAATTGTATATGATTTTCTCATTAAGTACTCGCAGAAAATTCTTCCTTGCAAGAGAATGCTTTCACTGATTCTTCCAAGATGCTTCGCTATTTGCAGGAAAGAATAATGCACATACAAATGGACCCAAGGTAGAAACAGACACCTTAATAGCAAACTCAAAATGAACTGATCATGGAAACAGAGACAGGGAAAGAACTTCACCATGTCAATCTGAAATTTCAAGGTAGCAGCTATTTGTGGGGCCAAAAACACATCAGCCTGCACAACGTACATCTCAGGTTGTTAATACTGCATTCACTGAAGGGTGATAAAGGAAAATCAGTAACATGGGATTCACGACATTTACAACATTCAAGTCCAGTCACTGCTTCAAAAAGAAGGGCCTTAGAACAAGGGATACGCCTACAAATTATTCTAATCTTCTCATGCGTCGTTTGGACGAGTTTACCCCGCTTGCATTTCATATGGGAATCCAAGTCCCAAACGCAAAAACAAAAAACGAATCAATTGTTGAGTTGAAGTGGGAAGAGGGAAATCAAGATGCAGTTCATATATGAAGATGGCCCTCAGCACGAATGGCAAACTAGGATTAACAATATCGAGTAAAAAATCACACTTCTAGCGGGACACACGAACTAATAGAATGGCAGGGCGGCAATTGCTAGCTACCTTGTCTCATTAGCACTTTTTGACAATTGACAATTACATTTATAAGTCCAATTTACATGTTACGAAGTATATACACTGTGCTAATTAGTCGAACTAATGTCATTTCATTTAGATACTTTTGAGTTCATAGCATTGGTGTAGAGATTAATAGACGCAACAATCAAACAGAAAAGAGAGGAAAGATGAGATGTTAAGATTAGAAGCAAACCAAGCACACTTCATCCCCGGTCGCATATCTGGTCGCAACATTTTCGAGCAACTTTTCGAGGGCTGTACATGGAGGAAACTGGTCTTATTCACAGCTAAGAAACATCTTCAACTTGGTATACAAGTATATGTTGCTAATATCCATTGATACTTTATTAGACTACAACGTGATAGAAGATGCAAAGAAGATAGGTTCATGACCAGAATCATTACGAACATGTCTAGCCATTGAGTTTTTCTTCTCTTCCAGGAGCCGTGCCAAACTAGACGGTCCTACGTTTTCTTATTTCTCTTTCAGGTTGGATTTCAAAATTTCTGACCTGATAAGTATGCCTCGCCAATGTGAAAATCTCATTGCAATTATGTATGGTAAAAGTCATACGATATCCATGTTTAATTTGAAGCTGCTTTCCCTCATGATCTTGTGATTGTTTAGCCTCAAAGGAGTGCCTAGCATTCATTTTAGTTGGTGTTCAATAATGGCGGTCAAAGTACCGTTGTTTCTATATACAAAAACTATAAGACTCCCATTTTTTGGAATGAGGGTACGTGACAGAATTAAACAATGCCATCATCGAAACAGCGCTATATTCATTTTGTCAAAGGCTTGCTTCAACCATAGTAAACATAAGCAGAGAGACTGATAAGATTACTACAAGGAGAAGACAAGCCAAAGATGGGTGGAGCCTCTACTGCTAATGTCGATGAACCAAAGGTATCTGTTATCATTGCAGCTGCTCATTCAATCAAGCGTCGAAAAAGTAATTTCTATGTTCTGTGAGCAACTCGAAAATCATGTTTTGGACCGTGTGCTCACAATGTGCTTCATTCCTAACTGAAGGTGGACTCTGATTACGCCCAAGTGATTACTAATGCTTTGGTACAGGGGAACTACAAGCGTAGCCCAGTGTTCCTCAAGTTAAGAATCAACAGAGTCCTTGGACTTAGCATATGTTTTGAATCAAATGCATCATCCATCAACTTTTCTTTCTGGAGAGAAATTCAAGGTCCATTCATATACTTCCCTCGTTAGTTCCAGAGACCACTTTGTACAGTCCTAATGAGACTTTTACCTAGGAAACCTCTCTCTATTGCATATTGAGCCCATGATAGCCTCTCTTCAGGGCCAGCTTTCTCCTCAATGTACTTCTGCAGAAAAGAAAGAATGCATCTCACAGACAGAACTATACCAGCACATTCAGCACATTCAGCATCTGAAGAGAAAGCATTACGAACAGAACTATACCTGCACATTCAGCATCTGAAAAGGCTGTACGCTTGAGCTGATTATACTTGCAGCCTGTCAAAACAAATGACAACGGCAGTCATTTTTCTACTGAAAACACCCACCGAATTGAATCTGGAGTCTGTTGTGAAGTGACAAAGCAGAGAGGATAGGGGAATGAAGAGCACTACAATGGAAGATCTCATCTAATCAGTTTTGATCATGCATAATTCAGCAAGACTCCGAAATTTCATGTAAATGATCATCAAAATCTGCGGGAAACTTCAGCATTAAAGGAATGGAAAGTGCCAAAAAAAAAAAAGAGACCTGGAGGTTGAGAGCTTTCAATCGAGGATCACGAGGTAACAAAGCCTTCTGAGGATACTTTTCTTCCAAATACTGAACAAAGATAACACGTGCTTTAGCAAAAAATCAAAATCGAGATGCACTCAAACCAATCAAACTGATCAAATCAAGCAAAAGGGCCATGAAACTATGCATTGAGTCGAAAATGGAGCTAGGAAACTTCTATTCAAGGCTCCTAAATGATGATCTCATACGTATTGGTATTTTAAGTTACGCATCCATCCAACTCTTATTTATTGCAAACTCTGCTGCATAGCCTAAATAACACCCACCAGCAAAATTGCATAAGAATCTGAAACCACGAAATCTCCGTCGACTAACACCGGAACCAAATGCGTAGGATTTAACTTGTCAAATTCTGCAAAATCAAGCACACAACTTCGATCAGAGCTAGAGAATACTTCACTAGATTTCACAGACTTCAGGTAATCGTGCCAGCGGGTATTATGCATACAAAATCTTTCCATTGCCATTCCGAGGCCTACCTACATAAATCTCGAGAACAATTTGATCTATAACTGAAAAGAAGGATCTGAAATTACCAGCAGTATATTGCTTTTCTTTCCTGAGATCCACTGCTTTATACTCATATGAGATCCCTACACACCAACCAAGAATAGAGTTAAAAAAACATCACCCAAAAGAAAGGTCTTTTTAACATCGTTTCAGCTGCAAACTTCAAGGGTTACTTTCAGATTGTAAGCTCAACATCTGGTTTATCATAATATGCCAGAACCAGCGGAAAAAGAAAAGAAAAAGGAACTGGAAATTTGGACCTTTAAGATTCAGCGCGAAGCGCACGCGCCAAGAACAAGAACTCTGCCAATTGGAATACAAAACGAGCTTCGGGGGTTCCAATGACTCATCATCAGCTTTCTCCTGAAAAGGAACAGAGAAAAGAAAACCCCAAGATGGAAGAGTTCATTTGCATTTCCAAAAGGGGAAGTGCTCTCAGGGGAAGATTTCGAGCGCAGATGCGAGACCTGATCGTGGGTGTCCATGAGATTGAGAGTGATGATCAAGGAGATGACGGTGAAGCAGAGCACAGAGTTCTTGGCTTCAGGGTCTTGTCTTGCAGACGTATCCTCACTTCACACGATCATACGGAGGTCTAGTAATTGAGGATGGAGCGTTGACGCGTTAATTCCACGTCAAGCAATCGTCCATGCGGAGAACGGCGGGCTCGAGCTCAGCCAGCAGAGACAGAGCAGAGGTGGCTCTGTTTCTAATGCGATTTGCCAGAGCTCGTGTTTTGTCCGATGTCCGAACTCGGGCATGAGCACAAAACAAGGCCCTGCAAATGATCAAGTAAGATGCCTCTCGTGTCGTTAAACCAATATACAAACATCCAGAAAAGTACATATAAAAAAAATACCTTTTTGATCGCTTGATTGAGAGAGAGAATAAGATGATGAAGGTATTCAACTGCATAACTTCATCAATTTTCAACCACACAATCTCATTTCCTAACTTTTAATTTCCTTAACCGAGGACTATAGCATATCTTAATCAATTTTCCACCGCACAATCTCGTTTCCTAACTTTTAAATTTCTTAATGTGATTAGTGATGACGTGGAATAATGATTACAACTGCCAAGTCAATAGTCATCATTTCGATTAATTAAAGCAGTGCTTATGTGTCTGACCAAAGAAAAGAAAAAAGAAAAAAAAAGGAGCGCTTATGCGGACCTATCATCATTGTTGATTGAATCATAGAGTGTCTAAATGTCAATGACCTTTTTTTTTGCAGGACATAAACATAGAGCCGAGACTTTTTTTGGTCTACAATATTGAAGTAACAAATCAAAGAGCGAAAAATCAAAATGGTCATGGTGCATAATCTTTTATAAGTTAGTGTGAAGATAACACGTTAAGCAAAGTATTCGGAGTTGATTATTTGAAGATTTTTTCTAATTTGTTTTTTTATTCAATTTCCATGTGGATCAAATTGTTATATTTTATATTTAACTTCCACTATAATTATAAGTGATGTTATCTCTATTGAATTCTTTGTTTTCTATATAATATAAGAGTAGGAGGTCCTATTTTTCCAGGCCCCAATTTTCTATTCAATAAAGATGTCCACGCTTAGTATTAGACATAAAAGACCACACTAATCGTGAAGGATGATAGCATATTAAAATTTTAAATTATATCTTTCTCTAACCACTTAAATTTTTTGAATAGTTGATAAATGTCCCTCAATTGCTCCACTAATGGACCCTTTCTCTAACAACAAAAATATGCCTTGAATCTTTTGAGCAATATAAGCTGATTGCAACTCCAATAACTGCCAAGCACCATCATTTGAACATGCTAATAAGCCCCACATTGATCCATCCCATTTTTGAAGCATTGTAGGCTTTCTTCATTATCTTATTCTCACTCATCCGGATCTCTCATTGGCGTTCAACATAGTTTGTCAACATATGCATACTAGTAAAAGAAAAAAAAAGATGGGAAAATGTATTCAGTGATATGTTCGTGATACCTTACACATTAGGCCTTATATTTTGTCTTGTAGTTCTCTACATTTATTTGGCTTTGTCGATGTGAATTGTGTTTGGTGAAAACTCATTAAACGTTCTATCATAGGTTATTCTACTTTTCTTGACTCAAATTGTATTTCATGGTGTGCCAAGAAATAACTTATTGTGACCCATTCCGCAGCTAAGCTGAATCTAAATCTTGCTTCTGAAGTTACTGAACGTGCTTGGATTTCATACATATTGTGTGACATTAAGATCTACCAAAGTCAACTTTCGATACTTGTCTCGGACAACGCGTTAGCATTACATTTCACAGCTAATCAAGCTTTTCAGCTTGGACAAAGCACATTGGGATAGATTATCATTTCGTTTAGGAAAAGGTTGTTCTCCATTCTGTTGGAACTTGATTTGTTTCATCTTGCCCACAAGTCGCTGTTATTTTTACCAAATCATTGACTCTTTATAAGTTTTTCGGTTTAAGAACCAAACTCGGTCTTTGGCTCTATCCATTGACCGAGCCAACCAGTTTGAAGAGGGGTATTTAAGTAACTCATTAAAAATCTGAAAATCACAATGATTATAGTGCAGATTTTTCTACAAATCAACAAAAAGATGACATATCAAGCAAAGAATCCTCGAGTTGAATATTTGGAATTTTGTCTGATTTGTTTTTTTATTCATTTTTCATGTAGATCAAATTGTTATCTTTTATTTTTAAAACGTATCAATAAAAAGTATGCCTTAATGACTCATTTATTTCTTTTCTATAGATAACACAAAGGACAGATTAGCTCACTATGAAATGTCTTGCATGTTTCAGGAATCGGTTGAGTCTGACAACAAATTATATTCGTGAATAGATACAGTATATTTTGACAAAAAAAAATAGATACTGTATTAAATTCGTATATGAAACATCTTTTGTGGCGTTAATATGTAATCAACCAACATAAATAGATATCATATAAAATTAGAAATCTGAATCCTCTCATCACCAAAGCTTTTCTCGTCTTCTCTTCTGGTCAGAATTCAGTCACCAGTAACTAGAATCCCCAAAATCAGCAAATCTTCAAAATGACTTCCAAGATTAGAAATTTATCCTGCTTCAAAGGTCAAGCCATAATTAGCATGGAAAAGAAACATTTGCAGAGAAATATAAAAGCAAAAAGAGGGAGAAAGGGAGTCTGAAGCCATGGAGAGCCTGCTTTCATGGCTCTTTGCCTTTCTTCTTCTTTTTTTTGTTCTCTGCTTGGTCGGCTATCAGGTAATTTTGACTCTTCCTTTGATTATCTTTTACGACTCTTGCTTTTATTTTTCTCCTTGAAAAATCAGCAATTGTAAAAAAAAAATATTCTTATAATTTCAATCGTTTTCATCGCTTGGAAAAATGGATTATTTGTGGTTATTAGTCAGACATGGTTTGGGTGAACACTTGACTGTCATTTCCTGGCATAATGCTGATGGAAGATTAATTAAATGTTAATTTTTGAAATGAGTGATGTATTCTGCATCTGAACAGGCTAATTGATTATGAGCATTGGAAAGTGATTTGAACAGAAAACAAGAGAACAACATAGCTTCAAATGTCTCATGGTTTGGTTTTAAGAGCATGCTTTTGTTGCAGATCGTTTGCTTGACCGACTTGGAAATCGATTACGTCAACCAATATGATGCAGCGGCTCGGATCAACAAGGTCTTCTTGCCCGAGTTCGTGTCCCAAGGAGTCTTGTGCTTCGTTTATCTTGTGACAGGCCGCTGGTTTATGTTCTCACTGTCTCTTCCATACCTAGGTTACAACATCAGATTGTGAGTCTCCCTTGATCTTCGTCTCTGTTTCATTTGACATGGAAGTTCTCAAAATGATTAAATCTGATCAAAGAACATACCTCCACTGATGTTTTTTTTACAGATCCTTCATTAAAGAAAAAAAAAATCAATGTTACTGTCCAAATTGTTCATCTTCTTTAGGTTTTTGTTCATTGAGTGCAATCCTTGTAGCTTATATACTTTTGTATGAGAGTCAGCTCATTTGACTAGCCCGTTGCAGGTGGAAGCAGAACCGGCACTTGATCGATGTGACAGAGATATATAATAACCTAAAACAGGAAAAGGATCGACGGCTTTTCAAGCTCTACCATCTCCTTATACTAGTGGTCATTGCCATATTCTGGTACTACGGGCAGCGTTTTGTTCACCTGAAAAACTTAGCAACTTATATGAGCTTTCGAAATGTTCTCATCGAATTCATTCTTTTTCGTTATGTGGTTAGGATAATCTGGAGCAACGCAGATAGTTTCGATTGATCTGGAGCGACGAGACATGCCCATGTAAGTCACTAATCCTCTTGTTTTCTTTTAAGCTGAAGAAAGATATATACTTCTACAGACGAGTCTGGGCAGCGATCTTAAGTATGTTGTCCTGATGATCATCTGCTGTTGTGACAGCAGTCTCCTGATGGCCATGCCCATCGAATGCTGGCTTTGGCCTCGATCAAAGGAGAAGGGATGCCGTTTCTCTAGGGACATGCCCGTGGCCTCGAGAATTACTGGTGATGTTCAATGCATATTGCCAGCGGCTTCTCAAGTTCTTCGAGCGTCGGCTAAGGGAAGTGGATTGGCGGGGCAAAGGGATGCTTCTCGGCTGCGGCCATCTGTATTCAAGATGTTACAACATGCAAATTTGCAGCTTTGCATAGTCTGTTTTGGATGTATGTTTTTTTGCCTCCCAAAATAGATTGTTAAATTGGCTCGAATTCATCAACATCTCAAAGCCTTCCAGCTAATTCAACGTATAGTTAAGCAGCGTCACTATTTAGGGTCCAACTTACATTTTGGACCCAGGATTTTTCGGGCTATTGCAAAATGCTGCAAACCAACCCCCACAAAAACCCAAAAACACCCGCGGGAGGTCCATATTGCAATTCGCCCCTGGATACTTTCAAATTCGTGTTGATTCGCCCCTCAATTTGATAGAATATCTGTAGTTATAAATAAAGCCATGGTTGACGATGAAAAATTAATTAAGAAAATCATCCATGCATTTGCATATGCTATAATGTATGCTTAATATAATTTTGATATAATAATCTACCACTGACATAATCTTTGATGCATTCATGTCTATGAGTTATGTGAGAACCGTTAATTAACATAGTCAATGTTTCGGTGTCATATGGATATGCAAATATTACTTTGTACTATGTAGCTAATTCTAAAAGTATTCAAAAAGTCCTAAACCTTAACTGTGTCATGTAATAAAGTCCTTCACCTGTCAAATTTGGGCAATTTAAGTCACTCAAGCAATTTCGAAAAATAAAAAGAAGTCTTTCAAGCAAAAAATTTCTATGAGGGATCTTTAAAGTCTACGGGGTAATCAAGAAGTGGTGACTATAGGATTGTGATAGCACATTTTTGGAAAAGACTTGAATTGAAAGGTGCCTTGTACTTGCAGTTCTATAAGAACCATAAGTATTAATATTTATAGCTAATGTGCAATTTAAATCCTAAAAAATTATCAAATTAGTGTAATAAAATTTATTTGAGTCCATATGTTAACTCCAACCAATTTAGCTTTGAAATTATGCATCAAAGCCCCCTTAAAACTTATGTCTTACTTGTGTTTGCTTATCCTCGAGAAAAAGCTTGTGATTTTGATGGTAATACTCTAAGAGAGTGTTGTGGTCGTTTTAAAGAGTGTTTTAAGCATAGAGTCGAATGTGCATACTTGTAGATAGGGATGATTAGATCTAGGGTGGTAGGTTCTTGACCTTGAACATATCCTATTATGGTTGGTTCCTAGTTTCTGTTCCAAGAAATGACCCTGTTGATCATAGAATCAAATCAGCTAGTTCCAAGGTTAACTAGAGAACCCATTAGTTTTTTTTTCTTTTTGTTATGTAACTGAGATAAATATGTCAGATATATTCAATTTCAATGAATAACCTTTATATTAAAAAAGAGAGTAAAAGAACTTACTTAGAGTTACGAGAAAATCGTTCAAAATTAGTTCAATTCGAGGCTATTGGTTCTAAGTTTCATGTTTCAAGTTCTTAGGTAGAACTGGTCGATTCAAAGTATAAAACTTGAAACCGAACCGGTCAAGGCTAGGTCTCAATTTTTGGAATTAGGACCTGAATTGGGTTAATTCTTGGGTTGAAACAGCTCCATTGTTCAAACCTAGTTGCAGAGTGGGCTATAGTCCCTCGTGGAGATATGAAAATTTCATATGTAAACGGTGTTGACGGTTTTAAAGATCGCATTAGGGTATTTCATCCTTTCTATTGAGTTGTTAAAATTAGGAGAGTGATTTAGGTCGAGTGGAAAAGCGGAATCATTATTAATTGTTTTGCACAATCTTTTTTGTTTCTTACACTCTTTACAATTATGTCGGTAAAAAAGAACTTTTTTGGCATCGAATATCACGTTTATAAATCATTGTTTCATCACATTTGCTATTTTGCACATAAACACGAAAAAGTTTAAAATTCCAGCAATAGCCCTTTCACTTCCTTCTCGATTATTAAGTTCAGTCCATTTCAATTGAACTTTATATCTAAAAGCAAAAAAAAAAAAAAAAATCGTTTAAACTCTCATGGAGTCGCATGCTTCCATGGACGAGTTTCATTTCTGGTTTATCGAGAAAGTGAACGATTTTTTTTTACTTTGTATCAAGTCTGTCAACAAGTTATAGTAGGATCAACTTTGAATGTGCAAATTGTAATTACATGATTGGCAAATTCTACATGTTCTCGAAAGAGCATGAGCTTATTTTACTTTTTATTTTTTCCCAAAATAACATTTTATTCATTTTCACAAAAATACAATAGAGAAACATCATAGTCCAACCTCAAAAAAAATAAAAAAAATCCCAGACAACTTCGAAATAAAACAAGTTCCAAATAATAAAATGAATCATTAGAACAAGATTAGAGGGTCACACGCTCAAAAAGCAGATAGATGATTTCTTAAAATCAAAATCAACGATCGATTACCGAATCTGTCTTTAATAATAAGCACATACTGAGATTTTCAATTGTTGAGACGACTTTGCTTTTTGGTGGTGTATGCCTAGGTTTGGCATCCATCCCCAAACCATTGTCGTGCAAAGTAATAAGATTGAACGAACATAGTTTTGACACCTATGAAAGCAATATCTTCACAAAGCTCAATCAATTTCCTTCAAAGTTGGACTTGTACACCAAGAAAACCCATGGAAGTGAAATTTCAAAATCATACATGCAAAAATTCCAAATTCTAGACTAGATCGGGGTAAAAATCTCCCCAAAATGGGAGAGAAAAGCTTCTAGATTTAATTAAATCAGAAGGGAAAAGCTCCAGAAAACAGGAGAAAATTGAGAAAAAGAAAACAGAGATCTAAATTAATCAAAGAAGAAGAAAAAGAAAAGGGAGGGAGAGATTTAGCTTAAATCCTTCCCTCCATGGAGATTGAAGAAGACGATTATGTGAAAATGACAGGGAAAGGAGAGAAACCTAGGAACGAGCAAAGCAATGCTTATTTTACTTCCTTATGTGGCTAGTTCTGCTTGTGCCTATTAGTATTTGATCCCCAACTTAGTAAACGTGTTATGAAAAACTCTGATAGTATTTCACATTCTCTAATAGTATTTTCTAATGTTGTACCAAGTATAAGATCAAAATCATCAAATTTAGATGATAAAGAATTATTACCGATTATGAGTGCTTAGAAATCATTTTATGGGGACTAGATGACGCGGGCAAAGAGAGATTCAATTTGGCTCTATAAATTTATTCCTATTTCAATTAAATGTCTTTTTAAACACTCGACCAAAGCGACGTCATGTGACCCGATACAACTTAATAAATTTAAATGACGAGCAAAGTTGTCATAAATTGTAATAAACATGTAAATAAAATCAAAGTCGTATAATCAATTGTCGACTGAAGAAACTATGGTGTTTCAACCAATCACACATGTTCATCACAAGAGAATTATAATTAAGACACGCTGGACATATTTAAACACTTCCAGGCGATTTCCCGCTCGCAAACTTTATTTGGTATGTCTGTTGTGACCGGTGGTTTCTTGGTCACGACCAGTTAAAAACTAAAACTCCATTAAAGTGCGTTTACAGAGGGTAGAACCTTCTTCTCAGATGATATAAAATTTTCATGAGATTGATCTCGAGCATCCATTATCACATTTGTCGGAAGCCGTGATTTCGAATTTTGACTTATTGGATTACTCCGATGACTTAAAATTTTTTCAGACCATCTCGCTATCCGATAGCACTAGTGATGAAAGTGAGCTTTCTTGAAGTTACAGATTTCTTTGACCCAAAAAAGAAGAAGTTGGATTTCTAAAAGCATTAGAGGCTTAATAGAGGGGGGGGACATGATGAAGTCATGGGGCTGAATTTGAAATTGGTGTGTAATCATAAAGCGCAAAATGGTAGTTTTCCGAGAGAAGAGAGAGAGAGAGAAGGGGAAAAGTACAACCAAAGAAAAGAAAAAACACACATAGGTTAGACTTTTGCGCTTCAGGTGGAGCAGGTCTTTGTAGAGAGAGAAAGTGTGAGGAGAGAGAGAGAGAGAGAGAGAGAGAGGAGCAAACCCTCGAGTCCCCCAAATGTCAGGCCGGGAAGAGGAGAAGAAGCAGAAGACCCTCCAACGCTCTGCTCCCCCACTCTCGAATCCTCACTTCCTCTCTGCAATTCACTGAGCAAAATCCAATCTTTACTCTCTTTCTCTCTCTAAAAATCGCTCCTTTCTGCTGTTCCTCTTTTCTTGAGAATGAATCCGAACAAGGTAGAAGACGACCTTTTCCACCACCACCGCAACCACCACCATCACCACCACCACCACCGCCACGATGGCCTGGCCGCCCCGCCGCCGCTGCCGCCGCTCTTGCCCCAATCTCAGCAGCCCATCCCCCACCCCGATCCCCCCGACGAACCCACCTTCTCGCTCCCCGAGATGGTCCTTTTCCGCACCTCCGACTCCGAGTCCCCCTCCCCGTCCTCCGACAACGAGGACTCCGTCTCCCAGCCCTCCTCCTCCTCCGCCGCCGCGGCTGCCGCGGCCGCCGCTGCCGCCGTCCCAGCCCAAGGCGGTGGCGGCGGGGGGGACAAGAATTCCCACCATGCCCTCGCTTACATTAGCCCCGAGAACCACATCTCGTCCCAATTCTACACCTTCAACGCGGCGTCCCACTCCCTCATGATCCAGTGCATCCTCGAGCAACGCCTGGCGACCCCCGCCGAGATTCGGGCCGCCACGCCCTGCTCCGTCCTCAAGTCCTGGCGCGCGGTGTGGAAGGACCGGAACGAGGACACGGCCTACCTCACCGCGTGGAAGCGCATCCAGGAGAAGCTGGCCGCCCACGTCGACCCCGGCACCGGTAATAAGTTCTTGTACTTCAAGAATAATTCCCAGCAGTTTGTTTCGCATATCAATCAGTGGCAGGATATTGTTATGAGTTTCCATGGGGATGCTGATTTGAAACATTTGGGGCTGAAGGAGACCATAGAGAGGATTAAGCAGGTGTGGACGGTAGGTGCCAAATTTTATGGGATCCCTGAGAGTTATATTAGGGTTTGTGTTGCGGCATGCCTGGTGTGTAATAGTTCGTCGCCTGGGTCGGCAATTAGGAGCAAGCGTCGTAGGTTTGAGTATACAGAGTCGTTTGATGTGCCTGCGAAGGAAGTGCCCAGTAGGTTGCAGCAGCTGGCAAAGAAGCATAAGGTTGTGCTTTGCATTAGGCAGAAGTATATTAGGTATAAGCCGTTCATGGCTGAAGTAAAGGATTATGCTTGTCACAGGGCAGGGGAGCCCGCGACGAAGAGGTCGAGGATGTTGAAGAGGGAGCCTTATGTGTCGAAAAGATGTGGGTGTGGTTTTCGTATCAGGGCAATTGTTCCCATTACAAATTATAATGAGAAGGATAAGACTTTTGTGTATCAGGAGGAAGGTGTGGCGGTGTTTAAGTTGTATGCAGTGCATTCGGGCCATGAACCGGGGCCATTGGATGGAAACGCAAGGATCATGCACCGTGTTGTTGGGCACAAGAATGGGCTTTTAATGGATCAGGACACTGTTTATGGGGTGAGTGAGGAGATGGAGACTGATGGGTATGGGTTGACTGGGAAGGATGATGGAGATTTGCAGCATTCAGTTTTGCAGCAGTTACAGGAGCTCAAAAACGAGCTTGGTTTGTTGGAAGGAAGAATTTATAAACTGCCTCAAGAGGTATTGGGCTTGGTGTCTCATGAACTGTTTGATATTGGCAATAGAGTTAGAAGAATAGGCGAAGAAGGACAGAAGTCTGTTGGTTTAATTTCAGACAAGCCGCATTCAGATGATGTGCTGGTGTGTGACAATGACATGGCTCACTGGGGTGATCCTCACTCTGAACAATTATATGGGGGTGGAAAGGACACAGAATTGATGGATGACGATGAAGACAGTTTTGGGCGGACTCTTGGGGATGTTGTCTCTTGGGAGCAGATAAGGACAGATTGTGCTAGTCAAAAGGATCTGATGGCTGAGCCTTGTAAGCCTGAGAAGTGGTTGAAGTGCAGTGACTTCGATGATAAGAGCATTCTTGATTGTGAAGATACCAAACTATGTAAGCCCATAAGACATGATGAAGGTATTGTTGGAGATGAAAGCCTTGTTGGTATACAGGTCGATAGCTTTTACCAAGAAAATGCTAAATGGTATGATTCTCCTTGTGGGTTGGACTCTGGTGCTGATTGTGGAGATAGTGGATTTAGGCATGAAGAGATTGTGTAGCATCCTGGAGTGGTGCATGAATCCCGTCTAACTTAGTTTTGGGACAATTGTTTGCCTATTCATCCCTTCTCAAAGTTGGAAGTGGTTTGTAAATTTCTGTATACACAACATTGGGGACTTTCACATGCTTTTAGGTGACTTGCTGCTTGTGTCTCTAATTAGTCCTGTAAAGTAGAGCCAAATTGGGTTCCTATGCACATACCCTTTGTAATTACTTATTAACTCTTTCGCTTTCTCTTCTAGTCGGTTTCTTCCAATACTAAACATGAGTGACTCTGTCTTTTAAATTGGAAATGTCGTACCTGTTATATGTGTCATGACTGCTTTCAAGCTCTTCTGGTATTCTGTCAATCTCTCTTCTTTCACCTGTTATGCTTTTCCCTTTGTGTTGCTTATGTCCTATGACCCAGAAGGGAGCATTTGTCTCATCCGCTGGTCATCTAGTTATTGTTGGACAGTGACATGTGATTCTGGATCCTAACCACTACTAGTCTTTGGTCATGTTGCAACTATTTGGGTACCTTTTTTAGGCATTGTGCAAAAGAAGTTTACGTGATGAGATTCTTTGTTTCTGGTATGGATTATAGACTTGATGTTACTTTGCTAGACATGTAACAATCCATATCGGGGATTGGTTGGCACTGTTCTCGGGATGTGTCTAGCGCTGTTACTGTCTATTGTGGCTATGTGGCCCTATTTACGATGGAGCTTGTGCTTTCAACCCTTATGAAAATATCAGTTGTATCTACATTATTAATCTTATCCCGGAGATCACATCAGCGATTCTTATGTTCACTTCATTACAGTGGCATAACTTGGAAACATGGGTTGATAATTTTGGGGCATTGAGGTTACTGTACAGGTCATAAGAAAAGAGATACCTATAGCTGAGTGCAATGCATTCTATTCAGATTGTCACTATATTGTCGCCATATAGTGACAAGATATTAGTTCTTTGTATTAATACTTCTCGGCTCTCTGTCCTCTGAAGAATATCAAATGCCCAACTTATGTTGGCATAGTTGTCAGAAGTAATTTGCCTTTGATTGCTAATTTCAATAACTACACTTTATTTCCAATGGACTGTTGAGCTTGTGAGACCTAGAAAATCATTTGTTAGATGCATGTGGATTTTGCTGATGGCATTTTTGGTTCTGATGTTGGGGGCCATGGGGTACGTTCGCTTTTCCCATGAATTGTCTTACCAGTCTATGCATGATTTTTCAATGATAATTACTTACACTCTGATTTTATCATTAGAGGGAAAGAAGAATAAGCAGCACGTGGACATTATGATTCTATTGCTGAGTAATTTCAAATCATATAACATGTCAATATCCAGAGTAATGTACCACAGAACTCTTTTGAGCCATATTTATGTAAAATAAAACCATTTTATCTGGGTTTCTTTTGAGAATCATAGCTTGTGAAAATTACAGGCCTTTTTTTTTTTTGGCTATTTACTTTTCAGAAAAAGGAAAAGGAGGAGGATTATTCTTCCTTGCGGATCAATGTCTCAGTGTACACCCATTGAGCATAGATCTGTTTTTTTTTAAGAAAACACTTCATGAGCCTGGATATTTATCTTTTTTTTACTTGTAGAAAATAAGCGAAAGAGAAAAGATCATTCAATCATTCAAGTATCCATCATAGAGTGTGCAATCTGAAGAAAGCTCTTATTCTTGCCAAGGCTTAATTTAATTCATGCAAACCAAATTCGATTCCATCTCTTCTATCTACTTTTGTACATGTGCATTACCACTTTGGTTACTCATTTACCACATTCTCAGAATTTTTCAGGGCAAAATTACCATGCCTTCCTCGTATAAATAGGGTATTTTTTGATATGGTGGTCAGCAACCCCATTGAAAGAAGTGAAAGCATGTCCTTTGTTGTGGAATATGCAGGAAAGAAAGACCTTGAAGGCTAATGAATTATTGTGATTCTACCGTATAACTTGACAAGACCTTGAAGGCTAACGAATTATTGTGATTCTACCGTATAACTTGGCAAGACCTTTGAGGCTAATGAATTATTGTTTGTTTCTTCTTAGTCTTACTTCTTAGTTCTTGGCCATAGCTTGTTACGGAAATTTATGTGTCCTTGAGAAACTATCACACTGCATGAGTGAGCTTTACACTGCACTTTCAGGTTGGCAAATTGTTAGGAAATTGTTGTTGACGTCTCCTTTTCCTTCTTAGGGTAGGTTAGTGTTGGTGCTTCATCCGTGGGTTTGGGTTTGAAAATATCCTTAAGTTTGGTTCAGATGTCACTCCAATGCCCTTTTGTCCATTAGAAGACTTTGACTATTTCTGCAGATCTATATCCCAAAAGGACGTGTGCGATGAGTATTTGCTATTGCAGGTTGAAATTTTGCTCTGACCATCAGTTGTCTTTATCTTGTATTCGAGACTGACAGTCACGTATGGCAGAGTATGGTTTTATTACCACAGTAGATTGACTTTACATTTGTTTCAGTATGAGATTCTTGACCGGGAAAATTCCCGCAAGCTAGTGACAGCTTTATATTGGTTCAGGATAATGTCTGACAGGTATGTGGCGCCCTGTCCTTATTAATTCTCAATCAGGTAAACACTTGATGTGTCTGTCATCTATATTTCCATCTCTTGGACATATAGAGCAATAGGTTTGTGAAACCAGATCCTATTACCTTATGCTTGTTTGATGTTTCTGGTGTTGTGCTTATCCTGGAACATTGGTTTGCCATGTATTAGTCTGATTATATCATTTTGGAGTCTGGAATTGTACAGATTTATCCACATCGCCTGCATATTTTCTTCTATTTGAATTATCATCTTTTCACTTGGCAGTTAGCTCAATTTTGCATTTCAAGGTACCTTCATCGTGCTTAATTTGGTGGTATACTTTGTTTGTCTCACAAAGTCGAGGCGTTTCTTCTCATTTTGTGGGATTCTCTTTGTGCTAATGGCAAGTTATGTACTGGTCTTTTGTCACTAAGATCAATGGTGACGTTTGTGTCGGTTGAGTGATGATACTCTTGACAATATAAGGCATGGAATAAGGTGAACGTGAAAATATTTTTAGGATTTCCAGAGTGCCAGACTCCCTTTAAATTGGCAAGTGTGTGAGACTTAAAACAAAAATACGGGACTTTCAAAGGTCACTGCAATGTCCGTATGGTTAGCCTTCTGGAGGTAAACATAGTCATGCATCCTTTTGGTTGTAATATGCACAAGCGTTGTTCCTTTGGCTAAGCATGCATGTTGTTTCCTTTCATATGGAGCAGAATATATCTGTTAAGCGATCTCATAATTGGTGCAACAGATTGGCTTCGGCTTGGAGTTGTGCCGGATGATTTGTCTTTCTCGATTTTGAGATTCAGAGTATTTGGTAAGTCCAAGCCTGTAAAACCACTCCTCTATCAGTCGTCTGGTCATTAACTGAGCACAATGTTATTTACACGTTAATATTGTGAAGTAAACCACAGAGAATTTGCCCTTGTCCTTCTTATCCTCGGTTTAGTTGCCATTAATTTGTGTGGGATTTCTTCTCACTAGTTATGCAAACGGCACAGTGTTCATGAAGCACCAGTGGACTTGCATGGGCAGAGGGACTTAGAAGACTCAAATTCCAGGCAACTTGGCCACACATTGCTGCAGTAAGTTTCATCCTTTGCGTTGATTTCAAAGTGTCGACGCAATTTTACAGAGAATAAGCTTGTCGTGTAGACAAGAAAGCAAAAAAAGAAAAAACGAAAATAGACATTTTGAGAGAAAGGGGGGTTGAAGATTTGATCTATTTGAATGAATGAACATGCGAAACAAGAAAGATTCAGGTCGGGAGTTGGAAGGTTTTAGATAGTGAAGAAAACATTCGGTAATTTGTCTAGTCATGAATCGCGATTTAACTCGAATTAGAATAATACAAATGGATTTCTGATGGAATGTTTCGGTGGTGGCTGAGATTCTACAATCAATGACAATTGTTTTCTCGCGTTCTCTCTCCCTATGCTTTCGGACTCCATAGTCATCGCTCCTTTGAACGGTTTGGTTACCCATCTGGTGAATTCCTTGGAATGCCCATGGCAATTCGATTCCATGAACTGCATGTGAAACTCAATAGGTTTGATCTCAGATAACTGCACACGCGACAATGCCCGCCCCACCCCCACCCAAAAAAAGGAAAAAGAAAAGAAGAAGAAGAAGAACGTTCTGTTGAAAAGGCAGCTAGCCCTTTCGAACAAAGAGGACGAGGGAGCTCCATATTCAAGTTCAGAGCCCAATGCTCATCCCAATCTGTTCTTTGTCAGATGTTGCTGCTATGTGACAGTATCTTGCGGTTCTTGGCCTTATTCGCTTATTATGTGAAAATAAGTAAACTGTTGACTAGCACTTTATTGTAGAAATAATTAATTAATAATATTATCTTTCACCAAATCAATTTGCCTTAGACCAGCTCTATCTCCAGGATGACCTTTTTGATAAAAGTTTAAAATGATCAGGATCCAGCATGACCTTTTGATAGAAGTAAAAAATGATCGGTGATCCTGACGTGACTAAACCACAGGGTGTCTTTAAATCAATCAGACGGGTTGGTAAGGTCAAGACTTTTCTTTTTTTGGTCGAAGGGGTCAAGACTAACCATGTTTTCTTTTCTTTTAATTTTTAAATGTAATTCAACGAAAAAGCTTACTTTAAATTATCTATGATCCAAGCACTTTCTTCTATGTTATGCTAACCTTGCAAGTAGTGGGTAAAACATATCGAGAATAGAATCCTAAACTAAATTGAACTCGCACCTATATTAATTATATGAACATCAATGCATGAAAGCAATTATTATAGACATAGCAGCATATTTAATTTAGTAAATTTAGTCCTAAATCATGATTTTCTTATGTGGACCTTTCGACCAATTTGGCTCGGAAATGTCTGACGTGGACATCAACTATCCTAAGTTGTATTACCAATGTCTATGTGAACAAATATTGTAATTTTTTTGAAAATTTTCTAAATTATTTGTAAAATTTTTACTTTTATTAATTTCTTTTTTTCTTTCATTTTCCTTTTTTTTCTTCCCACTATGGCTAGGGAGGGCGCCGACCTTGACCCTCATCGTAGTTGGTGACCCCCACTAGCCACAATGAAAAAAATGAAAATAAATAAAAATTACAAAAATTACAAAAATTATTCACATAAGAAATCAGTGATGTCCAAGTTAGTAAGTTTTGACCGAAATTAGCCAAAATGATTACATTTACAAATTTTTAAAAGGTTTAAAACTAAATCGGTCAATTTAAAAAGTTTATAATTGAAATGGCATGAGTATTCCAAGGAAATCGAGTTTGTGGTCATAAGAGTGGAAGATTCATGCAAGCGAAAATACATTACCACTTTATGTTCAAAGAAATTTTGGCAGTAAAATATGCCACCAAAAAGTTTGAATTCCATCTTATAGGCCATAATTTCCTTTTCGAGATGGATATGTCCTCATTTTCCCAAATGTTGAAGTTCTAGCAAAACCAGATTCCTCATCCTCAACTTCTTAGATGGGCAGAATTGTTTTTAAAGTATTCCTTTAAGACCAAATATATTATGGGAAAAAAGAATATACTTGCTGATTTTCTGTTCCAACCAAAAGAATTTACAGCTATTACATTCATAAGTATGTAGACCAAAATGTGAATCAAACGGCTTTGGTCACAAATAGATTACTTGAAACATTTCAGAAGAAACTCCAAAAGATGGAATCTAGAAGATATGTCTCTCATCATTATTTGGAAAATCAAATGGCTGAAATGGGAAAATTAAGGAGACAAATCAAGCTCTTGCAGGATAGAAAATTTATCCCTCCTTCAAATCTATTTTCCCAGCCTTGACAAACGATTTCAATAGACGTGGACCCTTTTAAGGCTACATCAATTGCTTCCATCATTGAAGAAGCTCCAAAGAAGGATCAAGGAGATATTGTTGTGCTTTGAAACCGTACAAGAGAAATGGAAAGACAAAGAAAGATTAGTGAAGAAAAAAAATCAGCTCCTAAACCTTTTCTAGGGCCTCCCTCTACTCATATGGTTTCAAATCCACTTGAGGCCTTCTTGTGAGATCAAAGCAGCCAAGAGATACCAACTATTACTGCTTTCGACTCCGACAAGCAAAGTATCTATGAATCAGCCTCAGAATTGGATTCATTTTCTTCTGCAAATACTTCAACTTTTGAGCTGCAAACACTAGTATCTCATGTAGTCGCTATCTTTATGGTTTACCCCACTAAAACAAAAATGGAATCAAATCCATCCGAGCAAGATGTAGTGCACCTTCATGACTCGAACCCAATGAAAGGTCTTCGACCTCAAAATACTACTTCACACTCGATGATATCTCATATTCTAAATGGCTAGACAAATTACAAGAGTTTCATGCTTGACTCAACACCAAAACACTTTCTATTGAAAATCGGTGCGAAATATTAACTGAGTTCGTGAGCAGGATTTACTGGAAGCTTAAAAGATTAGTGGAGAACTATTTCTGATAAGGATCAAGTGACATTTTTACTTTAAACAGAGTTTCATTATGTGATCCGAGTTATTCATCAATTCTTTATTGGTAAATTAGAAGATCTTATTGAGCTCAAAAGAAGAGAATTTTTAGAAAGAAAATGCTGCTCTTTACGGAAAAAGCATTTGAATACGCATTTTTCAAGAAATACCTAAATTATTCTATGCCCTTAGAGTTGACCCAAATTTGAAGCAGTCTTCTTGGTTTCCATTCCAAAAGAAATTTGACAAATTGTGGAAAAATCCATTCAAAATAAGTAGAAGATTATTGCCAATGTTCCTCTTGGAGAACTCTAGCAAGAGATACATCTTGCCCTCGATGATCTCTACATCCCTCGGAAGGCTTTCATAAGTTATATCAAGAGCAACAAGGAGCTTGACTGGAGCTTGAGTTGAGAATTAAATGCTCAAAGAAAGACTCCTGTGATGACCCTTCTAGTGAGAATCAATGCAAAAAACGAAGACATTTCAAGAGATTCTCCTTAGGACATACGAAGAAAAGACATAATGGCGATTCTTTCGAAAGAGACGCTCTAGACAAAACTCTTTTGGAAAGTGTAGAAAATCTGACAGGTGTTATATCTACAACAAGAATGGCCATTTTGCAAAAAATTGTCCCAAAGCGAGGGGAAGAAATTCTCATTTGATCCAAAATATAGAAAAGTAAACTAAAGTATCACTCTAGGATGACGATGTTGAATCAGTCTTCTCCTTGAATGAGAAACCAACCAAACATATTATGTGTGCCATCTAGACGTGGTCACAAACTAATGACACTGAAAGTGCGTCTTGAGAACTTAAAGAAGAGCTATTCTTCTTCTCTGAGCCTCCCACAATCCAAGATCTTTATGCATATACTCATTCCTTTCTCCCATATTTCCTTGTTAAAATATACCTATCCAAAAATGACAAGCCTATTTCTCTCACTGCCCTCATAGACACTGGGCCTAATGCTTCCATCCTTGATACGAAGATACTTTCAAAAAAATACTAGACTTCATACACCCGATATTTTAACTCTATTTTTAAAGATACATTTTCTACAAGAGTTTGAAGCAAACTTGTCGCTATATAGTTCTTTCCCCAATGTTTAGTCACAACCAAAATTCCTAGTTCTAGTTTACCGAATAAAGATATCATTATTAGTGTGGATATCTTTATACGAATTCTTAAACTCATAATTGTGCCAAATGGATTATGGTTCAATGGACAATTCTAGGAATTTGTAAACATCCAAGGCGCGGATGATAACTATTCTATTTTTGTACCAGAACTATTTTTCTATTCTATACTTGTTTCTAGAATAAAAACCCGTTTGATAAAATTATTTCATTCTTCCATTTCGGTTTGAAACAGAAATGAGAAATAAAAACTCTTCTCAATATTTATCCTCTTTATTAGTCGGTTGCTCATCTGTTGTCATTGATTGCTGTTCATTGTCCTTTGTCGCCACTCCCAGCTACCGGCCACCGCCATCGGTCATTGGCTGCCATTGTTGGTCGCTGGTTGTCGACCACCGTTGCTGTCGTTCACCGTTTGTTGTCGCCATTCCCCACTGCCGGCCATCGCTGCCGGTGGCTGCCGGCCGCTGTTCACCTTCTACTGTTGCCACTCCCAGCCGTCGACCACCATCGCCGATCGTCGGCCACCGTTATCGATGGTCGTTGGCTGCCATTCATTGTCCATTGTTGCCACTCCCAACCGCCGGTTGTCGTTGCCCGTCGCCGGTTGCCATCACCGGTCACCGGTTACAGTTCTCCAATCGTTGGTCGCCGTCCACCGACTGCCGTTGTTGGAAATGGTGAAATTTTGTATTGTTCTCAAACGAATTTCTATTCCGGAAATAGAAATTTTGTGTTATTATCAAACACATTTTATTTTTATTTTTATAAACTCATCTAGGAATAGAAATAGAAAAATATTTTTCTCTTCTAGAAATCAATTTTTGGCCAGAGTGGTTATCATTTGCACCCCTAAAAGATTATTCGCTATTCAAATGAGCATTTTAGATCCCATCTTGCAAACTCTTCTGGGAGCATGTGTAGATTCTCACTCAGACTTTGTCCAAAAATGCTCTAACCCTTTATGGAAAAATCCTCACTTCTTCATTCATCTTCCTTTCAAGAAAAACTAGGATGCCAATTACACTAAAGCTAATCATTCTGGAATGAATCCAGAATACCTGCTTTTAGCACAAAAGGAATGGTCATATTTGCTTCATCAAGGATTAATTGAGCCATCAGATTCTCAATAGGCTTGTGAAACATTTTATGTCAACAAACGTACTGAGTAGAATAGAGGAAATATGAGACTAGTTATGAATTACTAGCCTTTCAACTAATTCTTGCAATATGATAAATTTCCTCTACCACATCAAAACTCTTTATTCTCCAATCTCACCCAAGCCAAAATATATTCCAAATTTGACTTTAAAGCTGGATTTTGGCAATTAGGAATTTATCCTGAAGACAGGTATAAAACTAGATTTTGCAACCCAAATCAACATTTTTAGTGGACGATGCTCCCTTTTGGCTTTAAGATAGCTCCTTCAATATTCCAGAATGCTATGTGCAGAATTTTCTAGCCTGTTATGGCCAATGCCCAAATTTACATTAATGATATCCTCCTTTATAGTTCAAATGGGGATTCTCATTGTAAATTATTAGCTCGATTTGTCGAGTTGGTACGAAAGCATGGAATCATTACTTAGAAAGAAATTGAATTTTTTGGGATACATCTCAAAGATGGAACGTATTATCTTGGTCAGCTGAGGAATTGTAGAGATTTCTTGATGAAAATCTTTCTCATAAGCAAGTTCAACAATTCCTTGGGATAGTTACTTATCTTAAGGATTTTGTCTAAAAAATCATAGAGTTTGTAAGTCCACAGCAACATATACTTAAGAAAAATGCTCCTTCGTGGGGACCACGACAAACTAAGTTTGTACGTAGGCTTAAAGAAATTTTACAGCATCTTTCTCCATCACAAATCCCTTCTATGGAAAAAAAGATTTTGTAGACAGATGCTAGTGATGAATACTGGGTTGCTGTTCTTCTTGAAGAAATTGATGGAAAGCGACGAGTTTGTGGATACAAGAGTGGAAGATTCACGCAAGTCAAAATGCATTACCACTCTATGTTCAAAGAAATCTCGGTGGTAAAATATAGCATCAAGAAGTTTGAATTCCATCTTATAGGCCGTCATTTCCTCGTCGAGATAGACATGTCCTCATTTTCCCAGATACTGAAGTTCAAGCAGCAACAGATTACTCATTCTGAACTTCTTAGATGGGTAGAATAGTTTTCAAAGTATTTCTTTGAGACCATATTTGTTGATTTTCAAATATTGCGGGAAAAAAGAACATATTTGTTGATTTTCTATCCCAACCAAAAGAAATTACAGCTACCATATCCATAAATATGTATTCTAGAGATTGAGTTTATATTTTATTGGTAGTTTGAATTTGAGCTCATAAATAGCTATTAGATATATATAGTTTGAATATATATTCTCTTTTTATAGATAGTTTAAGCTTGGGTTCATGAATAGCTATTAAATATAGTCTGTTTGAATATATATATTCTCTCTCTATTGTAATTTGAGGGATGTAACATAGAGGTGCGATGTGCTAATTATAGTGGAATCATCAACTAGACGTACCCCTAGTTTAAGGGTATATTACGATAAAACCTTGCGTTTTAAATTTTCTTTCTCGCTTTTACTCTTTATTTACTTTGTGATTGTGCGGCTAATCATAACATGTGGTATAAGAGCCTATGGTTGCGGTTTCTGGGCAAGTGGGTGCTGAGAAAAGTCCTACTAAGTTTTGAAGTTGATAAATTTTTTTTGTTCTAATGCCTATTTCACTAGATTATTGAGAACATATTTATTTTACACTATTTTTGGGGAACTTGTGCAGAATTGTGTCAAAGTTTATTATATCTCAGAAGCTTATCCCACTCCGACAATTCCAGAATGAGGAAGAGTCTGAAACCAGACTTATCAATTTTGCGACACAGATCTAAAAAAAACTCATTTGGAAATTATTTTACAACGACTAGTTTTTTGGCAAAGGATTTTACTTTTTATATGTACAAATATTGATTGAATCAATCACAAATTGATAAAATTAATCTTGAAGATAAGTTTCTTTTTGGAAAGCATCACTTATGGAAAACAAAATTTTGATTGTATGGGTGACCGGAATCAAGTGGAAATTCCATTCCTGTCTTCAACAACTATAAGATCCCTTTGAAAGATTCTGTCCAATAATTTGATTGGAAGAATATCTTCCGGAGAATGTCAACGGCTAGTGTGGTGTGGAGTAGTATTTAAAGGAGGAAATTCAGTCAAGAAGAGAAGGAACGTCAATTTGAATTTCTAAAGTCAGAAACTATTCTCAATCACTTATCTTCAAGTAATGGATAGAACTCCAAAACAAATTGTAAGTCAAATATTCGACCTGACTCATCCAAACCTGTCCATCAACTAGGTATGCATCTATTAATAATAACGCACACTTGTACAAATTTGGAGAATAGAACTTGGGAGATTTTTTATTGGCTCAGCACAATAAACTCAACGATGGATGCATCAATCTGTGGAGTTCCCCTATATCGAATTGAGGGAGAAACCAAATTAGAGGTAAAAAGTCCATCGACAAATTAGTTGATAGACAATGTTTTCAAGGAACTCATGACAACATCGAAGGGAATGATGTGGAGTTGAGCCGTCAACCTCCCATCTTGATGGCCGACACCACGAGGAATTGGACTTCAACAATCAGAACATCATTGTAAAGAAACCCATTCAATGGCTTATGGACATCCTCTAAGGACATAAAGTCGTTAAATCCCTTGGCCGATTCTAATGCACTGACCCACCTGCTAGCTGCAAGAGAAATTTTAATGGAAAATCCATAGTGAAAAATCAAATCTGTAATTTGCATACAGTTAATGCTCACCTAGATAATGTAATACCTAATTTCCGCTAAGTTAGGACTTTTGGCTTTTTCTTTTCTTCTGGGAAACATTCACCTTTTCATTCTTCCACACGAATTCAAGAAGTCTGAAGTAAAACTAATTAAGAAATGGTTGTCTAAAGAGGAACAGAAACATGAAGATACTTACATGTTCTCTCCTCATGATCATCATTCAGCTGGTCCAATACGCGCAAATTGCACTGGCGGTATATCTTTCTATAGGGAGGAATGTGTTGAACGCTAATTAACTGTAAGGTAATGGACAATGACTTCCCTTTGCTGGCCCCCTTGCCTTTGGGATACACTCTGAGTTCCCTAGATCCGATAATTATGGTTAAGGAGATAAGGAAAATACACCAGCATATGATACTGTAATTTGCAAACTTTTCATTGTTTTGAACATACCATTTACTCTCTCCAATAGTGAAGGCGTCAGAATTGAAATGGCTCTTGTCCAATTTGGAGAAGTTTTGGATCTTATAACGGAATGTCTTGTTTGGCGGGACTTTGATCATGGTAAGAGACTCCCATTTGCCAGTCGATTTGATGACCAAAACCTCAGCTCCGAATATACAAGTGTCACCCATAAGGTATCCCTTCGAAGGTTCTTTGAATGTTTCCAAAGAAAGAAACCGAGGAAACCCCCATTGGGTCTTCCGGTTGTGGAAGCTCCTGATTGCCCCATTAGCATCTACACAAAAATTCCACAAATTGATATAACTTTGTTATTGGTTCTAAGCTATGATGATGTAATTGGAAGGGTGATTTTGTTAATATGATGTGATGATCAACCTTGACGGATCAAGTACACATCTTGATTCTTGTCAAACACAAAAAGCTTGTAATTGACCTTAACCTTCCAACTGGGAGGAAGTTTACTTGTCTCCTCAATTGACAAGTACAAGGAAATATAACCTGACCCATTATTGGTCTCATCTCCATTAGGGTAAAGAGTTAGACTCCTGGAAAGAACAAATTTAAAGTTGTTAATTGATTGAGTTCATTGTAGAAACAATAAAGAAAATTCGGGGACTCACCATTTGTAGCCCCCAGCTTCAAAAACACCAGATTCATACATGTCGCTTTTGGAATTTGCTAATAAGGAAAACTGTTCTATCTTCAATGAATAATGAGCTGGCGGAAGAGCTCTCTTGTACATGATAGGTTCTGCCAAGAAAAAAATGGACATAATTGATTCTGTTCTAGCATGTAGAAAGGTTATTCAATGGCTTGCCCCAAATGGGCATAAATTGGCCCTTCCACTTTAGATCTTATAAACAAACTTTGAAGACCAAGTATTGAATCCTTGGCAAGATGCGATGCGGCAGATTTTGTGTTCGAATTACAAACTCTTTCGTTCAGAATAACCTTGGACTGCGCCACGGCTATCATTCTATGTGCAAAGTCTTCTTCGATAAATGTACATGAAGCGATTTATCATTTATAAAAATAAGTGTGTATTACTTGAGCCAACCCCAATTTATGACAACTTAAACAGGAAGAAAGCTAAAAAATGATAAGATACTGTTCCATAATTATGGAAATGATTAGAGGAATAGCCACATATGGCCCTGAAGTTAAGTGCTCAAATTAATCCTATTGACAAATTGATCCTAAAATACAATCGAAATTTCAATTTGATTAAATAGTTTAATATTTCACGAGCATTATCGACTAGCCGATCCTTGTCTCTGTAAGTATGAATGCGTATATAGATCTCAAATTCACTAAAAAAACCTCATTTGGTTCCACGACAATAAAACATCAAATGAATTTCTATTCCAAGGAATCTCCCTCTTTCCTTTTCATTTGTTTAGACAAGGGAGAAGAACAGTGCAAATGTCATAACTGTCGTACGACGCTCATTTTAACGTCACAACTAAATGACATGAAAATAATGACAAGGCATATGATGATGACATGGCAAAATGACAAGGCATATAATGATGACGTGGCACCAACGAGTTGGTCTCTTTCCTTGTTTAAAAGATTCCAAATCCCCGCCAAATTTCTACTTTGAGCAATTCCGATACATTTCCCTTCTTGATGCGCTCTGAAGATCCCCCACCCGAAGAAATTTCACTAGGCTTACCACTTCTTCCTTTTTCTTTTTACGTTTATCTTGCCTTTCCCTTTTCATACTAATCCCAATTGATTCTATAATAGGGACAAAGGTTATTTCAACCAAGGCTTAATTTTAGTATTCACGTTAAAGAGTAGAACTCAAAAACTTTCGTTAATAGGTGGAATGAAACCACATGTATATAAAAAGTATGTAAATATCATCGACAAGTAATGTAGAATACTTTAACAATCTCTCTAACATGTGAACCAGATTACAAACCCCACGTGTAATTTGAGAACATGGCTGTAAATGCCAAATAAATTTAGACAAAATTTGACTCTGATATCATGTTATAAAGTTTAGTCCAAATGCTTAAATTAATAAGTGAAAAGAGACCACATATCTATAAGAAGTATATCAGCCCCATCATAAATATAAAAAGAGCATATAAGGAAGGCAAACATATCAAAGTTGACAGTTTGATCTTTGGATAACTTGAGGGCTAAACTTGAGAAATGCCATGTATTTTATATCATAAATCCCTAATTCACTAAAAAAAAGTCTCCTTTGGTTCTATGACAGGAAATTCTCAAATGGACTCCATCATTCATTCCTTTTCAATTGTTCGGATTGCAAGAGTTTTGGTCACAAGGAAAGAATACTTGTCATTAACGACGGGGAATGCATCTGGCAGCCGATGACAAATTCTAGCGATTGGCAAGTCACGATCAATGGCAAAGTTTGGCTACCTTCTGGTGGCTCGTGGCACAGTCTAGCAGCTAGCAACCACTGTTAGCAGCCAATGGCGGAGTCTAATTGCCAACGACTTTTGTTGGCAACTGGTGGCGGAGGCTAGAGACTGATGGCAGTGGTGGGTGCTGCGGTGGTGGTTAGTGGTGGAATTGAGTTTTTCCTTAATGTTATGCTTATAAAAAGTGGAATGATATCTCAATCCTAACTTTTGTTAGATAATTTGGTTTTGCATTTTATGGGTAGATTTGTGCTGCGTAGAATTCAAATTCAAACTCAGACTTTTCTCCACACATGAAAATAGTGGGAATTGAAATTCTATTTCTTGAGGAATTTGATTGCATTGAACTAGACAAGACTAAGTGCATTGCAAGGTGAGATCATACATAACACTCACAAAAGGTCGTAGATGTAAAAAGGTATTATATTTCTGTTTCAGCATTAAAATCATATAAAATTTTAAAAGAAAAAGACATGAATTACTAAAATAACAACGCAGGCTTAGATTAAGATAAAATGAAATAGAGCACAAAGACAAGAAATAAAGTGAACTACCCGGCATGTCTCGGAGCTTGCTCTTTGTCCTTCGTTGCCTCCTAATTTGCTCCTCTCTCTCAATTTGGTCTTAGTCCTATTCTCCTAGCATATATAGCATAATTTCATCTTTTCTCTGCACTTACGCTATTCCTTCCTTAGTAGAGTTCATCATCAAAGCATTCCTTTCTTCTCGTAAACAAACTCACCCTTTAGCCATTATGTTTTGAATGGAAAGAATCTAAACTTTCTCATCCTCATTAGCTGCCTTCATTGTTAGTACTTCCTTACTTCCAAATTGAGTCTAAACTTTCTTGTGGGCTTCTACCCCACTTTCTGTATCCTCTTATATCAGAAGAAATATTATGATAGGACAACTTTATGCACAGTTCCTTGGAAGATATTTTGCTTGTTGTTTTATTACCATATTGGTGATTTTGGTTTTGGCTTTAATGAAGTGGTTATTATCACATGGATTGTATTGATCACAAAGGTTACTGTTGTTAGGTGGGAAAAGTACCAAAATAGTTCTAAACCTTTTGTATCGGTACCAATTCAGTCATAAACTTTTTAATTGGATCAATTTAGTCCTAAACATTTTCACATTTGTACCAATTCAGTCAATCTAGCTAATTTAAGCCAGAAATTGCTAGTGTTGCCACTGGTGGTCTTATGCGGCACCACGTGGATAAATTTTATAATTATTTATATTTTTACAGATTTTTAAATTATTTTTTCTTATTTTTTTCTTATTTTTTTGTAAAAATAATTTAAAAAATTGAAAAAAATCTGAATAAATATAAAAAATTATAAAATTTTTAAAAAATTGGGTAGATGTAAAAATAATTTAAAAAATCTGAAAAAATATAAAAAAATTATAAAATTTTTCAGATTTTTTAAATTATTTTTACAAAAAAAAGAAAGAGAAAAAAATTTAAAAATCTGAAAAAATATAAAAAAATTATAAAATTTGTCCACGTGGCACCACATAAGACCGCCGGTGGCCACACCAACAATTTCCAGCTTAAATTAGCGGGATGGACTGAATTTGTACCAATGTGAAAAGGTTTATGACTAAATTGGTCCAATTAAGAAGTTTATGACTGAATTGGTACCGATACAAAAAGTCTAGGACTATTTTGGTACTTTTCCCACCTAACAACAGTAGCCTTTGTGATCAATACAATCCATGTGATAATAACCACTTCATTAAAGCCAAAACCAAAATCACCAATATGGTAATAAAACAACAAGCAAAATATCTTCCAAGGAAATGTGCATAAAGTTGTCCTATCATAATATTTCTTCTGATAGGAGGATACAGAAAGTGGGGTAGAAGCCCACAAGAAAGCTTAGACTCAATTTGGAAGTAAGGAAGTACTAACAATGAAGGCAGCTAATGAGGATGAGAAAGTTTAGATTCTTTCCTTCCAAAACATAATGGCTAAAGGGTGAGTTTGTTTACGAGAAGAAAGGAATGCTTTGATGATGAACTCTACTAAGGAAGGAATAGCGTAAGTACAGAGAAAAGATGAAATTATGCTAGATATGCTAGGAGAATAGGACTAAGACCAAATTGAGAGAGAGAGGAGCAAATTAGGAGGCAACGAAGGACAAAGAGCAAGCTCCGAGACATGTCGGGTAGTTCACTTTATTTCTTGTCTTTGTGCTCTATTTCATTTTATCTTAATCGAAGCCTGCGTTGTTATTTTAGTAATTCATGTCTTTTTCTTTTAAAATTTTATATGATTTTAATGCTAAAACAGAAATATAAGACCTTTTTACATCTACGACCTTTTGTGAGTGTTATGTATGATCTCACCTTGCAATGCCCTTAGTCTCGTCTAGTTCAATGCAATCAGATTTCTCAAGAAATAGAATTTCATTTCCCACTATTTTCATGTGTGGAGAAAAGTCTGAGTTTGAATTTGAATTCTACGCAGCACAAATCTACCCATAAAATGCAAAACCAAATTATCTAACAAAAGTTAGGATTGAGATATCATTCCACTTTTTATAAGCATAACATTAAGGAAAAACTCAATTCCACCACTAACCACCACCGCAGCACCCACCACTGCCATCAGTCTCTAGCCTCCACCACCAGTTGCCAACAAAAGTCGTTGGCAATTAGACTCCGCCATTGGCTGCTAACAGTGGTTGCTAGCTGCTAGACTGTGCCACGAGCCACCAGAAGGTAGCCAAACTTTGCCATTGATCGTGACTTGCCAATAGCTAGAATTTGTCATCGGCTGCCAGATGCATTCCCCGTCGTTAATGACAAGTATTCTTTCCTTGTGACCAAAACTCTTGCAATCCGAACAATTGAAAAGGAATGAATGATGGAATCCATTTGAGAATTTCCTGTCATAGAACCAAAGGAGACTTTTTTAGTGAATTAGGGATTTATGATATAAAATACATGGCATTTCTCAAGTTTAGCCCTCAAGTTATCCAAAGATCAAACTGTCAACTTTGATATGTTTGCCTTCCTTATATGCTCTTTTTATATTTGTGATGGGGCTGATATACTTCTTATAGATATGTGGTCTCTTTTCACTTATTAATTTAAGCATTTGGACTAAACTTTATAACATGATATCAGAGTCAAGTTTTGTCCTAATTTATTTGGCATGTACAGCCCTGTTCTCAAATTACACGTGGGGTTTGTAATCTGGTTCACATGTTAGAGAGATTGTTAAAGTATTCTACATTACTTGTCGATGATATTTACATACTCTTTATATACATGTGGTTTCATTTCACCTATTAACAAAAGTTTTTGAGTTCTACTCTTTAACATGAATACTAAAATTAAGCCTAGGTTGAAATAACCTTTGTCCCTATTATAGAATCAATTGGGATTAGTATGAAATGGGCAAGGCAAGATAAGCGTAAAAAGAAAAAGGAAGAGGTGGTAAGCCTAGTGAAATTTCTTCGGGTGGGGGATCTTCAGAGCGCATCAAGAAGGGAAATGTATCGGAATTGCTCAAAGTAGAAATTTGGTGGGGATTTGGAATCTTTTAAACAAGGAAAGAGACCAACTCGTTGGTGCCACGTCATCATTATATGCCTTGTCATTTTGCCATGTCATCATCATATGCCTTGTCATTATTTTCATGTCATTTAGTACTTGCATGATCAGGGACGTTTAATTCAAAACGCATGTTATGCTGGAATATGACATACTTGTTGTCAGAATTAGGACATTTAGATAAATTGCATGTCATGTCATATTAGATTAAGTCATATAGATATAAGTCAGGATTAAAATTTTATATAATTACTTTCATAAATAAGAAAATACCCAAAAAGTACTGCATCATTATTTAGAAACCGTGATTAGGTAGGCATCCATTTTTAAGTGGGTCTTGCTTTGCTATGCATTAAGGTATTTAAGTCTTTTCTCTATTCTTAGCAATTTATTTAATGCTTTAATTCATTGAGTGTTACGTTAATAATTGCGCACCTGTGGCATCCTAAAATTTAATAACGATCCCTAGATGCACTACGACCCATGAAAAGGTATCGGAAGCGCCATCGGACTATATTATAGTCATTAGACCAATGGATTTCAATTAAACAAGGCCGAGCATTGAATGGACTATTGTTTTGTTGTGAATATATCATATGCTCATGTGTGATCTAGGTTGTGCTAAAAGATGAATTGATGAGAAATTTTCTATTCTTGGCCATGTACTCTATAAGTTGGATTACTATCGATTAATGTTGCAAAATTTTATGGCCATGTGAATATTTGTAATTAAGTAATTATGAGTGGGGATTAAGGTGGAAAAATAAGAGCAAGTGTGGGCTGGATATTTTTGGCCTAAAACAGCCCAAAGCAGCCCACATCCCCCACCATTCGGTCGACCAAGGCCGGCCCATTAAGGCCACCTCCTTGCATGAAAGTTGAAAAGTGGCAAGAGAGATTATGCAAGTGTTGCCACCCCTTGCTTCACCGGAAATCCTCCATGCAAAACCTCATGATTACTAGCTAATCATGAGAGTAAAAGAATAAAAGAAAAAGAGAAGGGGGTAGATTGATCGAGGGAGTGAAACCGAGAGAGAGAGAGTGAAACCGAGAGAGAGAGAGTGAAACCGAGAGAGAATTGTGAGGGTGCTTCGGCGAGGGGAAGAAGAAGACCAGCCCCGCCGTGCGTGTGCCTGCTACCGCCATCGACGCCACCTAGCTTTGCCGTCGATCGAGCCGCGCCCGAAGCCCCCAAGTCGCTATTTTTGCTTGCCGTGATTTTGTGAACTTAAGGCAAGTGAAGTCCATTGATCTGCATTATGCTATGCTGTGGTAGTCTAGTGAAATGTAGTAGATCTTGGAGATGTTTGAATCTTGATGCTGGATGCTGAAATTCGAATGAGTGGTAGTAGTTTTCCTTAGAGCAAGCAAGCTGTTTCGTGTAAGAACAGCCTGACCCTTTGCGACTCCGTGAATTTTATAAAATTATCCAGTTGAAATTTGACTCCATGTCCTTGATGAAAGTTGTAGATAACATCTTTAGGAGTAACATACTAAAATTTGAGAAGAAATGGACAAGTATTGGTCGGTGAAATGATTTTCTTTGAAAGTGATAAATCTGGAGACTGTTACCGAGGGTTAGGGAGAGTCATAATGATTATAGCTCTTAATCCAGAATGAATTCGACTTCGATTTCTTCACAAGAATTTTACCTCTAGGTCTTATCTATAACATATAAACATTTCAGAATTTTCTGAGTTCATTTAGAGATTTTTATCGAAATTGTTGTTAAAACTGTGCAATAGTGGTGCTTGAAATTTTATGGCTGTGATGCATGGACCATTGCGATTTATACGAAATTTTCTTGACTTGGTGTTCTTCATAAAACCTTTTTCTCTAGATCTCATTTATAACATGTTAAATTCTTATACTTTATTAAGATCGTTTACTAATTTTTCCAGAATTTCAATCAATGGAGTGCATTCTGTTTTGTCCGAAAATCTGTTTTATTTCAAGACCGATTGATTTGCTCTATGAGTTGTGATTGTCTTGGGTCGTTATTGGTACAATGGATGCGGTGAAATTTAGCATATCCTATGACATCAAAGTTGATTGAAACCTTTGACATTATTGCATCAAATGCTATTTTGAGAAGTGAGACATATATGTATACATTGTGATGTTGATGATACCGTCGAACGGTTAAGTCGACGTTGCCTCGGGAGTTTCGAGATGCCCGGAGGTGTGTGCCGGAAGCCTTGTGACGCCAGTTAGGGTGCGAGATGCCCGGAGGTGTGTGTCGGAGGTCTCGCGATGCCAAGTTGGGTGCGAGAGATATGAGGGATGCAAACACTGGTCCTTGGGAGAAAAATGAGATCCTTTTTGAATATCAAAATGGGAAATGAATCATGTACGTGTGTGTGCATATGGCATGGTACATGAGTGGTCTATGAATTTTGAATTGGTATTATTTGGCATTGAAAATGTGGTTATTAAGGTATGGGATGAACCTTATGGATTTATATGCATGGTTGCATAGATGTTATGTGCATGAAATCTTGGTTGCCTTGCTTGTTGCATTTTGTAGTTTGATGGATCTTTTATTGCTGAGTGGTTGTACTCACTCCTTTTGGGGACTAACATTTCAGACTAGGAGTTATGTCTCTGTCGCTAGTCGCCCCCGGTACTTTCTATGGCATACCGACCAACGTCGAGGTTGAGTGTACGGAGCATCATCACCTCGAGATACGGGGGTTAGTTTTTGTTCGTGTGTGGATTCTGGTCTTGTACGACGTTGGTATACCCGCCGGCCCTGTCACTCAGGAGTTTTTGTCGGTGCATATCCGTTGCGATGGGATTATGCTGGGGATGCTGCCGCCACCACCAGCTGATGAACCGGGTTGGGTGTGACTGAGCGCGATGGAGGGAGGGTGAAGCTTCTTTTTGGACGGCCGACACTAGATGATGGATCGATGTATATGACTGCTGTGAAGTCGGGTACTTTTGGTTATAGCCGAGCTTAGTAAAGCCTTGGCCTTTTGATGTACCGACTCATGATGTTCATCAAAGTTATGTAAATAAAAGTGTTCGGCTCTAACTTATATAAGATGTGTAGTTAGTGTGCATTGCATTATTTTGTTGGAGTATGGGATATGGAGATAGGTAGTATGCTTCCGCTATATGAACTGCGCTGGGACCGATCTAAATGATATAAACTCCCAGGACTTATGGACCCATTATAATTCTATGGTATCAGAGTGATATATTACCAGGACAAGTGAAAGGTAAGCTAATTGTGGCAGCCTTGACGGATCGGGGGCCGTTCGGGGGGTGCCACAGCACCGCATTAAACCCATTGCATATTAATAGATTGAGTTTAAGATGGACAAGATTGATTGGAAAAATATTTATGAGGATAAAGAGAAAAGGTATAGAACACGCGTTAGATTAATCTAACGTAATCAAGTAGCCAAACCCATCGAATCTCTAGTTTGCTGAACTTCATTGTTGCGGATGAGAAGTCCTCTCTCATTATGACTGAAATTTTTAGCACTCTAAAGGAGTAAGAACAACACAAATTCCATTAATTACTTATGGCACTCAAGTGAGTGCCGTAACTTTATTTTTTTTTTCACTCACTTGAGTGTCACAAATTTGAAAATTTTTCTCGCTGGAATATTCAACATGGATGCCAGTCGTCTTAGGTGACTTCAGCAGCACTAACACGGATAGTTTTTTTTAATCTTTTTTAAATTTTAAATTTTCCTTTTCCTTTTTTCCCCTTTTTTTAGGGCTGGCGAGTGTCACTGGTGACCCTCACCAATTGTGAAACCCTAGGCAAGGGCCACCTCGTCCTCAGCCACCAAGGCCTTGGGCGAAGGCATCACGGCCTTGCCAACCGCGAGCGAGGCTGCAACCAGAAATCTTTGAGCTCATCCAAGACAATGCTCTCTTTGAAAATCTTGAAAGACTTATGTGATAGTATCATTTCCATATTTTTAGCAATTATGGTGGTGTTCTCCTTCGTTCAGACGAATTGCATCCTAAATATCCCTTTGTTCATCCTTTTACTTTCTTCCCAAAGGAGGAATTTCCAGAATAACTCAAATAGTTTTATTGGTATTTGTTTAATCTTTATACCATTGTCATCAAGTTTTCAATAATCAAGATGCCTCTTATCATCAGTAGAATTATTCAAGGAGAAGCCAAATATAAATATTTTGGGTAGATGCTTAGTTGGTTCAAACCATTGGGTGTATGGAAAAATATTTTCAAGCCCAACTCAGAACATGCAGGCTTGACTTGCAGTTTCATACAATTATTTTATTTTTCAAGCCATGGTTATTTGTCTAACCCAATGAAGATATGTGTAAAACTCCAACGGATGCTAGAATATCCACATATAAACCTCAACTATTCCAAATGAGATTTTTACAACTCTTCCTTGTAGAATCTTAGCTTATCCTCGAGAGTATTGGGAGCTATAGAGGATATTGTGCCAGCACAATCAAGTTATTCCACCCAAAGCATGGCCAATAGAAACTGATAATGTTTCTTGGGATCATTGTGATGACTATCACTCAATCAGACCAATGATCGATGCCTGCTTAAAAAGATACTACGGAATGGACATGTCGGACACTTCAAGATCACAAACAACTTCACAGGATCTAGCTTCATCATTGCAAGATCCATGGGGAGGACCATTGTCATAAGATCCTTTTGATTATAGTGAATTGCAACTTGTACTTAATTTAGGTCTTGACAGAAAAAAGTAATTCGCTCCAGCTTGGATATCTACCCCAACCCAACATTCTAGTAAGCTCCACTAATATTTCGATAAGCTCTCATCAGTCATCCAAAAGACAAAGGTTGTTTAAATTAATGCGGAAGGTACTCTAGAAATCGAACAAGTGGAGAAGCTCATCGAAGCATTCAGACAATAGTATAAAGATAATCTAGGGAAAAGTATTGCTAATATCTCATCCAGCTCTAACCAGCCCCTAGAAGACATAGACACTTGCCATCTTGAAGCTCTCGAAATTGAAAGACTTTTCAAAGAGTACAAGAGGCAGAAAGATGGGGATGGCTCTAACAGTTCAGACAATGATGAACCAATCCATAAGTATGATCTCTAAAGCATTTAAAGCCACAGAGAAAAAGGAGTTTGAAGTAACATGAAGATTTGTGAAGAAGTCTAAAGCGCCTCCAAAGGAAGAAGACTAAAGCACCAAAGGAAAAAAGAAGTCTGAAGCAAACATGTGAAAAGAAAGAAAATTTGACACTATTTGGCATTGTTTAGCACTATTCATGCACTATTTGACACTGTAGCATAAACGAAAAAATGGAAGATAAGAGTCTGTCAGAAGATAAGAGCCTATCGATATAGGTCAAATAATTAGCCATTGTCAGCTACAAAGAGTTTGTAAAATCGTCTCTAGTGTTTGCCTATGTAAGGCGGTGTTTAGAAATGCTAAAGGGTAGAATGCACCTTCTCTAGAAATAATATTGTGGTTTGTTATGAATCCGTAAAACCTTTCTTCTCTCTTTCTTTCTACCTAGTATGATTATTTAAAACTAGGAATGTTATGATCAATCTTGATAGAATGCTATGCAATTTCCACAATAAGGAAACTTGTGCATCAGAATTCTACAACCTCAAAATTTTCAATGATATGAGTCAAAAAATGAAAGTGAATTTGGTGGCTAACACGCAGTCCTTATTCTAAGGTTGAGGAAGGGCCATGCGTATAGTATAACATAATTGCCTCAAATTTTGTTTTCATTTTCCTTGGCTTTTATCATACGGAAAATTTTATGGACACTTGGGATGGGCGTTCATATTAGCCATTATCAAGCAAAATTGGTCGGAAGGCCTACACAAGCAAATTGTCGAAAGATTTAAGACTAAATTTGCCAAATTTAAATATGTCGCTATGTCTATAATCAATGCTTTCATGAATTGATGTTCATATAATTAATATCAGGGTGATTTTGTTTTAGTTTAGCATTCTACACTTCATATGTTTTAGCCGCAACTTATGAGGTTAGCAAAAAAGCACTTGGATCATAGACAATCAAAGTAAGCTTTTTTGTCCCCAAGAAAACATGTTAATTACATGCAAAAAAAGAAAAAAGAAAAACATGGTTAGTCTTGACCTTGCCGACATTGTAAGTGATAATGTAATACTATAATGCGGAAAATACAAAACACAGGATCTTTGATCTTCATGATTCTCACAATGAGAGAGATGAAGACATACCTTCATCCATAGAAATACCCTTGAAGATAATTATTGTAAAAAACCAATAAAGCGAAGAAATCCGATTTTTATCCCTTAATCCACTTTTTCTTAACGTATTCTATTTGATGGAGGATAGAATACAACATAAGTTTTTCACGTCGTGAGTGAAGAGATGACCAGACTCTTATATATATACATGCTATCAAGAGGTGCCTTCCATCAAAGCACCTTTTAACTTTAATGAGAATTTCACCTCTTCGGAAGAATGATAACTTTTCAGTGAGCATTGTACCTTTTCATTAGAGTCATAACTTCTCATAGCCAAATACATTTTTATCATTAAATATTTATTAAACCATTAATTAAAAATATCATGTGGACTACACAATAATTCTTACATTCTCCCACCTGGCCCATATGACATTCCTTTCATGGTTTAATAAAGATCATAATGTGCACAATAACATAATAATAAAATTTTCCTTAAAATGGCTATCACATAATAATAACAATTAAGTAAAGAAAACTAATGCGAGTCATGCTAGTTGTACGTCATTAATCAACATTGTCCCGTCCATGTACTACAATATAGCTCTCTATTTAATATGATCCATAAATGAGAAGTACAGTAATGATCTGACTATAACGTCTTCATTAGAAACTATCCTATTTATATTCATCTATTTTTATAATGTATACTAAACAGAAAACAAAAAAATATCAAAAACACATAATTGAGCTCAAAGTGCCAAACACATAAACTAAATGAAATCATAATACAATCATAAATGACGTCTAATAATGCCTATTCTTTCAACATGTTCATTAAATATTTTGGGCGGCAATCTTTTTGTTAAGGGATCTGCTATCATAAAATTGGTGCTAATGTGCTCAATCGACATTCTCTGTTTCTGAACTTCTTTAACAGACAAATATTTAATTTCCATATTGTGACGGCCTAGGTGGCGGTGCGCGGGAGGAGGGATGGTGGTGCGTCTGCGCCTCGGTCCCTGGACGTGCGCAGGGAGGAGGCATGTCTCCTGTCCCACATCGCTTAGGGGGAGAGTCCTAGGCTAGTTTATAAGGCTTGGGTTCTCTAACTTGTGTAACGCGTTTTAAAGCCATGAGGGCCAAAGGCCTAAAGCGGACAATATTACATAGTGGGAGGCCCGAGTCCTTGCAAATGGTATTAGAGCCGACTCCCGACCGCGTGTGGGGCCACAGCGAGGGCGCTGTGCTCCCAAGGGGGGAGAGTGCGACGGCCCAGACGGCGGTGCGAGGGGAGGAGGGACGGTGGTGCATCCGCGCCTCAGTCCCCGGACGTGCGCAGGGAGGGGGCGCGTCTCCTGTCCTTCATCGCTTAGGGGGGGAGTCCTAGGCTAGTTTATAAAGCTTGGGTTCTCTAACCCATGTAACGCGTTTTAAAGCCGTGAGGGCCAAAAGCCCAAAGCGGACAATATTACACAATGGGAGGCCCGAGTCCTTACACATATACTTAGCACCTTTAGAATATTTGTCGTTCTTTGAGAATAAAATTGCTACGGAGTTGTCATAATAAATTTTCAGTGCCTTGGCAATACCGTCGACAATCACAAGCTCTGAAATAAAGTTTCGCAGCCATAATTCATGAATAGTGGCCTCAAAGCATGCCACAAATTCAATCTCCATAGTGGGTGCAGCAATAACTAATTGCTTTGCACTTTTCCATAATATTGCCCTCCAGCAAGAAGAGATAAGTAATCGAACATTGATTTTCTTGTATTGATACATTCGACTAAGTCTGAATCTGAATATCTAATCAACTTAAAACAATAAGATCTTTTATAAGTGAGCATATGATTATTCGTTTCTTGCAAGTATCTGAGAACTTTCTTTGCAGATTTCCAATGATCCAATTCAGGATTACTTTGATACTTGCATAGCATTTCGACAGCAAAACTAATGTCTGGTCTAGTGCAAGTTTGAACATACATTAAGCTTTCAACAATAAAAGAATAGGGAATACTTTTCATTTGTTCTCATTCCAATTCACTTTTCGAACATTGTATAAGGTTAAATTTGTCACCTTTCTGAATTGGAATTACTCATGGTGAACATTTATCTATATTGAATCTCTCTAAACTTTTCTCAATGTATGCTTTCTGAGATAACCCTAACAATCCTTGTGATTTATCACTATCACATATGTTACCTGTCCAATGTCTTTCATTTCAAAATTATTAGAGAGAAACTTCTTGATTTCATGTAACAAACTAAAATCATCAGTAGCAAGCAAAATGTCATCAACACATAGAATTAAAAAAATAAACTTGCTCCCACCAACTTATATATATATGCACACTAATCAATGATGTTTTCCTTAAATTCATATAAGTTATGTTATCATTAAATTTAAGATACCATTGTTAGGAAGCTTATTTAAGTTCACATATTAATTTCTTTAATTTACACACCATGTGTTCTTTTCCTTTAACTGAAGAGCCCTCGGGTTGGTGCATATTAGGGGTGTGCAATTGGACTAGGTATACCCGGGAACCAGATCGGCCCACTCGAAAAATAGGGTCGGGAACCGGTTTCAAAAATTCGGAACCGGTTTAAATTGGTTCGGGAATCGGTTCCGAGTGATTACCCACTCGGGAACCGGTTCTCGGACTGATTTTGGAACCGGTTTGGGAACCGGTTTTGTAAGTAGAGGTCTAAAACCCTATTTTTCCCATGATTTCTATTCTTACTCCCGCAATCACACGGCGTTTTTCCTCTTGGCTCTCTCAGACACGCATTGCACTCCTCCTTTGTCATTCCTCTTCCTCACTCGCTTCCCTCCCTCATTGGCTCCCTTTTGCATCATCCTACAGACGAACGGCGTTCGTCGCTGCCAAATTCTTATGTCTCACGTGGATTGGTTCACACAAGTCAACTTTTATAAATAACGGGGTTTAGTACAAAACGAGTCTGGTCAAAAGCCTACAAAAGATCGGCTCTAAAAAAGGAACTATTCTACGACATACTAATTGGACACATACGCTGATCCTTCGGACTTCACCTCCACAGACTCCGGGCTTCAGGTCCTTCATAACCACAACCTAAGGACCTGAAAAGTTAAGCCCACAATGGGGTAAGACATTGTCTTAGCAAGTTCACCCCCTAAACCCCTATTAAGAAGAAAATACACCTCAGGATGCTCTAGCCACACAACCATACAATTTGAACAGAGGACTTACCTCGCCTCAGTTCATTCCTGCACGTTAGCACGGTTCATATCACAAATGCATATAATTAATGCATACAACAATTGAAACAACTCACTTTCAAACCAATTAAACATATGAGTCCTGATTATAAGGCCAAATCATTATGACATGTCCCATTCCGTGCCACATAATTTCGTCCCATAATTAGGCACGAGTAACTCATATAGGTGGTTCAATCCACACCCGATATTCACTCTCAATAATCAAATTCCCAATTCAACTCGACATCCCCACTCAATATTCCGACTCAATACTCAATATCAGGCTCAAATATTTAGAGGTGCCCTCTCCCCACGAAGTTCTGATATTGCGTGGCACTTAGTCCCTGACCACAATCAATCATAGTACGAGGTACTAGAGGTGGCTCCCACGAATTCGCACTGTCGTGTAACACTTAGTTCTCGACTATACTAAGCAATAACTAAAGGTACTAGAGGTGGTTTCCACGAATTTCTATTATCGTGTAGCACTTAGTTCTTGACTATAAGAAGCGATAGCCCAAGTTACTAGAGGTGGCTCCCATGAAGTCACGCTATCGTGTAGAACTTAGTTCTTGGCCACGGAAAGCATTAGTATAAAGTTCTAGAGGTAATTCACACGAAGTCTCTCTATCGTGTAATACTTAGCCCCTATACCATGCATAACAATATTGTAAGGCTTCTTGAAGTGACTCCCATGTGACTCAATTCACCATGTAGCACTTAGACCTTGACTACAATAAGTAATAATACAAGATACTAGAGGTGGCTCACACGGGGTTTCATTATTGTGTAGCACTTAGTTCTTCACCGGCTTACAACCCATTGGGTTTCCTTAACACACCCTATGTCACCTCGACATTTAATAGTTACCTTGCCATGACTATAAACCATCACACGACTATCAAGCATAAGCTGTAGGCATATCACAAACCAACCATCTCATCAAATATGCACAAACTAGTAAGCATTGCACCGATAACACCACAACCATGGCATAACCATTCGCGCCTCATCACGCATAATCTCCAGGCATAACACAAAGCAACCACATCACCAAATGTGCAATTTCCAGCAAGCAAAGCATCGAGAACCATCATAAAATATAATCGGTCCTAACTGGCAGAACGGTCCACTCGCGCGTCTCCGAATTTAAATCCAGAAATCTAATTAAAAGAATTCAGAAAATTTCCAAATTTGAATATGTTGTAAAGAATACATAAAATAAAATTTTTTATGAAGACACCTTAACCTAGATCCTTCTAGATTCGGCCCAGTAAATCACTCAAACTAGTACAAAAACTGTGTCCGTTTCCAGAAAATCTGTTTTCCGAAATCAGTTTGGTTCGAGGTCCAAAATATGTCCGTTTGATCTGAAATTTGAGTTTGTTAAACTAGAAGATGTGAAAAATAACTTTTGTGAAGAAACCATTTGGAAATTCGAACTCTAAGAGTTGATAAAAATCCCTAGAATCCCAAAAGGTCACATATTCCAGCACAGTCCGAGATTCTGCTTGCAAATGACGGAGCTGATATCTCCTACTTTTAAATCTCTAAAAATAATGATTAAATTATATGTTCTAGATGAAAATGTCTAAAACATTTCTTAAGAAGACATTAACCTCAAATTTGCAACCCATTTCGATCTACAAAAATGGCAAACGGCGAGGGTCCAGAGATCAGAACTGCAAGAAGTCCACTGGATTCAACTAATCCATCATCAATGGTGCTAATCTCACTAATTAGATTAATACTAATATATTATAAGGCTAATATAACCATTCTAGATTAGCACTAATCCATTCTTAAGCTAATCTAAACAATCCTTAAGCATAATTAACCTCCTAAACAAGGTTTAGGGAGTAAACTCATCGGTTTAGCGGTCCGGTGAGTCCACGGCGACGGCAATGCAAAGATGAGTGAAACTCAGGCTCACGGTGACACCAACGGGAGCTCGAACCGGGCCAAAAACAACCCAACAAGTTACTGCTGAAGGAGGAGAAACCAGTTCTGTTTTGCTTCTGCTTGAGCTGCTGGTCGGGTGGCTGTGGCATGGCTTGGCTGTCTCGGCTCGGTGGAACGAAGGCTGGACGAATAGGCGAAGCTGCTGGCAGATCGGCGAAGGAGTTGGTCGAGTTCTGGTGGGTGGGGGCTGCTCTGGACGTGAAGATGCAGCTGAGTGTTGTTGGTGCAGGGGCTGTTCTGGCTTGGGTCGTTGATGAAGTTGGCTGGTAGACGTAAGTGGAGATGAGCTAGTGAAGGCGTGGGGTGATGCGTGGAGTTGGCGAAGCTGGAGGTGGCACTGATGGGTTGGACGATGGAGAGATGGGCTGGTGGACGTTGAGGGCAGCAAGCGTGAGAAAACAAAACAAAATCGGAACGAAGGGAGAAGGGAAATGGGCTGGCGTGAGTGGAGCGGAAATGGTGCGTGGATGGTGTGCTGGGATGGAAACACGTGAGGTGGCTTAAAGGGAAAAGAAATGGGGATACGAGGGAGATGTTGAGCAAAATTGAAAGAGGGGCTGGTCGGTGGTTTTGGTGCTGAGGTAATGGGGAAGAAGATAAAGTCAAGAGAAAATAAAGAATGGGTAGAAGGTGGTCGGCTGCTGAGGAGGAAAGCATGCGCACGAAGATGGAGAGGAGATTAGAGAGAGGAGAGAGGGGAGGCCAAATAGTCAAGCAAAAATATCAAAACAATGATTAAAAAGCCACAAAAGTCTTCAATCTTTATCACCTTGGTCTCCTAATTACTTTCTTGAATAAATTTCCCACAATTAACAAATTTTGGACAGCAAAATGGGCCATCACTTCTCCCATCCGAATTTCACTTATTTTTCCGAATTGTCCGAAATCGATTTTTTCCGCAAAATCCCGAACTCAACGGAATTTTTCAGAAAGACGAGACGAAGTCCTAAAATAAATCATGACACGCTCAAACGTTCGATTCCCGGAACCGAATTCAATTTCATGGTTAAAATCAACCGAGCGCGATTTTAGTCCAATCCAACCTACCGGGTAACTTTTAGGGATTTTATCGTGGTTATACCCCTTAACGGCTTCACCAAATAGATTGGTTTACTCATGAGTGATCAGCTCAGAAAAAAATGACCTCAGGCACTTCGGTGAAAAATCCATTTCGTTTTATTGGGACGGGTCGAAAATTCAGGATGTCACAAGACCCATGCTTGTTGCTAATATTTATGTAACGTTATAATTTTTGGTTTGCCTTATGATTTTATTTATGATAATTAGCCTTGAGGATCCTTAATTTTTCGGTCAAAAAGTTCATGTATTTATTTATTACAATTGTTTAATATTTCAATATAAATTAGGAAGATTTTGTTATTTTCTTACGTATTAATGTAAAATTTGAAGTCGTATAGGATATCAGGAGGTTGCAAAATAGGTTCCAGTGGAAACAAGGTTGACCCTAGAATCGCACCCGAAAAATAGGGTGGGTCGGGTATAGGATCCAATACAAACAGGGTTGGGTACAGAGTCCAAAAAAGGGGAACCGGTTATAACAGGGTTGGGCATAGGGTCCAGGTTTTGACCCTACTCACCCTGGATCCGATCACCTCTTCTCCTAAATTCCCGTTAGGAAATGCAGCTTTGAGACCCATTTGGTGTAACTCTAAGTCATAATGAGCCACCAAAGCCATAATGATTCTAAGTTAGTTTTTCCTAGAGATTGGTGAAAATGTCTCATAATAGTTAATGCCTTCTTTTTTAGTTTGGCCTTATACCATTCAATATCGCTTGGTCTTAAAGACCCATTTATACTCGACCTTTTTTACATCATTTAGGCAATTCAACAAGGTCCCAGACTTGATTTTAATGTATAGATTTTAACTTTTCTTTAATAATGTTAAACCATTCATTAGAGTCTTCACATTCTATGGCTTGAGAAGATGAACCCGAATCATTTCCAATTCCTCAGTCAATTTCTAACTCTTGTAGATAAACCACATAATCATTAGAAATAACCAACCTCCTTTCTTGTTGAGATCTTCTTAATACTCTTTCTTGTGGCTCAACTACTGTAGGTTCTATATTGGCATCTTCACTATGGAGTGTTTGGTCATTAATGTATTGTTTTTTATTATTGTTAGGTTGAACTATAGTATCAAGAATAACAACGTTAGAAGTTTTGGGTATAGAAACTTCTACTCTTACTTCTTGAATGCAAACATCACGCATTATATCACTCTAACGGATGTTGCCATTTTCAAAGAACCTCGCATTTCCAGATTCAACAATTCTTGTACTGTGATTAGAACAATAAAATCTATACCATTTGGATTTTTCTGCATAACCAATAAAGTAATCACTTATTATTTTTAAATCCAATTTCTTTTCATGTGGATTGTAAATTTTTACTTCTACAAGACAGCCCCAAACATGCAAGTGCCATAAACTAGGTTTCCTTCCCCATCCATAGTTCAAATGAAGACTTTGAAACTGCCTTATTAGGAACCCTATTTAATAAATACATAGAAGTCTTTAATGCATACATCTACAAAGATAAGAGTAAAAATGAATGACTCATCATACTCCTAACTATTTTCATTAAAGAACAATTACGCCTTTCCGTTACACCATTTTGTTGTGGTGTACCTAACATCGTGTATTGAGCACAAATGATGTGTCTTTCAAGGAATTTAGCAAATGGACTTGGACATCATCCCAATTCATCATACGTTCCATAATATTCATTACCTCTATTTGACCTTACCATTTTCATCTTCTTATCTAATTATCTCTTGACCACTTTAATATACACCTCAAGTGCATTCACTAATTGAGATTTATTATGCAATAGATAAATGTAACCATAACGTGAAAAGTTATCGATAAAGTTGATAAAATAGCTTTCTCCAATAAAAGATGGAACATCAAAAGGATCACATATATTAGTGAGTATAATTTCAAGAAGCTTTATGCTTCTTGAAGCGCATTTCTTAGTGTGTTTTGTTTACATTTAATATAATCAATACACACTTCAAAGTTAGTAAAATCCAAGTTCGGAAGAATTTCATTCTTCACTAATCTTTGCATCCTTTCCTTGGATAGATGACCTAAATGTTTATGTCGCAAGTAAGTAGAATTCTCATCTATTAAACCTCGTTTAGTGCCAACATTATGATGCAAGGTCATTATGGTCTCAACATAAGCATTATCGAGTTTAAATTTGTAGGGACCATTACATAAAGTTTCAGTTCCAATAAGATTATCATTCTTAAACAAATTGAAAGATCCACGACCAAACTTACAAGAAAACTCCGCTAGATCAAGTCTTGACAAAGAAACTAAATTGCGAAAAAACATAGGTACATGAAGGGTTCGAAACGAATCCAAATAATGTCTAGTATCTAAGATCAAATAATAAGTGTCAATGCCTTCAACTAGAGCTTTGTTTCTATTTCCCGTGATCACATAACTTTCATTTGACTTTATGGTTTTGATTGTAATAAATCTATGCATTGTATTTGACACATGAGTGATGGCACCAGAATCAATCCATCAAGTATTATGAAGAACTTTAGTAGAGTTTGATTTAAAATATACTAAAGCACAAGGGACCTTTCTTTTTGAACTAAACTTTACTCTTTAAACAATCTTTCTTCAAGTGTCCAACTTTATTATAGAAGTGACAATTAATAAGATTGTGTTTCTTCTTGTGAATTTGAGAAACCTCAGAAAATTCATTCAGGACATGTAATCCTTTCTTCTTACTACTTCCACTTTTCTTTTTGGAATTCTTTTCAGCTTCTTGATGACTTTAGAAATGAATGGAATAAATCTTTTGATTTTTTATCCTTGTTTCCTCTTGAGCAAGCATACTGACCAATTCATTTATATTCAATTTATCCTTTTATAGTATTGTAATTCATTTGAAATGGCCCATATTTTTCATGAGATAAGGAATTAAGTGTGAAATGTACTAAAAAGTACTTATCCACATTCATTCCTAAAGTTTTTAACTTTGCTATTAAGTTCATTATCCCAAGAACATGCTCACATATTTCATGGTGGTTAAAGTGTTCATTAATATATTGGTAAATGACTTATCAGCAATCTGAGACCGATTTTTCACAAATTTCATAAATTCCTTAACACTGTCAGTTTTGGGAAAGGTAGTCTTTAAATTGTTTACAACTGTCATTCACATGAACATTAAGCTTAGTCTGTTAGATTTTTCCCAAGCTTCATGGAGAGACTTTTCATCATAGTCACTCTCATCAATAATTGCAGCTGGTTTCTCAACTTCAAGTGCCAAATTAAGATCCAAGACACCTAAGTAAAGCTGTATTTGTTCACTCCAATTAAAAAAAAAAAAACTCATTCCATTGAACAAAGGAATAGATGATGTCATGCCCCGATCCTCGAACGCGTGCCCATCCCTCACCTAGTCGATTAATAGCGATGTCTCAGGACGCATTGCCGATCTTTTCATTTAATATGCGCATGCAAAAGCATAAAATAAAATCCCCAGACAATAAAATAATGTGATAGAAAAGTAGGGCTATATTTTTCACAACTGAATAGCCACAACCACACTTTTATACAAAGCAAACTACATAGTATACAATACAATACTATTCACAAGTCTGATCTACTATACATCCGATCACGACTCGTAGTTTGCTAAACAAGAGTGGGAATTCAGTCCTCCACTCAGTCTTCATCTGGCTTCTCCTCCTGCTCAACGATCCTTCCTCCTTTCGCGTTCTCTCTGGAACCTACCATAGGATACTCAGATGATCCTGGGTCTTCAAGGACGGGAGCCACTAGATCAACCACCTCTCCAAACACTACTCCCAGAGCATACTCAGGCACCTCACACTCTAGTATCGGGCCCCCTCTTTGCCCATCGCTATAATGGCGGTACCATGCCTGATATGGATAGGACACCCTTTGGTTTCTACCTACGTCCACCCAAATGGTGGATCTCACCATTACGTACTCTAGGCCTTCAGCGTTGCCAGGCATTGGCGCGTGGATCCTCTCTTCAGTGATTTCCTTCGGCAAACCATAACACATGGGAGGAGGTGGGGGTGCTGCCATCTACGGGCCTGAGATGGTTATTCAATAACCAATGAGACTACGCCTCAGCAAGTTCTACCCCCTAAAACCTGATTAGTAAACCAATACACTTGAGCTGCCTATGCATACATGAGTCAAAAGACTTACCTTGGCCTCAGATTCCACCTGCATATTAGCACAGTTCAATAGGCACTCAAACAGTCACATCACAGATTGAAGCATCTATCAAATCGACCTAATCAATTACATGTCAGCCGAACCAACTCTTGGTCATCTCACTCATACGATCTCAAATCTCACTCACAACTCAACGAGCATAGTCTACCAAATTTCTTGGTTATAAAATACAGTCCAAAGGACACGACTTATCTTTAGGTGGTAATCAGCCCCACTCGGCAATGTTCGATATTTAATGGCATCACGGCCCCACTCGGCACAGCCGATTTCTATTTCGGCGGTAATGCTGAATCATGGCTCAGCGGGCACGACCTCTGTCAGGTGGTGAATCACGGCACTACGGGCATAATTTATATTTAGTGGAATCACGGCTCCACTCGGCACGACCTTTAATAGGTGGTAGATTACGACCATATTAGGCACGACCTCTAGCAGGTGGTGAATCACGGCCCTATTGGGCGCGATCGATTCCAATTCGATGGAAACTCTCGGCCCAACTGGCACAGCCATACTTCAACGGCTTTCTAGGCTCAACTCATAACCTCTCACGGTCATTTTCCAATCAATACCGATACTTCTCAATTTTGGGACATTTCCCATATTCACCAATTTTACTCAATTTTCACAATTTTCCATAGTTCACCAATCAATTAAACACCGACAACTGATACCCAGTTGTTCCTCGATCAATTACTCAAAATCAACTCATTTAGGAATACATCTTAAAAATCCACAATTTATTCAATTCCACACAACGTAGAACTCAATTAAATAAACGGACTGCACCATGACGATCGGCATAAAATTCCAGTCGTCGCTACCCTTGCCTAATTTCTGGAAAATAATTAATTAATTAAATTAATTTCGAAAATTAATAATTAATTACTAAAAATCCAATTTAGGCCTGTAATGTCTGATTGGAGGCCAGAATGGATCGAGAAAAATCCCGAGATGCATTTGATAAATAGAAGTACGTCTCTACTGGCTAATTACACTAATCAATCATCTAACATGCATCACAATTATCTAATAATCACTAATATACTCTAATTTAACCACCTAATTGCACTTAATTAAATCTAATCAACCCTTAAGCATAATTAGCAAACTAAGAAAGCATTAGTCAGAAAAACTCACTTGATTAAAAGCGGAGACTGAATCACCACGACGGCGGCTGAAATTGGGCTTTCGACGACACTGGCGGGCTTGGACCGGGCCTTAAACTTGGCCCAACAAATCTCATCCCAACTGAGATTTGTTCTTGATTTTGGGCTGGACTCGCTCTTGGGCTTGGGCCAACATTCATTGGGCTTCGCTAGCTTCTTGGGCTGTTGGGCCGAACAACAAAAGAATATGCTGGACTGGGCTTAAAGACTGCAGATTTGGGCCAAGCAAGAAGCAGCAAGGGCTGCTGACTAAAGAGCTATTGGATTGGGCTTTGCTGGGCCCGAGAGACTAAAAATGTTGGGTTGAATGCTGAAGATGCTGGATCTCACGGCTTGCATCGTGGACTTCCCTGGCCGCTGGATTAAATCGAACGGAGAGGGAGAGACGCAGCTTCGGGCGTTGCTAGCAGCAAGCGGTTGGGCTTCGGTCAAATGAGGGCTTCCATGAGTGGCGTCGTTGACCAGCGTGAGTGGAGGTGGACGGCAAAACTCGGTGGATTCGTGCGGCTTCACTTTGGTGGTCTTCAACTCAGCTTTGTTAACCGAACAAAAAGTAGACGCTGCCAAGAGGCAGCGATGCAGGGCTGCTCGGTCAAATGAGGAGTTTCGGTGGCTCGTTTGTTGATCGAAGGAGCTGAGCTTGGACGCATGGAGAAGCGACAAAGCTAGGAGACAACAGGAAGTGGAGATGGGCGGTTGCAGTTGCTAAGTTGCTCTGTCTTCACTCGGTGGGGGCTAGCGTACGAAGAGAAGGAGCGGATGGTGCGCGGATTGAAGCTCGCTTGGTGGTCTTCTTCCGTGCTGCTACTGGAGGTGTCGCACGATATGGGGAGGGAGAGAAAAGGCTGTCCGATTGAGGTAAGAGGAAAAGGGAGATGGATAGAGATGAGAGGTGAGGGGCTCCACTTGGCTTGATATTTTGCAAAATATCTTCCAAACATCATTCTAGGCCATGTATATTTACTTGGTCTTCATCAGGCCACCAAAAATGTCCCTTATAACCTCTCAAACGGTTCATTCTTGTGGGGATGTTACGAATTTGAAGTGAGATGGCTTCAGTCGGTTGTTTATTCCACTTCAATTCCCTCTCAATTGGCCTTCATAAAATCAATCGGTCATCCATCGACCGTCTCGACACTTTTCCTCACTCGTACATCCATTATGCACCTCAAATTTGCGACCAAAAAAATCATCGGCTTTTTCTGCACAAAAACGACCCAGCGACGACTTTTTCCCAAAAAGTCTTGGTTGTCAGAAAAATCTTCTAAGATTGAGTCGACACTCTTAGAATTTATTGTGACCTAATAGAAACTTCAATTTCTGAAATCGGACTCGAATTCATAGTTAATTTCAACTTGGCGCGTTTTTAGTGTAACATAAGCTACCGGGTAACTTTCAGGCATTTTTCGTGCAATGGACCTATAGTCGATTTTCTTCGAGCAACTATGAACCCACTCGACTCATTGGCAACTCTCGGTTGTCGTGAAAATCTCGATGATTCAAATATGGACATAGGGCCCCAAAACAATAGGAAAATCAGTCTAGTGCCGGTCAACAAGAATTTTCCAATTTAGTGGTATCACCCACGATTAGCCACACATCTCAGTCGAACCAGCCTATCTCTAATTTCGAATCGATTTTATGTTGTGCCGTATTGGCCTCTAAAAATGAGCACGGTCAAGAAGCCGATTCCTGGTCGAATTCTCAAGTCTTTTTGCCTTAAAATCCTTAATGGCTTCCTCAGGTAGTCTAGTTATCTCGAGAGTGATCAGTTCTGAGAACAGCTCTATAGGCACGTTAATGAAATGCCCAATTTATTTAGTAGAAGACAGGGTTGAAAATTTGGGATGTCACAGATGAAGCGTGTGAATGAAGTGAAACATGTACAGATATTGCAAATATGCAAGAAAATGCTCATACATTAATACTTTAAGAATATCACCTAATCAAATTCAAACTAAACGATACATGTACATCATAGTTCTCCTTTGGGCAATCCTATGATATACTAACATCCATTAAACCATAATGATGCTAATAACTTTAATTTGGTAATTATAAATATGTCTCGTTAAAATTTATTTGCTATTTTTGGATATACAAACAAATTCAACAAGAAATATTAATTACCAACTATTATGTCCATGAATTATAAGAAATTGATTAACCTTTAGGTTAATCCCTAAGTTCTTATAATAAATGAACTTCAATATACCCATGACATCAATAAGGATATTAACATATAAATTTCAATCATAGCATTAATTAATTATGGGTAATTGAATAAAATAATTTATAATATCAAAAATTCAAAATTCCTTAAGGTTGGGCCACTTTGGTGACTAAGAAAAACATTCTTGATTGAATTTTTATTATTGTAAAGTACAAATATTCACCAAGCACCCAAGGGCAAATCGTAATTAAAGCATAAGGGTAAAACCATAAAATTATTATTCTAGGGGGGGCAGGATAGTAAATTTGGCATCCAAGGGCAAAATGGTAAATAAACAGCCAAGACAGAATCGTAATTATTCAACATACAAAGGCACAAATATAAATAATCATCAAAGAGGGTAGAACTGTAAATATCTAGCAAACACGGAAAAAAATGTAAATAAAAAAGGAGGGTAGATATATAAATAAACGACGGAGAGGGGTAGAAACGCAATTCAATGAATAAGAGCAAAATTGTAAAAATAACAAAAGCCCATGGGCGCATGCTGAGCCCACGTGCCCACCCCACCTGCCCTTAGCGTGCGGGTGGGGTACGTGGATTCCACATGCTTGCCCTCCAGCGTGCACATAGGGGCGCGTGGCATGGGGAATCCACACGCCTGACCCTCCCGCACACATGGGGCACATGTATTCCATGTGCCTTCTTCCTCTTTCATGCTTGTTCCCCAAATTTCTCCATTTTTCCGCCCTATTTTCCATCACGACTTTCTTCATTTGGATTCCCCTGACCATCCATTCGAAAACAATCCAACAACATCAAATAACATGACTAACGCTGTTCGACAAATCTTCAATCCGTAAATCATAATATTTCAATAATCAGAAAAAATTATGAAATTTTAAACCACGCTTCGATACTAACTTCAAGCGATAACGTAATTTTATAATGCAAAAAATACAAAACACAGAATCTTTGATCTTCATGATTTTCATGATGAGAAAGATGAGGACATAACTTTATCCGTAACGATATGCTTGAAGATAATTATTGTGAAATACCAATGAAGATCAAAGATTATAACGTGAGTTTTTCACACCGTGAGTGGAGAAAGGACTAAACTCTTATATATATATACATGCAATCAAGAGATGCCTTTAATTAAAACACCTTTCAATTTTCTTGAGAATCGCATCTCTTTAGAAGAACGGTAGTTTCTCAATAAGGATTGTACCATTTCATTAAACTCATAACTTCTCATAGCCAAATGCGTTTTTAGCATTAAATAATTATTAAACAATTAATTAATAATATCATGTAGACCGCACAATAATTCTTACAGACACGTCTCGTTGATTGACTTCTATCAAAAGTGTCTTGAAGCTGGTATAAGGTAAGAGGCAACGATTTACTTATTTTCACGTAAAAAAGCGAATTATGCCAAGAAACGCAACTGCAGACACTACCAAAAAAGCAGCAAAACCTGCCAAAGAGCAGATTGGAATGGGTGTTGAGGTCTGACCTTAATATGGATGGGTTCGCATGTCCTCTGTCCAACATTTTGTTCGAAAGTGCTCGCTGTTATGTGGAGGTAACTAAAGTTTCTAACGGTAGTCGCAGTCTTGTAACACGTTTTGTTACTTGCAGAATGTGATGGGATAGCGAAGCCAAACATTGTAAATCGAGGGATAGATGTTCTTCCTTTTTTAAATATTGTTGCGGGTGCGGCTTTCCGAGGTCGAACCTGTCGACTTTTGCATGCAGTTCATTGAATGGATAGACGAGAGAGCAAAATGACCTTATTGCGAAGGCATCGGTCATACACGTATGCGATGGAAAACTGCCGTTTAAGCAGCGTACAGCTTTCGAGAGGCCTACAAAGCATTTCAGGCAGTGGACGGTGAAATCAGGTTGTCAACAGAAAACAACAGCGCGCACCTAAGTATTTACGACTCTTCTTTCTTCGTTCGCTTTCATATCCATCTTCTTTTCTATTTTGAGGTTGAACGAACTTGAAGATGCTAAGAGAGTGTGCATTACACTAAAGCGGCTCTGAATCAAGTGGTTCAATTGCTCCAAATACTCCAAAGCATTTTCTTGCCGCGATTTTATAACCACGGCAACCTCCAGACCCGCTCACCGTTTTGCTTCTCCACTTGTTGCTGCAGTTATAAAATCGCAGCAAGAAAATTTCGACTGCTGTGGAGTATGAAGAGTTAACATCTCCACCCTTAGGACCAATGGAACCACTTGGTTCAAGGCCTCTTTAGCTGTAATGCTTACCGCCTTTTTGTTCGCCCTGAAAACACAAAAGAAGATGGACATGAGGGGCAAAAAATGATTTTGGGCTAAAGAATCGTAAATACTCATCCATGTCGCTGCGTTTTTTTTTTTAACGGACGATATTCACGTCCGCTGCTTGAAATGCTTCGAACGCCTCTCGAACGCGTGTAGCCAAAGACATGATCATTAGCTATGGGTGCTTTTGTTTTTATGGTTGAAGAGATGGGTGGAATATAGAGGTTGCCCACACGGAGTTTATAAGGACGGGAAATGGTTTAAAAGGGGCTTCTGCTTTCATGCGTAAGAGTGATCTACCTGAACTACCTCGCTCTTACAATGAAAATCGCGTTGAAAAAGACGGTAAATGTTTTAACAGAGGCTTTTGTTTTCATGCTAGAAGTGTGACCTACCTAAATTCCCTTCTCTTAGAATGAAAATCATGTAAAATGGACGGTAAATAGTCTAAAGACGCTTTTGCTTTCATGATAAAAGAGTGACCTACCTAAACTCCTTCCCTCTCTTAAGATGAACCTCGAGTCTTGACTTCTGCCAGAGCGTAGTGGTGCTGTGCACTCATTGTTTTCACGGCCCGTCGGACTAAGAAGGTCACCCTTGAGGAAAGGACTCCCGAGTAGGATCATGTCCAAAATTTGGACATCATGAAGAGGACGAGGGTTCATGTGCATCAGTGAAGATTGGGAGGCCAAATGTTCGGTCCTACCATGTTGTCATAATGAAAATCTCAGCTTATATATCTTACCAATCCACGTAGCGATATCGATATTCTATTTGCAATACATTGAGACCAAAATTGTTTTTTCCTCTCCACCAAACACAAATACATATTATATGCAAATCCTTACATTGAGACCAAAATCGGTTTTTCCTCTCCACCAAACACAAATACATATTATATGCAAATCCTTTTCTACGTTACATAGCGAACATATATGGTTTGCTAAATCCAACCGGGGCGGTTGGGGTTTAGGCCCGTCCTAGGGGCTCGATCGCATCAACGACTATTCCATTACTTTAATATCTCATTTGGTTACAAGCTCCCGTTCGAGAGCTCGAAACAGATATAGGCTTACTTGGACAACTATGAATCTGGAATGGGTCACTCCCTTAGTTAGTGGGCTCGTGAATATTCTCTTGTTCACCATGGGCCTGTGTTCTGTTTCGCCCTGTTTTAGTAGGGTTTGCCCTAATGCTTTGTAGTCCTTTTGGTCTCGTGGTCTTTTGGATTGCTTTTAACCTAAAAGCAGTTTAGGTAATTGAGCATTCTAATTGAGCACAATTTAGGAAATTACCTAGATTGGTTTATTGACTCAAACAAAGATCGGTGGTGCCTGCGGCCCCGGGGGGGGGGGGGGAAGGGATGATGAGGATTATATCATTGTCATGTTATGCAAGGTTAAATGTTTGATACACATAGGGCAAATTATACCTAGTGAAGATCTCAACTATGAGAGAGAGAGAGAGAGAGAGAGAGAGATATGCCATAATCTATTGACGTGATGCAAAATGATTGTGGCCACTATGGGCCCATTTGGTTTGGCTTTAAGGAAATGTAAATGGTTTTGGGCTAAAAGAATTTTTCAAAATGTAAATAATGTTTGTTAAATTAAAATTTTGAAAGTGCATTAGGAAACAATTTTGGCTTAAATGATGATTGGAAAAATCACACTTTGTAAAACATTTTTACTTTTTAAAAAAGAAAAAAAGAAACATAACCGGCAAATTCAACGGTCAGCAGGAGAGTGGTAAGCCTCCAGCAATACTCTCGGGAGGCCAAATTTGGCTGTCGGCAAGCAAGATCTAGCGCTAGCAGCCTCGCCTAGGTCATGAACCCAAGTGACGCTGCTTGGGCCCCGCAACCTAGGGGGTTGTTGCCTAAGGTTGAGCAATCTTGGGCGAGGCTATTGGCGCAAAATTTGGCTCGTTGTCAACCATAGACAACCTTGTCGGTGGCCTCAAACCTAGCCTATGATGTCACATTAAGTAAGGATATTTACGGAATTATGATAGTTGAGCAAAGGCAAAGTTAGAAGAAAAATTTGTATTTGCATTTTGGAAATGCATCATTCCATAAGACCTCTAGACCTGTTTTGGGCCAAGACCTAATGCAATTGCATTTTCTCATGGTTGAGCAAAAGACGAATCAAATGCCATTTGCATTTACCCAAAATATTTTAGAGTCCCAAAGTTCATTTACAATGTGGAACCGAACGAAGCTGTATGTTTTCCACCGTCCCATGCCTTATTTTGTCCTTGAATCGTCTCGTCTGTGTTTTGCAATTCCAGTGCAAAAATTCAATCTCATCTTCGAGTTCATAGTTGCGTGCAAGTGCTGGATGGGCTTATGCAAATTCGCCACACACGATACGGAAGCGCGGTAGCTTCTGCCTAGTTTGGAGCCGAATAGTTTCCAAGTGCATAAAATGTGGCGACCATATGCTTTAGATAAACGTAAAAACCGAAATTATTTGAAGTCATCTTGAAAGAATCTTCCAATGTTGTTTAATTGTTTTGTTATTCGAAATAGAAGGTAAACTTAGTTTATGAAAAAAAAATTAAGAAAAATACATACATTATATAGAGAAATAACTTAGAATGTTAAATTGTAAATGTCCCAAAGAGCCTCATCTGCTATCTTTTCCCCTAACTCAAGAGGTGGTGGGGTCGAACTCCTCATCTCCCACGTTCCACAAGGTCAACACAATCGCTCTGTGGATCACTCGACTACAATCACTGATTGAGAGGTTATTAAGTAATTAAATAATTTATTAACTCATTAATTAATGCAATTTCGAAGCATCTTCCTCACCTGGCGGTGCCTCCTCTCTCCCCTTTTTGACCCCTTTTTCGCTGTGTTTCTATCATTGATGAGACCTTCCTTGCTCAAGGCTTTTTCGAACTTTGATAGAGCTGTCTCCCCCTACTTTCGTATTGACATCTCAAGATTTCGAGATCTACATGTCGTTTCGACAACCCCCTTTCGTTCTTCTTAATTTAGAACAAGCGAAATTGATTAAGGTATGCAGCATGTCTTTTGTCTAAAGCCTTGGGTGGGTGTGTATGTTGACCACACGAGCGAAAGGAGGGAGAAAGTGGGGTCCTAAATTACACATCGGGTTCTTGACAAAGTCATGCAAGGAATTAGGTTTTTGTTATCAAAAGCTTCGAGCAATCCCAATCTTTTAATTAGGAAAAGAAAGTACAACTTGATTTTAATTTTTTAATTGTGATTATGTGTCACGTTTGGGTAGGCAGTCCCCCCTGTATTTCTGGGTGCTTGTTTCTTGAGTGCCCAACATGCAAGACTATTGAAATATGCATCGAGTACTTGTGGTTTTTGACCGCACATCTTTATAGAAAGAAGACTTAGTTTGTTTTGTTTTCTTTTTTAAGGTTTTCTTGTAGATTAACGCGGTTTTGCACTAAACTAATTATGCGGTTACGTACCGACCAAAAAAGAAAAATGAGGTTACAAAATTAATTAGAGATGAGCGGTCGTTGCAAATATTATAGGTGTGTTAATTCTTAAACATAGTTCACACATCTTTTTTTTTCTGATGTGTAATTTTAATGTTAATGCTAATGGAATGCAATTAATAGCTCTTGTTTGCGGGTCATAGGATGGCAAGTCATACATGATTACTACAAACTAAAGGTGGATATAGAACCAATTGCTTTATTGAGGAAAAATGGTCCAAAAAGTCCTAAATTTATTGTGTATCAGCTAATTCAGCCCTAAACTTTTTAATTTGACTAATTTAGTTATAAGTTTTTTGACGATTTTTCAATGTAGTTGTTCCGGTGAATTTTGCCTAGAAAATTGCTTGAGGGGAAGTCAAGTCATCATTAGAGAGATCCTATGAGTAGGACTGAATTGGTAATAGTATAAAAGGCTTAGGACTTTTTGGTACTTTTTCTTAATTTAAATTTATATGTGCCAATAGATCCTCAGTAAATGATCGGTTGACCTATCAAGCAATAATTCGAACTCGATAATCTAGATAGAAATGGATTCTCGCATAACATGAGGTTGCAGAAAGCTTGCAGTGCAAAAAAAAAAAAAAAACAAAGAGTTAAGCTGTCTTATGAATGAAAACATAACGAATGATTACGAAAGAAACCATAATTGTTTTTTTGGTTGTAAGGAAAATGCCACTCATATACTATAATAATATTTGCGAGATACATAGAAGGCTTTCAAGCCTAACAAATCCCAAGTAAGTACGGAAGAGATCAAAAGCCAGAAAACAAATAAAAAAGTACCATTTTTACAAGTAGAAGTGCACTCTCATTCCTCAAGAATAGATCTAACATTGTAATTGATTGATAACCAATAACTAGATTTAGTGATGAGCACACACTGAGATCTTTCGCTCTATTTGCAATGGTTTGCGGTCCACATATTGGTTCAACATACTCATCATCATTGCTGTATAGAGATACCAACATCAAAATGTTAAAAGAATACATATCAAATACATGTAAGGAGCTCCCAAATCTATAGTTAGATCTAATTCAAGAGAGTAAAACCCCTAAAACTTGGAATAAATCTAAATCAGAAGAGAATGGCAGCCTAATCTTGGAGAGGTTGTGGAGCTACATTATGAACATCCTTTTTTGTGGTTGTCGATTGGATAAATGGCCAAACTACCTCCACATTCACCCAAAATTTCAAAAATTTATTCACACACACAAATTCCCACAACAGATCGGAGAGAAAAGAAAGATGGAAAGTTTCAAAAGAGAAAAGAGGAAGAGAGAGAGAGAGAGGGAGGGAGGGAGAGGGGGAGGGAGAGAGAAAGGTCCCTCTCTCTCCCTCAGGGAGGAGGGCACTATAGAGAGGCAATGGCTTCAAGGTAAAAGAGGGGAAATCGTAGCCTAGAGTTTAGAGTGAGTGCTTGAAAAAAACCCTAATGTACAAATCAAAACATCCTTATTTAAATTACTTTGAGAAAAATTAAATAAAATCTGACATCTTTTAGGATGAGGTGGGGAACTACAAGTGGCGCACAGAATTTGACTCTTGAAAGGTGGACACACTAACTCTGGAACCATATTAAAAAACTCAATCCAAAAGCTTAAGTTGATAGATGAAAATAGACCACATAAATATAAAGAGCATTTAAGATTCGTTATTGAGTAATGCAGGAAATATTTCAACATTTTAGGTAACTAATAAGAAAGAAATAAAATTACACATGTATAAGAGAAATCGATGTGACTAATATGTTGAAAATTGAGCAATTATTCAATGAACTAATGGACACAAAATAATCTTAACACTAAATTATCATAATAATTACTGATGTAGTTTTAAATTTTTAAATTTCACCAATATATTCTTAAATTTTCCCATGAAATTCCAAAATAATTCTTACAATTTGTGGCCAATTGTCTTTGGAAATTACAAACGTAACGTCTAGTTATTTTTACCTATTCTACGTAGTTTTTGGTCGTTGATGGCTTGTGGATCACAACATTAGTTATATCCGGTGACAATTAATTAGAAGGATTATATTAAATTTCACGCAAAGGTGCAGGACTATATTAATAAATTTTAAAAGTTTAGAAGCGAATTGATAATTTGCCCTTGAAATGATCGCAAAAAAAGAAAGATCAATTCATCGACGCATCCAACAAGTCACCGCAAAAGAATTGCTCAAAGAACCCTTTCTGCTCCCTAAAGTCGCATTAGAACGTCATTTCAAAGACGCGCACGTGTTGGGTTCGCCTGGCTTGAGTGAAGCTCCTGTCTGTGGTTCCTTGACGCGGTACAAAGACCGGACAATTTCCGGACGGCGCGGTGGAAGCTGCGTTACGATCTATTAAAGAATCTTTCCCCCACGTCTTTTGACTATGACTTCGTTGAAAATTAGGGAAGACGATTTCTGGAAACTGATGCATGATGGTTCGCTTTGTTTACTTCTTTTTGACGTCAGTCTTTTATGTTTTGTCTGCAACAAGTTCTGTTTCAAGGAATTCAGAAATTTGCATTCTAAAAACGCGCATACATCACATGACATGATGATGCAATGTTGTGAAGCGACATACTTTCATTACATCGATGGTAAAGTTTTGATCATATCAACCTATCATGTGGTGTAAGTGTTACGTAAAAGAAGTGTTGTTCAAATTTTGAATTTATCATGAAACGGGGTTCGATCTTCTATTGTATTGGCAACACGAGATGGGGCTAGATAGCTAATGTTAAAGCTTTGATTGTGGGATTTGGCATGTCGACTTTTATGATTGGCCAACTTAGGGTGTATTTGGTGACTATTCTGTTCCTGATAATAATTTTTATTCAGAAATAATTTTTTTTATTCTATTCCCAACATCAATTTTTGAATTTTTAAGACGCTTGATAACTGTTCAAATTTCTATTCTCAAGATAGAATTGTTTTTGGTAGGTTTTTAATTTTTTTTAATACCTTTATTATATTTTTCTTATATTTTTCTTTTCTTTTTTCTTTTTCATTTTCTCTTTTTCTTTCTCCTTCTTTGTGGCCAGTTGTTGGCCATGGCGGTGGCTGGCGATTGGCTGAGTAAGGTTCGATGAGCTCACTGGAGGCTCACTTTGTCTCTGTGAACCTTAGACTTGCCCAGCCATTGGCGAGGCTCGACCTCACCCAGGCGGCGCGAGGTTGGCCTTGCCTTGGTTGGGCAAGGTTAGCCTCACCTAGATCTGGCGAGGCTGAGCTCGCTCAGCCATCATGAGGCTCAGCCTCGCTAAGCCGCAACCATGCTAGTCAATCATCGACCATGGCTAAGGCTATCGACCGGTCGTCACGAAGAAGAAGAAAATGAAAGAGAAGAGAAAAGAAAAAAAGAATTAGACTTGATTCTAGGAATTATTCAAGGGAATAAGAATTAATTTTTTTCTGTTTCTTAATTCTATTCCAAATCTATTCCTAGAACAAAAAACTAGATTTTTGTTTCCGAGAAAAAAAAAATTTGTCAAATAGATTTTTGTTTTTCTTTTGTTCCTTGGAGCAAAAAAATATAATCGATTGTTTCCAAAAGTGTTACCAAACAGGCCCTTATATGTGATAGGATGTGGGGTGTGATTGACATCCTCGTACTAACGCCATTGCGTGGAATTGAGATCATATGAATGAGTAATAGATGAATAAAAGATTATTGAGTGCTCTGAAAATGAAGATTATAATCTTTAGTCGAGGTAAGTTTCTATGTTGTGGTGGATTTACCGTTTTATGTGCCACAAAAATCCAATATTTCAAATAAGTGAGATCCTCAAAGAAAATTCTATGTTAGAGCATGTTAACATATCTAGTTAGATAACCTTCATTACAAAATTTAAGTCAATAAGTATAAATGAACCAACTCTGAACTTATCCGATGTGGGACCTCGTCTATACCTCCTCACGCATGTACCTCAAGGGTTAATAAGGTGTAGCTGTAGATGTATAAATGATATCAAATGTGATATACTTTTTTCCTACTTTTGATCTGGCCAGTTATTCCATCGTGTTTACGCGATGTATTTGCAACTTTAGATTACGTAGGTCTCACGAGAAGCGCAACGATTCGAATGCTAGCATTGACCGGGTGTGGATACACTCGGAATCGTGATAGATTTGTTTAAGCCAAGGAATTACTATTTCTCAATTTGAATTATGCGCATTTCTATTAGAAAAATATCCACGTTGCTTGGGTACGACGAGCGGCTTGTCTGTAAAGTTGAAACTTTTACCTATTTTCTGACTTGGCGTGTCCATGGACACTCCAAAGTTCTCCTAATTCATCAAATCCAAAGCACCCCCAAATTCCCAACATGGACTTACAAACCGCGGGGCCCATCCTACCCAAAAGAAGCAATTCAAAAGAAATATGATTATTCTGATTAATGGACTCCATTACTAGGTTGGAAAACCATGATTGTACTAAAGATGTAGTTCTGTTGGATTTTCTTTGTTAGGATAGTGCTTATGCCGATTGATCACAATTTGCAAAGATCCCACGATTATGCAAAGACGCATTTCAAGCTGTCCCAATAAATGTCTAATGCTATATAGTAAATACACTCGCATGGGAAAAGAAAAATAGGTTTAATTAGATAATGGGGAGAGAGAGAGAGAGAGAGAGAGAGAGAGAGAGAGAGAGAGAGAGAGAGAGAGAGAGAGAGAGAGAGAGAGAGAGATTGATTTTGTCACGAAAAGTTCGGCTATTTGAGCATTTTTCGCTTTAATAATTCAAACTGTCTTCTAAAGGGGACATGAGTGGGTCACGCATTACCAATTCTTAATATTAAGCAGATCAACTTCCTAGAGCAGTGGTAGGGAATTCGGGGCAAGACACGATTTTGCTAAATCTATAGTGTACAACTTGAGAAAAAGATGGAACACGGGGAAAGCTAATTTATTCCATGATTATTTTTGCTGAATCTTACACATTAATTATTGGATTTGGGGACACTGTGAAATGCATTTTATGTCTTACACATTAATTATTGGATTTGGGGACACTGTGAAATGCATTTTATGTCAAAGTGAACAAAAAAAAAAAGAAGACGAAGAAAAATCTATCCATTTGCAACGAACGTAGTCCAAGATGGATGCCCAATTTGTGGGTTCTTGTTTCAATTCTCAGCTAACTCTTTTTAATAAATGGCACTCGCATGGCATAAGTTATTTATTTCTATTTTTCACATATTGAACAGCTTCGTTTCATGTCTCGTTTCTTAAATAAGCAACCGTTATTTTTTATTTTTTATTTTTAATATTAGTTATGAGATAGAAGAAGCAGAGAATTCTAGCTGGAGTGTTTCGATTCAATCCCTTCATGTATTTTTGAGTCGAACATTCAAGCATAGATCTTTTATTAAGATGGCGCATTGATATGTATATCATGATATATGTTTTCTCTCCCATTCGTAATCAGCTTTTTATTTTGGAAGCCTTTGACAACAATCATGTTGAAAAAAACGAAGGATGTAACGATTGAAAAGAAAAATTAAGGACACGCGTCTTTCATTGGAGAGAGATTTGCTTCAGTGGAAAATAGACTGGAAAGATTTTCTTAAAAAATAGATGGCTATGTACATGGGAGATGTTTGCTTCACGCAAACAGCTAAAAGCAAGTTTGCTTTGTCGCGTGGCTTTAAAGACTCCTTCTTCCATTTTAATTACAACCCTCCATCGTCATCTTCATAACCCCCAAAAACAACGAAGAAACCAGGCAAACCAAACCCTAAAAACCCGGCTCGTTGCTCTTTCATCAAACTCCCTCATCTCCTCCAAATGACCCCACAAACTCCCACCATCCGATCATAAATCCACTCGAAGAGATGAGCTCAAACCCTAGCTCGAGTGCATCCGCCAGCGGCGAGATCGCCAGCACCGCCGGTGGCGGAATCGGTGGACCCTGCGGAGCATGCAAGTTCTTGAGGAGGAAGTGCATCACGGGATGTGTTTTTGCGCCCTACTTCGACTCGGAGCAAGGAGCGGCTCATTTCGCGGCAGTCCACAGAGTTTTCGGGGCGAGCAACGCTTCGAAGCTGCTGCTGAACATCCCAGCCCACAGGCGGCAAGAAGCTGTCGTGGCGATATGCTACGAGGCCCAAGCTCGCCTTCGAGACCCTGTCTACGGATGCGTCGCCCACATCTTTGCTCTCCAGCAACAGGTAATAAACTATTTACAAGAATCAATCCAATTTTTCACCTGGATTGAATCACCGATTCTTGTTCCAAGTGGTTGACTTTTTTCTTTTCCTGGAAGAAAGAAATGATCGAGTCTAACAATACGTAGACTGACTAGTTTCTGACATGATCAGGATCATTAGCTTCCTAGGGTTGCAGAAACTGAAACTCGAGAAAGAAGAACCATTGGGAAACGGCGAACATTTAGAGCTTGCCGTGATATATGGCATGAGCACTATATGCTTCGCAGAAACCCAGAAAATTTTTCCTGATTATTGAGTTATACAAATCATGCGGTCGGCGGTTACTACGAGTGCGTGAGAGTCTGTGTGCTGTCATCAGAGCGTACTAAGTTTCAGTGTTTCACGTATCTCGTCTTTTCACGGTTATTAAGGAAATGGTCGGTTTCAACGTCCGGATAGGTTCGCCAGAAAACCATTGTGCTATCATTAAATGTCTTCTTCTCTCTCCTTTAGGTCACCTTTCTTGTCAAGATAATCCACTAACTCAGCCGAGTCAACGTCTTTGAGGTTCAAGTGCAACATTGTACTCTCTGGATATCTGCCATCGGTTTTCTTTCCCTATTTCGTTGGTGCACGTAAAATGATCTGCGAAGATATCCTACCGCTCTTATGCCCTCTTTAATGCCTGGTCTTTTTCTAACATCACACATTTTACGTTGTTTATAGTCATGACACATACCGAATCCTTCATTAATGACTTTTGAGATGACGTCTTTCTTGCGATCGATTGACTCATTGGTTGTTTCAAGATTTTGATAGCATCCTGAACATGAGTTATTTAGAGTTTTTCACTTACATATCCTATGCTACGGAACGCACGCTTGCACGAGAGCTAGCAGAAGTTACTATCTGATTATGATTGGTGATTATTTTCTTCTATTACTGGGGAAAAATAAAGAATATAGTTAGCTTTTAAGCCTTAGAGAATGCCTTGGAGAAGGCCCGGAAGAGGCTAGGGTAAACTTTATTACGGTATGTATCTAATTACTGAAGTTGTGAATATTATGCTGCTTTTAGATTTAGATAAGGCATATATATAATGCACATTTAAAAGAAGACTATAGTCGCCAAGAGAGATATTAATGACTGTGTTTGGGGGTGATGGCATGCATTCATCCAAAAGTTTATAAAGAAGACATATTTTTGGGTTTATAAATATAAAAAATTTGAGACATGTCAATTACATAAATATAAATTTTTTTTATTGAATTTGGTTTATCAAGTAATTTGGTAAAGATAGGTGGGTTATTAACTAAAGTGTTTATTGAGCAAGTACCACCAAGATTGAGTCTTCTAGATCAAGCAAAACAATTCAATTTCAAGAATTTGTGAGATTCACACTAATACCTAATGGAAACATAATTTTTTATGGCTGTGTCCCCCACATGGTCTCTAGAACAAATTTATACAACATTTTCTTGTGTTTATTAGAGAGGGAAAATGTTTAGTTTCTGGTTCGAACATGAGACTACAAATTTCAGAATAGGATAAAATGTTATATCCGGCAATTTTATCTTACAACCAGATTTTGTCATTACTGACTTAATGGTAATTGACAAACCTAGAAGTTTCCTTACCCAAGGCCTGTCTAATTAACTCTAAGCATATGATCTTCCTATGTACCCAGGTGGTAAACCTACAAGCTGAGCTCTCATATGTACAAGCCCATCTTGGACCACTAGAGCTACCGACGCAACCTCTGCCACCCTTTCTTCCAATGCAGTTGCCGGTGGCGCCACATTCTCTCTCTATAGCTGACCTTCCAATTCCGTCGGCCTCGCCATCCATGCCCGCCCAATATGATGTATCGTCACTTTTTGATCCGACGGTGCATCCATCTTCATGGGCTGCTGGCACGCTACTGCGAAGGACAATTGATCCACGTCAATTCAGTGGCGGCAGCTCATTATCAACCACCATGGTCGAAGGAGAGGGTGATCTTCGAGCATTGACAAGTGAATTTTTCAGCACACAATGCCCTCCCCGAATGCCTGATACTTCACCGACGCCGTGCCCCTCTAGAAAAGACAAACCTTGATGATGGATGGGACGTTTGTTCAAAGCATTGCATAGCTCATACAAGCAACAACGCTTTTTTCCCATCTTGTTCTTGTCGTAGCAATCACTTCAGTAAGTGATGATACTAGTTTTTCTTTTTTATAACTTTTTGGTATTTGACTTAATTCTGTGCCTATTCTTTTAGAAGAGTTAATTAGGAGTGTATGAAATCAAAATCGGTTGTGTTGCGTTAGCCCCATGTTGCACCAAAGAAGCATAACAAGCAAGAAAACGTTTTGAATTATGCTAAATATATCAGAACTGATTTACGAAATGAGTGTTCTAAACCACGAGGTAAACTCTTTTTGAGTGCTGACTATGATCCACTTAATTAAATTCCCGCTTATAATTTCCATCACATGGTATGTTAGTTATAAATTTCAAGTTTTGTATATATAGTATCATCCAAAAGTTTTCTTTCTATAGATTGGAGGGCATGGAAGTGCCGTCTCCTGTTTTGATAAACTGTAATTGGAGGCAGATTTATTCTCTTGAATGTTTTCTTCAACAACTCTCTCTTTTGCCGGATCACTAGATGTACTTTTTTCTTTTCAATATGAGTTATCATCACATCCAATCAAAAAGAGCAAAACACTTACACTAAGCACCTCTCTCAGTCTCTATCTCTATCTCTGCCGCTACTCAACAGTTTGCCATCTCAATTGCTATTGTCCTTTCAATTTGGTTGATGGCAACCTTCTTCGGTGGCGACTGCGACTTAGCTGGCTGTGATGGCGGCAGGAGACGTGGTGACCGAGAGCACAACAGCTAGAAACCTGCGAAGAGTGGGGGAAGAAGGGGAGGGTTTTTGGTGGCAATCTATTGTTTGCTGTCTCTGTAGTCAATACAAATGAGCGACACAACAAACGAGAACATCTAATTGGACCGTGAATCTGCATTCACTATCACTGCATTCAATGCTACGTCCATTTGCTTTTGCTGAAAATGAACGATCTGAATTTTTTTTTTTTTAAATGATCGTTTGTATCGGCTATAAATGTAAATGAATAAAATTTATTTTCATTGTCCGCTGTTGACACCTAAATATTTAGGATTAAATTGCATAGTAATTTGGGGATCAATTTGACCCTAACAAAAATGATTTTCACCTTACCTAGTTATGGACATTATTTGCATCTACTAAGTTTTGTTTTATTTATTTTTCTTACCCTATTTTCGGATAATCATAAAAAAAAAATAAAAAAAAGGGGGCCATAAGGACTGGGCCTTCATGCCCAGTCCCCCCTTCTTCTTTTTCTTTCCCCACATGAACCCAGGGCCCAGCCATTTTTCCTCAACCCGGCCCGGCCTCTCTCTTCCCCTCCTTCCTCCTTCCTTCCTCTTCCTTGCAACCCACGCGCATAGATCGACGATAGAGGGAGCATGCCTTCAATGTAATAGAGTAGGCGGTGTAGAGCAGAGCAAGTGGGCAGCTGAGGGGACACCAGTTCGACCACACCAAGGCCGGTCGAAACACCAAAGACCAGCGGCCGAAGCTCCGTCAACCAGCCCCCTCCACCTATAAATAGGGCGTTGGGCGAAGGCGAAAGGACGCACGAAGAAAGAGAGACTGAGGGCAGCGAGCTCGACGACTTCCCCTTAGAGACATCGGGGGAGGCTTGAGAGCGAGCAAACTTGAGAGGGAAGGGAGAGAGTAAGCTGGATATGAGAAGAGGAAGGCCAAATCTGAGGCTAGTGAGAGAGAGATCTGAGATAAAAGAGTGGATCTGGAGGGTGGAGGGCGACATCTAAGAGAAAGAGTTCTCTCTTGGCCAAATCATGAAGACCCTTGCCCTCGCGAGACCTCTGCTGCGTTGCTGCCGCCTAACGTCATTTGTTGTTGCTTTGGCATCGCCTGCAACACTTGGCCTAACGTCGCCATTTTTCAGCCCCCGACGCTATCCTTGCATTAAGCTGATCCATGTTGCTGCTTGCCGTTGCCGCCTCTCTCGCATTTCAGCAAGAGCGTGCCCTCAGTCGCAAACAACAAGCTTGGCCTAACGCTACCGTCGTGCAACCACCGACAACAAAGCCTACTCACGTTGCTCCCTTCGCCACCCACACCCATAACCTTCGTCAACCCGCTACCAATCTGGCTCATGGCGCCACCTCGACTGAGAAAACTTGGACCAACCGAGCTGTTGGCTGTGCCATTGCGATAGAGAGGTCTGGGCTAGTTGTCATTGCCTACGGCGGTCGTCTCCGTCAGGGCTCGTGGCAAAGGAGTTGAGGGGGCTACAAACCAAGTCAAGAACAGGTTGTATTCGAGTAGGGTTTCACTTGTTTAGGTCGGCTGGGTTCGATTGTGTAAGGGTTTGTTTTGCATAGGCTTTGCAAAGTTGTTGTGGCATCCTAATTTTTGAGTTCTGTTTTCGATTGAATAAGCTGGGCTTTTCATCGACGCACCTATAGTTCTTTTCTCTGAGCTGATCACTCATGAGATAACTAGTTTATCAGGTGAAACCGTTAAAGGATTTTAACGTAATAGACTTGGGAATTCAACTAGAAATCGACTGCTCGACCGTGCTAATCTGCAAGGGTCAATACGGCACTGTCAAAATCGATCAGAGATCAGAGATAGGTCGGTTCAACTGAGGTATGTGATTAGAGTATGGGTGATTCCACCTAATTGCAAAATTCTTGTCGAACGGCACTAAACCGATTTTTCTGTTATTTCATACCCTATGCCCGTATTTGAAATCTCGAGATTTTCACGACAACCAAGAGTCGCCAATGTGTCGAAGATGTATAATGTGGCTCGAAAATAATTGACCACAAGTCAATCGCACCAAAAATTCCTAAAAGCTACCCGGTAGGCTAGGTCACGTTAAAATCGCGACAGATTGAAATTAACCGCGAATTTAAATCCGATTTCAGAAATTGAAAGTTCTGTCATGTCAGAATTCATTTTAGGAATGTTGACTCATCCTCCGAATATTTTTCTGCAGACCAAGATTTTTGGCGAAAATTCAAACTAGGGCCGTTTTTTACCGGAAAAATCAGAGGACCGTTTTTTACCATATTTTTGGGATTCAAGTTAGTTTAATTGATGAGGAAAAATCATTAGAGGGACAATGGCACCTTGACTAAATTTATAGGCTTTGATTTGAGCTCAATTGAAGGAGAATTGAATTGAATTGAAGGCCAAATGTACAAAATTCGTAGGCCAAGGGGGGATCAACCTTTTGGACCATTTGAGAGACTTCTTGAGGAAGCTTGGGAGTGGATAATGGCTGAGGATGATGGCTGAGCAAGTGGGGCATATTGGATGTGCTCAAAGGGGACAACTTTGGTTTCTAAAAGGCTTGGTGGCCCCCTCCTATCTTCAACAGCCCCTTATTCCTTCTTGAAGCCCCACTTTATCCATTGTTGAAGCTTTACAAAGCTTGAGAGAACCAGAGAAACCAGCCCTCACATCTCTCTCTCTCCCCTCTTCAGCCCCAAGCAAATTCGTAGCCTTTTCTCCCATGTTTTCCTTCTCTACCTGTTTCTACTCCAGCTGACCTTCTTGTGAAAAGCTGAGTTGATTGTTGCCTTCCCGTGAGAATCAGCCTTCGTGCCACCCACAATTGCGCTCAGAAGGCCCAAAATCGTTCAAGAGGACCCGGCTGCTCGCCGAACGGAGCCGCCAGCTGACCCGTCGGCCGGCCATCAGAAACTGCTCGCCAGTCCATCGATCCGCTTGGCAGCCTACACTGCTTCGCCTGTTTCACCCGTTTCAGCCATTTTCCTCACATTTCGACCCAGCCTCCACCCATCCCAGCCACCAGCAGTTCCCCCTCAACCCTTAGGTGCCGCCGGTCGCCGGCCAATCCCTCGCCTGAGCTCCGGCCAAGACCGTTTAGCTCTGTTCCTCCTCTGGCAGTCTAGTTTTTAGTGTTTCAGTGGGAGTCCGAGTTTGTGGTTGTTGTTCCAGCCCCAAGACCACCTTGGATCATCATGGTAGAGGTCCCCAAGCGTAGCCTCCATCGTCGCCGCCATGTCCGTGTCTCCGGCCCGTTTAACGAGTGAGTTTAGCTCCTAATCCTTTGATTAGTGCCTAAACTTGCTTAGTGTTGGTTTAATTAGTATTGATTCTAGTTTAGGAGGTTTAATTAAGCTATATTAGTCCTAAAATAGGTGGTTAGATGAATGGCTAAGATTAGTTTAATTTAATCTTGTTTTATATACTTAATTATGGCTTATGTGCTTAATTAAGCTTGGTTAACTTTAATTGATTAATTGCTTGCTTTAATTAGTGTTTTTAATGAATTTTGGATTTAATTTATTAGTTATTTAATTGTGAAAATTCACTGTTCACGTGCACTGTTCACCAGAGAATGAAAAGTGCCTAATTTCATGTATTTTGATCTTATGAGGTGATTTGAGTGTATAAATGCATGGGCATCCGCATGAATCAAGAGATTTTCACAAAAAGGGAATAATGGATTGTCCAAGGGACATTGGAGATGGACCGCTTTTATGAGAGAAGGATTTGAGGAGGTATGTTTGTGTGATCGCTAAGTTGAACCGTCACCCAACATAAGTTTGGGGGCGATACCCGGCAGGAGTCGAAAGTCGGTCGCAGTAGATTCTGGACCGATGTCCCTTTTTGGGAAATCGTCTGAACAGGAGTTTTAGACGTAGCCGTGCTTGACGAGGCGGGACAAAGCCCGATATTTTTATCGGTAGCCCGGCTGGAGTCGGATGATCGCTGACTGGGAAGTTGGCCATGGCCAGGAGGTCATATTTAACCGGATTGTCGACTGGGAAGTTGATCGGATCGTTGATGGGGAAATTAGCCGTACCGTCAACTGGGAGTTGACCGTGGCCAATGGGCAGTAAGAACTGGAACACGAGTGAGTGTTGAAATGGTTCGGCCTTATTATGAGGTAAAATTATGTGGTATGGTATGGGATGTGTCATAATGATTTCTTTTTATAATCGGGACCCGTGTGATCGATTAATACATGATAGTTGGTGCACTAAAGTGCAAGAGCGTATGAGAATCATGGCATCATTAGTTTCAGTTATACATGTTGATAACATTGTTTATGGCACATACGCATCAATTGATAACATGCAAGGTGTGGCAATGGCCAGGTGAGATCGCTTGTGGAATGACTCGTATGTGATTGATGAACTGCATCATCTAATGACCATGTGCATTGTGTGTATTGTGCTGAGATTCAATGTGCAGGGTATGACATACCAGGTAAGGTTGCATGCGTACCGACTATGTAGTTAGTGGTTGACCCTGGCTATTATGATTTGTTGATTGTTGGTTGTTAGTCTTTGCTTTGTTTGTGGGGTGGTTTTAGAGAGATACCCCGAGTTAAGTTAGTGTCCTAACTGGGAGCTTAGGGGAGGACTCGCTGAGATTTTAATCTCACTAGTATTTGTATAACCATTTTCAGGTCCCTAGTGTGAAGAACCAAGAGCTTGAAGCGGAAGGGTCAGGAGCATGGATGGCTTAGTAGTTCTTCTTGGAGATAGATCTCTTGTACATAAACCTTATAGTTGGCCTTTGTGTATAAACTAGTTTGTTTATGAAAAGTGTTTTGGTGAAAATGGTATCCTACTTTTCTATCACATATTTTTGTTGTATGGGATTTTATTATACGCTTCCGCATGTGAAATTAAAATGAAGGGTCGGCGATGAGTCCTGGGACATCGCTTTCTATCGACCAAGGAAGGGGTTGTTGCGTGCCCGGGGTTCGGGGCATGACAGTTGTGGGTCTATTTTGTTTATTTAAATTACGGGCTTAAAATGTTTTTTTAAAAGAAAAGAGAGGAAGCTCTGGTTGGGCCACGCTTCAAGCCTATCTAGGTCATTGGCTTTGAAAGGGCTAGTAAGAACACCTAGAGGGGGGTGAATAGGTGTTAAAAGAAATTTTCGCAAGACTTAATGAAAGTAAATCGTCTTTAGAAGATAATAAACTGAAGATGTAATCAGTTATAAGCAGATATATAAAGCTGCGAATTAAAGTAAGTAGTTCAGGGAAAGAGATTAGAGACACAAAGATTATAGTGGTTCGACTTAAATCAAGCCTACGTCCACTCTCTCGTATTGACAACCCACTGGCTGAATTTCACTACGAACAAAAAGAGATTTTACAGTCTCACATCATTGACTTCACGGTGTAGAAACTCTACTACACTCTTTTAGAGTTTCACAAGTGTTTGATCTCTCTTTTGAGTACAAGTTAAGCTCAATGATTGAAATAGCAAAGAACTAAGAGCTTCAGACTTTGAAATTTTTCTTTCACGCACACACTTGAACAACTTGAGAGTCTTCCTTATATACTCCTCCATGCCTCTACAACCATTGGCATTTTCCAAATGAGTTCTTCCAATCTACCCATTGGACATAATCAATCAAAGAGATCTCGAGTCGTTTAAGAAATGTGATGATAGCCCATCAATCATGTTCGCCCATACAATCAGAATCTTGGTTTCCATAAGTAAAACCTTCCAAGTATACTTCGCCTTTCAAGAGATCTGATTATCCGAATTGATTCCAATAAGAATAATTGATCACAATGTGCTATCTCCAGCCGTAAGATCTTCCACAAATCATACGAACTGAATCCTTGAGGTTAAACTCGCATCTGGATAAGTCTTCTCTTATCGGTCTGGAATTTGTCAATGTGGTCATACTTTGAGATTAAAGTCTAGCAATCTTCAGACTTTGACTGTAGAGTCTGGAGTCTTTCAAACTATAACACTTGAGTCTGCAAGTCTTTAGACTAAACTTTTTAGAAAGGTTTTGTCAGCTTTAAAACAATTAAGGAGTTTTCTCTAACAGGCTTCAACAATCCGGGTTGGTCCCAACTTGGGAATTCGACCCGGATCCGTATTTATATAATATAGTATAAATTATTTTAATATAAAAATATTTTAATAATAAAAATAAAAAAACTAATAATTTATTTTTCAAAAATTAGAAAAATCCAAAAATATTTTACATTTTTCCAAAATTCAGAAAAAGTGAAAAATGATTTACATTTCCAAAAAAAATAGAAAAAACATAAAAGATGTTTTTTTTTTTTTTTTTGGGTTAATACCTGAAAACCCCCAAACCGGTACACCCGTGACAAATTTACCCCAAACTATTTTTTTGACCACCAAAAACCCCAAACTAGTATACTTTTGACAAATTTACCCTAAACTGGTACACTTGTGACAAATTTACCCTATGTTAGTTTTCGTTAAATTTTATTGTCAAATTATTAATTTAAATGACACGTAACAATTGACTAGTATACCAATTTGGGATTTTACGATCCGTTTGTCACAGTTTACAATTTTTGTGATTTTTTTGTGGTATTAATCCAATTTAGCGAATGGTATATTTGTCACAAATTTATTAGTTTTTAGTGTTTTACGGTCAAATAAATTATTTTGGAGTAAATTTGTCATAAATGTACCAGTTTTGGGTTTTTATGGTCAGTCGGGGTAAATTTGTCACAAATGTACCAGTTTTGGGTTTTTCATGGTCAAAAAAATAGTTTGGGGTAAATTTGTCACAAGTGTACTAATTTGAGGTTTTTCAGGGTATTAACCCTTTTTTTTTTTTTTTACTTTCTACACATACATGGAAAAATCCTTGAAAACCAAAAAGCCTTAATGTTTATATAAGATTAGATACCGGAAGGACATTAATGATTAACTAGTGTAATCAAGTCATCGATCGTAATTTCTTTGATTACGCAGGAGTGAAACAATTCTCCCAATATTTTGCTTGGGTTCCTAATCAACCCACCTTAAATCAATTAGTGGTGACTCATATTTGAAATTAACTTGCAAGTTAAAAACTCAAACTATAAGTCGTGAATTGGTGGGCTTGGGAAAGTCCGCGCTAAGCCTAAATACTTAGCGAGCCATTAGCCTAGGGGGCGTCGAAAAAGGAGGTCGTGACAGCTTGACGACTCCATTAGGGAAAATCTCTTGTGTACTTAGGCCTTTTTATCTTGTTTAAATGCTTCGCTAGCTTGGGTTTTTTTTTTCTTTTGTGTAGGATAATAGCTTAGAGATTAATTTTACTTTCGTTAAAATAGAATGTTTTGTGATTATAAACTGCTATGCATATTTTAATTTTTTAGCACTACACGTGGCACACACAACCTAGCCGCCGGACCTGGGTTGTCATAGGATATTTTAGGATGGTGTTAAGAAAGATACGCCTTGAACACGAGACTGCGATGTAGAGGTTGCCCTTCTTTTCCCCGAATTTCTTTAGGTAGAACCGAGATTAAGAATGTAGGATGCCAATGCGAGACTGCGACGAGCAGACACCCTCTTAATTTCTCTAAACCTTCTTAGTTAGACATCGAGCCGCACATATCATGCGCATGTCTATGTGCTTGCCATTTTCTTTAAAAGTAAGGTGATTTATTTACCTTTTTTTTACTTAGTTTTTTTTATTGGCCGATGGCAATTTAGGTTGGTTTTTCGGGTTCCAGTTTATATGCAATGGGAAGAGATGATATCCAATTTATTCTTGCCCCTAAAGCAAAGCTCTTCAAATGATGGGGTCAATTGGACCAATTTGCCCAAAAGCGCATGAAAGCCAAAATCAGTCATCTTCTATCGTTGTTCCAAATCCCTATTCATCCCAAAGTCCAAATAGGCAATAATGCATTTTTGGTGCCCTAAGACTTCCACTTTTATGTTTGGTACGTTCAAGCTAACCCTAACTTTGGAAGAATACAGCATCACTATTGGAATACCTCTCGAGAATAAGCTTGTCAGGCCACCAACAGGTATTGACCCGCTGTGTGGGTTAGCGCAACTTTTAAGAACTAAAATTCATGTTGTGAGGCAAATTCTTGAAACCAACCATAATACCTGCCCACTAGTATTTTTGATTGATTGTTTTGAAATCAACCTATGATCTAAAAAAGTGAGATTTTCCTTCTAGCCTTTTTCAGGTTCTTCATTTTCCCTAATAAAAAAGATGCCATAAGTCAGTCGATGGCATGGGTGGTTGATTAGATCTTAAGGGGGGAAAATTATGTCAACATGATTTTAGCCGAAACATTCCCATCCCTTAATCGTTTTAAAGAAAACCCGGAAAAAATTATGTGAGCTTCCCTAGAAATTTTACAAGTCTGGTTCTTTTCTCACTTAAGTGAAGTTGGATGCCTCATGCAATTATCTGAAATACATGATTTTGAAAATCCACTATAGAGATTTGTGGTTCTAAGACCACACATTCCCAACCAAAGTTGCTTTAATTGGATAAATTCCCTAAAGGACCCCACTCTTGAGGTATTCTTGTGGTGTGCTGGTTGGTTCACGAAAAGAAAGCTTACTTTGCTTACAAACGTTGCAATCCGATCTCGTTGCTCGGCCTCACTGGTGCCACTTATTTTTACCCATATAGGGTGGCGCGTCAGTATGGAGCCTTTCAGGAGATCCCGCCGCCTCTCAAAATGAAGATCTCTCCACTTTTTTTCACCCATAAAATCCATAATTACGCATTTGAGATTCACATTATCGAGGATACATGGAGCAAGTGCTATCGCAAAAGGATCGTGTCATCTGAAAGGCTTGAGGGACGGGAAGAAGCCCATCACCCCTCTAAATCCTACATCCATAACCATCGTATCCCGATAAGATCGCAACCGTTGGTCCTTGACCTAACTAGCAAAATCAGTCAGCATGAACAAGTTGAGCATATGCGAAGGGGCTTGGAAATAAGCTAGGTACATGTCTCAAAGCCATTCCAAGAAAGCAAATAGCTTCGCAAGACCAAGGTTTTCCGTCACATATAAAATAACAGTCACGTGCCCATAATGTCAATGTTTTGAAAGTTTTGTTCCTAGTCCCATTGTTTAGGGACTTTCATTTAATGTCTAGTATTTCGTTCTGTTATTTTAATTCCAAGTTTAGATGTCAGAAATATGCTATCTACGAAATCCTCTTTTGATAAATAAAAATAGCCGGACCGTTGTCATAGGTCAATCTTTATTTATTCTCGTGCACATTCATTTTTTTACGTCATTAGGTGATTATGAATCGCTAACCATCAGTTGCTCGCAAATGGCCTCAAGCAATGGTGGCTAATCAGAGTGATGTACAAAATCACCTTGTTAATATTGAAAATGGCATAGGACAAATGTCCATTGTCCTTCGACAACTCTCGAAGCAAATGGAGTCCACTCAGGCTAAACCCAACCCCGTAACTGCTCTAAACACACTTGTGACACCTGCGAACTTGCCAAAGGATGACCAACAGGACAGACACTTTGCAAGGATCATGAAGAAGTTGAGCTAGCTGCAAGGTCAAGATCCCATTGATCTATCTAATTATGTCACTGTTAAAATTCTAGAAGAGCTCAAAGTGTCCGAATGCAAGGGGTACGCCAATGCCTCTTGCCCAGAGCCCTACTTACCAATCATACCAATCAAATTTGACTAGCCCCGCCTTGCGGTGGTATATTGTAAGGAGGATTACTCTCCTTAAGACTTGGGGGGAACTGACCAATGCTTTCCACCAAGAATATAATGTTGACATCAACATCGACATCACCTCGCCTCACGAAGAGCCGACAGTTGCAGAGATGAAGGATAATAAGTTCTTAAGGACACATGCCGCGTCAGGGAGGAGCCCGATTGCCCAGTTTGACTCGCAGCCAACAGAAGGAGGATTGATTAGAGAAAAAAATTGATGTAGCCTTGCATGATAAATGGACTACCGAGTAGTATCCTATTAAAGAGAAGCTTCCTACTAAAAAAGACAAGGAGCTCGCGGACGAGGTCAACACTATAAAACCTATTCCAAACCGGGGCACGGCTGTGCAGCTTCCTAGGCTTACCATAAGAGTCAAGACTATATGTCAAGACTAGGTGTCAAGAAAACGAATGGCTTTACTCAAGATGTCAAGACTAGATGTCAGGACTAGGTGTCAAGAAAAGAAAGCTTAAGAAATCCGAGCTAATGCTTGCCACTAAACGTAAGCAAAATCTAGCAGCCTATGAGCTGTCACACCAAGGCTTTGAACATCGCCCTTGGTACATTCCCGAAAACTACCAATGTTATATAGATGAGGTCAGCCGTTCATCGAATAACTACCTCCCACCCACGCATAGGGTTCAAAGCGTGTTAGAAGGGAGAAGACTTGCTCTTCGAGGCTTATCTCCCAATGGGCTGCTAAATTTATCATCGGACCATGAGGATGACATAAACGCTTCATCCTTGATTGGAAATTTCGACCCCGAAGAAAGCAATGAAATGATCTCAAAAGAATCTAGCCTCCCTATGAAGTAGCAGAATTCATCACCATATTGAATGGAATGTCGATGCAACGGGAGGACTAATCGCCTAACCAAGATACAGCGGGTCCATCTTGCCTCCATAGGATTACGATTCCCAGAGGAATGGGAGTACCTATGTCATGCCTCGACCCGCTCGAGACGCACGACAACCGGTGCTTGTCGTCATTCATTTCCTTTAGGTCATTCAATTGCGACATCCCAGGAGGCGTCGCCGATCCAATCGCTTTATTCAATTAAATACGCAAGCGGAAGCAAAAACAATTCACCCAATCAACAAATAATGATAGTTTTAACCACACTCATATATATACATATGCATTAGACGATTGTCATATTATACAAACTATAATCAAAACAACTTAAACACACCAAACTAAAATTAGTTGCTCGCCACATCCAATTAGTCTACAAGTGCGGCCACGACCTTTACCAAAAAGGGGTTTGAGGTAAACCCAACACCTCTAGTACTATGGGAGTAGTCCAAAAGGTATTACTAACCCCATTACCACCTAACTATCTATGAGCTCCAGAATCCAGGGTTCTGGCTCGATGATCATATTGGGATCATCCGGATTCATGGCATCCCAGTTGATGCCTCCCCCTAATCCTCCGACACGCGGAGGTCCATTAAAACCGCAGATGGGACAGTGCCTCTCATCTCTTACCCAAAAATACCAAGTTACAAAATGATGAGCCACTAGATTAGGAGATCCTTCATCGACCCAAACGGTCGTGACGTAGCACGTGTAACGCGTCCGACCTATCAGATACTCAGTGACCTCCTGGCTATGCTCTACAGGGAGTCCGAATCGGATTTGGCAAAAAAGCTCAGTTATTCTTAAGGCCTGTAAACATTCAACAAACAACAGTGAGATTAAGCTCAATGAGTGAACTTCCTAGACCTCGCGTAGGGAAGCCGTTCATCTTAGAAACGCCCTAAACATGCAATTCCTCTAGCGATAGCAGATCAATAGCAAAGTTTCTCTTGTTTTGCCCTAACTATTTACATGAAAGCATATCCACTTATTCAAAGCCATCATTGACAATACATAAGCAATTCTCATAACACTTTCCATGTTCCTGATCAATCATACAAATGCGCAATATAGTATAGTCATGCGTCTATGCCATGCAATAACCCGTACATGATCACAAATACATCTCATGCACTTTTCACACAACCATGCCCAGATTATTACGGCCACTCAGGACCTAAGGCCAACCCAAAGGTTTGTAGTCATTCGGTGTAACCGGGCATCGTCTCGCCCCATCGGGCATGGCATTGTCCCGCGTTTAGATGGTACTCCTATAAGGAGCTTCGTTCCGAAATCTATCTACGAACGGCATCTCGTTGACTTGGGGGCATCCGAAATTAATTAGGTATCGTCCCACATAAATGCATCAGGATGGGTTCTTTACCCCGCGTAAACGTATCAAGGTCTTTAGGTGATCACACGATTCATTTCATATATTTCTCATTAACCAATGTGATGCCCATGCAATATGCAACAACCTATGCCATATGCCATCATGTCACCCGCGTGCCTCATATTATATCATATAAAAGTACCACCTAACTTCACAAGTTCATATCATATAAGTCACTCATCAAAGTAGGATAAAGTCATTGCAATTGAACATAAATCATTATATTCACTTATCACATGTCATCATAAACTGTCCAATAATTCATCTCTTGTTAACATAACACATCACACTTCACATATAACACTTTAATAGCTTATCACATAACTACTCATTGATAAATTGCTATAACCTATCGGCTTAAATTATGATAAGTTATCGACAAAAACATGATAAGCTATCCACAAAAACATGATAAGCTATCGACTAGAACATGATAAGCTATTGATGAAAACATGATAAGTTATTGGCTAGAACATGATAAGCTATTGATGAAAACATGATAAGTTATTGGCTAGAACATGATAAGCTATCCACGAAAACATGATAAGCTATTGAGATAACCTATCAGGACCCTATGACAACCTATCATACAAAACTCACTTATCATATTAACAAAACATCATTTAACCTTAATCTAGCCCTAAACTAACTCCAAAATGTAACAACCCTATTCAAGGGCTAGAAAGCCACTCATGCCCAAATCCTAGCTTTAAAACGCATCGGGGGAGGAGCGATAAGACTAGGCAGCTGCTGGGGCTGCTGGTCACGCCTCCAAAGCTCCCATGAGTGGGCTGGACGACATCCTGGGCGGATGCACAGCGGCGATGGGTGGTGGCCGGTTGCCTGTGAGGGAAATATGAGGAAAAATTAAGAGGATGGCTTGAAAATGAGATGCAAATGGACAAGGGGTGGTTTAGCTATGGCAAGGAGGGAGAGAAAGATGAACTTGAGAGCAAAAGTGAGAAAATGAGAGTGAGGGAGAGGTATGGACGAATTTGGGGAGAGGAAGAGCAGCCCATGCTTGGGCTATTGGATGGCCAAGATTACATCTTGCCATGTCCCATCCAAGATCAAGGGTTGGATCACTTCTCACTTTACTTCTTGCCCAAGTCTCATTAATGTCATTTAATGAACCACTCATAGCTAGGCTAGAAGATAGGATAGATAGGCTTAGACTATGCTAGAGGATGACATCACCTCCCTCATCTTCACCACATGGGTGCTCCTTCTTAGCTCCTTTCCCATCTTGCCCTTTTGTCCTTAGTTGAATGAGATGACAATTTGGTCATTTCGCCAAGATTGGGTACTAATCACGCACATGGGGTGCATTAAAAGTCAAGATTTTGCATTGAAGGTTTGATGGACTTGGAGGACCCACGGCCCTACCACGGCAGCCCACCTCTTGGGCGTGTGGGCCTTGGGCAGCCCACTTAGGCTTAGGCCCATTTGAGCTGTCCATGATGGGCTTCAGCCCATGGGATACCTAATCGTGGGCTTAGGCCCATTGGGTTGCCCAACACAGGCTTGGGCCCACTTGGACCCTCGCTTATGGCCCGTTTCCACTTTCCAAACTTTTGCATCCCGCCGATGAAAAATCGAGTTTTCATCTCAAGGTGGCATTTTCAGTGTTTTTGGGGTCTACTAATCCTTATTATAATCATGTTTGAAGATTGGACGCCAATGTAATTCCATTTTGAAAATCAGGGTCGGATTGCGGATGTCACAACCTAATCTCCATAAATATAACGGCACCACTTGTCCTATGACCCACTTGTAATATTTCTAGGCTAAAATGAGTAGGCACTGCAACCAAGCGTCGTTCATAACTCAGACCTTCCAATAGAGTCTCATGCGGCCCACGTTGCAATGGTTCTTCATAGCAAGAATCTACCTCATAAAGGATTAGAGTGAGCTGTCTTGCACATTCCTGCATCAATGCCAAAGCAAGATTGGAACTGAATTGCCGGTGAAGATTTGGTTCGCATCAGAAGAAGACCAATTAGGATTTTTGAGCATATGCAAAAAGGTGGGAGGCTTTCGTGATGCAAACTAACCCTCAACTAGCCGAGGAAGAAATGATAAAGCTATTCATAAAAGCCTTACCTCGCAAGCATCGCTTTTGGTTGCATGGACTGCATTTCCATAACTTCAATGAAATGGTCCTCTCATGCAAATAGTCTACTGGGGGTGAAGAACTCAAAGGTGCTTGATTTCATGGCAAACACTATCAACTATCAAAATGCTACATTTCATAGGAGTTTTCATGGGTTTTGTTTGTTTTTATAACCTCGTATTTTCTATCCTATCTAGTATGTTACTGTTACACTTTCCATTCCAATAATTTAATTTGTTTTCACTCAGTGAATGTACAGTTCTAATATTTCGTTTTGAGAGTATGAGGTTGTATTCCAAACCGGCCCGGTGATGCTATCCAACCATGAAAAGAAAATATCATCCAAAGAGAATCTTGAGGGCTTGGCTTCCTCACACTTCCTCACCGTAAAATAAAATAAAAAAACATTTTTTTGAAAACAAAACAATATTTCATTTCCAAAAACTTTTTTCAAAGTAAGATGTCAAATTTAACCCTGTTTATTTTTCCGACTTACTTATTTTGTGTCTCAAAACATCATCCCCTTGACTTGGCATGACAGGGGGCATTTGAAAATGGCATGTCATGTGGACTTGTCAGATTCTAAAATACTCTTTAAAAAAATGGTACATCTTGTTCTCTGAACATAATTTTGGAAATGACATTCTCTCTCTTCTATTTACAAGAGACGAAAGATAGGACATAATAGGCACAGGCACACGGTTGAACTCGAAGCATGCATATCATGGTAGCTTAGGGCAGGGTAACCTCGAAATTCTCCTATATTATGCTTTCAGCCTCCCCCATTTTGTGAGTCATCCCTGGGGCTCCGTACGCTTGACCTCTCACCTGCACGACTCTACCTCAAGTTTGAGAAATGTCTTCTTTGCACGACATAACCTAAGAGATTAGACGTTGCAGTTTCATTGATGAGACATTCAACTTTGACAAGCCAAGAAACAGAAGGAAGGAATTCCTTCTCTTTCTTTGAATTGGCTACTGTCAACAAGGAGAAAATCCAGACAATTGAGGCAATCTCTAGCCCCCTATTCCAGATGATGACTTAAGAATTTGGAAACCTTACTTCTTATTCCAGACACATACTCTCCCGAGAAGTGATTGCCATCAAAAAACTGGAGGTTTTGACTATCCATCTTAAATTCCATGGAAGCTCGAGGTACATGACTTTGCCCAATGCTGCTAATGTTCATATGATCAAAGGTAGAAGAAAAAATTCCACAGAAAGAAGGCATTGAAAATGGATCAATGACCATCAGCCGCACATACACGACCACAATAAGAAAGGCCAATCAAAAGGGATGTTGAACCATGAGAAGACAAAATGACTGTCACCAACATACGAGACATTTTAAGAAGTCATCAAATACAAACTTTGAGGAAAGGTAATTTGGTATTGTTTCCAATATTCTCCCCTCTAACTTTGCCTTTGACATAGTTTCTCTATTGGGATAAGTGTTCCAGAAGTCCTAAAACTTGTCACGAAAATGCATTTCAGTCCTAAAACTTGCAAAAAGTGCATTTAAGTCCTAAAACTTGTCAAATTGTTTCAAACGAGTCCTAAAATCAACGCCGTTAGCCTTTTCCGTTAAAAAAGCTGACGTGGCATTTTAAATAATTTTTTAATTTCCCCGTGTATTTTTTTAATTATTTTTTATTCATTTTTTTAAAAAATAAAATTTTGAACTTTTTTTTTAGTTTTTAGAAAAAATAAGATAAAATAAATAAATCTAAATTTTTTAATTTTTAAATCTAATTTTTTTAAAAAATGAATAAAAAATAATTAAAGAATCCATGCGGAAAATAAAAAAATTATTTAAAATGCCACGTCAGCATTTTTAACGGAAAATGCTAATGGCGTCGATTTTAGGACTCATTTGAAACAATTTGATAAGTTTTAGGACTTAAATGCACTTTTTACAAGTTTTAGGACTGAAATGCATTTTCGTGACAAGTTTTAGGACTTTTGGAACACTTATCCCTTCTCTATTTGATAGAAATCATCTGGATTCAAGAAACAAACTCAATGAGTTAATTTGAGAAAATCAATACCGGCCAAACAAGCATATGGGAGTGACCCATATCGAATTCGCCTAACTTAGTGTGAAAAGATATGTCGTCCCGAAGCCGGTTCAGTTAAATGAAAAAAGAAGTGTCGTATGGACATTACCAGCGCCTTAGCCTAGTGGTATGGGGAATGAACTGGTCTAGACACGGCCGAGTTTTGATCCCCAGAAACGGCAACGAGGTTGCCATGTAAAAAAGAAAAAACTAATAAAAAAAATTGCTTCTCTTGGTTTTGCAAAAACGGGAGGGTACTTGACCTAACGAAACCAAAAGCACAGGACTTCACACCTACTTCAAGATTTAGGATCACAAGTCTATTTAGTTGTTTACAAACCAAAGAAGGAAAATGTTGTATCGCTCCTAGTTTTTCAACTCCTGAAAATCTATACATCGACACAATCCTATCCGTTATAGGATGATAGGTACGGATAACAAATCAATGAGAGGCATGTTAGACTTTGATCAACTCTCCCAAGCGAAATGTCGTCTCAAACATTGCCAAAGCAAATCCCAAAAAGATTGCGGGCCTCAATTTGCATTTTTTCTTTCAGTCCTACTTATTGATCTATTTCTACATCTTCTCGTATGCAAATGCAAAAGTAGACGCATCCATCGAATAAAAAATCAGCCTCGATTATTTGTGTGTCATTTCCCTTTTTAAATAGGGGCAATCTGTGAACAATCATTTTTTAAATAATCCCTTTTGTATTTAGGATTTAACACATCTGTAGGGGCAATTTTGTTAAATGCTTTTGATGAAATTTTTTGAGTAAAATCAATTATTTGTTTTAGGAGTACAAAATCCCTCATATTTAAAAAAACTCCATGCATTTTCCAAACGGATTTTTTATGATGATTTTGTTCGTCTAACTCACTGATTCCACTGAAGATTATCAAAGTAGACGGCTAAATAAATGACATGGGAACGATTGAGCATGCCAAATGAGGTGCATTAGAATGATAAAAGGCAAGTCAAATCTCATACACAGTCCCCTGTTTATACACTTGTGAGATGAGCATAGGAACTTCTATGTCTATAGGGTAAAAGGTTCTCTCGCGAATAGTATGATAATCAAAGTGATAAGGGGCATTTCATTTCTTCACCCAAACACTACAGGTTATCCATTGCTTACCTCCTTTGAGCTCCATACACTTGTGAAGTTTCTTTCATACCCTTGTAAGAACTGCCTCATACTAGGGCAGATCGGAGGCAAGGCAGCATCACAAGGTGAGAAAGGGGATAGAAATTTTCTTACTCACACTTGCATCAACCTTTAGGTGTCTTTATTGCATATGAACACTCACAATAATTTAAGTGCCCTAGAATGACGAAGAGCAATTCTTCCTTTACCCTATACATTTGTATCCGTTGTACAGCCCAATTGAGTTTGTAATTTTACCCTCACATTGAGGCAAAGCAAGAGTCACTACCAAGCAACATGATCTGGAACGCTGACTGAAGATGAAGACCCAAGAGCCTCACGACAGTGTTTTATTTGAACTTGCCTGGACTAATCCTCAAACAACAAAAATGAAAAACTAGAGGCATGAAAAAGTAGTGTGCCTGGTAAAAGTAAGGCAAGTGCCCATGGATGAGAAATTGGATTAAAAACTAAAGGCATGAAAAAGTAATGTGCCTAATAAAAAGTAAGGCCGACACCCTCAAACAAAAAATGAATTTCATCCAAGCAAAACTAATGTCCAGATTCAATTAATGGAGCCTCCATGAAGATAATATCTAACGGTGAGAAGAAAGACCAGTGACAATGCCAATACAATCACCAACTTTCACCCTTACGTCGCGTCCCTTTGTAAAAGTCTCTTTAGATTATGGCACTTCAATTAACGTAGGATTTCACATGTTTATAAGCATCGCTCGAAGAAGTATCGCCAACATTATTTCTATCTCTTTTCACAAGGTTCTTGACTTGTAAATTCGGAGATGATCGTGCTACATTTCTTTCATAAGCCTTGACTTCGATGATCCCCTTTGATAAGACGTTGACTAAGCCTACATCACTATCTCGACAAAGACCTCTCAGATTGGTAAAGTCATACCGCTTGCGAAGATATTTGGACCCCTGCTGACATGATGACATGAGATGGCGTAGTCCTTATAAATCCAATATTAATAGTCATGATAAAATAGCATTTTCCATGAGTTTGAGTGGAAAGTCCTTTCAGATTGAAAGTCCCTCATCTATCATGTTCAAGACGTCCACATTCTGATTAAAGATTGTCTTTAAAAAATTTTCCCCAGTGGAACTTAGATTATGCAAAATTGATAAAATTGTCATGCATGAACAACATTTAAATTCATGAATTTACATGTACAAATCTTTTGTGCATATTGTGTGTTGTTTAACAGGAGACATACTCTCAAAGATCAGAGATATCGCCCAGTAAGCATATCTCTATCCTTATTTCCAAAAACCTTGTGTCTGATCGAATGTCTCATTGCCCTTGAATACCTGCCATTATTTGAGTACTATGCCTTATTGATACTCGACCTATTCGAGTTGTCTTTAGAGTTTGAATACTTGCAATTGTTCCGGTATCCCATTATCTTTGAGTACCTATCATAGTCCAGGTACTCCCTTATTAACACTCAACTTGTTCCAATTGTCCTCGGAGGTATGGATACTTGTGAGTGTCTAAGTATCCCATTATCCTTGTGTACCTGCTACAGTTTGGATATTCTCTCTCATCGACACTCAACTTATTTGAATTGTTCTCAGGATATGAATACTTGTGACTGTTTAGGCATCTCATTGTCTTCAAGTACCTGAAACTATTCAGGTACTCTCTCTTATCGACACTCAACATGTTCAAGTTGTCCTCAGAGTAGGGATACTGGTGACGGCTCAAGTATCCCATTGTCTTCATGTACTTGCCACTGTTCAGGTACTCCCTTTCTATGACACTCGACCTGCCCGAGTTGTCCTCAAATTATATCATTGAATACTGGTAGATATTCAAGTATTCCACTATTTTGTGTGCCTGCGATTACCCAGGTATGCTCTCTTATCACCATGACACTTGGCCTACCTGAGTTGTCCCCATATCGTATCATTAAATACTTACGATTATCCAAGTATTCCACTGCTTTGTGTACTTGCATCTACCCAGGTGTTCCAACCCTTTTGAGTGCCTATGATCATCTAGGTAAGTCTCGTGCTACATTCAAAATTTATGTTACCAAGAGTTAGGAGACCTTCACCAATTACCAGGAGGTGAGAAACCTTCATGAATATCCAAGGCACGTCCTTGATATTCTATATACCAGGAGGTGAGAGATCTTCCCAAGTCCTAGAGATAAGTAGTCGCAAGTACTCTTTCGATACTTGCGAATGTTAGGTATTTTTCAAAAAATATCACTAGGGAAACAACACGGTGTGCTTCCATAGTCTAGAGTCCACCTATATCGACCCGGCATGCTTCCATAACCTGGAGTCCCCTTTATTGACCCAACGTGCTTCCGTAACTCAAAGTCCCCTCTTCATTGACCCGGCATGCTTCCGTAACTCGGATTCCCCCTACATCGACCCCGCGTGCTTCCGTAGCCTGGAGTCCCCTCTTCACCGATCTGGCATGCTGTGATAGCCCGGAGTCCCTCTACATCGACCCAGCGTGCTTCTGTAACCCGAAGTCCATCTACACCGACCTAACGTGTTATGATAGCTAGGAGTCCCCCTACATCGACTCGGCGTGCTTCCGTAGCCTGAAGTCCACTTACATCAACCCGGCGGGCTTCCGTAGCCCAGAATCTCCCTTTATCGACCCGGCGTGCTTTCATAGCTCGAAGTCACCCTTTATCAACACGGTGTGCTTCCGTAGCCCGAAGTCCCCTTACATCAACCTAGCATGCTTCAGTAGCCCAGAGTCCCCTTACATCGACACGGCGTGCTTCCATAGCCCGATGCCCCTTACATCAATCTGGCGCGCTTCCATAGCCTAGAGTCCTTTCACCAATCCGGCGTGCTTTGGTAGCTCGAAGTACATCTTCATCGACTCGGCATGCTTCCATAGCCAGAAGTCAATAAAAAAATTGTTGCTTTGACAGGTGATCGAAAAAAGGTTCAGGTCGTGGAAAGGCAATTTCTCGTCAAGACGATCAAATAAAAGTTCGGGTCCTAGACAAACAACTTATTGTTCTAACAGGCAATCGAATAATGGTTTAGGTTTTAGAAAAGCAATTTCCTATCAAGGCGGCCGAAGAAAGGTTCGGATCTTAGAAAGATAACTTCCTCGCGTCATCAGGTAAGATGATACCTTGATACTTGCCAAACTCGGGGTTCGGGCTCCATATCACTCATTTTCGATAAGTAACTATAAGTATCTTCTTCTCTGTCGTCGTATGTATAATGATATATTGCTTTCTTTTTTTCTTTTTTTTGGCATAGAACACCGGGTCCCAAACAAGATATAATCTACTGCATATGTATGAACAAAATTTAGGTATCGGTTCGTCTTTGCATGCAACCTCTGCGAGTTCACATTCAAATAGGAGCAACTGTTGACACCTAAATTTCAACTAAATATTTAGGATTAAATTGCATAGGAAAATGGGGATCAATTTGATCCTAATAAAAATTATTTTCACCTTACCTAGGTGTCGCGATCAAATTTTCGGGTGAACCACCGAGAGTTTGGCTAATGGATTATTAAGCCTAGACTTAACTCGGGCTCTCCCAAGCCCATACCAATTCGCGACTTAGATTTAAATTCTTAACATACAAATAAATTTTATCTAGGAGTCGCCACTAATCTATTTTTTGGTGGGTCGATTAGGAACCCAAGTAAAGTAACGAGAGTTTTACTTTACTCCTACAAACCAAAGACTGTGGGTACGGGGACATGGTTACACTAGATTCCTCTAATACCCTTTCGGTACCATTCTTTTATTTTCAAAAATGCTTTGGCATGCAACTTAAATTGATTTTAAATCTATTTCCCTAGCATGCAAGGCGATCATGCGGGTGCGCAAACCACCAATTTAACACCCAAGTAAAGCAATAAATAAATTGCAAGACTTACCTCATAGCAACGAAAGCATCTGCGTTATTAGATCAGAATTCACATCAACAGTCCTAAATATGATTTCTAATTAACACGCAATTTCTTTTTTTTTCACTTAATTAATGAAAATCATGCAATATGCAATTTAATATAACTAAATGACCTAATTCTAATGACATGCAATTTCTAATTAAATTGACCTAATAACAATCTCTAAATGACGTGCATTTCATGAATCTAATCCTATATGACATTTACATGACATTTTTTATTTTTCTTAAAAAATGCAATCTATCCTAGGGAATGGAACTAATTTATTCTAAGATATTTTTTTTATTTTTTCATGAAATTTGGAATTAGATCAAATGTGAAAATTATCTAATTAGATTAAGATTCTATTCAATTTGTATTAGGAATTAGGTTGAACCAAATCCTAATTTAAACTAAAATATTATCTTAACCCAAATAATCCTAAAATGCAATCTATCTAATATCTAAACTTATAATAAATTAAGAAAAATATTATCTAGAATTAAACTAAGTGCAATTTTACCCTAATATGCAATGACGCACAAAAAGATGCCCTAACTCTAATTTTTTCTTCTTTTGGTTTTTTTAAAAAAAATTCGAAATTGAGATTGGCAAATAATTAACATGCAATTTAAACCAGTGAAATGAAAATCTAACATCCTAAATTTATGTTTTTGGTATTTTTTAATTTAAGAAATTCGGAATAAATAAATTTCTCATTCTAGACATAAAAAAAACCTAAAACAAGTAATATCCTAACATACATCTAATCTAACTCAAATATTTTTTCTTTTACGGGAGAAAACAACTAAAGGCATCAAGAACAGCATGGCAACAAATCAAGCAAGATATATCCATATCCATTTAATTTTGGGAAATAGATTGACGAATTGTATCTCGCGTATGAGATCGGATTGGCCAATTTTTAAATAAAATCACAAATCGTATCTCGAGCATGAGATCGGATTGGTGATTTTTCCATTTGATTGTGGGTCGTATTTCGAGCGTGAAATCGGACCGTCAATTATATGTATGTTGCGAAATTAGGAAGATTTCCCTAACTTAAAAAGATTTTCGAGAAACTTTGGATAAGATGCATCATTGGAAGATTTGAATTTAAACACAATATCAACGAATTAAGTAAGGAAATTATCAAATTAAATTTGGATAATATCTTTACCTATTTCGTAGATATCGTTCCCGAATTCGGACTCGTCGAAAGATGGCACTGGTGATGGCTTATGGTGAGCTTGATGCAGTGGTTCGATGTCCACGACTACAGGGCACGCGAGAAGACTGCGTTGCTGGAGGAGTTTATCGTGCTTAATGGTCTTGGACCACAGGGAACACTAGAAAACCTTTTATTCCAAAGGAAGCACCTGCACCCACAGAATACACTTAAACCTAATCAGACTTTTTACCACTTGTAGTCTCTTTGTTCGCATATGGTCCACGTGCACTCCTCTAGGAAATTTTTACCACTTCATTCATGAATCACACCTGCACGCAAAAAGAAATTTCTTATTTCTTTCTTCTATTTTAACAAAAACCTCCGGTGGACATAACGTGCGAGAATTTCTGCCACAGCTACACGCAATCGGAACTTGTCCTAGCGATTGATCGGGTGAACGCGGAGGACCTCAGTCACCAACGGCATGAAGGAACTGCTGGGTCAAGCGAGACATTGACGTCGATCGTATCGATGGGGCTCGCCAAGGCAGAACCACGGCAAGTGGACTCAAGGATGAACGGCAAAGGGGCTGTTTGCCAATATGGCTCGGCTCAAGAATCGGCAAGTGAATCTCACTTGACAACCTGCAAAACAGAAACTCAACGTTGCTAGTTCGATGGCTGCTGCTTGTGGCACTTGTGGTGAGGATCGTCGTTTAAAGGTTCACGGCTTGGCTGTATAGGAACTCCTCGGCAGCAGTTGGTCATCGGCTAGAAGCAATCCCATGGACTGGGAATCGTGGTGATGGACTCAGCTAATGCATCTCCTAATTCTCTCACCTGTTTGCCAAGAAGAGAGTTCCTTCTCTTGTTTCTGTATTTCATGGCCGTATATTCTCCATTGCGTGGCTCCCTTTGAAGCCTGGTGTTGAATACGATGGTGGGTGGTTGCCTTGACTGAGTTGTCTTCCTCCTCTCGGTTCCGTCTCTTTTCACGAATTGTGGCCGTGTGTATCAATATGTGTGCGACCCTCTATTGCCGACCAAAAGAATCCTCTCCTTTTATACTGAACGGCTAGGGCTGGTAAAAGGAAATCCCAAAATCCTCTTTCCTTCTTCTAATCCTTGCATATCATGCACATATAAGCCGATTCTTCTTTATTTCCTGTTTTTATTGACTGAATATTGCTCCAACTTCGAATCGTGAGAATCAAATTTCGTCTTTGTTTTATTTCATGATGCCCATGCCTCCTTCTCTTTGCCACTCTGCCCTTTTTATTTTGTTTCCTTGTGACTCACCAAATCAACCATACTTTATTATTTTTTCCACTTTTGTTATTTCTTTATACTTTCTAGACGACCCACTTCCTCTAGCTGACTTTTTCTTTCCATTTTTTATTCAACCACGTGAACATATACGAATTCTTAACATCATCATGATATTGCTCGTTATATTTCCTAACTTGAAGTATCGCACGTGGAGAGCATATATCGATTTTAGCCTCATTAAAGGAATAATGGGCTTACATGAACAACAAGTTCAGCCGAATTTTCATCACTGTGGGATTAGCTCAACTAGCTAAATTTAAGCTTAGAACCATCAAGTCAAACCCATCCGTCGTTGGTCCGATACAAATGGAATAAAAAAAAAATGCTCCTAAAACTATATGTTATGCAATTTAATTCTAATATTTTTGTTTAGGGATTAAAATTAATCCCTAATTTTTATGCAATAAATGAATGATTAGGTCGCCAAAATTTAGGTGTCAACACTAGGTATGAACATTATTTGCATCTACTAAGTTTTGTTTTATTTCTTTTTATTACCCTATTTTTCAGATAATCATAAAATAAATAAATAAATAGGGGGCCACAAGGATTTGGGCCTTCGTGCCTAGTCCCCCTTTCTTCTTTTTCTTCCCCCTACGCGAGCCCATGGCCCAGCCATTTTTCCTTAGCTTGGCCCAACCCGACCTCTCTCTTCCCCTCCTTCCTCCTTCCTTCCTCTTCCCTGCAACCCACGCGCGTAGACTAACGATGGAGGGAGCACGCCTTCAATGTAGTAGAGTAGGCGGTGCAAAGCAGAGCAAGTGGGTGGCTGAGGGAATGCCAGTTCAACCTCACCAAGGCCAGTCGACACACCAAAGACCGGCGGCTGAAGCTCCATCAACCAGCCCCCCTCCGCTTAAATAGGGCATCAGGCGGAGGAAGGACGCACGAAGAAAGAGAGATTGAAGGCAGCGAGACACTAGGGGAGGCCCGAGAGCTAGCAAACCCGAGAGGGAAGGGAGAGAGCAAGTCGAAGAGGAGAAGAGGAAGGCCAAATCTGAGGCTGGTGGGAGAAAGATCCGAGAGAGAAAAGCAAATCTGGAGGGCGGAGGGCGAGATCTGAGAGAAAGAGTTCTCTCTTAGCCAAATCACAAAGACCCTCACCCCCGCGAGACCTCCGTCGCGTCGCTGCCATCCGACACCATCTGTCGTTGCTTCAACGTCGCCTGCAATGCCTGGCCTGACACCACCAATGTTCAACCCCCAACGCCGCCGTTGTTTAGCCCCCGATGCCATCCCTGCATTAAGCTTATCCGTGCTGCTGCTTGTCGTCGTCGCCCCTCTTGTGTATCAACTCAAGCATGCCCTCAACTGCGACCAAAAAGCCTAGCCTGACACTACTGTTGTGTAGCCACCAGCGACTAAACCTACTCACATTGCTCCCTTCACCACCCACACCCATAACTTTTGTCGACCCGCCACTAATTCGGCTCACAGCGCCACCTCGACTAAGAAAACTCAAACCAACCGAGCTGTTGGCTACGCCACCGTGATCGAGAGGTCTGGGCTAGCCATCGTTGCTCGTCGAGGTTGTCTCCGTTAGGGCTCGTGGCAAAGGAGTTGAGGGGGCTACGAACTGGGTCGGGAACAGGTCGTATTTAGGTAGGGTTTCACCCGTTCAGGTCGACTAGGTCCATTGTGTAAGGGCTTGTTTCACCTCAGTGTTCCATCCTTAGAAATCTGAAAATCAACCTTTCTCTTATTGGTATCCTCTTGCAGAATCTTCTAAACATCCGAGTCTGTCAATTGAAGCATCTTGATTCTGATTTGCACATCCGGCTCAATTCTGAGGGTGGCCATAAGATTCGAAATGTGGCCTACCTCAAATTTGAATACCGAATCTCAAGCTCTTTCGAGTAAAACCCATTCCTTAACCGTCATTTGTGCGACTGAAGACTTCCGACTCAAGGCGTCGGCGACCTTATTCGCCTTCCCAAGGTTATACAAAATATCACAATTGTAGTCCTTCAGAAGTTCCATCTAGCGGCGTTGTCTCATATTCAACTCCTTCTGAGAGAATAGATACTTGAGACTTTGATGGTCAGTGAAGATCTAGAATTTTTCTCCACACAACTAATGTCTCCAAATTTTCAGAGCGAAAATGATTGCTGCGAGTTCTAAGTCATGCGTTAGGTAATTTTGCTCGTGAGGCCTCAACTGCTGGGATACATATGCAACAACCCTACCATGTTGCATCAGCACGCAACCCAGTCCTCTAAACGACGCAACACTATAGATCTTGTATCCTCCAGGACCAGATGGAATGATCAGCACAAGTACGATAGTCAGCTTCTGCTTAAGCTCTTGGAAACTACGCTTGCACTTGTCTGTCCACACGAACTTCTCTTCCTTCTTCAGTAGTCGAGTCAATGGCGATGCTAACGTTGAAAATCCTTCCACGAACCTTCTGTAGTAACCTGCCAAACCCAAAAAGCTTCTGATCTCTGTCACTGTAGTCAGTCTCGACCAGTTGATCACTGCTTCAATCTTGGACAGGTCCACAGAGATTCCTTCGCCTGAAATCACGTGACCTAGGAATGCAACACGAGTCAACCAAAACTCATACTTTTCAAACTTAGCGTGCAATCCATGAATCCTCAAGGTTTGAAGTACCATTCTCAAATGACTCTCGTGCTCCTCAGCACTTCTCGAATACACCAAAATATTGTTGATGAGCATGATCACAAACTGATCCAGATACTCTTTAAATACTTGGTTCATCAAATCCATAAAAGCAGCTGAAGCATTCGTTAAACCAAATGGTATTACGGTAAACTCATAATGGTCGTATCGAGTACGAAACGCTGACTTTAGTATATCCTCCTTCCTGATCCTCAACTAATGATACCTTGTTCTCAAGTCGATCTTTGAAAATATCAACGCTCCTTGCAACTGGTCAAACAAGTCGCCGATCCTCGGTAATGGATGCTTGTTCTTGATCGTCACCTAATTGAGTTGACGATAGTCAATGCACAGACACAACGAACCATCTTTCTTCTTCACGAAGAGAACTGGTGCTCCCCAAGGTGATGCACTGGGACATATGAATCCCTTATCCAACAATTCTTGCATTTGCACATTCAATTCTTTCAATTCAGACAACGATATCCGGTAAGGAGCCTTAGATATTGGCTCTGTCCCGGGTGCTAACTCAATTACAAAATCTATCTCTCTCTCTCTGGCGGTAGGCCTGGCAATTCTTTCGAAAACACGTCTGGAAATTCTTGAACTACTGAGATATCTTTGATCTTCAGCTCCTCAACTGTCGTATCCACGATAGTTTCTAGGTAACCTTGACAACCCCCGTCTAACAAACGGGTTGCCTCAAGCGACGAGATTAAGGTAATCGAGGGTCCTCCTCGACTTCCAATGAACTCGAAACTTTCACCCTCTAACGAATTAAATTGAATCGCTTTACGATAGCAGTCCATCTTAGCTCGTTGCTTGGTGAGCCAGTCCATACCGATTATTACATCGAAATGATATATTGCTAGGACTAAGAAGTCTATCTTCCCCTCTCGCTCACCAATCACTAACTTGCAACCAGGACAACCCAATGCAGCTAACACATTATCCTTTAATGGTGTAGATATGCTAACCACTAACTCCAACAATTCAGGACTTAATCCTATCAGCTTAATATATTACTCAGCAATAAAAGAATGAGTCACGCCAGGGTCGAATAAAGCATAAGCAGCATGGTCGTTCAGCGAAACCGTACCTGTAATCACATCATGTGAGTCCTCTGCCTGACCTCTTATGATGGCATACACTATCCCTTGAGCTGGGGGTCTGTTACTCTGTTTTCTCCACCCTGCGGTGCAATCTGTGGCGCTACACCCCTCATCTGACCCATCGATGGTAGTGGCGATAACTGCTGTTGTCCCCTCGGTCTTCTGGGACAATCTCTGGCCAGGTGACCCTGTTGGCCACATTCAAAACAAGTGCCCATCCTTCGAGGGCACGGGGCCGAACCATGTCGCCTTCCATAGAAGCGACACACACCATTTTGATTTGGCGCCGACTTGCCAATTCCACCATTCCTATTGGGCGGAACATGGAACCTTCCTCGGATCATGGGCTTCTTCCCATACCGATTCCCATCTCTATGTGAGTTGAACCTCGACCCAGACGAAGCAGCTTGCTCACTCATACTCCTCTCTATCAGCTGAGCCCGACTATATACTTCATTATAGTCCTTCAGGTCAAGTGGCACCAGCGGATTCTTCAACTCCAATCGAAGGCCATTCATAAACCTCCAAGCTTTATCTTTAGGATCCTCTATCAGTCTTGAAGCGTACTACGATAGCTCTGCGAACTTCGCTTCATATTGATCCACGGTCATCATTCCTTGGCAGAGGCGCTGAAATTCCTCCATCTTTTGTTCTCAGGCATTACCCAAAAAGTACTTGCTGTTGAAAGCTCTAAGGAAAGCGTTCCACATCGAGACCACGCCTTCCAGGAATATTGTGCCTCTAGTGGCCCTCCACCAGGTATTCGCGTTACCCTACAGTCGGTATACTACCAGGACAACCTTTTCCTCCTCATTACACATCAGAAGTGCAAAAGCTTTCTCTAGGTCTTGAATCCAAAGCAATGCGGTCTCTGGATCTCCAGCACTAGTGAACCTTGACGAGTTCAGCTTCAAGAAATGTTCTACCAACTTATGAATCGATCTTTCTCTCTCTACGACTATGTTCCCAGGTGGAACCTCGGCAGGTGCGGCAGTGGCTGCGGCCTCAGCAGCGACGGCAACGGCAGCAGTAGCAGCAGCTGTAGTGGCGGCGGTAGTGGCAACGGCTTTATTATGGGCCTGCTGCCCTATCAGTGCTCCCATTGCTTCAAGTGCCTACATGATCCCTACGATCCCGAGATCACCAGGGCTGCTACCCCAGCACCAACAAGAGGCAATGCTACACCACTAGCGCTAGCCTGAGCTAGCGTTTGACCACGACCTCCTTAAGTACTGACCCTCGTCGGCGTCCTACCCTGAGTAACAGTTCCTATGGTTCGCTTTCTAGGAGTCCTTGCTCCTAATCGCTCATGACGCAAGTTTTCTATACGGAAACCTGCTTTTCAATTTCACACAGAATTAGAAATTGAGCGATCCCCACAAGCAATCTATCAATTAGCTATCACTGACATACACCAGCATGAAATAAAGTCATTCCTACTAACTATCCCATAACTTATCGCACATTATCACTCCAACTATCGACCAGCTTTGATACCACTCCGGGTGGGGATGTCACGCCTTGATCCTTGAGCGCGTACCCATCCCTCGGTGGTCGATAAATTCTGCAACATCCTAGGATGCATTGCCGACCCATTCATTTTAATGCGCATGCGGAAGCGAATAAATAAATCCCCAAACAACACGAAGATGGAATAGAAAAGCAGGGCCACAATTTTGAAAACCACCACATACCTTTATACACAGCAGACTAAGTCATATACAATACTAGTCTATATTTATAAGTCTACAAAAGATAGAAAGGCTACGAGTCCTCTAAGCATTCGAACCCTCAACCGAATACTCCGGGGTCTCTGGCTCCGGGGAACTTGGGTCTACCATTGCACCACCAAGAGGGTCAGCCGTACCCTCGCCAAAAGCGATCTCTAACACCGACATAGGGATCTCAGATTCTGGTAGAGGACCTTCTTTGGGTCCATCTCGCCCGCGACGATACCACGATCTGTATTGATGGGGTACCATCCGGGATAGACCCGCATCAACCCAAACAGTGGATCTCACAAGTTCGTAGACCCAGGCTCTTTGGCCCCTAGGAAAAGGAATCAGAGAAACCTGTTCAGTGACCTTCTTTGACTGGCCAAAATGTTCAGGAGAAACTGTCATCTAAGGACTTGAAAATGTTAGCCCACGACGGGGTGAGACAATGTCTCAGCAAGTCCACCCCCTAAACTTCAACTAGGAAGGAAATACGCCTAAAGGCCATCTAGCCACACACAACATAGAGGACTTACCTTTGCCTCAGTTCCTTCCTGCAAATCAGTACAATTCATATACTCAACCAATCACTTCAATTCAAATCAAATCATCGATCAATCGATCTATTCGATTCCATACCATCAATACCATCCATAAAATTCGATCGATTTGAACACTACTCACCCAAGCTTAAAATAGATGGTATAGCTCACCAAAGCTGATAGATATATAATAATGCACACCGAAACTACTATATATCTATATTGCTCACCGAAGCTGACATATAAAGTTGCTCGTCGAAGCTGCCAGATATCTATAATGCTCACCAAAGCTGCTAGATAGTATAACTCACCGAAGCTGATAGATATCTATAATGCTCACCGAAGCTGCTATATAATACTGCACACCGAAGCTGACATATCAAGGCCCACAGGTTGATATAGTATACTGTTCTCACTAACTGACAATTTACCATTTTTTTTATACCTAATAAAAATAATTATATGCGAGTACACGGTCGGCCTAAGCCAAAATACAATATTTTCCTTTTCAAAAATCTCACCATTTAATATAGTCCACAAAGTTATTTTTGGCATTATAAACCGACGCTCAGTGTTTCCCGATTAAATACTTAAATCACTCAATTTTGAGATAAATTCCCAAAATTACAATTAGCACTCAATTAACACAATTTAGCATCAAATTAAATAAATGAAGCACACCATTGCAATCAGCACGAAATTCTGGTCACCGCTATCCCGGTCTAATTTCCAGAAAATAATAAATAATTAAATAAATACAATAAATCATTAAATAAATACCATTAAATGCCGAAAATAGAAACTTAGGCCGGAAACGCCTAATTAAATACCAAAATAGTCCTAGAAAAATTCCGAACCTACCTAGATAAATAATACAACCTATCTAGTTGCTAATTAAGCCTATCTAACCACTTAACGAGTAATTAAATTGCTAATCCGTTCTAACTAACCACCTAAACCATACTTAGCCTAAACTAATCAACCATTAAGCATCATTAACTCCCTAAGCAAATTTTAGTGAGTAAACTCACTGGTTTTGAAATCCGATGAGTCCACGACGACGACAACGCGAAGACGGGCGACAAACTCCGAAGCGGCGAAGCCAAGCGGAGTTCGAAAGCGGTCCAAAACGGGCCTAACAGCACACAGTTGGGCTGAAACTTCACGGTTCTGTTCCTTGGGCCGAAAGGTTGAGCTGGGCGATGGTTTGGGCTAGAACGGCGAAGCTGGGCAGTAGCGATCCAGGCGGGGAGCGGCGAAGCTTCATGGTGGCGAGACGGGCGGCCAGGCAGCTCGGCGGCTTGCAATAGTGGCTCGAAGGCTTCGAGGGACGAGCTAGGGTCGCGCCTGGAGCGGAACGACGCATGGGACAGGCACGACTCGCGCGGGGGACGCGACACGACTTGGGCGGCGCAGTGAGGCGCGACGGCGGTAGGCGGGCGTGCGACGGCAGGGATGGTGGCTGGCTCGATTTCTCTCTGGTTTTGGAGCTTCAACTTAGACAGCAATGGAGAAAGCAAATCTTGCTAAAGGAGAAATGGGACAACTGCACTTGGAGGGACCCAACTTGGCCTCAAAGTCCTCCTCTCTATCCTATTTGTCCCCCTTGGCAAGGCCCCACCAGATGGGTTGGCTTCCTCAGCAAATTTTGTGCATTAAAACTCCCTAGAACAAGTCCTAAGTGGTCCAAAAGTTGAGGGGGGCCATGGCCTACGAATTTGGCCACAAATTCTCCCAAATTGGATCAATTTCTCTTCAATTGGACTTAAACTGGTCCCTATAAATTCCATCAAGATGTCCTCAACCAAATTGATATTTTTCCTTGCCAATAAAACCAACTTGCATCCCAAAAACGCGATAAAAAACAGTCCCCCGAATTTTCCGGACAAAAACGGCCCTAGTTTGTATATTCGCCAAAAATCTCGGTTTGCAGAAAAAATCTTCGAAGGACGAGTCGACGTTCCTAAAATGAATCGTGACATGACAGAACTTTCAATTTCCGAAATCATATTCAAATTTGCGGTTAATTTCAATCTGGCGCGGTTAATTTGATGGAATTAGCCACACTTTAATCAACTATCTCAGTCGAACCGACCTATCTCTGATCCCTGATCGATTTTTAACTGTGTTGTAATGATCTCTGCAAATGAGCATGGTCAAGAAGTCGATTCCTAGTCGAATTCTCAAGTCTATTGCGTTAAAATATCTTAATGGCTTCCCCCGATATTTCGAGTTTTGGTTTCAATTGAATAAGTTAGGCTTTTCATCGACGTGCCTATAGTACTATTCTCTGAGCGACTCGAAATTCATGATGTCATAATATGCAAGCACAATTGAGAGCTTGATATATGCCATGATGTATACTCATCTAAATATTCCTCAAGCAATGGGAATATTAAGCAAATACGTGTCTTATTCAAAGAAAGTGTATTGGGAGGTAGCAAAGTGGGTGCTTCGTTATTTTTGCAGTACATTTGACTTTGAACTATGTTATGAAGGCATGAAAAACCCAAAGAGATGACAAGCGCTAGAACTAAAGTGCTTTGTGGATGCTAATTGGGAATGTGACATTGATTGCAGAAAGTCAACTAACGGAAACATTGTTTCCTTACTTGACGGAGCTATGAGTTTGAGTAAGAGACAATGCATTGTTGTTTTATCTACTATTGAAATAGAGTACATTGCCCTTACTCATGCTCCTAAGGAAGTGATTCGACTGCTCAAATTGTGTAAAGAGCTTGGTTTTACATAAGAAGGAGTGTAGATTAGGTATAATAGCCAGAGTGTTATATTCTTAGCTAAAAATCATGAATTTCATGGAAGAACAAAGCACATCAACATACAATGTCACTTCATTCGAGAGAAAGTGGAACAGAAGGATGTAGTCCTAGAGAAAGTTGACACACCGGTGAATAGTGCAAATTTTTTTACCAAAGCATTGAGTACAAAAAATTTTGAATGGTGTGCAACCGTGTTGGATCTAAAATGCATATCAATTATTTATTAAGTGGGAAAATGTTAGGGTGTGGTTCATACTCGCCATCAACAGGAAGGCATGGGGTTCCACTTCAGAAGGGTTTGAGGGGGTAGTGCTTTCGGTTGCCATAGAGTTTTATAATTCGAGCCCATATTTTATTAATAATTTGAGTTTTAACCCATGAATAGCTACTATTGCATATATATAATCTCTTTCTCTTATGATTGAGAGTTATAATAGAGAGATGGAATATGCTACTTATAGTAAAAATCATCTACTGGGTATAGCCTTAATTTAAAAGTGAACCAAGATATAATTTATGTCTCGATTTTTCTTTATCACCTTTACTCTCTATTTTGCTGTATTTATGCACCTAATCCTCATATGGGTGACACAAGGCATAACTCGATTTGCAATTCAAAGGACAAGTGAAACTTGCAAACACAAACAAAGGCTCAACACTCTTGAAGCATGTAGAGATAAACTCTTAATACTATTCTCAAAATTTAACATCGAAAGTTGATTACAAAAGAGAGTAACCCGGATATAAATAGCCTAAAAACTCTAAAGATCTCCTAATAATAAATATATCATATGACTAATAAAGAAATAAAGTTAACTAAGCGTCTAAGGTAATAATCTAAAAATCCTAAAAACAAGGAAAATAATTCATTTCGTAATCTTTTAATTTATCATGTTCGACATCATTCTTCCCCACCTAGTAGAAAACTTGACTCCGGCAAGTCGTGAGATTTGAATCATACTCACCATAATAATAAAATGACATCCTCAAATTTTAAAGTGTTTGACAATAAACACATCTCTCCGCCTCACCACCAAATTCTCAAATCGCTTTTCTGAGAGATTTTTGAAACTAACAGCTTCAATGGATCTTCAAAACATGGGGCTATGAATAAATCAATCCTTCATTAAATTTCACACCCTGTCTAGTCCTCTTAAAGATGACACAACACCTAGTTTGAAAGCTTTACTCTAAATTCAAACTTCTTTGTTGCAAGTTAAGTCATTATCTTTGAACACTAATATTCTCAATGGATTCAATATCTGGATCGACTTGAGGTGAATGAGTTTCAAGAATCATCTCTTCTTTGTGGTGAAAAGACTCCTCACATGGAATTCAACTTCAAGCTATAAATCCTCCTCTTCTCAAAAGGAAATTCACTATCATTTTCCTTTTTAAATCATGATTAGGAACCTCATGCGACTGCTCTATTACTATTTTTTCTAAGTAATGTGGTCATCAACTGTTGATCTCAATAAAAAAAATTTGGATACTTGATGCCTAAAAGGCTTCATTATAGTACACTATCCTCGATTTCGACCCTTATTTTGATCCAGACTAGTAGGCTAAGGATCGGTACGCCAATGGCGGAAATAGGCCATGAATCAACCCAAGGGTCAGTTATGGACCAAGGACTAGCCACAGGACCGGCTAAACAACCGGCCAGCGAACTGACTAGAGGACCGCTCGACTGGCCCAAGGCCTGGCCCTTGGACTTAGTCGTGAGCCCTTTACACGATAAAGGAGAAGTCCAAACTCGGTTTCACCAGTTAAGCCCGGTTGCACCTAGTTTCATCCTGTCATGACTTAGGCACGAACCTTGGGCCAAATAAAGTAGTCGGTCGCGGTTAGACTTGATTAACTCCCACCCAATGAGATGGCCTTCTAACTTATATATTTTCCAAGTTGCATTCATTGCCTTCATCACGTAGTAATTTAAGGAGCGTGGACTAAGCATGAACACTTGGCCTTCGATTAGTTAAATTTTCCTGGAAAATGATGTGAACACATGTAAGCGCATTAGATGAGAATAATGAATGTGGAGGTTTATGTGTTCCAAGTAATTAATGAAGGGAGGGTGACTCATAATCTAAGGAAATGATGGAAAGTAATCTTGTAGGGTGCCACCTCCCCTCCATAGATTTGCCACCTTTGAGTTTCCTAAGTTTTGACTTTGATTTCCAGTTTTTTTTCTTGAAACTGTTTAGACCTTCACTATTTTCCAATTTTCTAGAGCTTTTTTTTGCTTGAATCTCACAAAACTTCCTTCATGTAAGTTGTTCAAAACATCTTAATGTGCAACATACTTAAATTTCAGATTTTTCTAAGGTGAAATGTTTGGGACAAGGGCCCGATCATTTACCGATTGGAACCTACCCAGTGTAATAAAAGCAGTGACCAAGTTGTCTTCTCAATTTTATAAAATATTTCCTTTCGGATTTGGACATACTCCCTTCATAAAATTTTTAGAGGACATCTATTCCTATAACCTATTAAAATTTCAAATTTTTTTGTAAGGATTTGGATTTCCAAATGAGTCTTTCCCTGCGACCGTTGAATATGCTCGACCAACGAATTGTTGGGTTATTTTTAATGATTTGCTGCTATTTCCACAAATTGAATTAGACTTGGCTTTCTTCATGAAAATATTATTTGAGATCTTCTCCACAATACATTAAAATTTTATAATTTTTTGAGCACATTTGATAGGATAATGATATTTATTTTTAAAGTTGTTCAAAATTGTTTTCATCTTGGAATAGAGAGCCACACGCCCCAAACTTGGAAGGGAATGGGCTGCACGCTCAACTTGACAAGCAAGCCCATCTAAAATCTTCTTGGATTGGAATAAGGATGCATTAAATACTTTTGGACCTTAGTGCATTAATGCAAAAGATGAGTCGTATGCTTTAGTGTCCCCTAAAAGAATATGCCATAATGACATCTAACCTAAAATTTAGAAAACAAGTTGTCCATTTCATTATCACAAGACTTGGGTGGCCCAATAAGAGAAGGAACAAGTGTGACCCCAGGGATTAGGCTTGCCACATCTTTCTCCTTAGCCTTGCCACCATATCAATCTAGGCTTGCCACTCAAAGAAATCCTATTGGTCCATTTGGAAGGGTAATGATGAGAGATTTGCCTATAAATATGGACATTTCTCCCATTACCACACCACACCGCCCTACTTCTCCCTCACTTACTCTCTCTTGCCCTCTCTCCTCTCTTGGCCTTACTCGCCCACTGCCTCATCGGACAGCCCTCTATTGGTAACCATCTATAGTTTATCGAGGTTCATCGAAAGTAAATAGAATCTCTAACTCTTAGCTAGGGCAATAGCCTATGTCGTCGAGTTTAGTGGTGTGCTCACCCGTATAAGCCACGTGTATGTTTTAATGTTCTTTTATATGATTTGCTCATGTTTGCATGCTTGAGTGCATTCACACCCCGAGATGAGGTTGAGGTTTGCTCGGCTTGGAATCAACGTCAAGTCGCGATGGCCTAAGCTGCGAGGCCTTAGATTGGTATTGAAGTGTGCAGATTCCAAATCTTGATTGGTGCGGAGATTGGTCTAGGCATGCGGCTCAAGCCACAAATCAAGAATCGTGCTCAGCATATTACATAATATGATGTTAAGAGCCATGGCACACTCACTTGAATGAGCATGCCTTCGGGCCATATATGAGTCGACTAAGAAGAAAAGTTAAAAAAACCGACTTGTGTGATGCATTTTATGATGCACTTAGATAGGAAAAAGTGCCCGTCGCTACATAACCTTGGCGGCAATGCCTCATTCATTGAATATGATGCCCTGGTTGAGTTAGAATGCTTGGGTTTGAGCCCGGATGTCTCGGGTAAGCTAACCCTGGGATGCCCTGGTTGAGTTAGAATGCTTGGGTTGAGCCCGAATGCCTTAGTAAGCTAGCGCCAGGATGCCTTAGTTGAGCCAAGATGCCCTGGTTGAGTCAAGAAGCCCAGCATAAAGCTGGAAGCCTCAAACGAGCCGAGAGGGTCTAGTCGAGCCAAAACAACAGTAAAAGAATCATGTTATGAGTGCTAGTATTTGCATAAGCATGATATATTGATGTGTTGATTGATATGCTGAAGGTAAGCATGCATTGAAGTATGTGGTAATGAACATCTGTAGCGATAAGTTTGTCATTGATATGCCATCGATATTATATCGCTAGTGTTGTACCTAGTAGATTTTGATAATGAGATATCCTCTTAGTAGAGAATTATGGATTTTACTTACTGAGTTCATGACTCACCCCGTTGTTTTTCAGAATTATAGGTATAGAGAAGTTGCAGTCTCTATAGAGGAGTTAAGATTTACCCTAACCTTTTTTAGCATAGAGCATGCAGTGGTTGTAAATATAACGGCCCGTGACAAAAGGGCTTGTAAATATAACCGATGTAATTATATGTTTGCAAGTAGTTGTTTTCTTGGCTATATGTTGTTGTCTAGGTGTTGTATGCACGCTTCCACATGTGCTTATATTGAAAATTAAAAAGAAATGGGACGGTCACACACTTGGGACATCGCGAAAATAATCCTTGCTGCTTGAGACCTTGAAGATGGAGTTGGAATCGTTACATACACGCACAGCTAGCTTCACATACTTGAAGGAATATTCAGGCACGCTCCCCTACAGCTCACGTTCCTCCGACATTGTCAATTAAAACGAAACTATTCACGGTTCATCTGCAAAAATTCACTGTTTCGGAACCGTTCACATTGTCAACCAAGTTCTCATGAGCACTTTGCATTCCCTCCAACAATCTTCTGTCAATCTTTCCCACCATTAAAATGCTCTATCCGTCAACTCATGCTTTACAAGCTTTACCTTGCCATGCTTTGTGATATCCGAACAGTGAACAAACTTATATAGCTTTGGAAGCCAATCAATAAATTCCCGAATACGAAAAAATCCATCAAAATCAGGAAGGTATAGTCATACCCATCAAAACCAACGTGCGGAGGAGAATGAAACAGTGCGTGTAGAGGATCCACCGTGTTTACTGTAGTTCGATTGTTCCACCTAACTTACTCCACTAGCTCAACTTTAACAGCTCGATAATAAGACTAGAATCCACCGTGCAACTCTTAATGCCTTTGACAGTGTTTACAGAGTAGCTGCATCTATACCAAGAGATTGTAGTTCATTCTACAAGAAAATGCACTTTAAGTTTAAAGCACTCTTTTATGATGATTATACCAAAGGTCTCTTAGGTAATACACTCAAATTTCATCGGGTTTTTCACAGATGAATAAGCACGAGAAGTAAGAACAAATTTCATAGCATTTTTAATCCCTCCGGCCACCTCAACTCTAACTTCTACGTATATCGCCCTTCCATGTTCTCTTAGAGAATATTGACTTAACCGGATTTTTATAAATAAATAAGCACAAGAAATGAGATCAAGTTTCAGATCATTTTTTGTCCCCTCGGCCACTTTCTTTAATTCTCACTGTGACGCATATAGATAGCCCTTCAAGTTTCCTCATATTAGAGATTTCAAATGGTTCAAAGTAGTCGCCATATAGGCTATTCATAGCTCAGAACATTCACCTGAATCTAATTAGTGAACCTTACCTAAAATAGACCAAACTGCCTACGTGAACTTGCTTGACACTTTTTCCACTTAGCCAGAAATCGTACCATGACTTATCCATAATATCGCCTATGGATTCTAAGGCCTGCAATTGGCACCAGAGTACCATTTTGCAATTGAATTAAATTCATGTAGAGCGTAATCTTCGTTTCCAAGTACATTGAATGTTGTCCACTCCGTTTGTAGTGTGAACTTCCTTTACAATGCGATCCATCCATATTTGGTAATTTCACCTAATCTCAGTCTATTAACCTTATTTGCTTAGGCTTTTCCAAGCTTATCGATGTATTCATGATATCCAAGCTGTTCTCTTTCTATATGGTCCATCCAAGCACCTCCACAAGTACACGTCTCTCGTTTTCACCAAAATCTGAAGGTTCATCCAACTCAAACACTTTTTGCTCTCCATTTACAGAGTAAGAAAGTTTTCCACTAGCACAGGCGTCCGGTTGTTAACATAATGTGTATGAATATGTATATGTAGAGAAGATTTCTTCTGCACGCTCAAATACACATATTAGTGTATACAAAATAGGTTGTCATCTTCAAAATACAAAAGGTGTTTTTCCCAAAATATTTTGTATGTAATCAACAACATTATCGCAACATTGAAAGAAAAAAAATAAAACATGTTCCCGAAAAATACTCGGAGAGAAGAATTACGGGTAACGCAAAAGATTCCCATAATTGCTGGGTTGCAACATTCAATTCATTGTTGTGGAATCTGACTGCTTGACCATTGTGGATGCCGTCCATAATCCTGCCCGACAGCCATGGGAACTCAGATCGATTTTCAAAGAAACCCTAGAGTTGCTGCTTCGGTGCCCTAATCTCCAACTTGTACACTGCCATAGAGAAGCTAATGTTGTTGCGGACCGGGCTGCGAAGGCCCATTGGGCCTCCCTTCTCCCTCCGAATTGGGTTCTTCATCCTCCTCCTTTCCTGCAGGATATTGTGTATTCTGAACTTAATGTAACTTCTATGCTGAGAACTTAATATATGTGCTGTTTCAGACCAAAAAAAAAAAAAAAAACATTCAATTCATTGTATTTGTTTTCAAACGACGCAAGCCCTATATTAAAATTTTTCAAGGAAATTCTTGGTATGAAGGGCCATGCGAAATGCTAGAATTCGGATCCATAATTGCTAATTTGCAACAATTAAACTAATTAAAACTTCGATTAATATCATGAAAAAATCTAAATTGATATACATATGACAAATTTATCCTAAACTTATTTATTGATCATGAAAAACCCTAAACTGATATATCTGTGATAAATTTACCCTAAAAACCACAAAAAAACCCCTAACCGGTATACTTGTGACAAATTTACCAATTTTTTTTTGTTGCGAAAGACTCCAAACTAGTACATTTTTGACAAATATATCATCCATTAAATTGAGTTAATACTACAAAAAATCACAAAACTAGTACAACTGTGACAAACGAAGAGTAAAATTCCAAATTCCAAATTACTACATTAGTCAACTATCACGTGTTATCTAATTCAGTAATTTAATAGTAAAATTTAAACAAAAGTAATAAAGGGTAAATTTTTCACAATTGTATCAATTTGGGATAAATTTATCAAAAGTGTGTCAGTTTGAGATTTTTGGTGATCAAAAAATTAGTTTTCAGTAAATTTGTTATAGGTATACCAATTTGGGGTTTTTTGTGGTATTAACCCTTAAAACTCATAGTAATTCTATATTTATTTGTCATAAAGCTCATGGTATTGAAGGAGTCAAGCATAGTATCCAAATTTGGAAGTAAAAGGAATGGGGAGCGCAAGAAAAACTTTCTTCACTAGAAGTTAGAAATCCATAGAGCACTCGGTAAAGACCCTATCGATTAGTCCATAATATTTTTGGCCAAGCCGGCCCATCATTTTGCAAGACTTGATTACCATATATTTTTCATGATCATTTAGGCTTGGCTTAGGCATTGAAGAGACACCGGCAAACTCCCATGGACGGCCCATCCATTTACAATCTATCCCTTTTCTTTTCGTGAAAAAATTATGATTGTCAAATTTTCATTCTGCCCAAAAGTTCTCATTTTTAGCCAATTTCGAAGAAGATACAATTCAATTTCCGTGAAAAAGTCACTTTTGGTGAAGGACATACATTTTCACACGTCCGTGTGTATTAAAGACACTTGAAACTTCTGATGAGGGAAAATATAATTTTTTTTATATAAATCACTTGAAAATCGTGTTGGAATCACGGAATTTCGTATTGACGATTCAATCTGACATTGACTTGTCTATTAATAATTTTAAAATTACAAAAATTAGGTGCCTAACATTTTTTCGAAGCACGACAAAGGAAACTATTGAATCTTAGTAATGGGCGTGACGAGACAGAAGTCCAAAAAATCGCATGCCCTTTTCAAATAGCTTTATGTCCACTTTATACGTGCGCTTCTAGAAAGGCGATTGAGGGGGCTTGCAAGTGGCGAGTCCCATACATAAATGGCACGAAAGCATATGACACGGTACACCGGCTGTCCACAACAACATAAGCTCCAATCGCATGATTATGGTTCAGATACATTCAACCTATAACTTGGTCAAATCGAATCCCTCCACCAGTCGCGGAAGAGCCCAAACTTTGCCGGCACTTCCGCTTGCTGCGCCGTTTAGCTGGCGTCCACCAGATTCTTTTGGCCATTTCAAGAAGGGATTGAGTCAGTCATGGCCCAAGACAAGGACAAGGAGGGCTGGGTCAGTGTCTAAGACCAAATCCCTCTCTTTTTCACTTATTAAATCACTAACTATGACCTGAGTGGAAGCGAATCCGACATGGTTTAGTGAGATATTTCGTTGTCTCTTTAGATGAGTTCTCCTCTAAGAAAAGAGAAAAAAGATGTTAAAGTTTCGTGAGGTAAAGAATAGATTCATAGTTCGATCTTTGACAATGCTTGTTGGACTTTGTCAACATCCAAGGAATTCATATCGAGGATCTTGGCAGCATATCCATCCTACCTTCTGTAAACATTGCCTAGTGAGACATTCTAAGTTCAAATACATAACAACCATGTCTGACTCAGTCGATTTTTTTTTTTTTTTTAAATTCTCTTGATTGCAAAATGAGAAAATTGTGGAGCAACGTTTCATGCTACTTTGATTGAGAGGGTAGAAACAGAGAGAGAGTGAAGAGAGTTCTAATGGTAAATCGCTTTCCTTTGTCTAAAACAGAAGAAAAAATAACAGAAGAGAAAACTAAGAGATAATTTAAGCTCTTTTTGTTTCGCAAAAATAAATAATTTAAAGAATATTTTTTTAAAATTAATCACTTGAAATAATTAATTAATGAAAATTGTTTTCGTTATCAACTAGGATTTATGTTTACATAATTTGCGGATGGTGAAAATATTTGTATCATTCATTTATATTAAAAAGTGATACTTGCAATTATTTTTAGAAAAATATTTTTTAAATTACTTATTTTTATGCAAAGCAAACATCGAGAAAAAAGAGAAAAAAGTTGAAGAGAGGAAATACTGAAAAATACCATACATTGATGGGTGGTGAGGTTTATATTTCTGATTAATCTATCACAAGTTATGCACACCATATCTAACACCATGCCATGGGTGGTGAGGTTCCATATTGGCATAAGCTTAACTAAAATTAAAAGTGGGTGATTTCCGTGTTTTAGGATGAGGTGTCACTAATTTTTCTACTAGAACTCTCTACCAAATAACTTCACATTGAAATATTTTATTATCTATTTTTATAAAAAATTTCAGTGAAGAATTAATAAATTACTAATTATTTTTGTGTCTAACCCATTCTTCCCTCTTACTTATCTCTCTTTTCCTCGATGGGACTCATACATCTTTCCTTTTAACCTTTACAACTTCCATCCGCCGACCTCTCATCTCTCCATCTCCACAACACCACTCTCCAAGAAGATTAGACTAGTAAAGAGAACTTCCAAACCATGACCGATTCTTTAAGAATTTGGCTTAGCTCTCTCCAGCAAAAGTGCAGGTCTTTCCTTCAAGAACCGAAGCTCCCAAACAAGGCATCCACTCGGCACAAGAGATCAAGAAATCCCAACACACCACCGTCACCATCATCTTCGAAGTTCCACTCATCAACTCCCTCTTCATTCGCAGCAAGCGAGGTCTCCGCCCAACTGAGACAAGTCTTCGAGCTCATCGATGCTGACGGTGATGGCAAGATCTCGCCAATGGAGCTCAGCCGAGTCCTCTCAGGCCTTGGGCACGTCGGGGCGGCGGCAGCGGACGAGGAGGCACGGGTGATGGTCAAGGAAATTGACCGCGACGGCGACGGGCGCGTCGACCTGGACGAGTTCTTGGTCGCGGTATTGAGCGGGGATGACGACCTGATGGATGCCTTCTTGATCTTTGACACCAACAAGGACGGTTTGATATCGGCCAAGGAGCTGCAGAGGGTTTTGCAAGGTGTGGGATGTGAAGCTAGCATCGAGGATTGCAGGCGCATGATTAGAGGGGTCGATACGGACGGCGACGGTTTTGTGAATTTTGAGGAGTTCAGGTCGATGATGAGAGGGTGTTTTTCTTGATTTTCCTGAATTGAATTGGGGGTTTTCGTTTTGCAGGCTGAAACTTTGGAGACTATTTTGGTATCAGAGCAAATGGAGCAGTTGTTTCTGTCATTTTTTTGGTAGGTCCACGTAAAATGCAATTTTACAGCCAGACTATATTAAAATGCAAAATTTTACTATTGTTCTGTTAGTTGATTACTAATTGCATATATGTGTAATTACAGATATGATTAATTGTGGAAAAAAGTCGTTTCGGCTCTCAAAATCCATCATTTAGACCCGTTTCGGAGGGCTTTTCTACTTTCGTGACTTTTTTCGGCATTATTTTTATTTATTGTCTGATTATTTAGTAATTCGCAGGATTAGGATCATGATGGTAGTACTTACCGTCGTGCTTTATTAGAACACCGAGAAGTCCCTTTTTGAAAAATGCGAAAAATGAAACTTCCATGCATACTTGGGAGGTGTGCCTCGTTCTTATCATTTCCACCGTGCCAATGTCTACGTGTCCTCTCGATGTGATGACATTAACATTGTAAATAAATACATCTTCCAATATTTTAAGAGGATTCAATTCTTTTTTCACATAGATGATACAAACAAAAGAGAAATTTAATCTTTTATCATGTGGCACTTATATGAGAACATCTAGTATATAATTAATGTAATCATTCATTAACTAATTACATCAAGCAAAACAAGCGATAATTTTGAAAAGAACATATTAATTTTTCTCAAAATAAACACATTATAAGTTATGTATCTTTACTATATGATCGGGTCCATTTTCTTAACCCCTTTATCCCCATTCTTTTATTGTTCAATAATTCAAATCCTCTCAATTATTGAAATTATTCTTATCTTCTGCCAAAAAATGACATTACAGACAAAACAGACAAATCAGAACCCAGCGACACGACATTTAGGCCTATTCGAAGTTTCTTTTTGAGGAAGAAATTGAATTGAAGAATGCCGCGCGCTAGAATATATTCTCTTATCATCTTCCCGTCTTCCTATGTCGTCGTTAGGGAAAGAAAAAAAAAGAGAGAACGAAAATAAAGGGTAATTGTATTATCCATTAGTATTTTTTTCTGGGACCGGTATCCAATGTTGGGGTAAAGGTGATCAAACTTACATTAGTAAAAGAAGTTGTGATGAGTAAAGAAAATTACCAAACCATAGAGCCTAAAAGTTTTCTACAAACTTACCTAGATTATTGCATTTAGTAGAGAATTATAAATCATGGGATGCATAGAACTTACGACGACAAAAGAAATTACATCCTATAGAGGAAAGTCACTTAAAGATATGTAACGGGTAAATTACTATCGGTGATGAAAATTATGAATTCCAAAGGAAATTACAATCAATTCAGTAGTTTATTTTATAATTTTCTACAGAACATTAAGAATTAGGACGCGATGAACTTACACCAATAAAAGGGAAATTATGTCCTATAACGAAGAGTTAGAACAAGATAGTAACATACTACCAGTGAGGACAATTAGGTATGAAAATGTTATTATAATTAAACTTATGAAATTTTAAGAAATCTTACTACCATTTCAAAAACGTTACGAAGTACAAAGTAAAGTTGCATGGAACGTCAGGATCGAGTCGACCTCATAAATTAAATAAAGAAAGCTGCTAGCAATATTAAGGACGATCGAGAATGGCAGAAGAAAGTTATGATAACTGGAGCTCAAAATTTACGATAACTTAAAAGAACTTTGCTATCCCTTGAAGAAAACTATACAAAAGTTAGGTGAACGTTACGAAGGATTTGACTTCACAAGAAAACTTTACATTAATAGAAAAATTACGAACAGGAAAGGAAAGTCACGGTCACTGAAGCAAAACTTACGGGAACTTCAGAAAACTTATCATCATTTGAAGCGCGTTACAAATTAGTACGAAGCAAAGTTAGGACCAATCAATTGAGAAGTTTACTATACTTACCATCTTCGTAAAAATAATTATGTGTAATGCAATTGTTCAAGTATTTCTGCATCACTTGGTTACGATTTTGAGGTCAATATGCTCTTATCCGTATGTAATCTCCTTTCACCTATAGACCGTAATCTTTAGAATTAACCTATGAGAGTCAGGTTTCACCCTAATATATTTCGAGTGCTCTCAAACTTTCATTTGTCACATTCCATGTGTCATTAGGAGCAATTTGCATTCCCTCTATTTAAAAACTTAAGTATTTAAGGTAGACTTTCTAACGGTAATGAAAGATAGGGCCTGATAATTTACGAGAATCCCCTAAATTATTCATAAAGGACCTTGTATTTGCATAACATTACATTCTCGAATTCACATTCGATAAAATTTGTTCGTGCCTTATGTTGAATTTTGTCACGTATCTTCAGGTGTTGTAAGTTACCTTTCTAGTTCGTAATCGTATTAGACCGTTTTCATGTGTAAGTTACTTTTTCGTTTGTTATAATATCTCTAAAAAAAGAATAACCTGTTCATTTCGTAAATTCCCTAGTACATAGAAGTTTGGAAGGCAGTCGTAATTGTTCCCTTTTTTATGGTTTTTGCTAATTAAAGTTCGTAAATTACGTTCGGATACGTAAAATATCTCATCGGTTAATGAAGAGAGTTGCCCCTGTTATACAGATTCTTTACTCCTAATCCTAAGTAAATTGCTATACTCATTTTATAAAACAAAAAAAACAAAAAATTTGTTGAAATATCCTCAAGCACACAGAAACGATTGTATTCATGTTTGACACATGCATATACTGAAATGAAACCCACAAAAAAGGAAAAAAAAAAAAAAAGAGCACTCTGGTCGGTTCTCGAGTTGATCTTGGAACCGGAATAAAATGAAACAAAAAAAACAAAAAAAGGACAAAAAATCCCATGTTAATCCTAGAATCAACCTAGAAGGCCAATAGGGTCAATTTCCGTTTCAAAAACTCGGGGGAAAAAACAAACTTAAGAGAAAATTACCAAGAAAATCATAAATCTATTGTAATTACGCTAATTCAATTATAAATTTTTTTGACCAATTAGGGCTTAAAGTTTTTGTATTTATGCTAGTTTAGTCTATCTGATCAATTTTGATCAGAAATCGTTAACATGGACGCTAGTCATCTTACATAGCGTAGCCAGTGCTAGCATGAATAATTTTTAATAATATTTTAATAACATTTCGAATTATTTATTTATTTATTTATTTATTTATTTATTTATTCTCTTCTTCTTTTGTTCTTTTTTTCTCTTCTCTTCTTGGCAAGGCTCCATTTCAAAAAGAGAAAAGAAAAAAATAAAAGGTTATAAAATTTGTCCACGTTAATATCAGTCATACCATATAAGATAGCCAACGTTCATATTAATGATTTCCGATCAAAATTGGCCGAATAAATTATATTGACAAATTGTCAAAATATTTAAGAATTGGGTGGTATAATTAAAAGGTTTATTTTTTAATTAACACAAACATAATAAGTTCAGAACTTTTTAGGTTGGAGAGTTTCCTCCATTAAAAGTAGGGGAAACATAGCCCATTGAAATTTGCAGTTCATTGATACCTGCTGTGAATGTCGCACTCAGTAATCAGCTTTTGATTTAAATCTCTTTTGTTTTTTCCATTCTTTTCACTGCTTACGTACAAGAATCTCTCATCCATGAGGAAGCATTGAAAGTGACAATTACTTAATCGTCGGAGAGCATAAAGGAGGACTATCCCTGAGAAGTCACATTACAATCACATTCTCAAATTCTAAGCGAAACATAGTTAGTAATAGTGTGTTAGAGGATGTGGGGGTGTCCGTGCAATGGCACGACTTGTGTTACACATTTAGGACTAGATCGCCATTTTAGGGCTGGTAGAGAGGAAGAAGAACCAAGGCCATGAACCACCCAAACCCTAATCCAATGTCCCATCATAACAGGTCCGCCTTATCTGAATCGACTCAAAGCCTTGTTCCTCAAAGGCCTACAATGAAGCTGCATCGTTACTCTCAGTCTCAGTTGGGCAACTTATCGATTTAGGTTTTCGTTCATGCGACCGGGTTTTTCGTGTGATAGAGAGCCCGAAAAAGAGGTACAATTTGCGCCAATACTGAACTTCAAGATCCTGGAAAAACATGCTCATCTCCATTCTCCAGAGGTGTGTAAGATCTGGGCCTAACCCAATGGGCCTTATCCTAAGGAATCCCACTTGGATTTCATTCACCAAAACCACTAAGAGAAGAAATTTAATAATTTAAGTGCCCAAAAGGGCTAAGGAAATGATATGCTTCAAAAGCTTATTTTATATATATCCATCTAACTTCTCACATCCCAAGCTGCTTGAGCGTGACAGATTATTTTGCAATATACGAAACCTTCGTACTTCCTCAACAAAAAAGAAAGAAAGAAAGAAAGAAAGAAATACTGCAAATATAGTAGGTAAGTAATCATTATGTTTGCTTGCTTGCTCTTACCAAACCCTCTCTCTTTTTTCAAGTATAAATTAGTTATAAAAAAAAAATCACGCAAGTCAAAAGATTAGAGTTGGTAGAAGCCAGAAACCATGTGGGAGAACAAAGCATTGTTTAAACCTCGATGACTTGTGGAATGTTTAAGGAACAAGAATCCAGCGAGTTATACCTTTAAACATATTTAAATAAGGAACATTATACAGACTTAGAAGGTGATTCCTCCGGAGATAGTTAGCATCCACTAAATATAATAAGCTGTGAAAACAAAATGTTCGCCAATTATGGCCGAACAATTTTTAAATTGTTAGCAGCAATATCTTGTTCTTGAAGATTTGCGTGTTTGATTGTTTGGCACTCCCACAGAGGCAGGAACCACTGCGTAGATGCTAAATAAAAGAGACCGTACATTATGATGTTGATAATGTCTAGCTACATAACAATAATTAATTGAGGAAGGTTAAGTACGATTTTCTATGCTCAATATGTAAAGGGGACGGATTTCCTCTTTAAAAATAATATTGTGCTCCCTAGGGCACCACTTGTGTAGAACACGATTTCCACGGTAGGGTAAAATGCCAATCTTTAGTGAGGGATTGTACACATCTATTGGATTGCTTAGAGGGTGCCTCAGTTATCTTTTGTCTGAGAGAAGCAAATCAAGCTGTGGATTGAGTAGTGAAGGCCCACCAGAACGAGTCTTTGCCTATTAATTGGCTGCCTATTATTCTTCATTCTCTTTTTTCTTTGTTATGTAAAGACATGGGACACCACAATGGTGAATTTTCTAATGAGTAATGAATGAAGTTTTACCAACCAAAAAAAATTAGCATGTTGCAAGAATAGTGAGATCTCAAGTTCAATTTTCGTACTTTACTAGAAAGTGAAGCTCAAAAATTTAAACTAATAGGAGAAGAGAGATTGCATAAATATGAGGCCCTTATATAACCCATGGACAAAAGATGTGCTATATTTTTTATATCTGTTCTCATGCGTAAGTCAGATTAAGAACGATACATGAAATTGATATACAAGAGGCTACACACGTGAAATGAGCTAGGGCGGTACCTACTTCAGTAACATGTTACAAAGTTCAATCCAAAAACTTCAAATTTTAGAATTATTGGTAATAGTCCTAAAACATTCTCACTTAGTATCAGAACTTGTAATTCATCTTACCTAGGTTGCTACCAAAGAGAGTTTATATTGGCTTCTCTATATACGTGAGTCTCGATGGAGAGAAGTTAGTGTAGCATAAGAATGGAAATCACATAACCGAATAGAAGGTTGATTTGCATGGGTTCAAAGACGAGTAGGAGAACGAGGGACAAGCTCCGAAGGATTCTCGAATGGCGGAAATGGCTCAAGAGCATTCGGAGTCGGATCACCAAGAGTACCTGCCTCATGATTAGTACAAGACAACTCTAGAGATTGAGGAGCAGGAGTAGAGTAAGAGGTATCATTTTCAAGAATTAGATCCGAAGAAGGATATGCCAACAATGATGTAGCGAGTGACTTAAAAATGACTAAAGAGAACATCCGAAAACTTTTGAATACTAGATCACTATATCTATATTATTTGTGCTCAATACTGTGTCCTGGAAAACAGCATAAATGTGGACAAGGATCTAAATCTTGGCATTCATAAAGTAGAAGATGCACAAAACAAAAATGGCTAAAGACGTGAAGGGTTTAATTGGGAACACAACTTATATAAAATTAGGGATGAGCATTTTTAGGTTCTTTACAAGTTTCACTTGAAACTTGGAATGTACTGACCGAAACAAGTTCTTCATTTTTTGGAAGCCAGAACTTACTTTGCATATCCTAGAGCCTAAACCAACCTATCTTATCATATGTTTTAGGATCGGTTCCACGGCCTATGTGGTTCCTTTTTTTCTTGTTTTTATTTTTAGTTAAACAAAAAGAAAGTGAACACAATAAAAAAAATGAAAGGTTTTTATTTGTCAATAGAAACAATCCATAAAAAATGAAAATGTAAAATAAATAAAAAATAAAAAGTTCAAAACACATAACATAAGCCTAAATTATAGAGCTTCAGTCCTTAATCATCCATGAAAATTTGTTTCAAATTCTAACCACATGAAATCAAAAGAAACAACAAACATAGTGAGTCAATTAATAATATTTTTAAATTAAAATTACAATTAATTAAACTCGAATAATTATTAGAAAGCCTCACCTCATATATTCATTCCACTTCAACTTATAAACTCTATGTATTGATAATAATCTCCTCATTAAGACAATCCATACCTAAAGGAAAAAAGAGAGAGAGAGAAGAGATTAAATAAAGTATTCGCTCATTAGATATAGACAGAATTACAATATAAAAATATAATCTTCTCATCCTCGATTCTCCTAGGGCGATTCCCGATTCTTGATTTGGTTTCCCCAAAAATAGGGAATCGACAATTCCTTAAAATATAGAACCGGAAATTAAACTAGGGTGCATAGAAACCTAAAACTGAACCGGTTCCCATTGGTTCGATTCATAATTCTAACCCAAAAACATACGCATCCCATATAAAGCCTTGTAGTCTTTCATTGTGTGACATACCAAAGTTTACATTTTTCTCTATACATTAAACCAACTCAAAGCAATCTATAGGGGTCACATCGACAAAAAAAAAAAATCCACATGGCTCTCTTGATCTAATTTGCAACAGATGAAGCAAGAAAAAGAATTCACTTGGGCTTGGTGTGCACAAGTCAAAAGACCCACCCACTTTGCGGATTAATGTATGGAATTCTCCTTTTAGACTTTGAATTCAAAGGTCCAAAAAGTTTTCCTTTTACCGATGGTGGCATTAATTCTTTTATTAGCCTTAAATATTGTGATCTACGCATGTATGCAGTGTCGACAACTTGACCAGAGGCAAACTTGAAACAGTAATAACATGCATGAGTTACCTGTAAAGAATTACTTTTCGGAGAATCAATAATTAGGAAATCTCTAAGATTATAATGTCAAAAATATTTCCAGCAATTTCCTGGTATTCATACTTCTCCTCCGATAAGTTTCCTTTGGCTCAATAATATGTCGGTAAATATTGGCCCATTTGTCCTTCTAACGATGAATCAATACGTATGCTGATCACAATTAAAGTGATCCGATTTGGATATGTATCCCGAATATGCAGTTTGCTCGTGCAAAGGTGCGAGATATGATTATTTACTCAAGCAACGAATTCATCATTCTAAAACCTTTAACTAAAACATTTTAGCAGTGAATCAACGTTGGCTATACATGATGGGCAACCTTTTTAGAAAAATTGGCTACGCGGTCCATATAACTTATATACATCGATGCGTATATATACTAAAGACTAGCCTAGCTTCAAGGGAAGCTAAAAGGATGAAGAATACTTGAAGCATATGAACCCTAACACGTGAGGTGAAAGAATGAATAAGACACGAATGTTTTAGATTGAGGAACTCGTAAATGACTGAAAGAGGAATATGGAGAATCGAACTTGAGACCTTTTGCCTTCGGCATTAATCTGTAATCCCTCGGCTTGCAACCCCATCGGTCAAGGCTTCATTAAAAGGAGTACTAAGATGGTGACTTTAAGGGTGAATGTCCCGTTCAGGCATCAACTCTGTCACTCTACTTCAAGCGAGACATGGGCATTACGTGTACACCATTTGTCGCCATCGGCCTAACAAGTGAGGACTCACACGTATTGCCTGGATGATGCGAGAAGCCATGAGCCCACCAAGCTATCCATCACATCGTGCGCCTTCACTTCACGAAACCCTAGCGTTTTACACCTCCGGCTGCTTCCACATAGCGATGACCACGCAAATCCCATCTTAAAGTCAAGTGCGATCGATTATTATAAAGTACTTAGGCCGTCGTAGAACCACAAACTACGTAATCATTTTTTTGACATTTTCGACTGCAAACATCAAAGACAACTTTAAGCATGTTCACTTCCATGGAATCACTCCAAGATTGGATGAAGAACGAAGGGTAGAAACGTATTATCGAAGCATATATATCACCAATAGATATCCAAGAACCTTTTAGATATTCGCAAATCTGGGAAAATATAGCCCTGTTTCTTTCGAATTCCAATATATCACTTCGATGAAATCATCTGAAAAAGCAAATTTCATCTTGAAGTTTTCCTGGAAAATGAGACGAAGAAGATTGAAGTTGCACCGAGCATAACACGCTACTAGTAGATAGAGCTCAGCCAACGAAAAGAATTTAGCACAAATTAGGTTCTTGATAGGAAGCATCAACAGATTCCAACCTAAATGAGTCGTTGACATTTGAGAAACGCGAAAGGGCGCGATCGAGGCTGATGAGGATGACCAAGAATGATTCCAAAACAATCACTATCCATCACATGACAACCTCAGTTTGGTCGGCTAGATTAATTGAACTAAGCCCCACTAATATAATAATCCCCCCCCGGGGGCCTCGATGCTTTAACCTTTATATCTTCCCCAATTAATTAACTCGAGTTTGAAAGCTTCCAATTGGCCAGTCATCGAGCATGACAATCTCGAAAACCCACTTGAACTCAAAAGCAGCTAGTGAGAAAGCGAGAACATGCAACATCATTGTGTGCTAGATTCGAAGTCACGAGTGCTCTCCACATGAATTACGTGTGGTCCATGGCCTCTAACAATTAGCTTTAGCGGTGTTTCGATTTGTTTAATGGAGGAAGAGATTAAAGGGTCTTCATTATTTTATTAAGACGGTAATTGACCGGAACAAGGGTTCCCAATACTTTCCTCTAGGGTTTTGTTTGGCCGTGCTGCATATCTTCCTTCTTCTAAAGGGAAGACAGGGAAGACTATGTCTTTCTTGGTTTCCTGAATTTCTTCATACTCAGAAGATGAGAACTGAAATTTTTATAAGGGAACGCCGTGAAGAATACGATGTCTAGAGGTTGATTAGTGAGCTGAAATTTGGTGCAACCCTTAATCTTTTCTAGGATCGATGTTTGTATAATTACAATGTCCTTAATATGCTGATACTTACGCAAAGTAACCAAGTTGACCAGGATGACGCACTTGATAGTGGTGGGGGGTTAAAATGGATATATACTGTTGATCAGCAATTGTCCAGATACTATGAATTCCTCACTCTAGCTTCGAGCCATCTGAAGTACATGGCTGAATCCACCAGGAAGTATTGCATTTTTTACTTACCTTGCTATGTGAAGACTAAAAAAAGTTTTATAACTTGAAAACAATTTCAAGATTGGGATAAAGAACAAATATCGCTGGGCTGATTTTGTTTTAACATAACTTTGGAAGTTCCAATAATCTAATCAGACATATGTTGTTACAGTTGATCTTGTTTTTCAGAGAGGTTTATCTGCAGTTTTGGTAGCACTGTCAACGCTGTCAACGCTGCTGCCTTGCGACACTGCTATGTACTACCCTAACAAGTGACAACCCTCACCATCTCTCCGGCCACCAAAAACACAACTCTTGACCCCACAAAGAAAGGGAAAGTTGCGGCAGCAGCAATGCTTCTCGATGGAGCTTGGACGGCAGCAGATGACGGAACTTGACGTGCATGCTTGTAATGTAGAGGACCAAGCAAAGGGAGAAGAAATAATTATGTGTTTAGTCGCCAAAATGTATTGTTTTTGCTTGCTAAATCCACCTATAGAATCTAGTGGCAGTAGCATTAAAGCTGTAGATTGGCATTAGCTAAACCCTTTCTTCGTTCTTTTTTTTTTTTTTTTTTTGGGACGAGAGCAGCGAAACCTAACTACTCTTCTCACCTTTGAATGTTGAGCAAGTTCTACAAGCAAATGCAGAAATTATATTGTTCGATGCCCAAAATTAGAGTTTTTTGCCTTACTGGCAAATATTAATATTTTTTAGCAAATGAAAAAAAAAATAGTAAAAAAATGAACGGTGGCATTTTTTTCATGCGACACTTGGGTAACTTTCCAAATTTTTTATAAGATTATCGACTTTTTTGTAGCTTAAAAATTACTAATTCTTGTACTAACTTACCAACTTTTATTTGCATAAGATACTAACGCTTCAATTTACTAATCCCTACACAGAAATATGAACCAAAATTAGAGTGATTCTCTAATGATTGTTTGTTTGATTAAATTACAAATTAGATTTATGTTAACAACTTTCATTTGAGTTACTATTAATGTTTAATTTTCTTTTTTAGTTGAGTAACTTTTCTATTAAGTTAACAACTTATATTTGCCTTGGTTAGCAACCTTACATTTACTAACTCATTTAGTAAATTAGCACGACTCGCCAACTTCTTTCCTATTAAAATACCACATAGTAATTGCATTATCAACTCTCATTTGAAATTTGCACTGATACTTATCTTTTTTTTTCTTTAATATGCCAACTTTTCTTACCACTTTCAAAATTTTATTTGTAATTCTCAGCAACAACTTAAATTTACTGACTCATTTTAGACATTACTAACCATCATTAGAGCGACTTATCAACTTTCCTCCAATTAGATTACCCCCTTACTTTTAGTTATCAATTTTTCGCATCTTTTACCAACTTTTATTTGCTTGTCCAAATAATGCCTTAAATTTACCAAAACTCTTTTTTAAATTGCTAACTTTAATTTACGTGATTTATTGAAATTTTCAATTATTAAAGTTATCTATTAGTTGTGGTTGACTAACTCTAGCTTGAGTCAGTCACAACATTTATTTGGTTTTTTTTTTTTTTTTTAACTCTATCACATTGAGTTACTTAATAAAAAAAATGGTAAGTCATTCCAATTAATATCAGTAATTTCATATAATATTTGGCAAATTAAAGCGTTGTTGTTAAGAAAGGTGAATAAAAATTAGTAAAAGAATTTTTTTATCAAAAATAAGGGATATTGATAATTGAAAACCAAATAAGCATCAGTAACTTACTCAAATAAGACTTAATTTTGCAAATCTTGTGAGTAACTCAAATCATAGAAAAAAGCTGGCAACCGATGAAAATATAATTGATAACTTAATAAATGAGTCAAATCGTAGATAAAAGGTGGCAATTGATAAAAATATAATTGATAACTTAAGAAATAAGTAAATGCCCAACCTACAAAAGGGGAACACCAAGAAGTAACAGAAGAAGTGCATTGTTTACTAAATATCTCTACGACACGCCTTTGTAGCATTTTGCCACCAATTATAATTAAATCATCAATTTATGTTCTAAATATTTGTCAACCGGTATATGAAATTCATTACGGGTCACGAAATGCCTAATTTAGCATGGAGACACTAATTTATAAATTATACACATATGATAATTCGGTAAAATCACAGGATGTTGAAAGTACAATACAACAATTGAAATAGGATACATCTAATACAAGAGTGAAGTCGAATATGGCATATAGCCCTGAACGGCATCTACCTCCTCCGACAAAGGGCATCAAAGGGTTCTTGGGTTTCAGCGAAGTTTAAGGTAGGGGAAAGGTGGATGGAAGATAAGGGGGCGTCGAGGGGTTGGTGCATCTCGTCTTTTCGCTCACTCACCACTTACCTTCCCCAGTTTTATCTTCTTGGTCATTCAGTTTTGTATTCAATGATCTTATTGGACCCTTTTTTTGGCCCACTCCATGTCCGCATATATTCATCTGAAGATCCCTCTCGTGCCCTTCCTCTGCGGATTCCAGCCTTTTGTCACCCCCTCTGTCAGCGCCTCCCACGCCTGTCTCTCTCTCTCTCTCTCTCTCTCTCTCTCTCTCTCTCTCTCGCTCACGCTCACGCTCACAGCCACAGCCACAAAGTGCGGAATATTATGACGCAAACAAGGCAGAACGCACGGGCACTCTTCACGACGCGGTCAAACCGTGCAGTGTCTTCGTTTGGTGGTAGACGACGCCAGCTTTTGGGTTCAACCAGACACCAAGCGCACAGCAACGCCCATGCACGCACGACTCGGCCAGAGAGAGAGAGAGGAGAGAAGAGAGAGAGAGAGAGAGAGAGAGAGAGAGAAAGAGCGATTTATTGCAGCGGGGACTGCAGCAGAAAGGGTGCAAAAACTTAGGTGCAATTAAATGGGGCAAACATAAGCCAAACATGTGGCATGTATGTGTCAACTTCATTTTTAGTAATTGTAATTTACTTTACAGATCGGTTGATTCGTTTTTTTTCCGCTTTTTCTCAAGATTATTTGTAGAACAATATCTTTTTCACCAGTCTCAAAAATCCAAAATCATCAAGTGAATGGGTCCTTGACAAAATTTAGATACTTCCATGCTAGAGTTGGAAACTTTCCTTTGGGGAACCAATTTGTTGAATATGGCTTTTAATCGCTATGTTTTTAGAAAAGTAAAAAGATTCCAATTTTATGTAAGTTAAAAAAAAAAATTTGAATTCTCCAATTTATATACAGAATGCAATCGAGCCTTAAACTTTTTCAGATATGAATTGTAATCAAGTTCTAAGCTAGTTTCAAAATGTCTGTCTCGTCCACGGTTCCTGCATCTTGCCTTCTCCTGCCTAATCTTTGACTACTCGTATAAACATACACAGTGATCAACACACTTTGTTTGGCTAATCGGGTCATGAGGGAATAAGGAGAGAAAGCAAAAGAAAGGAAGCGAAAGGAAAGAACCAAGAGGAATTTGTTAAATCTCCCTGTCATTTGGATGCGCATGATGAGAGTGCTGATGTAGATTGCATTAGAGAATGATTAAATTAATAAACCCAAGTACCCTTTGTCCTTTTCGGGCCGTCAACTTTTGCTAAAGTTGGCCTTTTGAAATCTGAAAGGAGACATGAGTTGTCTCTATTTCCTCCATTTTTCTCTCCATGGTTTTGGAGAGGAATTTTTTGTGCTCTGGATGAGCCGTGTATCCCTTGTCTCTGCCGCGATTCGATTTGCTTTTGAGTGAATCTTTAGCCTTTGGCCTCCCTCTTGTCTTGGCCTTTTGAGTTAAGTAATAGGCGAGTCTTGGTAAGAATCGGTACTGTTAAATTTGATGGAATCCACTAAAGTTATATGCTTTCTAGTGATATCTTAACTACATGCAGCGCAAAAAGAAAAAGGAAACTCCACCAATTCCTCTCATGAACGATGATTGTATCTATTCAATCATGTAAATCTCTATGCCTTAAACCGTATTCTTCCTTTTTCGAATTTTCGCATGCGTAGCTACTGGAAAGAAAGAGAAAACAAACAGGATTCTTGGGAGATAGATGTCCCAAGGGCCTTGCAAATCACTCCATGGAAGCTCTTGCCTTGCAGGCCACGAGCATGTAGGTTAAGAAACTGAACATCAAGCAACCACAGCACTTTGGCCATCCAACCATTAAACAATAAAGCAGCCAAAAAGAAAAACTTTGACCTACTAATGCCGCTTGTTGTTGCCCCGAAAAAAGTACATATTTATGCTCCTTTTTATTTTGCAAAAATAAATAATTTGAAATTATTTTTTAAGAATGATTGATTGTATCGTTTGAAATAATTACTTATTGTAAAATGTTTTCATTATCAACAACAATTTATGTCTATATATTTTCATGGAATATAAAAATATTTTCTTTTATTTATTTTTGTAAGCAACATAAGCGGATTATTTTTAGCAAAAAAATTTCAAAGCATTTATTTTTTGCATAACAAACGGAGCTAGAATATTCGTGGTCAGTGTAAAAAAATAAGAATTTTTATATGGTATTTGGATAGGCTGTGTAATCTTTTGATTAAACAAACCCATTTTTATCAATAGTGGCTCTATGTATCATTGGTGGCGATCCAGATTATGTGACTCTAAATCTTGAATATTTGCATTTACATATTGTAAAGACGCAATTAATTCGTGCAAAAAGAAAGGACCAATATCGAGATGATTCGGGATTAGGTAGGACAATCACATGTCAAAATCACGTTCATTAATATCCTTCAATCCGATTTGAGTGGGCGATTCATAGTTAAGTCAGATAATTTTCTTTATTTGAAGGGAAAAGAAATCTCTTGTGGCGGTTTTAATTGTCTCTATACATCAAATTTTCGGTTAACTTATGTATATTATGCGACAAAGACAAACGAAGTTTCATGTTTTTGTCCGTTGCAGTAGGAGGGTAATATTAAAGTCATAGGATGCTCCATACGAAATTTGCATTAGGAAGATCATCAAGTGGCTCTTTAATCGCTTTCGCTAAATAGTATCGGTTTGTTTTTATCTTGCGTAAGGAAGTCAATGCAGCATTTTGGGTTTGGCTCTATGATTAGTGCTCAACATATATTGTAGTTCATTGGCTGTATCGTTACCTAATTAGGAGCTTGGCTGCCTCAACTAGAATAATAATTCAGTGGCCAGTCATGGAAAAAAAAGGGGGAAATATAAAGTCTTGGGCTTTGTTTGGTATAAAGTTGGTTATTTTTAATTTTATTTATTTCTCTATTTTCTGGAAATAACTCGTTTGATAAGTGAAAATATAAGGTCAGATTCATTTCACTATGCATCCAAATTGACTGAGGTAACACGTTTTCTTTCGATGAGTCTCACATTTCGTTAATTAGCACAGCCCTAATGAAAGATTAATTGAAGAAATTCTCAGGGAAAAGTATCTGAAAAGTCATAAACCCATTGTTATTGTGCTAATTCAATCATAAATCATTTCAATTGTATTAATTAGGTTATAAACATTTTTACAATTTACCAATTGAGTCCTTCTAGCCAGCATTGACTGAAATCACTGACGTGAATGCTAGCTGTCCTACGTGGCTTAGTTACAACTAACATGGATAATTTTTACAATTTAAAAAAAAAATTATTATTTTGTCTCTCATTTTTTTTCCTTTCATTTTGGCCACCAAGCTCAATGGCCAGTGGGCGAGGGCCAACAAGCCCTCACCAGATCTAAGTGAAGGGCCCCTCGCCGACCGCAAGTCTCGACCATCACTAGCCAAAATGAAAGAAAAAAAAAAAAAATTAAAAAGTAAAGAAAAGAAAATATTCAAAAAATTCTTAAAAAATTATCTGCTTTAGTACCACCCATATCACATAGGACAACTGGTGTCCACGTCTGCAATTTCCATCTAAAATTAACTAGAATAACTTAATTGATACAATTAGAAGATTTATGACTAAATTGGTACAATTATAATAAGTTTATGACTTATTTTGTACTTTTCGTGAAATTCTTATATACTTCAAGATCGACATGCATAATATTGTTGGTTGCACAGCCCACCCACTTTATTTATATCACGAGACTACTAATATCTCAAACATGTTATTCATTTCTGAGAAGATAAGAAAATTCATAACACTTGTCACTCGATGATTAAATTCAACGAGCAACATATTTAGAACATTAGCTTGAAGCTCTTGGAAAACCCTCATGATTGACTAATGCAATGCCTTTTCGCTAAGTTCATGTTGGAAACACTGTGGTGATGCGATTGAACACAACTTTCTTGATTGAACCAAAACCCAATCTATTAGATTAAGGAAAGTAAGTCAATTTCACACCTCTCTCTTCTACTCAAATCCAATAGAGATGGACTTATCCATCAATTATGCAGTTTATACTTTTCTCTAGGCTCTAGTAGACTTTAATATAATCGAACTACTTTGAGATAAGCCAAGCTCGATATGAATAGAATCCAATTTTAAAAAAGAAAAGCTCGACAAGAACTCCTATTGCTCGTACTTTACACGCTCAGCAAGATTGTGGTGCAGAAATCGTGGGATATTATGTCATTCAAACTTGTCCAATCCTTAAACCCCACCAGATTATGGAGCAATTTCATACAGATTTATCAAGATGAGGTCAAGAAAGAAGGGGGTGTAAATATAAAAAGGATAATAAAGAAAGGTAGAAAGAAACAAGGAATATCCTAAGCAAAATTAAGGGACCCTCATTCACTTTCATCACCATCGTCAACGTCAAACGCCAAGGCATGCCCATTATGTTGGAGAGAGAAAAAGAGGGATATGAAAATTCTTGTATGGATTTTATTAACGAATGGTTTAGACATACTTATTAAACAACTAACTTGAAAAATTACAAAGAGTTCTGTTCTCATGTTATATATAATCATTTTTTTAAAAAAAATAAGTTAATTCAAGTTATGTATGCTTGACATGTGCATTAAAAGAAGTCTTTACCGTGACTGCTATTTGTTCCCGTCGGGTGCAATTGGCTCAATTGACTTCTCTTATATCTTCAACTATACATCACAAAGTCGAACCCTAAAGCAAATTAACTTTTGCTCACTTAGGTGCTGCTACTTATAAGAGCTTCAAACTGGTGATGTATGGATAGGATTGCAAATTTTACATTTTAGCATTATCAGCAATCCAAATAATTACAGTTCGAGTGCAACATTTCGCAAGACAATGTGGACTCAAACATCGTCGATGCCCATCTCATCTTCTAGTTAAGGAATTATTGCATGATTTACAAATGATGCAAATCAACACGATTCCCATAATAAAGTTATTATTATTTTTTATTATTATTAAAAAAAAAAGGAGGAAAAAGGAACCTTTTTGGTGTCTAGAGGTTGGAGCCTTGGAGGTGTTTTTGAGTTTCCTAGAATCAAGAGTCGCCCTTAAGACACGCTCTGACTCTTCTGATCCACATTGTCCCTGAGCTAAGCGTTGGCCCCACGCTTCTCTCTCCATTTTCCCATGTCTCTCTCTCTCTCTCTCTCTCTCTCTCTCTCTCTCTTCCTGCAGGCTGCAGCCACGACTTCTGTTCGAAGATAGCACGCTTCGGCTCACCTCCCACCTCCACCTCGAGCAACTCAGATCAGCGGTGTCCCCATAAAACATGAGAAGGTCTCATGTCCTGATGTGTACATGGAGCGAACTTACACATTAGATCAGCAAATTCGCCTTCTCTCTCTCTCTCTCTCGACACGGTCCTCGAACTCGGCCAAACTGCAGAAACGATTATTTAAAGATGCAGTAACTAAGGGAATTTCTCCGCTGTCTTCTCAACATCAGACTTTTGATAAGCTTTCCATCCATACATCAGTTTAAATCACAACTCAAAGAGCTAATTGGGAAATTTCTACAAGTTCAAGGACTTGATTGCACAAACCGCAAGCTTAAACATGGAATATATTAGGAAATTACCACAATAAGCTTATTGTAAAACATCGTTTTATCTGTCTGGGGTTAATTTTTACATGATTGTAACTTACTGGTCATAATCAAGTGTAAGATGTGGAGTCCAAAGCTTGTGATCACGTAATTCCTCTTTTCCCATGTTATATCCTTAATGAGAGGGTAAATAAGAAAAGAAAGGTGATAGGTCTTTCTACTTGTTGTGAACCTCACCATTCTTATTTTTTATTTGACTTGACATTGAATGGAACGAACTTGCAGACCCCTCAATTTCTTCAGAGCTTTAACAAATTACGGCCAATCCGCCAGGGTTGGAGTCTCGAAACTCCATTCGCCCATAGTCACCTTTAACTCGGATCAAAAAGCTTGACCTTTAAAGAAGATTATTAAGTTTTGATTAAATTATTCATATAATGATATATGGAAAAGAGGTGTACTGAATGGAAAACTATGATTATATTGACAAGTGTTTTCTTGAGGGACCAGGGCGGACGCATTTGTTCCAATTTCCACACAATTGACTTTTGCAATTAGTGCTCCCAAATTTGGTAAACCCCATCAAGTCCATTTGATGTAGTTTTGTATATATTGTGCTTTTAATGTGTGGTAACCACACCATAAACTCTAGTAACTTTCTGTTTATGATAACCCATTTAAACTAAAGAAATAATTGTGTGATAGTCTTTAATTTATTGTAAGAATAACAGTTTATTCTAGATCACAAAAAAATTAAATAAAAAATAATTATAGATTATTGCGGATCCACTCCTTTAAGAATTTGTGATTCACAACATGTCATTCTCATAATGGTCCAAGAACTATTATGCTAGCAAAGCCCTTTTAAACTATAACACCTTGAAATTGGATGACATCGGTTCTTCGAAGAATGTAGTAAGTTGCTACTACTTAGAAGGTGCTACCAATCTAAGGTACTTTTAACGAAACGAAGCAATAACCTTAGACCGACTAATTGAACATTTGATTAATACATAATCAATCAAAAATTACTTGAAAATGATGGAAACCAAGAATGTTTTCTAGTTTTACATCAAATGGCGCTCATCTTGTTTGTGACTCATATTGAACCAACTCATGCTCCTTCCAAGAAGGAGTATCTAGTCTCGCATTGGGATGAAACTCAGTCGTAATTCCATAACTGGAGCAATCGTGGAAGAGTGATATCAAACAACATCTAAACATACTTAGTAACAGATTGAGAACCTATGTACTTGGAATGATGCCGACACCACAAAATTATTCAAATACCATATTAAAATCTCCATCATTTTGCCATTTACCTTGCCATACAACCATTTGGCGCGCTTTCCATCACGTCAGCTCATCACTTGCACCTTACCTTTAGTTTTCAAGATCTCTCTCATTCAATATGAGATTTGATACCTTATTGAGATGTATGTATGAATTATGTTAGAAAAATCATATATAGAACAATTAATATAGTGTGAAATAGTTTTTTTTTGGTAAAGTGTGGTGTGGAATAATTAATATATCTTAATTAATTTATAACTTATTAACTTAAATTTTTTAGTGAAAATTGATTCAATCGAATATGTTGACTGGCTTGAATTTATACTCTCGTGCTCTTTTAACATACGTAACAAATTCTCATCTCAATCTCATAACCAATCACCGGGATCTTCCGTGTTGTGCACAGTGGTTAACCGAATCGCCATCACCTTAACAAATTCTGGAGTTGAGGAAGGGCAATAATGATGTGGACCCCACTTGCAAAATGGAGAGAGAAGGAAGGGGGCGGGCCCCGCCCCCACCGCCCATGCGCACTCTGATCTGTCCGAAACCCCCAACCCGAAAAAATATTCATCAAACCAAAGAGCTTCATCCGTGGGAGAGAGATTGACCTAACCCTAACCCAACCTAAAGCTCCCTCCCTCCTCGTTTCTCATCCTCTCTCTCTCTCTCTCTCTCTCTCTCTCTCTCTCTTTTCCTAGCCCCAAACCCTTACCAGCAAGACAACCTCCTCCTCTCTCAGCTTCATGGAAGACACTTGAGAAACCTAAGCAGAACAAACCCCATCCCCACCTCTCTACAGTCTCCCTCGAAAGGGCACTTCAATTCAGCTCAAGATTTGGTGGGTCTAGCGTGATTCATCCTCAAGAAAGCTCTCTCTCTCTCTCTCTCTCTCTCTCTCTCTCTCTCTCTCTCTATAGGGAAGCTCATCCCCACCAGCAGCTCCCAAGCAAGAATTGATAATAAGGAAAGAAACAAGGCAGTTCTGGGTTCTAAATTTCTTGCGTGGAAAAGGGTAATAATTCACCAAGTGGTATTTCGAGCACACGCAAAAGAGATACAGCAAGCAAAGCCAGAAAGAAGATATGGATCCAGTGACGGCTCACGGACGTCCTCTTCCACTTCCTTTCCTCAGCCGAGACCTCCACAGCTTTACTCCTCATCACCAATTCCAATCCCACCACCACCAGCAGAACTCCGAGGACGACAACCTCAGCAACAACAGCAGCTTCGGCCACGGCCAGAAACGGGAACGTGACGACTACTCCTCCACCTCTGCCGCCACCACTTCCCCCACTGCCGATGGGAAAGAAGCTGGAGGAAGAGGAGGTAAAGAGGTCACGAGGAGGCCAAGGGGACGGCCGGCAGGTTCCAAGAACAAGCCAAAGCCTCCCATCATCATAACCCGGGACAGCCCCAACGCCCTCCGCTCCCACGTCGTGGAGGTCGCAAGCGGGGCTGATATCGTGGAAAGCATGTCGACCTTCGCGCGGCGACGGCAGCGCGGGGTCTGCATCCTGAGCGGGAGCGGCACGGTCACCAACGTCGCCCTCCGGCAGCCGGCCTCCCCAGGAGCGGTCGTGACACTGCATGGGCGGTTCGAGATCCTTTCGCTGTCGGGGTCAATCCTGCCACCCCCGGCCCCGCCGGCACTTTCTGGGTTGACTGTGTACCTGGCCGGCGGGCAGGGGCAGGTTGTTGGGGGGAACGTGGCGGGGCCCCTCATGGCGTCAGGGCCGGTGGTGATAATGGCAGCTTCGTTCGGGAACGCTGCTTACGAGAGGCTCCCGCTCGAGGAGGAGGAGGCAGGGGCGGCGGCGCCGGTGCTGAGTGGTGGTCAGTTGGGATCACCTGGAATGGTCGGACAGCAGCAGCAGCAGCAGCAGCTAATGCCTGCAGACGCGAATGGAGCGTTATTGCATGGTTTTGCACCGAATCTATTGAATTCATGCAATTTGCCCGGTGAGACATACTGGGGAGCTGCTCGCCCTCCTCCCTATTGAATTAACCCAAAGAATGAAATAGATTCACCCAAATTTTCTTTTAATGTGTCCTTCGGATCTACCTTCTATTTTCTTTTTCTTTCTTTTAAATTTGACTTTCTTTGTAGTGGCCTTTCCTTTCTACCTTTTTTTCTTGTTACTTACTAATATGTGTTGGTCTTGATATTAGTCATGTGGTGTTTCACCTCCTATAATTGTTTGAAGAAGGATGTGTAAATTCAAAGAAAATTCTTTTCTGTTGGATTTTGGTTTTGATCAAGGCAGCTCTCTTTCATCCAGATAACTTCAAAATGAAGAAATGGCAAAATGCAGCCATAAATCTCTCTCTCTCTCTCTCTCTCTCTCTCTCTCCAGTCCTTTTGTTTTTATGTTTGCGGTTCTGCTGATCGCTCATGTCACAACTATGTATGCCTTCACTCTTTTCTGTGATAAAGAAGGAAGATTTTGGACCCCAAAAAGGTCATTACAGAAACAAAAACTAAAATGAGGAGGAACCCAAAGTTGGGAATAGTTATAAGTACCAAATGTGGGCACTCATGAGAGCAAACACATGACCGCACACGCACAAGTACCATCTTTTTCCCCGTATCATCATTTCAACGAAACCATAAGCCCCTAGGTGTGTCCTCTCTCTCTCTCTCTCTCTCTCTCTCTCTCTCTCTCTGAACCTGTCATGATGATGGCATTTCTGTACATGTCCTCATCATTGCTATCCAGTTTTTTTTCTTTTTAAGGGCATGCATGTTCCTACTCAAAGCAAGCGAAGCTCCTATTTTTAGTGTGCGGTCCTGAATCTGGGATGAGCTTTTCTCATATGAAGGGTGAAGTTGGTCTCTCTCCTTTTCCCCCTTCTTTTTCGTTTTTCTCTTCCTTTTCCTGCAAGCCTATGGAGAATGGGAGGGTAGGGTGGTCTCAAATGGTAGCAGAAACGAATGGGTCACACGTGCGCTGGCTCTGCGAGAGAGAAAAACAAAAGGGTTTCCTTTCCGAGGCTGCATCCGTTCCACTGCAGTTCCAATTAAAGAAGAGACAATGACCAAGACACACTGATCCAACCTCATCAAGGCTTTTTAGCTCACCAGTCACCATCTTCTCTCTCTCTCTCTCTCTCTCTCTCTCTCTCTCTCAAGGACAATCCAGTGTGGTGTGTGGCATCGGTCAGAGGAGTGAAGTTCGGGAGGGAATCACTGGGCGAGAGAGGTCAGTTTATCTCATTGAATGCAGCTTTTGTCTTGTTGCTTCCTATATGACACGTTGAGGGGTGGTTTCTTTTTCCTTCTCTGGTTGATATCGTGGGTTTAATCCTTAACTTTCTCACGTTTTTACGGTCAATCTAATTGTTTCTGTTGTTCTTCTCATCGCTCTTGGTTTCTAGGGTTTTTCTTTTTACACGCATAAAACACTAACTAGAAATTTTTAATTTGATTTATTGGGAAATGTTGGGTGTTAACGTGATTTTCTAACAAGCAATGCTGATATAACTAGATAATAATATGATGCTCTTTCTCTTTAAAGTCTTTCTTTTTAGTCTTTTTCTCAATGTTCTAAGTTATTCACATTGCATGAGATAGGTGTCCGCTCTCTCTACAGCTATTTTTACATAAATAAGACATCTTTCTTTGAAAATTATCTGCTATTAAGATCATCTTAATTAATCGACTCAATAATCTTAAAGTCGTGATTTGCCAATACAAAATTAATCTCGATAACTCATCTTTCTCTCATAATGATTAACATGATAAAGAATTTCCTATGTCATTTTAGGAGATGCTATATAGAGGTATAATCCTCAATTGGCACTCTTTAGGGATAAGTCGAATTCATTACCTATATTTTCACTATGTAGCAGTGGTAATACCATAGGTAATAATCCCATTATATGGTGACTAAGGAGCACGGTTCACTTTAATAACTGCAGAAGCAATACAACAACACACCCAGTATCTATGGTGAATTCATGGGTTAAAGCCTAGGAGCTAATTCATGACCGGAAAAAAAAAAATTAAGAGGATTCATATTCTCAAAAACATGTGATACAATGAGACTTCCTACGTCCCATGAGATTTCTTAAAATTTCGAAGGACTCGTCAAAATCGACGTGAAGTAGAATATGAAATCTCAATAGAATATGAAATCTCACTAAAGTAACGACATTATAAACAGAACAATTGAGACGAATACATTAGCTCAGTTGTTTAATTGTGAAATTAATCGAGTAATGAGGAAAAGGCTATTTGAAATGCAAGTGTGAGCTGAGATTCGCACCATAAATTCAGAAAAGGATTCATTCATTGCATGGCCTGAAAGATATTCATCATGTCATTAAGCAAAAACCCTAGTAATAAAAAGACCAAAAAAGATTAAAACAGGGATGTAACTAAACGAAGTTTTCGACTCTAATTAAGCAATGAGAAATATAATATGTCCATGGTCCATATATGTCTCGTTTGCCGGTGAGCTCAGAAAAGTTTCGTAACAGTGGTGAAAGCTTGTAAGAGTAGGCTAGTGATTGAAGAATGACTCGACTTTAAGTTTTTCAAAATCATGTCGAATTCATGCAATAATCATGTGTTTACGCCCATGCAAAGTGCATCATTAGCATCCACATAGTCATGTCGTGTTCATCGTCAATTATGCCGGTTCGATCTGAATTATTTTTCCCCAAGTGAATATGGTTCTACAATCGAACTAACCCAGCTATATCTAGGCTACTCAAGTTTCGTCAACATATATCGCGGAAGCAGGTTTAGTTTATAATCAAAAAATCAAATCATTAAATAAGTTCGCCCACAGTTGCTCTCCCCACGATTCGCTATTCTATTGTTCTGAAATGTCCACATCTACATGTACGTAAACTAGAGGGACAATTTGAGGGGTTTAAATTTCCCGTAGTCATCATATGTAACAACTAAAATCACTCTCTAACCTCTAATTCACTCCATTTTAGTTTCTCATACGTAATTTAGTAAGCCAGAAAGGATTTAATGCAATTAGAAGAGACTTAATCTGGCTCAACGATAATGATATACCGAAGCACAAGTCACCAGAAAATTTTCCGAAAAGATGCATAAATCATGATGGACCGAGACTAAGTCAAATTAGCAAGAGCACTCCCTCTTGATAGGTGAACTCAAAATTCGCAATGCACGGTATGGACTTAGTCTGACTAAAGTAGCTTCGTGAGAAATGTATCAGAGGGAGAGATTTGTAATGCAGTCACTGTTGCTTGAACGATGGCAACAATAGAGGAAGCCGCTCTAGGGGCTTGATTAGGAGAGGCTTATCGCCGGCTGTGTCTTTACTGATGACATTGCCGATGAATAAAACGAAAGAGGCGAACATCAGATACACGTCCGTACCAGATGCATCTTATCGCATAGTAATACCCCGCACGAGTCCATCTCTTCCTTGGGTTTCTGATGATCTGCACATCTCATCCATGCTGCTAGTGCTGCATTCCCAAGTGCGACATTGTCTCATCAAATTCCAAACTACGTCAGTCTCAGCTGTGTGGTATGTGCACTTTTACCTAATTCAAAGTGATACTTCTTTCGCACACCTAGGTCAACGACTTCAGTAGCCCAGTTAAGCGGGGAAGGAAAAAACACGTGGTCAAAAGGTTCATATTCAACCCTAACATTTGCACTCATACGCAAGCTTCGATCAATGAAGATAATACGAAAATATCCAATGTCTTAAGTATCCCTTGTATGTTCCCACAGAAATTATTAACATGGAACTAACAAAGAAAACTTAATTACAGGAAAAAGAATGTTCGAAAAAGACAGTTATTGCAACTTTTATAGAACAATCACTAGTTTAACATGAGGGTCAATGAAGCGATTCTGCCATAACAAGCCATGATCCTGTTGACCCTGCGTATAAAGAACACTTGGATACTGTATCAACAGAGCAAGTCGCAAGCACAAACCCTCAGTCCTTGTTGTGGTTTTCTCCATCAGAAAAAGATTGAACATTAAAGAATGCTGATATTCATTGCTCGTGACAGGTACAACAAGTGTTTATATATACAGGGGATGACATGTCAAGTGCCTCCTTGCACAAATACACTGTCAAAAGAAATTGACTTCTCTTCAATCCCCAAGCCCGAAAAGAATACAAAGCCTCCGACCTAACAACTTTATCTGCTAGACAACAAGATGGCTGAACCAACGCATGAGGGTACCTGTCTTTCTAAAATCAAAACTGCTAGCACATTTGAAGTCACCCAATTTCCCCTAATTCGAACAAGAACCATCTCTATATCACTGGCCAAAGTACATATACACATACATGATCTCCCTGACCGACCGATAAAGTAAAACATCGTATACCAGATCAGTATTCCACCCGCAGCCGCCTTAACTCTGCCCGGAAGGTCTGGCTTGAGTCCAAAGTCTTGCAGGCAAGATTTCTTATGTCTTCACGAGAACAGTCACGTGAGATACGAACTAGTTCCCACAAGGCACCACCACTAACCATATCCTTCGCATTCACTTCTGCAGTTTGTTCTAATCATCAATTTAAAATTCATACTTGCAACTTATACCAGGAGGTAAAGATAGTTCATTACCATGTTGTGCCAAGTGGCATAGAGCAAGCTCTATGTGACGCCTAATTGGAGCTGCTTCATCATTGGCATTGTGCACAATCCATGGAAGTGCACCATCTTCAATCAAAAATGATCTACCAGTCCTTATCCCTGTGGTTGGCAATGAAACAACATCATCAGCTACTCTATGCAAAAGCTGTATCAGATCATATCTATTCTTTACAACAATAAGAAACTTAAACTATTTCACTATAACCAACATGCCCCAGCCCTCAGAAGCTACTATTCTTCTTCTGGTGTAATCCAGGAGATACAATAGGTTGCAAAAGCACATATTTGATAAACAACATTGAACTTTAGCAAATCGTGACTCATGGAGTTAGTCAACTAGCATTGACTGTCTATTAGAAGTCCTCAATATCCATAACTCTACCTACTATCATGCCCCAAGATCTGTGGTGTACCTTGAGTAGCCAAACGGGACTCGCATTTTGCGAAGTTGGCAATGCCACGAGCTACTTGAGATAATACATCAGGATGTCCACATCTGACAGTCCCCAGCAAAGCCCGTATACCACCTTCAGTCCTCAGCTTCTGCTGGAGTTTGTCTGGTCAAGGAACATATTGTTCTTAACATGTCAACTAAATACGTAATCAGGAAAGATTGAAGAAACAGAATTGCAACGCAAACACCTTCTTCTAGTGCATTCTCAATAAACTGAACCGTATCATGTACTGTACTGTAGAATACCCAAACAGAGAACATAAGCGACTTAAAGTCTGGTCATTGCTGGTTGTAACAAGGCCCAAGGGGGATAAAACAAGAAAGATAATGAATCTAATGGACTCTACTCCCGATATTCAGCACTCAAATTTCCCAAGTTTCTTAACTTGGCCACAAGCCTGTTTCAAAAGCCCTGGCAAGAAAACGATAGCATAAATGTACATATGATAGCCATCGTGCCTGGTGGTTAAGGTCCCATCATTTCTCTATGAATGACCAGCATATAAATGTGCTTATTTCCAATAACATGATTCACAAAGGGTGTAAATGGCTAAAACTCTTCATAGCTACTTATTAAGATTTCCTATCCTCTCGAGCTTCCATTTATTATTGAAATTAACAGCTTGAGTCTAAGTTCGAATTTAAATTTAAGCCAAGCTAAAGTATATTTGACTCAGTCAAAACATTACCTTAATCGAGTAGTTGCTTGCTTTTACAGTTTTAGGCCACTTCCAACTATGGATATTTTATGTATGAAGGATATCAAAGCTTGCACATTAAAAGGGTTGAAAACCTTAATTCATTCTCTGATTTAAACTCAAAGCCCAAAATGACCTGACTTCCCAACTGAGCACCGGTTGCCTTTGTATCATCACATCCAGTCAAGCTTGGGCTTAAGCATGAAGCACGATCAAGCTTTAGTCAACCATTCAGCAGCAGGTGCTCAGGTTGAGTTCAAGCCATTACTGGGGGGGCTGGGACAAACACCAGGGATTTAAGGGTTGCTGTTTAACAAATTTGCTTCAACTGTATAGGTTTTTCCCTGACTAAAGTAAAATCTGAATAATTTTGTTTTGCTTTTGAAATAATAAAACATCAACAGTCTACTATTAATTACCTTTTTACCGGTAAAAGGAGGATAATAAAAATAGAAAAGCAGGCTCATACGCCTAGCAAAAAAAATATTTTTATAAACAAAGACAGGCTGCTGTTCTTGCATCTTTATGGGTTAAGAATAAATGCAGCCAAACTTGACAATGGCCATACTTCTCTTCAACATCTGCATATTATATTTATAAATCACTTTGAGAAGCACTATAGGCACTGTAATACTTGCTTCTAAAATACAGGGAATTCAATATTAATTAAAAGTGGATTTTGGAAATAATAAAGGAAAGTGCAGGATGATTTACAAAGACGAGAGCTGTTAGCAACTACTCATGGAACACATATCAGTTTAGTGTATTCTTAACTCCTACATCTCAAAGTTAAATAAACTGTGATGATTCTCCTTTGTCCTCAATGATGTCAAATGAAACTAATAATTATCAGTTAAGTTTAGAAGGTAGGAAAATCAATAGCGTCCAATAAGCTGAAACTAACTCCCCATACCGATGCTGTCATCATCAAATTATTGACATGGTATATCAAAGATGAACTAGGATGACAGTGTTAGCTTGCATAAAATTATGCAATCCCACATGACGTCAAGTTTTAAATGATAAGTAGGAAGCCAGTACAGAACTTATGACAATTCTCAGAGCAAAGCTGCGTGAGCTAATAATGGGTTCCCAAATGATGGCCATAAAATAAAGGCTTCCCATATCAAGCACTGAACTTCATGTATCATCATTCTGGAGCTCTCATATTCAATACAAAGAGAGTGAGGATTCAAAGCAAAGGGATCAGGCTAGAGAGATAAATGTACCATTGCCACACAAATTTGCAATAGCCCCAGCAACCATCCGCAGTGTTTGTGGATCCTCTGCATTAGATGCTGTCATAGATAACAAACTGATTCCCCCTTGAACCATTATGAGTTCTTGATTGGCTTCTGCACAAATGCCAAAGCAACAAAAAGGAATATAATGGAAGTCAAGCAGAACCCTGAACAAACACTCTCTATAGAACCTCAAACAGCAAAGATTTTAAGGAGTAGGAGGAGGAGGAAGAAGAAGATTCAGCTGTTACCATTCATAGCAAGATTGGCTATAGCACCCGCTGCTACCCTGCGGACAGTTTCATCCTCATACCGTCTCAAGAGCATGAGCAATGAAGTAAGACCACCAGCTTCCACGATCCTTTCTTGATTTACTTCTGTAGAGTGCATACACAAGAACATTGATTAAGTGTAAAAACAAGGTACTTTTATGAGTCTAAACACAATGAAATGAAAGAAAATAGCCATTAAAGTTCCAACAGGACTATCCCACCCGAGAATCGGAGATGAAAAGATTGTCACAAGCACCAAAGCATGTTGCTGTCACTTATGGAAAAAAGAGTCAGTTCTCTAATATTTCGTTCACATTTCAACAACATGAAGACAGTCAGACATCAAAGTCGTAAAAATTATAGGCGGTCCTCTCCCTATCACTATTCGCCGTTAGCCTCCTGTTTAGACTGCAAATTTACTTCTTTATATACCATCCCATTGCCACAGTAGCCTATATCTCCTTTCCCAAGAAGCCATTTTAAGCGACTCAACTTCTTGATAAACAGCCAGCGATTGAATTTATGAGGAGAATTTGACAGGGGTTCATACGCTCTAAAGCATCTGAGAGGTCAACTTTTGACATCTGGTCCAACTACTCAAAAAGGTGAAATTACAGAAAATTTCTCCGACATAAGAGGGACAATCTTTGTACTCAGAGAGGAAACAGAGCAACAGATTGTTGTCCTCGAAAAGGTCTTAGAAAGATTTTGGTAAGTGAAACTATGTAGGAGCAGCACATGCTCTTCAATTAGAAACCCAAAAGAGCAACCACATAAATGGAAAAATTCGACTGAATAAAGATCAGTACCAGGCTGTTAGAGCAGCCACAGCACTCACAGTCAATGAACCGAAACTTGAACAACACAAAAACAACACCAACCTAAACAAACAAAGGCCACATATTCATCCCAGCCATATTGATTGAGAAATTTTATTATGAAGATACGGACATGCTCCCAGAAAAAGGGATGACATTCAATTCACATCTGATAAGAAGTTTCAAGAGAAAGATGGAAATCCACCTTCAGCAGCAAGGTTGGCCACCACCTTCACAGCGTGAATCCGTACATTGGCATCATCTGACTCTAGGAGAGACAATATCTTCTGCAACCCCACTGTAGATTTGGTTGTTGAGTTGATGAGTTAGAAATGTACAATTTTACTTTCATAGACTAATTGTTCAACTTCTCAAAGTTTGTCCCTTACCTTGCTCAGATAGTGTGGCAGCTGATGCCTTCTGCCTATTTCCGTTGCTTCTATAATGGGGATTCTGATCTTGAGATGTTAGAGGATTTAAACCATTAAAAGAATCTCTATATGCACCTCTGTCAAGATATCTTGGCTGCAGAAGGAAAAACACGTGATCAAAGGTCCCACTGATGAACATTAATTTGTGATAGTGATTTCATGCTAGCGAATATAGTCTTTTTAAAATGACTAAACAAGGTGTTTCCTCACGATAGTAAACATACTGCGAAATGTCAGTATTTTCTCATTATTTTCTACTTCTGTAGTAACAGGGATCTTGTATATATCCTCCAAGTCAAAACCTTTGAAATCGTAAATTTCATAAGATAACGAATAGCAAGATATGCCTTAGTTTTCACCAAAGAGTACCTGATCGGTGTCAAGAGTCATTTGCAGTAATTGACTTCGAAGCATTATAACTTCTTCCTCGAGTCTCTTTCTTTCGCAAACCTCATCCTCTAGATCCTTGTGAAGCCTTAAAATTTCACCACCCCCATTTTCCTAGATACATTACATCCAAGTACAAAGCAATTATAAGTTACAAAATGTCAAAAACTGACAGCTATCTAAATATCCAATCCCCAATAACAATTAACGTGTAGAAGATACCTTAGGTTGTAAACAGTGTGCCAATCGACTCTTGAGATTATTAACCTCTTCCTCAAGTGCCTTTCTTCGAGAAATTTCATCGTTAAGTTGCCTTTTGATTTCAGAAGCTTCCTCAACCGACGAACCCAGGCCCTGCAAAAGAGAGTTTGTCTAAAAATTGCATGGTCCACCATTAAGATTATATGCACCCACATATACACAAGCATGAAACACGGTTCAGAATTAGTTTATTTTCATATGGCAATAACAAGAAAGGGTACATTAGAACTCATCTCTACTTGAAACTTCCTTTTAGGAGGTAATTGATGTTGATGGATTAATTTTCATTAAAACAATTAACTTGTCCTGAATAGGAGACTAGTATAGATCTTAAAACAGAAGCAAGGGATAGTAGTTACTAGTGGAAATTAAGAGTTCAAAATGTTTCAGACAACAAAACCATTTGGTATCTCTGACTGAGAAAAGTAATATTTCAAAATTTGAAAATTGCATAATCACTGAGTGACGCAGCAGTGTGTAATATGCATTCACAGATACCAGTGTCTATGCAGAGAAAATGAGCATGACCTGCAGTGGTCAGGAAGTGCTTGCTTAGATCACTAGACATGGGTTTCCAACTACTAACAACCCAAGTGCCAAGATATGGGGCAGGAGAAATACCTCTTCAATGTGTTTATCATCGAAGAAGCCATCTCGGTTATGTTTGCGCTGATTTGACACCATCTTCTCCTCCAGCTCCTTAATAGACTCCATATATTCCATCTGACATTTCAACTTCTCCTTCTACATGGGTTAATCATCAAATCAGAGAATAAGCCTATAACAGTCTAGGAAACCCAAAGCAAAGGCTCCTATTTGCAAGAGGATCGCCATCTGTTGATAATTTTTGGTAAAATTTGAAAAAAGATGCAAAAACTTTAACTTCCCATGGAGATACTACCGGCAGTTAAGCATTTTAGTTGTTTATTTATACAACAATAAAGAAAACGTGACATTCAGTCACAATGGCATATAGATAACTGGACAAACCTCTAATGCATCTGCAAAATTCCTCTCGACTTCAGATATTCTGTTCTGAGCTTCTAGATTTATTCTTTCAACCTCATCTTCAAAATCTTTCTGAAGTCGCTCATTTTCAGCAACAAGCTTGTCCACCTGAATCTCAAGCTTTCTTGAAAGACTTTTGTAATCAAACTCTTCCTTTATTTTCAACATGTTCTCCACCTTCATAGCCTAAGAAAGAATAAAAGGTGGGGAAAAACAACAGTGAAAACTGAAATGCCCACAGGTCAACTAGTCAAGGTATAGATGTCTATATTAAGTTACCCTAAAAGGAGCACAACAAAACAGTCAACTAAAAATATTCATATAGAAACAAATCCAGTCTCACAAAGTGAGGTAATAATGACTAAGTGATTTTGATACTGAAGACAGTGCATTAATAACTGCGTTACAACTAGCTGAAAAGATCAGTTATTAATTAAGCCCAACTGTTACGAAAGATCTCACCCGTTGGCCAAACAAAATGGTACTTGTAGTCTCTCCTCTATGGCGTGGAGATGGACCAATAGTCACGACAAGTGATGTCCTTGCTGTACCTGAAACCAACATAATGCATATCAACATTTTAATAACTTAACTCAGACAACAGAATGCATATGTATATGTCAGGACTTCCATCTCTTCGCTTCTATGTCACAGCAGTTCTTTCTTTCTTTCTTTAGATGAACCACAGAAGGAGATTAAAACTGTTAGCAGAATACATAGCAAGATGAAAATTTTCATCAGACCGGGAATTATAGATTCAATCATTTGGCCTAATTGTGCTTTAAGCAGATAGACATGAATACTTCACCAAGTACACTTTTATATTCTGCCAAAGTCTCTTCCTCTCCTTCAAGATCTGTTTGAAGTCCAGCAGATGCTTATATTCATCTAGAACATAAAGCAGGAAAACAGCTTACCTCCAAAAGAGTCTCTGAGCAACCTCGTTAGCTTGGAATCACGAACTGGAACATGAGAACTATTCTCTGCAAGGGCATTAATGCACTTTCCTAGTGCACTCAGTGATAGATTAATGGACTTGGCTTCCTCTAACATGTGACCCTCACTTCCTGAAATTCATTTTTATTCAAACCAAGTAAAAATTTGGAAATATCTATATAAACTATTCAATAGCTAAGAGCATATGATACACACTGCAACAATGAATAGGCATGACTACACACAGACAAGACAACCTTAAAAGAAGCAATAGCAGCCTAGAGATTACTTGATCGTCGTGATTCACCCATTGTACAGAAATAAAGTTCAAGAGTGAGCCTTCAACTGGTGTTGAGACGTCAAGAGAAAAAGATTCTCTAGAAACTAATTTTATCAGACAAAATACGTCATCTAACATAGAAGAGACGATTTACAATTACTTAAGAGAGGAAATAAGCATTGCAATCACCATCTTTTTTCAGTTTATTTTCTCTCATAAGCTCTTTTTTCCTTGATAGGCTTCATGAACTGATATTAATCTCATTAGAAATTATAAGATTCAAGATATCATCTGATTGTCAATCATTACAATCAAAGTGATCGTAGAGTTCTGCTACTGTGTCAAACTCATGCGCTGGCACACACACAGACAAAATATAAATCACTTAACTTCTTTTGTTTGACGTGTCATGATTTTGGGGAGCGACACAGGTTTTTTTCAGAGTGAAGATTCCCAGTGGCAGAGAGAGAGAGAGCATAACGTTTATCCAGATATTTAGCAACGAAAAGGCTAGATCAAAATGCATACATACCTGACTTGTGAATACGCTCTGAACCTGCCAAATCTACTATAACCAGCTTACTTTTCCGCACAAGTGGCTTGGAAGGTTTAATAAAGTGAGAAGAGTTTCCATTCTCAATTGAAGGAGCATCTTCTCCTCCCGTGACCAACCTCTTTACATGTACCTAGACCAATCAGACCGGACATCACTTAATCATAACAACTAGCTAAATGAAATAACTATTAATTCATCATTATGAAGATTGCTAGAGAAAGTAACTTAGAAAATTAATACAGCTGATAAATATGACATCATAATTCAATTAGTAGAAGCAAACACTAAGCTAAAATAATTACCATCAGAAGAGCATGGCTACGCGAAGATTCAGTATTCAATTTCGTATTAGCAGCAATGCGATGTGCTTCTCCTATTCTTAGTAACTCGAGAAAACTTTGCTGGTCATTGATTTCCACATGGGTGGCCCCAGGCAGTGACACATCCCCAGTTTTTGGATCTTCCACAATGTGAATATTATCATTTGAAGGATCAAGAAGATCTTGTATGTACTCCATGTAGAGCTAAACATGATTTGACAACTGTTAGACAGGTCGCTCAAGATTATAATTTCACATAAAAGGATGAACAAAAAACACTATGAAAAATCTAGAAGGAAATTAAACAGATCGCACAATGACACAATCAAGATTATAGCAACCTGTAAATATGATACAGAGATAGAATCAGTATCTGGAGAAACATTCGCAAGAATATCCTCCATTGAGCGGACCATAATTCCACGATCAGCAGTATCTTCCTCCCCTAATCGTCCCAGAGTAAAAGTCTTGCCTGTTCCAGTTTGACCATAAGCCATCACAGTCCCATTGTATCCATCTAAAACACTCTGCATAATTGCAAACATAAAAAAATAAATAGCAGGGAAAGAAAATCCATAACCTTTTCTCTTTGATCAGTGAAAAATCAGTAAAAATAAACCCATGGCTATGGTTATGCAAAGTAAACAGTGCCAATAGTCTGCTTAAACAAAATATCAGGATGACAGGTGGACAAACAAATCTCCCTCGCAGAATCTACATCCAATAAATCCTTTAGCAGGTCGTTTTGTTTATTTGGACATCGCCACAACTAGTACCACAGATCAAAACATACTTTTGCTAAGCACTATTGGCCATATATTTTGATATTTGACTCATTGGTTTTGGAAATTACAATCTCTAGTCATGTTTCAAAATCTTAACTTTTGAAAGTGTGATATGTATGCTTTTCGAAGATTTAGAGAGAATATGTCATTCTAACACTTGGAAACATTCTTCACATTTATTTTGACTTGAAAGCCAAACCCATCTCCTGTTTCTTTGTCCCTGATATGCTCTCACGCCCCCCCCCCCCCCCCCCCTTTTCCTCTCTCTCAAATTGTGCAGTTCTGCTTACAGTGTAAAAAGAGAAGATCCAAATGGGCTGAGAAGAATCTCTTAATTAAAATAGATGGAGGATCAGAGCAGTTCTTTCAACGTTTTGATATTGGAAGCTTCAGAAACCACATCTTTCAAAAATAACTAGAAACACAGTATTCATCCAATATTAAAGAGCCAAACTCTCAAAAATAAATGATTTTATTTACCCCACCAATTTTTAGCCTTAAAATGTCTTGAAACCTTCATAGAGGGACTTTATAATTATTTCAGGTAAACGTTTAAAAATGTGAACAACAAGGTTGTTAAAATCACTTTTTTCAGTAAGATCACTGTGGTCTATAAAATCAAAGTGCAAGAGACAATCCTGAGATTGTAAGATTTTACAAACATCAAGGAAACGCTGGAAATATGTCATCCCTATGGTTGTAAATGAAAAATGCATTAGATAATAACACTAAGCATTAAAAACAGCAGAAAATTATCATTCATGAATATATAGAGCAGTTCTACTAATAAAAATGCAGTATAAACTGAACACCAACTACTCGACAAATTCCATAGTTCAAACTTTCAAATAAAGAGTGGGTTAGCTTCAAAGAAAAAACAATTAGACTAACAAATAGATAACATCAAAAGCACACAGAATAATGCAGCAATATTTAAGTCTAGAATAAATAGTGATGAACATTTTCTCGGCATATAGATTATGGTTGCAACATATTATACCATCTCCGCTATCCTCATCAACTCCATCATAGAGTCAAAATCATTCTATCCTAAATAAAAGAAAAAAAAAATTTAGACTCCACCTCCATTTACAAGAAAACATAAATATTTTTCACACCAATAATTTTTCCAAGTGAAAAACCAAGAGCTAGGGCAAATTCAATAAGGCAATCCTCCCACAACCCCAACAGGATTTTAATTATGAAGAGAAAGTAGAAGCGACAAGGCCAAAAACCACCTTGAACAGGCAATTTAGTAGACTTAATATTACGGCAAATTTCTCAAATGGAGATAATAGAACAATTTAAGCAAAACATATATCATGCCAAGCGCCACATACCTCAACAACAGGCTTGGCAACTACTTCATAGACACGCTTCTGCGAGGCATATTCAGTAAGAACCTCATCAAATTCATAAGTGTCGGAATCCCAGTTGTTTTTCCTTAGCTTCAACCTCTTAAGCTGAATTGAAGCAAACACATGTCAGTTGCACTAAAACCAATGCCATAACCAAATCAGAAGAATTGCAAGATGAAAAATGAATAATGGGAACCGAAATGCTAAATTAAAGATTGAAACTAGGATCACCTCTGGCTGCAACTCCACGCAATCAGCAAAGTCTGCATCTGCTGACATCTCTTCGGCATTCCGCGGCCTCAACCTTATAGCTACTCGAACTCTTCCTGGAACTGGCCATGACAATGATACAGAATTTCAATTCACATTCAAGAATTTTGTTGGTCCAGAGTATTATTCATCCAGGCCGAACCCCCTAAATACGAATTCAAGTCCTTGTCAAAGAGAATAGCACAACAACAGGGTTCATCTCTACAAGGTACAGCACAACTGAAGAGACCAACGTGCTAATTTCCAACTATATCTGGAAACTTAGTTCAGGTCGCAAAGATGCAAACTTACAACCAAATATCGATAGACTCAAGGCTAACACTTCTACGATCCAAGCAGAACTTGATACGTGTTAGTAAATTGATCGCATTGCCTTTATCCTCGTCCAAGAAATCAAACTTTAGTAGCATACTCAGAGGGAGGAAAAACTTTAGTAGCATCCCCGGTGCGTGCAAAAAAGAACTCTGCTCCACACTGAGGTTGTACACCAAACTCTCAAACAGCATCCAATTAAAAGGAGCCCAATTCACTTCACCATGTACAAATCAAGATAACAAGAACAGAACATCGCCCGCATAAACAACAAATCGAACGCAAACCAACCTCCGTCCTGATTCTTAAAAGAGCCTCCCCCGCCGCCGCCGAGCGAGGCTGGGCTACTCCGGCGGACGGCGGATCCGGGAGACGAAGACGGAGCGAGCCTGGATTTGAACGAGGAGGACTGCCTCCCGTTCGATCCCGAGGGCTGCGCCCTCAGCGCGCCCCGGGGGACGCCGCCGTTCCGGTACGCGCTCGATGCCATCGCCTCTCGGGTGGGAACGGAACGAGCGCCGGTCGTCGTGGAGAGGAATATCCTCGAGAGCGCTCACATAGAGCTCGACGGAGGACGCGTCGGAGCGGGGCGGCGGGGGAGGAGCTCCGGTCCGGCCGGGGGCCACTTCGGCGACGGACGGCCGGCCGCGGCGGAGGAGGTTCGCCGGCGGCGAAATGCGGCTGCGGAGGCCCGATTGGAGCTCCGATTCAGCTGGCCGCGTGCACTGCCGTCTGCACTGAGCTGGGAACGGAAGAGAGAGAGAGAGAGAGAAGGATTTGGGGGTCGTGCGCGAGAGATTTCAAATAAAAGGAGACAGAGAGAGAGAGAGAGAGAGCATGGAGGTGGGACCCGACCCGACCCGACCCGACCCGCCCGAGGACGGCGCTTGAAGCCGGGACGAGTAGATTTCGGAAGTGACGGGAGCTGGTTTTGCATAGAGCGGTACGAACGACGAAATGACGAAATTGCCCCTCCGCCCGTGACCCTTTCCCTTTTGGGGAAGCCGAACGCTCGCGCGTGCTGCGCGTGGGGAGAGCGGGAGCTCGGCGCGATAAAAATATTTTTCGAAAAAAAAACAGGAAAAGGAGAGTCTCTCGATTTTTATCACGGTGGAGACTTCATAGATTTTATTTAAAAATAGTGGAATTTTCTTTTCCGAGTGATGAATTTATTGCGGGAAAAAAGAGGAAATTATATGCGTGGGAATGCTTGTCCGGTCGTTTTCCCTAGTAAATGCATTTTCGTTTTGTTTCGAACCTTTTAAATAGAGCAAAAGGGAAAAAGACGAGTTTTCCAATTTCCAAGAATTACAAAACACCTTCGAAAAGACCCATACATTTGCAAAGTACAAAGTTCTTTGATTTAGATGGAAGTCGCGTATTGCAGTAGAGTCTAGAATTTACGGAGTTTATCTAATTGCGTTGTAAAAGAAAAGGGCAACGGTGGAATAAAAATGTTTTAAGGTACCAAAGTGAACTCAATAGGTCAATTGTACATAAATCATGCCACTTTTGACAGGATATTTCTTGCCATCTAAATCCAAGTACATGCAAATCTTACCTTTCTGCATAGTTACAACTTTCGTATAGTTAAAAAAAAAAATTAGATTATAAATGGCCTTGTGTGATCCAAAAATTGGTTTGTTGTAACAGTAGTTTCATTTCCTTAAATCCAGTGCCTCAAAAGAGAAATACATCAATTTGGATTCTGCTTCTTATTTTGGCAGCTCGGATAGAATTTTTTCTTAGCCACTCGTTGCCTTTAAATAAGATTCAATCTTACCAAATCCTACAAAACTACAAAATGCAGTGGAAATCGGAAATAATCTTTGTTTTCCAATTCTTACTCCATCAAGTTATTTCTATTTACACCACATCTTTTGATCCGTGAACCTTTTTTCATTTAAGGTTAATTTCACCAAAAAAAACTTTAATTTTGGCCCCATGCCCGTGGGCATCAGACATGAAAAGCCCATCACCAAGGAAACTGTGACCAAAGGGAATCTGAGTCTATAAATTTAAGGGTGTCGATGAGATGAAAAAAACAAAAACAAAAAGGTTCACGATGTTGCCAAATATTGAAACTATCATTCTAAACACAACTGTAACAAGAGGTCCTTTCGGGTCATTGGTACAAGGTTTGGATGTTGGGAGAGATGAAAAAAAGAAAGACAAGATGTCGGTGTCGAAAATTCATGTTTACCAAATCAAAGTTGGTTGTTGGCAACCCAAAAAAATCAAAGTTGTACGCCTCTATGGCCTTGCATGTACTAACGGTATCAAGTCGCCAATAGTTCGAGGGCATCTCGCCATCTCGCCAGTCGAGCAGCGATTGAAAAAGGCAAAGCAGGTCTTGCGTGATGGATGCTCTCAATTATTTCTGACGTTTTCAGCTGTTTCGTTTGTTTGCTTGTGCACGAGTCAGCCGATTCATCAATTCCTAACGTACTTCGAGCCCGGTTTTGCTCCTACAAACATCATATGCACGGACAGCGGTATGTACTGCCGATGTTTCTTTTAATGAAATCGACAGTGGTTTGAGCATCTGAGTTGCCCCACTTTTGGGATCTCTGGTTAGCTAGAAGTGAGGCGGGGGTGAACGGCAGCAATGGAGGGTGAAGACTATGAAGAGTCATGTGTCTTTGCTTCGATTTTTCGAGTTTTTAACACTAGCTCTAGAAGGCACTACCCGATCGGGTGTTACGCGGGTGGACCATCCATCTCGGTGTTGAACCGAGAACAAGATTTAACCAATCGATTTTGAGTGGTCTCCATAGGAATCAATGGATTCCCAATTTCAAGGGGCGGATCGAATCGGAACTAATGAAACCTGCCTAAGTATTTCATTTTCTTATATAATATCTGGCAATGTAGAGATAGTTACTCTATTCTCGTATGGAATCATTTTTAGATTTTCTTATAAAAATATTTATTTCCTTGCAAGGTACAGAAGAAACCAAAAAAAGAAATAAAAATACATTCTCAAATTGACCCGAGAATGAGCTTGAACTTGTTTCAATGCCAAGTGAGTTGATTCTCGGCTCCACGAAATGGGAACCAACTCTACACGATCCAGTTCAAGAAGTGACTTGCCTTTTGATCGAGAAACTAGTATTAATAAATAGGGATATATTCACTAGAAGTCTTAAAATTTACCACAAAAGTACAATTGAGTCTTAAAACTTATAAAAAAATGCAATCAAATCCTAAAAATTGTCAAAATTGGTATAATCGAGTCATCTCATTAACTCCGTCCATTTAGACTAACAGAAATACTAACATGATTTTTTAAAATATTTTTCTCCCAACATGGCGATGATGTGGCTTAAATTCTAATTTATTTAACCAAAATATTAGTTAAATAAAATAAAAAGTTATTTCAAAAAACACAATAAAAGGAAAAAAATTAAATTAAAGGCAAGGGCGGTAGGCCCTTGCTGCCGCCGCCACCATCACCGAAAAGGGCTAATGGGGGCCATTGGGGCCTCAGCCAAGACTAATGACCCTAATTGACCACAGATCCACAAGCGAGGGCTCGCACGACCCTAAGCCAAATCTAGGCAAGGGTCCTTGGACCTCATTGGGCCCTCACTAGGCCCTCACTGACTCTTTTCGGTGACAGTGTGGGTGTCGGCAAGGGCCTCACCCTTGCCTTTGCTCCTTTTTTGTGTTTGTTAATTTTTAATTTATTTAATTAAGTTTATGGTTAAAAAATTAAAATTAAATCTAAAACAATGTCATTTTAACATAGTATTTCATGTTTTAGTCACATCATCGCCATGTAGAAAAGAGAGAATATTTAAAAAAGACATATCAACATTTTATGTTAATTTAAATAAACAGAATTAACGAAATGACTCAATTGTACTAATTTAATAAGTTATAGAATTAGGATTTAATTGTATTATCGTAATAAGTTGGAAAAATCTCAAATAAGGACCTAAAGTGGGCCTACTTTCTCAAATAAGAACTCAAATTGATCGTTATTCCAAATAAGGATCCGAAGTGACTAACAAGTCTCAAATAAAGACCTGAACCTGCCGGCCGGCGAGCATGTGACATTTTTGGTGGCTAGAATATGGGCAATTTTGTCCCAAAAAATATAGATAGAAATTAACAAACCCTAAAAATAAAACCCCAAAACTCTTCACGTTCTTCTTCTTCTTCTCTTCATCGTTTACGTTCTTTGTCTCCTCTCCTTTGGAGAACCCAAATTCTCTATTAATGGAGCAAGATCCCTGGCTCCCTGAGTTCCAAAGGTACGTGCCCTCCCTCCCTCCCTCTCTCTCTCTCTCTCTCTCTCTCTCTCTCTCTCTCAATTGGGTCCGTGGAAGTGGATTCAAATTGTGCCCGGATGTGGGTACTCGAGATTGGAGATGTTCTTTGTCTCATGGTTGGGTCCATGGAAGTGGATTCAAATTGTGTCCGAGATGTGGGTACTTGAGATGGAGATGTTCTTTGTCTCTTGGTTGGGTCTGTGGAAGTGGATTCGAATTGTGCCCGAGATTGAGATGTTTGTAGAAAACTCTGTATTACTTTCTTACCTATGTTTCCTTTTTTATTGAACTTGTTTAGGGGGAGGGGGGGGGGGACTGAAAATCATTCAATTTTAGTGAACTTGAAAAAAAAGGTAATGCAAAAACTTCACATTCTCTCCTTTCTACGAGTCCGCTAGATATACCTTGAAGAACTTACGCAAATCTTATAGTTCATGTACCCTTTACTTGTAGGTAATGCAGGCACTTTAGTTGTACTATCGTTTACCCATCAAAAATAGAAATCAATTTATCCCTCTTTTTTGCTTTCAAATCTCTACAAGGAATTGATGGTTCCGCAGTTGAAAAGGTGACGGAATCTGTTCATATTGCTATGTTATAGGAGATGTATCTACCATGGCTCCTGATGGTAGAGGCTTCTTATGGACTAGATTGTGCTTTCAGGTTCAGGGTTTTTATGTTGGTTACTTATGAATTTGTCCATCTTGTTGCTTTCTTGTCGAAGAGGACTTTGTGGAAGTAGTTGAGTTCTTTGATGTTGTCTTGAGTTGGGTAGTGAAAATCAAGGTCGTAACCAAAGGTGAATGGTTCTACCAAATTCATTTTTTTCTCTGCCAATTATAGATGGTTCAAATAACCTCACACATTCAAGCATGCTTAATGCCTTTTCTCTACTGCTTCCTCTTTTTTGTTCACGCTTTCTTTATTCGATGTAAAAATTTTTGTCTAGCAGGAACAAAGTTGAAGGATTTCCTGGCCACCATGTAGTCTTCCCCTCACTTTCAATCAGGGATTGCTACAATCGGGTCCCAAATTTCGCCATGATGCCGAGGAGTATGCAAAGCAATTTCCTACAATTGAGTTCGAGAAAATAGCAATGAAGTACAAGAACTGAGGGACAAATCATGGATTAGTGTGGTACAAAATCAAATATGATGTAGAAGTGCTGTTGTAGATACAAATTTCGATGTCAAGAAAGTCTGTATCGTGATCTCCATATCTAAAACTAAAAAGGATACTATAAAGATGGAAATTTGAAATTCTCTCTTTCTTTATTGCACCATGAGAACATGTTAACTGAGAAACTCAAGTTATACACCTGCATTTCCTTGGGCTTCAATGGACAAGGAAGTTTATTTCTGCTATGGTGATGAGTCTTATATAATAAGTTGATGAAGCATTAATATCAAAAGATTCCCCAAAACAGCCCAATCTAGTGATATAGTCTATCTTCTACAATTAAATGATTATCATGCAAGGCTTTGATTTCATACATGATGCAAGGGATGTACGAAAAAAATGAAAAAGGTACAAAATTATGCTGTCTAAAGCATTTGGACGTGATGTCTAAATGGCCATTGATAGATCAAGTTCAGTGGGCAGAGAAACTCGCGTCCATGGACTGATGAGCTTCGACTGATTCTCTAAGAACATAATGGTATTTCTAACTTGGAAAAACATGGCCAGGGGTATTACTTCAATTTGAGCTTGGGAACCCATTTTAGCAAAAGTTCAAGCAACAAGGAAGTCGTGCTTTCTTTACCCAAAAAAAGAAAAGGAAGTTGTGCTTCCAGCGCGCTAAATGGAGTCAAATGATATCAACAGATTCCACACACGAGTGTCTCAATAACAAAAAGGTGGCTTTACTCGGTTGAATGGGAGTGTGAATCAAAGTGTATGGCAAACCTAGGAAAAGATAATGAAGAATTGAGGCCCTCGTGTTATCGTTGTCTCAATAACGAAAAGGCCGCTTTACTCGAGATTTGTCGTATTCATTGGAAAGAAATGAAGACGGAAACAAAAGAAGAAGATGTGAAGAAACGAAGGTAGGGATTTCTTGTTGTGTTCCAATTCGTGTTCCATTAACAGAAAAATTTTGGTGTTCCAAGCGAGAGAGGACAAAAAACAGAGAAGATGAAGAGTAGAAGAAGAAAGACTTGAGAACGTGAAGAGTTTTGTGAAAAGTTTGGGGGTTTTATTTTTAGGATTTGTTAATTTCCATCTATATTTTTTGTAGACAAAATTGCCCATATTCCAGCCACCGGAAATGTTATACTCTCGCCGACCGACAGGTTTAGGTCCTTATTTGAGACTTGTTAGCCACTTTGAGTCCTTATTTGGGACAACAGCCACTCCGGGTCCTTATTTGAAAAAATATGTTCATTTTGAGTTCTTATTTGAGATTTTTCCTAATGAGTTTTATAAGCTTTAGTGCACGAATCTCTCCCAAGTATGTCAATTTAGATAAAGGAAGTAAGGCCCACAGATTCTAAAACAGGGACGGGGTCAAAGCCAGTGAATTCCAGCCTTTTCTAGGGTTGGAGCTTTGCGCCCGCACTGATCGCAGCTCTCATCTTCTCTCTCGCCTCCTCTCTCTTTCTCTCTCTCTCTCCTCTATCTGCAGCCGGAGCTGCTCGCGTCCCGACCGCCATAGGAGACCGCTCCCAGGTCGCAGGTTTCTCCGCCCCGCGCGTCCTCTCTCGTCCGTCGCCGGTCGGTCCCGGCGTTCCGCACCGCCGCCGACGATCCGCCACCTGGGAGAGCGCGCGTTCCGTCCCGCGGGTTCGCCGGCGAAGTGACCGCCGTTGCTCGGGGCTAGCGACTGTGCTGCGGCGGCGATGGAGGCTTTGAGGAGCTACGGAGTCTGCTTGAGGGAACCCGCTCTCGAGTCGCCGCGTCTTAGGAGGAGCGATGCTTGCAAGAGGTATGTTGCCAATGCGTGACTCCTTCCGTGGCTGATTACGTAAGCATGATGTCGTGTCGGATGACGCGATGTTGGATCGAATGGTTGACCGCGTTCTCGGCGACATGTTCTTTCCGGCATTTGTCTATTTGGGCGGCGCTTTCTTTAGAGAAAGACGAGCTCTTTGTCCTGTCTCAGTGGTGGCTGTGAATATTGCCGGAAGAAAGCCGTTGAATTTGACGTGTTCTATGCGTGCCTGAGATGCTTTGAGAATAACCCGAAACGAAAATTCAGTTCGGTCTTTGTGAAGGGGCATTGATGAGACCATGTGTAAATGATAAGTAGAGTGAGTTCGAGGATTTTATCTACCGTGGAGATCTATTCCAATGACGGAGAATTTAGAAACGATGAAGTGGGAACATCGGAGTTTACGGACTCGTGCATGGAATAGTGATTTTTATAATGCCACCAGATAGGTAGTGGCTTAAAAGAAGTAATTTTGTGCGACTGTGTTAGAAATTGTGTGCTTGATCTCTTCATTTTGTTCTGTGTAAGCGGATTAGGTGGGGGCATTACAAGTTTTGCGTCACCCAAAACGATGACTTTTTGTGGATATGCAGAGTAATCTATCCTTTTATCAAGACAATTTCACGGAATAGTTTTACTTTATTACGCGCTCAGGTGTCATGGGAAAAATTTTCGGTGTCTGATAACCACTTGGACAGTTTTATCTAGTTTAAGGGATTTTGTTCGAGCATGTTACCTCGAGTTGTGTATTAATTTAGATAGTTTGTATATCGCTAACAATGATCCTTATCACGTCGAGCAGGAGGAATGTGCAATGGAGGTCTCCACGAGCAGCTGTCGTACCTAATTTTCATCTCCCTATGCGTAGTTATGAAGTTAAAAACAGGTAGGCCATCTGAGAATGATGACGGTGGGATTATCAGGAGTTTGCTGCAAATGATGGATATTTTTCCCTTCTTTTCTTGTTTGTTTTTCGTGTTTATTTGGGACATAGTTCTAGTCCTTGCCTGCTTTCTCTATGTGCTTCCATGTGGTGGTGGCTTTCAGTTTTCCAGCATCCTACTGAGATTTACTATGGTTGGAATTGTATAAGGGAAATTTATAGCAACATATGTTCCCCAGTTCTTGTTCTGCTAAGAACTTGATAAAACATATTCAGCTGGCAGCCAATGTTCTCTTCCTCGCTTGATTGAAGTGGCATCTGCTATCATTAACCCACGTGTTCTCCTGCTGTGTTTGTCAGAGTTCTTGTGCTTTGCTTTAGCAACCTCTATCCGATTTAGAGGAAGAAAATGAAGAGTGTTTGACAGAATTGAGAGAAATTTTGTGATATTACATCTTTGAGATAGTGCATACCTTAGGAACCAAGGTGTCTGTCATGTTGTCTGTGCTGCATTTATTTAACAGTACACGCCCTTTTCACTTGGATATATTGTGTCACTGTAATCGTAAATATGGATGATCTGGTTTCTTATAATGCGTCAACCATTGTTTGAGTAGTTGAGCTATAATAGGTTGCTGTGACGTGGTTGATTTTTTCAATCGTATGGTTTGCATACTCCTCATATGGCTTATAGGTGCCAATATATTCGAACAGAAATCTGGGAAGACATCAAATATGCTGAGAATCTAGACCAAGGCTTTAAGATTCGGCACATTGCTTCTGCCGTTTCCTAGAAAAATTCCAAATGAAAATATTGGTAGATTTGGATGCTTCTCCTATGCTAGCACAATCTGACTTTTTTTTTCAGTTGGTTCCGGTAGTGTTTTACAACAAGGGGGCTGGAGGCTTGCGTTGAACCTGTAACTTGACCACTTAAATGCTATTACGTAATTCATGAAGAAGATTATACTTGCGCAGCCGTTTCTTTTTCTTTTTTAGAGTTCATAATCCTCTCTTGTTTTCATCATGAAAATGATTGCACTCGTCAACTGACAAGATGCCAATAGGTTTTGTATAGCTTAGTTTTACACAACCATTTTGTGCTAGTTTTAAAATGGCTACATGGTCATAAAATGCAAGTAACTTTAGTATTATTATTATTAATTATTTATACTTGCAGGACATCAACAGATGATATAAAGGCTCTTCGATTGATAACGGCCATCAAGACTCCATACCTACCTGATGGCAGATTTGATCTTGAAGCATATGATGACTTGATTAACATGCAGATTGTACAAGGTGTAGAAGGTGTAATTGTTGGCGGCACAACTGGTGAGGGTCAACTGATGAGTTGGGATGAGCACATCATGCTAATTGGTCACACAGTTAATTGTTTTGGTGGATCGATTAAGGTGATTGGGAACACTGGAAGCAACTCAACCCGTGAAGCAATTCATGCCACTGAGCAAGGGTTTGCTGTTGGAATGCATGCTGCTCTCCACATTAATCCGTACTATGGGAAAACGTCCTTGGAGGGCTTGATCTCCCACTTTGATTGTGTGTTGTCTATGGGCCCTGCCATCATATATAACGTGCCGACAAGAACTGGCCAAGACATTCCACCCCGCGTCATTCATGCCTTGGCTAAGAGTCCCAATTTGGCGGGTGTTAAGGAATGCGTTGGGAATGACCGGGTTAAACAATATACAGAGAATGGCATTGCTGTTTGGAGTGGAAATGATGACCAGTGCCACGATGCTAGATGGAACTATGGGGCTATGGGAGTTATCTCTGTCACCAGTAACTTAATTCCAGGTTTAATGCGGGAACTCATGTTCGGAGGGAAGTATCCATCTCTTAACTCGAAGCTCATGCCTTTGATGGAATGGCTGTTTCACGAGCCAAACCCCATTGGCTTGAATACTGCCCTTGCCCAGCTTGGAGTTGCGAGACCAGTTTTCCGTCTACCTTATGTACCGCTTCCTCGGGCTAAGAGGGTGGAATTTGTGAACATAGTTAAGGAGATTGGGCGGGAGTATTTCGTGGGAGATAAAGAAGTTGAGGTCCTCGATGATAATGACTTCATCTTGATAGGCCGGTACTAGTCTGGTGCGATCTGCATCCTGGAGACTGGTTTTTTGCTCGGAAAATGATGTCAAAGAAAACATAATAGAGAACAATAAAGCGTGTAGGAGCTTTGGCTTGTGATGTTTGTGAATCCAATGTGGATCTGTGGCTGTGACTACTTTGAGTTAATGAAATATATTTTGTACCAGTAGATTTTGGTAGACAGCAACAGGTGTGCTGATTGGTTAGTAAACTTTGCTTTGAGGTATTACCTATGTTAAACCAACGGTGTGTCGACCCTTTCCGCTGTAATTTCTTTGGATTTTCGGAGATCAAGGGAAGTTCTATCTTACCACCGGCCGTTACAGCGTGGATGGTAGATCCCTTGTGCTTCACCGAGGAGGCCAAGGTTCGAAGCCCCTGCGGAGGCTGAAGCGCTGTGTGGTGAATGAAGCGTGACGTCGGGGTGGTGGTTTACTCGCTAGCGACACCTGGGGGTTTACGTGGCGGCTATCGGCCAAAGCGGTTCCTCCAGCACCAAAAAAAAAAAAAAAAGGAAAGTTCTATCTTGCATTTAATTTGTGGTTATCGTTGGGTTCCAAGTCCTGATTAATACAAAAAGAAGTCTATCTGTAATCATCACGTTGCTTGGTCGATGAAACAGCCTCTCTCTTGGCAGAGAAGTAGCATCTATCATTTACACCGGTTACCATCATCACCTCCTCTGCACTCTGCGCGGTCGTCGCGGCCATCGTCACTGATCTATTGCTTTTCAACTATTTTGAATTTTTCGCGAGGATGGGAAATTTCCTTTGTTCTTTTTGTTTGGTTTAGGTCGTTCGTATAAAATGCTTCGATGAAAAGCAAATTACATGTTGAACTTGAAAGCAGTGTCCAGTAGCAGAGCCTCACGCCCAACATGCATCTTTGGAATATAAACTTGGATATAAACCTTCGGACGGATCAATACAACTTAGCGCTTGCTACCTCGATTGCTTGCTACACTAGAGAAGTACACAGATGATAAAACAGACTACGTGCAAAAAAATTAATATGAATACGCTCACTGATAAAAAGCAGAGCCGTGGATTTTCCATTATTCCATCCCCACACCCCTAACGTTTACTCTAGTTTAGAATTCATAAAAGTCGATCGTTTAATCGTTGTCGTCGTCGTCGATTCATTCGATTTTTTGTGTTGTGCGAAGGTTCCGAGAGCCGGGTTTCAGCTGGTTGGGGGAGTGAACTTGGTCTGGAGCTGAACGAGCAGAGCCCTGTTCTCTCGATGGAGAAACAGAGCTCTCTGCCTCAGCCGCTCGTTCGCCTCCATGATGCTCCGGTTCTCCATGTACAGCCTCAGGTTCTTCATCTCCATCTCCTCCTTCGCACCCACCAGCCGCCTCTTCGCCTCCTTCTCTTCCTTCGACGATCTCCTCGTCCTCCTCTTCCTGCAACAATGGAAACAGGGTGGTCTCTGTTTACTTAACGAAGCCACGAGAAAAGAGGATGCATTGGAAACTGCAACCGAACGCGCGACCCGAAACCGGTCTTTTCCCACGAAACCCATTTACGTAGAGAGAGGGAGAGGCCAGCGGAAAGGACCTGCATAGCGAGAGGACGCGAAAATGACGTTGCTTCAGTGGCCGCCGACGGAGACTCCACCTCGAGGAACTCACACCCATGTTCACCCGCGTCCTAGAGAGAGAGAGAGAGAGAGAGGGGAGGGGCAAGAAGAGTAATGAACTGATGATGGAGATGGGGGGGTCGTTCGGTTACAGACGAACTGGATCGTCCGCGACTCACTGTGCGATGAGGAAAGGAGGAAGCAAGCGTCGGATATATAAGCTTGGAGCAAGAGACGTGTTCGCTGGTGTTATTCACCGTCATGGTCCTAGAGAGAGAGAGAGAGAGTGGGGGGGAGGGTTGTATTTTCGTCGCAATGATGACAGAGGGAGACTCATGATTACAGAGGGGCAGCTACTGATGGAAAGAATGCAGGGAAGAAGACGAAGGGCGGAAGATGGCTCTGCTTTTTCACCTTCTCGTTCTCTCTCTCTCTCTCTCTCTCTCTCTCTCTCTATCTCTATTTCTAAAAAGATAAAACTGTGTTGCTTTTCTCGTCATGATGGCGAGAGAAGAAGAACCAGGAACGCTGAAAACGACCCCCCCGGTTCTTCCTTCCGCATTCCAACCCACCCTCCAAGTAAACCTTTTTCATTGCGCCTTATGGTTTTAGGGAAGTACATGTGAGGCCCATTTGCTAGTTCCACTTGTGCCGAGTGATAAGTACAAGATCAATTTCGAAAAATTAAAATCGGGAACCACCCATTAATTTTACAGGTCCATATAAGAATTGGACTGCTAGTCCCACCAAATTTCACACACTTAGTGCGATATTTTTCAACAAGCTAAAATAAAGTTAAAAACAAAGAACTTCCATATTCTTAGTTGTGATATCGGTAAAAAGATTGAACTCTATTAAAAGTTGAGAGTCGAGACTATAAGTCGATGGGTATTGAGTTTGAGAGTAGAGGCCATGAGTGAGAGATAGTGAGACGACTCAGATGAGGTAAGAGTAGGACAAGATGAACACTTAGTTAGTTGGTGTTGAGCTCCAAATTAAAGGTTTTAAGGTTTTCATTTTTCTTTTTTTTTTGGTCAGAAAATTTTCTTAAAAATTAAATATATGTATATTTTTATATAATCAGATGGGCGGGTGGGCGGTTCCACACGTAAAACTAATAACCGGATCAATACTCACTACCTCCAATAAATTGGAATCAAGAATCGGATCGACTCCCTTGTGAACCACTAATTCCAATCCAGTCCAATCCAGTTCTAAGTGATTTCCGATTCTTTTGCACACCCCTACTTGTGCCACCCTCTCCATCGCCGTCGGTGATGTCGTGATTAGTGCTCCGGGCCAAGCCGTCTCGGTTTTGTCTAGATCGGGTCCCCTTGCAATCGTCTCCCTCTCCCTCCCCGTGTTTTTGCCCCGAGTCGTCGAGTTTGGCAACCCTAGAGGGATTGCTGCCTCCGGATCTAGGAGACTGTTTACACATACAAGTCTTGAAAAGAAAAATCAAGTTCTTAATGCAATGATGAAAAATACGTAGATGTCACCATTTGAATCCCGTCGTGGAAGTAAGTTTCTTCATCACGTACTTCATCGGCGCGGCTTCAATAATGATACTGACAACATAAGGTCACAGAGTACATACATACATACATACTTTAGCTAACGACACAAATAATTTTTGAATTTTGGCTCAACGTGCAACGTGGTCTCTAAATTTTTTAAATTTGTTTAATATAACCATTGAACTTTTACTGCATGTTCAATGTAGTCATTAAATTATATGAAGAGGTTCAACGTTGTCATTCTATTAATTCAAGATCGGAGATAACATTGACAACATTACACATTTTCATATAATTTAAAGATTAGATTAAAGATATACTAAAAGTTCATAAACCACATTGAACAAATTAAAAATTTAAGGACAACATTCCACATTGAACAAAAGTTTAAGGACAACATTAAACAAACTAAAGGTTCAAATACCACGTTGCACATTAGAACAAACTTTAAGAATCATTTGTGTTATTTATCCTATAAACTTTATTGAATAAATATATGATGGGATAAATTATATCATTAGCACTTTACCAAACCTCTTTGTAGCGGCCAATTATATATTTGAAAATGGATGTACTCAATAATCTTTTTTTTTTCCATTTTTTTTCTAAGAGACATGTTGGTATTGGATTGACGTCTCTCAAGTTTTTGTCCTACTTAATTTTACTAGTTAACTAAAATGTTTTGGGTCATTAGTTAAAGTATATCACAATGACTACGGAGTTCGTTCAAGTAGTTATATAGAATCCTAAGGCTCACACATATACATTAGGAGTTAAATCAACCGTGGACTCTTTAACTTTGCTGTGGGCCATTTTGAAGGTGACTTTCACTTTATGGGAGTTGAAAACTCGTACCCTATAGTGTATAGGAAGACAATTCAGGAAAATGGAAGTGAGATAAATGTGAAAAATTCAAAAATATTATTTAATGCTCCCAATCGAAGCAATTCGTCAAAAGGCCGTGTTTATAATAATACCCAAGGTACGTACCAGTCAAGGAGAGAGGGGGTTTGGTTTGAAAAGAAGACGGGAACTTTCTGAAACATCTTCGCTTTTTACACAGCTAAGAATGTCTGCTTGTCGGACAAATCAAATCCAAAGCTTCAAGTCAGTAACAGGGTTTAAGGTTAATCATTGGGATTATAAAGTAATGCTAATTGTGGGGACCATTTTTTAATTGGTGCTGAGATTTCCTTGGACTGACAAATTAGAGAGAGAAAAAACAAGTGCAAAGTTACCAACACTTAATATAGAAAGTTCGTCTAATCATATTAGTATTTCGGCATAAGCATGTTTACCTAATTGAAAATGCTTTAGTATACTGAGAAGTCTTGTTATAGTTTACCCATAAAATAGAAGTTTTGGTAAGTTTCGATTGAGTATAATAACAAGTGAAGCTATATATTGAAATATTAGGTTCGTCATATATCTAATATAATTCGCACTTTCTAGTAATGAAATTTGAGTAAGATCTTTTGATATGGGTCATAATAGGTGGCTCTAAACTTGACATCTAAGAGTATAGACCGAGCTTAATCTGTTCATGAAATTCACGCGGTGTTCCACGACCTTTCGGGCGGCCGGACCTCCATGCTCATGTCTTTGACTTGTCAAAAAGAAATGCGTTTGGAAAAATGAGAATTCATGGATGGTGTTCTTCCTTGGAAAGCAGGCGCCATGCATATTGTGAAGCACAGAATGCTTGACTTGTCGGTTCATGTCAATCTATAATTGTTATTTCACGGGCATATATATAAAGAAAGGGAGAGATAGTGATGAGACGTATTTGAAAGTACAAAAAGAAGGCCACGTGAGAAGAAGGTGGCTCATCAAGCGCAGGCCAAGAGAAGATAAAAGAGGGATGAGTGGGAAAAGGAGAGGAAGGTGAGGAGGAGAGCAGTCAATGTGGTTAGGTTCCTCCTTTCGTCCCTTTTCTCCATGCAATCGAGTACCCCTCCCCAAAACCGTGCTCCTTCACTTGGAAAACGATACCCCATCTTTGGCCTTTCTTCTTCTTCCTCGTCATCATCACTTAGCTCTCTCTCTCTCTCTCTCTCTCTCTCAGCCCACACGCATCTACTCCACTGTAAAAGTGACCATGATGATGATGATGATGATGATGGTGGTGGTAATGGTGGTGGTGGTGGTGATTTTTGTCCAACTTGTTCTGGTCCACTTCACATGGCTATCCTAGAAATCAGCTGGTTTCCAATCCAAAGTACGGTGCCCGATTGAATCTGTTGGAAATTGTGAAGTTTGATATGTTGTCTTGCGAGAACAATAAGAGATAGTCCGTCATGTGTTCACATGCGATCATTTAAAAAAAGGATGAAACAAAACATTGCGTTGAATTGTCAAACTATTGATTGGATGTAGATAAACTCAATATATATAGTAGGTCGATATAACCTTGGAAGCAATATATATGCTGGTAATATGTTGTGTAATTTTGGTGCATAACAACTATATGGTGAATAAAGAGAATTTCCTATGTAGTCTATCATCAATGATTAAGTGCACATAGATAAACTCAATAAATAATCTTAAGAGCAAAGAAACCCATATAATCCCGAAAGCAATTTATATGCCTGTAAGATGTTGCCTAATCTCCGTGTGTAACAATAGTAACAGCTTTACCATCTATACTATTATATATCACTTTTAAGGGGTTTCAATTATTTTGTCCTCTCCTGATACCCTCAACTATTTATGAAGTTTATAGTCATGAGTGAATATATATGTTAGTAGTTCTATATTCTCTTAGATATTTTAATCTTGAAATTTATTTCTTCATTCCCATATATGTGCATATTATTTTTTTGCATTGTCCATTTTTATTAATGACCTCTTCCTATCATTTAACGGTTCGAATCTTCCATATACAAATGAATTTTTGCTTAATTGTTCAAATGCCAATTTCTTGCATCATGCAACCCGTGTGCAAATTTGCTAGTGTTAATAGAAAGAAAATAAAGGGTTTTCCTGAGTTAAGGTATTAAACAATTTAAAACTGGTTCTCAAAAAGAAAAGACTTCTTCCCATTGGCAATGGACCTAACAATCAACGTAAATGAACAAGGGCATATTCCACGTACAAAGTAAAGTGCATTGCTACTGAGTCATCAATCTTATCTGCAGAAGTCAACTCACAGCTTGTCTCATAAGATTATTCATACGCTCAACTACTTTTGGCTTGAAAAGGTTCATGTTTGATCTCACTCTCCTTACTTCAAGATCTTAGTTTGGTTTCGTCAGATACCTCTCTATCTTAATAAAAAAGAGTTTTTGTCGGTTCGAGTCCCACTTGAAGTCGGCTCTTCCATTAAGAATGATATAGACAGAACACGTAATGATGCATTAGAAATGAAAGATAAAAAAGCGATAGGATAAATCTTGATGAGAATACAATCCTCTTCCCTTATCATCACCTTCCTTGAAGATTGTATCAAGGTGCATTCAAGAGCAGTACCCAATAAACTATATTGTTCCATAATCCCAAGTTAATAATTATTATAGCAATAGACCAACGTGAGACATAAAATATTTTCGTTTGATATCCTAACTTTTCCATGTCATATTCTTTGATCTCTGTTAGGCTGTTTTACAATTGCTTTATTGGCGGGGATCATTTAAAATAATCCTTGTCTTTTCTAACATGGTCAACCCTAAGAGCTCTATCCATCTCCTTTATCGGATAAATTTATACCAAATGCGTTAGGCCATGTGCATATATAAATTGGAAGGTCCACATTTAAGCAAATCGTAAAAGGTGGGACACTACACCATTTAATGATGGTCCCTTCGAACGAAATTCATTTATTGAGCTATTTATGTAATTGAGGACTATGTCTCCTCATTCCATTATAGTTATATAAATCAACCATCGTATATATCCTGCTATGGAGTTTGGTGTTTATGTAGTCAACCAGGAAATGAAGCTCATCTTCTCCATTTTCAAGAATTATCTCAATTGCCCCATATGTGGATGTCTATACACCACATTCTATATTGATGAGGCACAAAGACTTTTCAGAAAAAAGTTTTCCTTCAATAGTACATCTGATTTTTTGTTGGTTTAGTGGGCTGGAGCATCAGAGGGTTTCCAACTCAAGAACTGAAAATGTAAAATCCCACAAGTTTGTGCATGCAAATCACTCTAGGTCAACGCCACCTACAAATTATCATTATATCCATCATATTGGAAAATTAAAAATCATAGTCGAAGGGGACAATTATACTAATGGTCTATAAACTTTGATTTAGTATGCAATGTCGTCCATGAACTTTAAATTTGTTTAATATAGATTCTAAACTTTAATTTAATGTGCTCGTTTTTGAATTTCTAATTTGTATGATGTGGTTTCTAAATATTTAATTGTCGATAAGCGAACATGATACTATTTCTTTCACTTTCTTCTTTACAATTTCACATGCAGCACCACTTGATAAGGACTCAGCATGAACTTCTCTCCATTTATGGGGTCCATGTAGACCACTACATCGCCATCGCCATGTTCTCAGTGTTAGTCGATCATGCAGTGCAATCGATTGCGCTTCAGATATATGCAGGACCTCTCATCATCTTCACCTCCTAACTATTACCATCCTGACACTTTACATGCACCATAATGGCGTATGAGAATTGTGTACTATCATGGTACAATGTCGAATGCGACAAGTTCATGAAAGAGGCCAAACCCTATAATCCTATAACTCCTTTTACTTAAATTATGTTCAAAGTTATTATTATTATTATTATTATTATTATTATTATTATTATTATTATTATTATTATTATTATTATTAATGCCTTATCTTACTATCTGTGGACATTAATCAGATGATAAAAACATGTTTATCCATGGCCAAATGGCATAATTAATGCAAAAAGAAGGTGCAGTTTACGTGGGTTTATTGACAATTTATATACGAATTTAAGACCCTAAATAAAGGCGAGATTTAATAGTTTCAACACTTTTATCATTACCCATTTCATGTATATCAAGATATATGATCAACACAAGTTAGGTCTGAAACTAAACTGTGGCAACTGATTAATAATAGAGATCTCATAGTGCAATGTTCATAGTTCCCTACTGTACAATTTCTCTTAATGATATATACTTTTTGATAAGTTGACAGCGATCTTTACCATATTTATAATAATGGCATGGGAATCATGCAGCATTCACGTGGCAAAATGTGACGATGTCTCGTAAAGGAATTTAAGAAGTGGAAGCAACGGGAAGGAAGATGCATGAATGCAGCATAAATATGGGAAAGGATGGGCTAGTGGGAATTGCATATGAAGATAAGACTCGTGGACAAAAGCACCGGTTGAAAAGCATTAACTCGATTCGAATAGAGTCAGCACGGATTGATTAACTCCGTCCAATTCGAATCGACCTGACTCAATCCATCTAATTGCCAAGTCGATACAAAGTGCTCATATAAATTGCGAGCAAGAGGATTTGGGCTGTGTTTGGTTCAATTTTGAAAGGATATAAAGCCATTTTCTCAACATTGATTAAACTCCGTCGAATTTAAATTGAATTCATCCAATTGCCAAGTCGATACAAGATACTAATATGAATTGTGAGCAAAAGGATTCGAACTATACATTACTTTGGAGGTATGTGAAGCCATTTCAATAAGGATCTTTGTGTCAAAAGCGCATTTGCTCAAAGCAAAAACAATTTGGTTAAGGTGTATTTTGGCAAAGTAACTTGGAAATTGAAAGAAAAAACAGGAAAACAAATATTTGCTCTCTTCGTCTCTATCTGTGAAAGCTTCATCGACTCCATCGCCAATTGGGGAAAACTGTGAGCCTAGGTTAGCGTTGCCCAACCCTTGGCTATTGTTGTCCAATCCTTGACCAGCATCCCTGACCTCCTTTGCGAATTCCCAATTAACAATTTCAAAGTTTTCTCAGATCTTGCCATGCAAGGTCTCCGCCGGTGTCCTTGACCTCCTCCTTGGCCATCGGCTCTATCATTAAGTCTGGCCTTCAAGGGTAAAAATGGAATCCAAGAAGGGCAGTGAGGACAAGATGAGAAGAAAATAGTCATCATGCCCTAGAATTTGCCTTCAAAAAATGCTGAAAGCTAAGTTTCCCCAAAGTGATTTAAAAAAAAAAAAATTACCAAACACCTCAATTTTTTCTCAAGGGCTCTAGGCTCTAAAGGTTCTTGGCAACGCTGGACCGTGGCCTAAATATCTCTGAATCCACCATATTTCCTTGAATCATATCTTCCCAACACTAATTAAGTTATTCAGTCTTACCTTAAGGAAACCTAACAATGTCAATGAATTATTTGAGTGATTCCTGAGGCACTGGTAATTGTTTTAAGTCCGTAATAAGCTCTGCTCCCTGCAAAATTCCACATGAAGCCCACATGGGCTAATTGGCTGAAAGCGGGCTGGCCCATTTGACTTAATTTTTGGGCTAGGCTTACACGTTTCTTTTTGGGCCAGGCTTACATGTTCACTTCAACTCTTTTTAATTGTCTCCTCTTTTATTTCCTGTTTTTGGGTGTTCATTAGAAAATAATTTATGGAAAGTTAACGTTGTGTAACCAGCTAATCGCCATTTCTTATACACATCCTACTAAAGCGCCACTTAACCTTTGATTAGCTTATTACATTAAGCGAATTAGTTTAACACATTATGTTACGTGTCACCGTTATATGATGTAACCGTCACATGAAATACTTTCATTTTATTAGGAACTTTAACACATGAGAAGTGCACTTCAGGCCATAGTTCTATTTCATAGCTCTTGGTGTAAAGATATCCATGCTGATATAATTTGAAATTATCTTAACTACTCAAATAATTCAAGATATTTTGACATGATTGTTAAATTTCCTCACAAATATCAGAAATTATCAAATGATTGTGCTATGTTTATTGAAATTGAATTTGGACATTTAAATCCGATGGGTTCCATGTGATACATGTAGACCATGTACTACACTCACTGAATACTTTTTCCAAATGCATCTCTAATACTAGTGATCTAGGCTCGAAGTGAACTAAATATCAATTCATAATACACTATACATACTTCATTAGGAACCCATTTATCGATTGACTGAGTTGAGTCAAGCTAGAGCTTATTGAAAACCTAATCAGAGTCGAGCTCGAACGAAGTACCAAACCTCTTGAAAAAATTCAAGTTACACCAAGCTTGATTGAGTAACGAGCGGTGTCGACTCGATCACACTCCTAATAGATATGAATTTCGGGTATCACGAGTCAAGGCTACTCTTTTGCTAATTTTCTAGAGGTCGGTCATTCCAAATCCTTCTCGCCACCGCCCTTTAGCTATTCTTGGTTGAAAGGGATAGCTATTTCCGCTATCTAATTCCTTAATATGAGGGACATGATTATTTTTCCGAACTTGCAGAATTCCAAATAGGCGTTGTCCCTCCTCTTCCGGCACGAACCCGACGGACATTATAACGAACCAGATCGATCGCCACCTCCATGCTGTCTCGATTTGCATCCTCCAAATCTTCTTCTTCTTCCTCCTCCTCCTCCTCCACCTCCTCCGCCTCCGCCTCCGCCTCGTCGTCTCTCTCTTTGGACGAGCCGCGTGAATCAAAGAGCGAATGTCGGCCATGTACTGAACCCGGCATTCATACGAACCAATGCCCGTCCTTCCTCCCGCTCCTGGCCGTCCTCTGATGCTATAGCCTCTCCTGTGATCCTGAAATACTTCAATTGCCTAGCCATAACGATGGAGCAGTAAACTACGTGATGGAGAGCAACCGAGATGGAGACTACGTGAGATTAGAGGACGGAGAGGATGGTGACGGTGGCGTGAGGAATGTGGTGCCGCCGGACGTCGCCACGAGTAGTGGAAGATGGTGGAGGTGGGGGGTCAAGGAGATCGGGCTGTGCATCTTGGCGGGCATCTCGGTGGTGATCATCGTCAATTGGCTCGGCCCGCCGCTCATGAACAAGGTAGTCTCGCAATGATCGGGTAACAATATTCCACGACCACGAACTGATCTCTCCTTGGGCCGGAAAAACACGGCCGCGCTGATACCAGGATCTAAATTTTTCAATCGATGTAAACACCGAGTATATAATATACAGGCGCTTAGCATTTCAGAAACACACGAGCGAAACTATTGCGAGAATTGCGAATCTGATATGATGCCGACACGGCTCGTTTCGAAGATTTTCTTGGAAAAGCACATCGTTCGTCATGTCAGCTAAAACATAAGCTGTTCTTACTGGGACAAACGGAGGGTGTGATTCATATTGTCACCACCATGTTGCATATGCAGTCAACAACATAGATTGTTTGTATTTGGTGAATTCTTTTGGCATTGTTGATAGGCCTCAGCACCGAGTCTAGGTCGTAAATTGATCGAATATGCGTTGGAGTTGCTTGGTTGATGATGAAATAGCCTATACAATGGACAAAGACGATGATGTCCGGAATAGCGAAAATATCGAAAGCATTATGCATCTGATCACTGCAAATGAACAATAACTACAGTCAGGATACTTCTTGGACTTTTTGATTAATGGTGCATGTAGTATATCCAATTTCTGGTGACTTCAGATACAAGTTCTCTCAGCTTTTGCAGTTTAAAATCCTTCGAACTCGAGCAAAACATCCTGTTTCGGTTTATCTGATTATCTCGAATTTTTTCCAGCTTCGATCGGCATAGTTTTTACTGATACTTCATCTCCTTTCTAGGTGATTGTCCCGACTATTGATTGGGTGACGCGAAGCTTCGACCGTCCGACTTTGGCATTCCTGATTTTCACCACGACCGCTCTATTCCCCGCCTTGATGGTGCCGTCTACGCCTTCCATATGGATCGCCGGGATGTCCTTCAGTTATGTGACTGGGTTCGCTATAGTAATGGCCGGAATCACGATCGGCGTAACCCTGCCTTACTTCATCGGTCTGCCCTTCCGGCAAAAGATTCAGGTACATGTATCTTGTGAATTCTTCCAACCGGTCTCCGTGAAGACAACCATTTCTCAAGGGTCACCTATCTTTCCAGAGATGGTTGGTGAGATACCCGAAGCAGGCGTCCGTTCTCCGACTAGCCGGCGAAGGGAGCTGGTATCATCAGTTCCAAGCGGTCACGTTGATCAGGATTTCTCCGTTTCCGTATCTACTGTTCAATTATGCCATCGTCGCTGCAGATGTTAAATACGTTCCGTATCTGCTGGCCTCACTGGTCGGAGTGGTGCCTGAAGTCCTTCTTACTCTCTACGGGTCAGAGCCCTTCTCCATTTTTTTTCTCTCAGACATTCTCGTCGTTCTCGTAGACTCTGCGTAAAACTCTAATGCCAGGCAATGCCTGCTGCATATCGACGTGCGAATGTGCTTTAAATCGGCACTCGGGAAGTTCTATGATTCTCCGATATGACTAATATCTCGATGTCGTCGGCCTAATGAGATCGAACTTTGTGTTGTTCAGTGGCAAGTTGATTCGCAAATTGGCAGACGCGACGGAGGATCATCACAGGGGCCTTTCGAGGCTGCACATAGCTGTCAATCTGGCCGGTTTCAGCGCGAGCATGATCGCGGCCATGATGAGCAGCCTATGCGCCAAAGTGCGGCTCGAGGAGCGGCGGAGGAAAGAGGAGCTGACGCTGGGTTAACTTGGGAAATGCACGAACGGACACCGACATGGAACGCGCTCCCTCGAAGAGTTCCGGCTCGGAATTTCGGAAGCAAAAGGAAGTTACAAGATGCGGATTTCGAAAGAAAGAACACTGAACGTGCGCGACATTGTTTGTAACACTAATTGTTTCTGTCGTTAGGCTGTGAAATCGTCGCAGTTTCTCTAATCTAAAGCATTTTGATTCGTTAGTTTTCAGCTACCTTTCCGAGTTAATCCGAACGTGGAGATGGCAAACGAAACAAAACAAGAAACAGGCCCCAGGGAGAGTTGAAAGGACACCATTCGTTGATGTCTCATTGCAGATAATGCTGATGCAGAACTTCAGCTCGTGGCTTGGGAATGAACCTGAAACTCGGTCATACAAAAGTTCCTAAATTATGACCAAATGGGCTTATATTATCCCTAAATTTTCTATTTGTTCAATATAGTTTATGAACTTTAGTCCAATGTATAATGTCGTTTCCTAAACATTAATTTGTTCAACGTGGTCAATGAATTATTGATAAATGTTCAATGTAGTCGCTAACCTATATAAAAATATTGAACATTATCTTTCTATTAATTCAAGTTTAAGAACAATATTGAACGTTTTTATATAGTTAAGATCAAATTGAACTAATTGTTCAGAGACGATATTGTACGTTAGGCTAAAATTTAGGGACCATATTGAACAAATTAAAAATTTAGGGATGACGTTGCACATTAGGCGAAAGTTCAAGGACTATTGTAACTATAATGGTACCTATCGAATCTGAAATGGATTTATTTTTTGTGTTAATAGATAAAAAAATTTGTAAATGTCAAAAAGCCGTTGGTAAGAAAAGTTACCGGTCATTTACAAACTTTTATTTATGTTTCTTACCAACACCTTGAATTTGTCTACCATTAGATAAAATTACCAACGTTTACAGGACTTATCACTTTATCTTCAATTAAGCTATTTGACTGACCAAATCTCATTTGTTTTTCTCATTACCAATCTATATTTTTATTTTTAAATTTGCCAACTTTTCTGTTGAGCCACAACTTTTTTTTTGGGCCTTTCTCGTCAGCTTTTTGAATTTACCAGGGCGTTTTCAAAACCCCCAACTTCAATTAGAGTGATTCCCTCATTTTGCATTACTAACTCCTATTTAAGTTAGTTACCAATATTTATTTGATTATTTGTTTAAAAATACCAAATTCTCTTATACCTGATAAAAACAAAAACCTCTCTTATTGTTTAGCAACTTCTTTTAGACAATCGAACAGGGGAAGCTTATAAAACGTTTTGGTTCGAAGGAAAGAAGGCAAGGGTTATGGAAAGGAAAGACCCAAAAAACATGACAAGCAACAATCTCAACAATGATTTGAAAACTTCTGCAGAGGACCAACAGGAGGCTTGCACTCACACAAGAATTTTAGTAATTCGAAAGAACTTGGTGTAAAGTTCCCTTCTCAAATGCAGCTTTTGGAGGTATATCTCTGATCGTTGATCAATATGGAGTTAAGGTTATTGATGATGAGACTGATAAATATGCTATTTGATGTAATCAGAAGATCCTGAGAGGTCAAATCCAAGAAATCAAGGGTGATTGATTGGACATGGAATGAATCCAGCAGATAGAATGGGCATCCTATAGACAAGAATGGAAGTAGTTCGAGGGGAAGTTGAAATCAGGAACGTGCAAGTGAAAAATGATGGATAACAAACTTAAACGTCCCTGAATATGTTTCAATTGTTACACCAGTGATACAATAGAAAAATGAGGGAAAGCTTTATTTATAAGTTATTGTCTAAAGGTAGCATTTATCCATCCTCGAGAATTTCTCTATGCAGATGCATACATGTAGTGCTGCAGTATTTGTAATTATACCTATGAAATGGTATTTTACCATCCAATGAGACATAACAACAAGAGCAGTTACTATCTCCACTTAGCGTGCTTTTTGGCTGTGAAGAGCTTGGTGCTGAGTTTCCACTATTGCCTTGAGCACTAAGGGCTGCGGCTGCAGCCATCCTTCTCTCGGCAGCAGCTGCTCTCTTTTCTCTCTCGGTAGCCTGTGCTGCCTTCAATTGCTCCTGAGTAAAGATTGAGAGGAAGAGGACACAACAAAACATCAGTACTAATTTCACAAACGATCTCAGTGTACAATTTTCTGGATGAGATCAGTGAACCAAATTTTGCATGAATGGGCAGTGTTAGAAACAGTAGAAGGGGCGCAAAAAAGGATAGATCAATTGCAAATCCTAAAAACAAACAAAAATAGGACTTAGCGAAGGCTTGGCTTCTTGAGATTGTTTTCTTACCTCTTTGGACATTTGAGAAATTCCACTAGGTTGAGACAGTCCTTTCCTAGCAGATGTATCTCCAGGAGCTTTCACATCATTTTGAGAGGCTGCAGCCTCAGCCTGGATTCACCCGTTCGAGAAAAGGATGAAATAAGAAAGTGACATGATAGCATGTGGCATACCAACGTCAATTGCTAATTTTAGTAGTTACTGATGCTAAATAACACTGACCTAGGGCCCAGGCTTACATCAGAGGCATGGCTAATCCTTGGCCAGCAAGGCAGAACACCACTAACTTCTATTAAATGAGATAAGTGAACCGATCCATAGATGACATGGGAAAACCTAAAATTTCATCCCTCCTAACCTAGCTCTTAAGTAGGAACCTAGACAAAATCGAGTGAGCTCATTTTTCCCGTCACTGCTAAAGAAAAAGGGAAACCAACCATCATTCTCTTGCAAAAAGGCCAAACAAACTCATGCACAAACAATCACCAAAAATTGCCAATGATCTTTCAGAAGATATTGTCATGCACCCCAAAAGCCTCTATAATCACACATAATCTGCATCTAGGGGAAATATGTAGAAGAAAACTACAACAACTTAGGGAAAAAATTACTGTAAGTATCAGAAGAAACAACTATATACACACCTGAGCTTTCTTTTCTTTGGCCTTACGTAGTTTCTTCAACTCTTTTGCTCTGGCTTTTCTCTTGGCATCTTTCTCTGCCTGAAAACCTCCAGCAAAGTTAGTAATAAGATCGAGTGTGTAAAAGAATGACTTGACTGCTATAATAAAGGATGACCGAACAACAAACTAACGCAGACAAATAGAAGGTATATCTTACCAAGAATAAGACTGACACTAAAAGACATAAAACAAATGCTCACCCAGAAGACTGATGCCAAATCTTACAGTAATAGATTTTTAAAGTTTAGAGTACATCTGATGTGACCAATGCTACTAATGTCTTCATTGCACAAAAGAAAAATATCCACATTTAAGCAAAATTGTAGAATGAATGAACTGATTCTCTTACCATGCAAGACAACATGATTTATTGGAAAAATAATTTGAACCAGAACCAACTATAAAAAGTTTAACAAGATAGTCAGCCAGACAGATATTAAATCCTAAAGTATGAATGCTTCGAGTATAAAACTCTTGTAGAAATTAACCCAAATCAATTGCTGATAGGAAAAGAGAAGAATCGACAACTACTAGGAGCACAACCACAAAGTAATTAGCATGGCGCATGAAATCTACCTGCTTAGCAGCTTGAGATTCCTCCATTTCTTTTGTTAATGCACTGGGTACTTTAGCAGCATGCCAGTCCCACTTATCAAGGTTTGAGGCCATAAAACGTCTGTAAACATTTCTCACTTCCCTTTCACTTGCCAACATATATGGTGTCCGTCCCCTTTCATCTTTTGCACAAGGGTCCATCCCCTCTTCCAGGAGTTCCCAAACCTTCTGAGCATTTCCCAGTTTTGTCGCTTCATGCAACGGTGTCAATCTACCAATCACTTCATTATGGTCACTGTCACTTGATATTAAACAAGTTTCGACGATCTCCATATGTGCCAATTTTTTACCCAATTCATCCTTGATAGCAACCAGTTCATCATGGAGCACAGCATTGTGGCTTGAAGGTGACTTATCTGCTTCCATTGATATTATTTCTTTCTCACCATTTTCATATGCAACTTGGGTTAATTGGTTGTATATACGTTTGGCTTCTTTAAGAGTAGGTCTCCGGACAGTAAAGGAAATGTTACGTGCAACAGATTGAGAATGACCAAAATATGGCTTCTCTCCACTGAAAAGAAGCTGGCGGTTATTTGAAGGTGCATAAATGAAAACACTGGTACAAGCATCAAAATAAGGCTTCCAAGAAAGAAGTAACTCTTGAATATCCTGGAACACAGAAGTTTTCAATCTGTTAAGGATAGAGGCATAGCTATGCTAAATATGTTTATCTTCTACTTGATAATCATGCATGGAAAGGGAAAAGATAGTCATTCAGACAGTTTACTCTTACAAGCTCAGGAAAAATCTATGAAGAAATAAGGATAAAAGGCTTGATCACCCGAGACTGATAAAGATTTATGGAATAGTATGAAACTACGAAACAATAGCAGTCGAACTGGAAAAGACAAGTGCAGCAAAACTCCTTGCGGAGATTCAATCAATTTGCTCCCCACGTTTATTTACTTTATTTATTTATTTATTTATTTTGCTTAAAAGGGCTTTTACTTCACCACCAGCAAATAGTTTCTTGTAGAAGCATGATATTGCAATTGCAGGAAATTGCTAAATACTTTATGAAAGAGTCTGGCAAGGTACCTTTTTTAAGGCAAGTTCATTATACCGCCGAAGTGAGGCTCCTGCAGAATGTGCAGCTCTGCCACTTGCATCCTTAAGCGACTGCTTCTTGCCTGCCTTAGCCCTCACAACATATCTATATGCAAAGAAAATGAATTCAGAGAACATTTCTTCCACAAGTATATTGTTAGGAGTGTTATTCAGTGTACAAATCATTAATTAATACAAGTGAAAATGAAAGTTAACTCAAGATGAACTGAATCTACATTATCGTGAAAGTTATAGATGCATAACTGAATGATCTGAAACTTTGAATGTTCACAGTGAAATCCGGTTCAGTTTATTTTCTGATTATTTAACCTTTCAGACAGTAGAGAACTGACCTATGGAATGTCTTCTGAGCCACGACATTATTACCATCAAAAACACATCCAGCGAAGTGCCCCCCACTGGCAAGCAACACAATCCTCAGACGAGTTTTATCCCTCGGTTCACAAACCAGATCGTTCAGCCTCTGAATGATTACATTCGCATTTAACGTGGTCGAGGAACCGCCATCATAAACGGCAACTGCTTTACCATTTTCGTAGAGTATGACTTCCGACTCACTCTGAAGAAAGGACTTCCAGACGGAAACTATTTCGCCAGTCTGAAGCTGCAGAAATATCTTCTGCCTAGTAATCGCGTCCGAACCCTTGTTAAATTCACTGTGGAGCCTCGGTCCCTGCTCAAGTTCATCTTCCAAACCTGATATGCTCGATATCTCGTAGTCATTCAATGAATCAGACGCCAGCTTATCGAAATCCTCCTCCTCCATGATATCTTTCCCAGCAACGCTCAGCTTTACCTACACACATCGCACACGCCAATTCGTCGATCATCATAATCATCATCATCATCGTCATCAAAACATTCGAATGAACGCTCTCATCAATCGATCTAAGCTACGATCAAACAGAGCCGCATCTACCTAATCCTCGGAGAATCGAGGTAACGAGAGAACGGGGAGACAGCGAAAGGTCAAAGGAGCTCACGTTGAGGCGATGGAAATCGGACTTGAAATGCGAGCGCTGGTCGAGGAGCGACTCGAACTCGGCCTTGCAAGTGTTGCACGTCCATCTGGCCAGGGCGACGCCGTCCGCGCTGCCCTTGCCGCCGCCCTCGCGGCTATCCTCCGGGGCTCCGACGTCGGAGGCGGAGGCGAGGGAGGCCTCGGCGTCGGGAGGCGGGACGAGGGCGGCCGCGGCGGCGGCGGCGGTCGTCGATGAGGAGGAGTGCGGAGATTGAAGGAGGACGCAGGAGTCGAAGAAGCCGGGCGGCAATTCGAAGACGGACCGGTGGCCCCTTTCCGCCGACGGCGAGGCGCTCGTGGCGGCGGGGGTTGTGGCGGCGGCGGCGGCGTCGGCGGCGCCGCGGGGATTGTCCGCCATCGGCGTTTATTTGGGAGGGTAACAGGGGGATGGCTTTTGACTTATCGTCGTGCGATGAATATGTGTGGAGACGATGTACGCGTCGTTAATTTTTTTTTTATTGGAAAAAGCCATCGGCGTTTAAACACTAATCCTCACTTCTCATATAGATTTATAATTGAAGATATTATGTTTACAAATTATAATTACAAAATTACAATATATAGCTACTTTGATAAAATTTACGTTGACATATCATATTAAAACTCATTTGAAAGACTCAATGAATACTAAAGATTGCAAGCGCGGATCATACTCAGGCAAAAGAAATATTTTGAAACTATTTGATTCGGCGAAATTTTTGAATTTTCATTACTTTTTTTTGTCTCACTCCTCTTTTTAATCTACATGTATATGTGAGCGATACTCAAGAGGATTGGATCCCGGATCTAGTACTCTCTGATGTCATCCCCAATCCCTATAGCGACAGGGCTACATGGCCATCAGCTATGAATTCTCATTGTCATTTGCAAGATTTTCCCGGAAATTTCGTTTGGTGAGAGAATGAAGGGAGAACGGTTTCTCATTTTCGCCTGCTGTTGGACATGACTTGGACATGTATCCTCCGTTTTCAGTCCGATTGAAAACAGGGGATACACTCATATCAGCAAATATAGTTCATGGTCCTTTGTCAACACCGTTCTCTCTTGGTCTTCCATCTCTCTCTCTCTCTTCTCTCTCTAGGTTTGACAGTTTCCTCTCATGGCTAACAGCAGACTTGACAATTCGCCGGTCAGTGCAAGTCATAAGGCCGAAATGTCGACAATGCTAGTAGTGCCCGATTGAAGTTGGAGGCCATATCATCAATGACAACAGGTTTTCTTTGAATGGCTTTCTATTTGCAAAACGCAACGTAAGAAGTTCCTCTTCAAGTCTCCTTTCTGCAAAACAAGTACATTGATGCACTCTCAACAACTTTGTATCTCAGAAAGCATCATCTTGGTTCGGAGGAAAGTCGATGGCCTGGATTTCGAAGCCATCCTTAGCAGAAAAAGGGACACCAGCAAATGCTTCTGCCTCCGACAAAACATCTCAACTCTTTGCCTTTTCATCATTCCAATGAACGAACTTCCATTTACAACATACACAGCAAGCTAAATTACTATTTTGGCGTCCAATGATCCAATGGACCTCGTACTCGGATGTCATCCTAAACCTTCGCAGCCAAAGCAAACTCACACATTGCAGATACCCTCAGGATTTGCATTCTTGGTGATCCAAGGGTGATCCATTATCTTCTGAAGGGAGAGCCTCTTCGAAGAGTCCTTAACCAGAAGCTGCAAAAGAAAAGGAAAACAATTCAGTAAGCTCTTGAATATGCCTACTGCCACCACTCCTGCTGGCAACGTAACAAGAGAGAACCGAATGCTAATATGCTTATTACCTGGCATATAAGATTTTTGGCTTCCGGAGATACATGAGGAACGGGAGGGAAATCCAAATCCACCTTCATTATCCTGCATCCAAGTACGGGTCACACTTTTGGTTTCTTGGACGGGAGCAAATCAAAAGAAATCGTATTTCTACCTCTTAAATGTATCGCTTTGGCTCTCAGCCTCAAATGGAGGGACACCGTAGAGGAACTCATAACAAAGTATGCCCACAGTCCAGTTATCTACAGCCTGGTCATGAGCTTTATTTTCTACCATTTCCGGTGCCAAGTAATCTAAAGTTCCACACATGGTGTGTCTCTTGCTCTTCGACTGTACAGACCATCCGAAGTCTGCAATTTTCAGCCTACCCTGGACAAATAACTTGTGTCACCATACATCAATGAAATATTCTTCCCATCATCGTCTTTGCCAATGGGTTAGAAGATTTATCCCAGCTGACCTATAATGAAAATGATCTAACCAGAGATAGTATGGCCTTAAATACACAAGTCCAATTTCATCAAAGCTCAATATCGACGGACTCCAAAAGATAAACAACGATTCCAAGGTCCTGTTACTGTGATCTATGAGAGGGTAAATATGCAAATGCTTGTTCAAGCAGAAACACCTCTAAATGACTAGTTAGTTATGCTTAATTATCTCATAACTGGATAAATGGCTTTATTGTATAGAAATCATACATAGAGATAAAGCAGGACAAAAACATGAGGAAGATAAGAGAATTAAGAACCATCACCCAGTTCCAAAGATCTTGCAGCACAAACTGAACACCAAATCAGGTTCAGCTCTCTCCAAAAAGCAAGAATTCAAAAAATTAATCTTTCATAGTGTCAGCCACATCCTTTAATGTGATTCTTAGAAGAAAATTGTTCCACAAGCAGATTCAAAGAAACCCAAACAAAACTTTTTCAAAACGAATCATGTGACAACTTTAAACATTTTGCCTACCACCTCCATATGAACATGAAGTTAGCATATTTTAATTTCAAGGAAACGAACCAACTAATGAACACAAATAGAATCGGGTGAGTACCTCGTGATCAAGCAACAAATTTTCTGGCTTGATATCCCTGTGAATCACGTGGTTCTCGTGGCAGTAGGCCAACGCTTGCGCTAGGCTGGCAATGTACTGAAAGTTCAACAGTAAGAGGCACAATCAAAAACAACAAGGCTAAGGCCATAACCCAACTCCGAAATAGCGTCGAACACGAAGAAAAATCCTGCGAAAAGAAGTAGGGCGTCACCGTGGCGGCATGCTTCTCGTTGAGGCGGCCGTGCTTCCTCAGCACGTTGTACAGCTCGCCTCCGTAAGCGAACTCGAGTATCAGGAAGATGCGCTCGCTGTCGTGAAACCAGCCGTAGAGGCGCAGTATGTTGGGGTGCTGAAGGCTCGTTTGGATCTCCATCTCTCTCCTCAGCTGGTGGTGGATCCGGTACTTCTCGATCTGCTCCTTGAAAATCACCTTCAGCGCCACTATGTACTTGCTCTAAAAGCCAAAACCGATCGCAAGAAAAGCAAAAAAAAAAAATCAGTTCGAAACTGCAAACGGTCCTGAAAGGACAATTTACAGAACAAATCGAGAGCCAAAAAAAAAAAAAAACACAGTCGTAGCAACCGAATCCAAGTCCGTTCGCTTCAATAGCTACACGGATCAGGACGAAACGCGGCGCGCGATCCGACCGAATCGAGGCGAAACTCCGAACGCCCGGAGCGAGGACGCCGATCGGACCGCGCCGCGAAACCGTCCCCCGTTCAACGCGCGAACGGACTCGAACCGTCGCCGCCGCCGTCGTCTTCCGCGGATCCCGCCGCCGCCGCCGCGGCGAATCGGAAGGAGAGGAGGAGGAAATGGAGTTACCTTGATCTCGCGGGCGAGGTAGACGCGGCCGAACTTGCCCTTGCCGAGGGGCTTGCCGATCTCGAAGTCCCGCAGCGACCACCCTCTCCTCGAGCTCCCCTCCGGCTTCATCTCCGCCGCCGCTCGTCGGGCTCGCGCTTTCGGCTGCGAATTTGCTCGGCGGCGGTCTTCGACGTCGGGGGAGAGAGAGAATGGAGGAGGGGAGCGGAGGGGAGGGAAGAGGTGGGAATTTGAAATCGCGGACGTTTCGCCGCCCGAACGACGCCGTAAGGGGATTACCTCGTTTGATGGTTACATTTACTTTTAGTTTTGAATCTTTTGATTGCGGATTTATTATATTTTCGGCGTTTCATTTTATTATTTGCGCACTTTGTTTGGGGCCATCACAAACCCCGACAACCTTCTAACGAGGTGCATATGATAACATTTCTATTTTAGGAATAATTTTTTTCAAAAACACTTTTTTTTATTATTGTTCTTGGAAACAATTTCTAAAAATTTAAAAGCGTTTAGTAACTGAATAAAATTTTTATTTCTGGAAGAAAAATGCGGTAACCCTAAATATTTTTATAATTTAGATTTTTTTAATTTATTAATATTTTTATTTTTATTATCTTTTTCTTCTCCTTCCTCTAGCCGGTTGCTAGCCGACCATGCCATGGCTTGGTGAGGTGACCTCGCCCAAATCTAGCGAGATTGAGCATCACCCGGCCATCGCGAGGTTGGCATTGCCTTGGTGGGCGAGGCTTGACCTCGCCCGGTCACTATGAGGTCAGCATCAACCTTGTAGTTGCTAGGTGACCAGTGAGGTCGAGTGACCTCACTAGGCCTCATCTGGCCAATCATTGGCCATCGTTGAGGCCGGCGACTGGGTAAGGGAAGAAGAGAGGAAAAGAAAGGAAAAAAAAAAAGAAAAGAAAAAAAACTTGTTTCTCATTTTTTGAATTGTTTCCAAAAATAAGAAATAACTTTTTTTTTTCTGTTCCAAATCTATTCCTAGACAAAAAAAAAAAATTAGTAAATGTGTTTTTGTTATATTTTTATTTCGAGAAAAAAATACAAGTGTCCCTCATAACGTTACGAATGTTGACACCTAAATTTTGGCGACCCAGTTATTGATTTTTGCATAAAAATTAGGGATTAATTTTAACCCCTAAAAAAAAACAAAAAATGCATCGAACAAATAAAATGAAAAATGAAAAAAATGGGGAAATCAATTTAATTGATTATGCATGGAATGTGAGAATTCTGACTAATTATTCTTGCTTCAATTAGATATTCAAGAAATCAAGAGAATAAAAGTCAAAATGGAAACCAAACCCAAAATCGGTGAGGATATTGATCAGATTGATAAATCAAATGGAAAGTATCAAGAAATTATACTCATCAGGTGAGCTGTTTACAAAAATCAAAACGAACTTAGATGCGTTTCTGGTAATGTGAGTGAAAAATTGAAATGTTAATTTGCGATCGCAAATCGGGGCTAAAATTCTGCAATTCCCACAATCAAGGAAGCACAACTTTCTAAAGATCAATAGAGGTTTTCACTATAAAAGGGCTACAGTTCGTGAGAAAAAAGGGGGGATTAAAAGGAAAAAAGAGAGGTGAGGATACGTGAGAAAAGAGAGAGGAGAAAACGTGAGTTCTCTTGGCCAAACTTACGCCGAGACCTCACCACCGCCGCCGCAAAGACTATCATCCTCCATGACAAATTGTCAACGAGAAGCAAGCCCCGCTGTGCCGAGCTCGTCCTCGACCTTGACGCTACTCTAGTCTCATCACGTTGACAACAAAGCTGCTGTCCACTCCATGATGACGATGAGTTGCTGATCTCACCACCTATGTCCCTGCTCGCGATTCCCGCATGTGCCCCCCGATTGTCCCTCAATCTTGCCTTCCTTGGCTTTGAAAGCAAATAAAAACTAGAGCTTGGTGGGGCCAGGGAAGAAGATCAAACGCAGGCTATGGAGAAGTAATAATAAGAAGGGGAAGAGAAGCTGTGGAATTTTTTTTTTTTTTTGTAATCCGGGAACCCCCGTACAGCCGGTAGCCGGCGAAGTAAACCCGGGGTGACGCTAGCGGAGGACCCACCACCCCGACGTCATGCTTAAGATCCCGTGCGGCCAGCGGGATTCGAACTCCTCCCCTCCTCGCAAAGGGTCATGGGAGCCTTATCCAACTGGGCCACCGCAGGCGGTGGTAGAGAAGCTGTGGAATTGATCTCTTCTTGTTGTGTGAAAGCTGAAAAGTTGACTGAGTTCCCCAAGAGAGACCACGTGGAATTGAAGCAAGAGAAGATCGTGACTTTGTGGTTCAATCAAGGAGTCCCACCGAGCAGCACTCATCACGGCCGAACCATCATAGGCCGTGAATTCATTGATCACCGAACCACACCAGCTGTGGATTCTTTGTTTTTGCAGGTTCCTTTGGCGTTCCTCGTGGCCTTGCCGAGCCTTGTCCTTAGCCGTGCCGAGCTTCCATTGCGCTCCATCCTACTGATCGGATTTTTAGGAAAAAATCCAATTAGGTAGTTTAGTTTTTTATTATTATTATTCTCATCTATTTATTTTGTTTTATTTGATAGCTTTCTTTAATTTATTTACATTGTAATATCGGATGTCGATATTTATTTCAAAATCTTTAGGCTTTATCCATAGGGATTTGGCTCAAAATTAATGTAATTATTGATTTGATTCGTAAAACGTCGGATCAATTTTTTTAATTATATTAATTTTTGGGGCTTGTTGATAGTATTTTAATTGTCGAATCATTATAATTATTAATTTGATCCGTAAGACTTCGGGTCGGATTTTTAATTATTTTGAATTTTTGTCGTGATGTTTAGAGTTAAAGTAAGTGAATTTGACCTGTGAGACAACAGGTTATTTTTTCGATTATTCTAATCCTTTATTTGGTGGATATCTTGATTAGTTTAGATGCAATTTCATGATTACTTGTCTTGGAAAAACACTAAAAAAAAAAAACATAAAAATCAAAAAAACCAAAAATGAAATCTTGCATTGGAGTTGTTGGTTTAGTAAATTAATATTGCATTTTAGGATTGCATTTTTAGATAATTTTTGAAATAGATTAAGATTGATTTTAGATAATGTTTGCACATCTAGATAATCTTATTTTTCTTAAAAAATAGTTTTCTAAGATAGGATAGGGTTTAAGTCAAATTAATCCCTAAAATGAATTAGAAAATTATTCTTTTTTAGATAGTTTAATTAGGATTTCTATTAATTCCGAATTTCAATAAAAATACAAAAATACTAGGTGCATGTTAACTAGTTTGCATAATATAATCACTTAATTTGAGTTTGTTAGTAAACTTAGGTTCATGAAATGCATGTAACTTAGTAATTGCTGCTAGGTTCATTTAGTTAAAAATTGACCGTCATTAGAATTAGGTCATTTGATTAATTTAGATTGCATATTTAATTGTTGCATTTCTTTAATTTCAAATTTCATGGAAAATATAAAAGAATTAGAATAAATTCATTTCACGCTTTAGGATAGATTGCATGCTTATTTATGTCATATAGTTTAGGTCATGTTGTCATATCATTTCATGATAGATTAGTGACATGCATTGCATAAATCATGATTTTCATTAAATAAAGTGAAAAACCAAAATTGAGTGATTGCGTGTTAAATAGAAATTATATCTAAGATCGATGTGAATTCTAATCATCTGTAATTCGTTGCTATGAGGTATTTGCTTTCTTGAGTGCTAAATTAATGGTTTGCGCACCTGCATGACCACCTCGTATGTTAGGAAAATAAATTAAAATCAATCAAAGCTGCATTCAAAAAACATTTTTGAAAATTAAAAAAGAAATGGTACCGAAAGGGCACTAGGATAGTCTAGTGTAACCAAGTCCCCGTACCCTTAGTGAACTAGGGGTAAAATACTTCTTCCATTATTTTACTTAAGTGTCTAATCGACCTATCATAAACTGATTAGTGGCGACTCCTAGTTAAAAAATCATCTGTATGTTAAGAAATTTAAACTTAAGTCGCGAATTGGTATGGGCTTGGGAGAGCCCGAGTTAAGTCTAGGCTTAACAATCCATTAGCCAAACCTTAGGTAGTTCACCCGAAAAAATTTGGTCACGACACTGAACAACACCTAAGTATGCATGATCACATAAATTCACATGTCTAGAAATAAATAAATAAAAATTAATATCATGAAAAATCATAAACCAAAATTATATCACATACTAATTTTAAATTCTAAACTATTGCATCTATGAAAAATTTACCCTATGTTATTTTTCATTAAATTGGATTAATATCATGAAAAACTAAAAATTAGAATGAATGAGGAAATTTCAAAAAAAGGCCTAAAATGCCCTCGCTTTTTTTTTAATATGGGTTCAAAGTGAACATTATCTCAAATAAAAGTATAAAGTGCCTAATCATCTCAAGTAAGAGCCTTTAGTCGACCACTAACGATTCTAGCCATCGGAGAAATGGTATTTTGGTCAAAAAAATTGTAACTTTACTATTTTTAATTTTTTAATTTTTTTCTTTTTCCCTCTTCCCTCCCTTGACAGCAATGTCCTTGCTTGAGTCTTGGCAACCTTCGCCATGGCCAGCAAACAAGAAGGGGAAAATGAAAAAAAAAATAAATAAAAAGGGAAGAAAAATAAATAAACATAAAAAAGTTAAAATTAAAAGACGAAATGCCCTTTGATTAGGTAGATTAAGCCCTTTTTAAAAACTAATATGGCTACTTCAAATCCTTATTTTAGACAATTTGACTACTTTGAGCCCTTATTTAAAAAAATGAGGCACTTCAAGCCCTCATTTGAAATTTTCTCTAAAAAGAAGGTAAAATTTTAAATTAATACACCTGTCAATTAACACGTATTATCCACTTTGACAATTTAATAGAAAAATTTAACAAAAATTAATAGAGGGTAAATTTATAATGCATACCAATCGAACGTTTTTGGTGATCATAAAAGGTTAAGCTCCACTCCTCAATCACATTATAAAGTTCAAATAAAAATCAATCGAGTCAACAAGTTGCGATCGATCCTTGATCAAATGTGCAAATTGCTAACATGTTCGACACAAAAAGAATCCTAAATTTGCACCTTCGAACGTAACGTGCGATTTTCAGACGCGATGAATGAGCTGTCATTCTCCCCCAACAAAATTATAAGCCCTCATTAGAAACTATAAAAGAAAAAGCAGAGAAATCAAGCGGTGCGATTAATAGCGTGTGCATCTCATCCATAATTCGACACGAAGTAATCGGAATAATATACACAATGCGAACTGGCTCAACCGAAGAGCACGATACAACAAATGAATTACACTGAATTGAAATTTATATACAACTTACTCCATCGCTACACAGTCTACATATCTGCATACAATTCAGTCGAGCTCTGCATCGGCGACGGCTTCTCAACAAGCCCCGACAGGCATTCGTCGAGGAACCGAGATGAACCTTTTAACTGGAGCCAAACTCTTGGTTCCACTGCTCAAGTTCCTCCCACTTGCTTCTGTGTAAACTTGGTCTAATCACAGTCATCGCCTTTTGAAAATCTTCGTATCTGAGAGGCCTTACCTGGTGAAAACAAATTACCAATCATGGGAAACGAGGTATTCAATAGGTAAACGGTACGATGAGGGATTTTCATGGAGTTGCACCAAATGCAATGCTAATTTTGAACTATGTTCATAGAAGCCCTTGCAGGTAATGCAGTAGTAAATGGAAAAGCTCCAAACATCGAATTAAATCACAATTTCCACAAACACCGATACTTCCGGGGTGTTGTGTTAGAGAAAGGTTAATGCTAGTATACAAATCAGTGCTACTTATGAAATACAACTCCAAATATGCTGCATTTTACTGGAAAATAAATGCTGCAGATTTCTCCTCATTGGATTCTAAAACCAGATGGCCGCAGCAAAGGATATTTAAGACGTGTATGTGGCTAAGGTGGGTACAAAGATGACAGGATGAAAACAAATAGTTGATCACGATCCTTCTATTAGGCAACTCGCTCAGTAGTCAGGCGAGGTGTCCTATAATCAGGCAACCGATTTGCCCGATAGTTAGATGATAAAGACAGTCACCTCAGAACATGCATGACTTCGTTGTGTGACCTCCAATTTGCGTAATTCTCACATGTTGGAAAGCTCGTAATCTTTAGTTTCTGAGATCACTTATCAGCTAATTCTTTATGGATCCCTAATTCCAAGGCCAAATTTGAATAGGGGAGGGCAGTTCACTTAGAGAATGTTTAGTGTGTGACTGGGGGGACTTTTTGCCCCCAACTTATGGCACTAGGCATAAAAACTAGGAGCTAGAAACAAGAAGCTAGGTGTTGGCTTCTAACTTATGTCTTTCAAAGGGATGGGCATAGTTTAGTTTGGTTCATTTTAGAATCCACACTGAAACAACCAAACCAATTGAATTCAAGACCTAAAAAAATCTCCAACCAAGTAAGGATTTGGAACAGCACTGAACAGAACCTACTATTAGCACCTAATTAGCTATGTAAGCTTCGCTTAAGGTAGATTGTCTAATAAATTAATGATTACTTATAAAACGATAAACCAGTCTGAAAAATTACAAAAACAATTCAGTTTAACTTACAGTTTTAAAAAGAGCCCTCATATCCAATCTGAACCAAACAATTTCAGTTCACTTCTGTTATTTTAACTGTTTAAAACAGTTCTTTGCTGATCCCTACATATAGTTGACAAAATACTAATTCTAACAATTAAAAAATATTTAAACAACTGAGTGTAGATTTTCATCTGTTAGAAGATTTGAGGTGTTACAGATTGACATCATACACAAAAAGTCTAATTCAATGGTTAGATAGAAGACTAATCACTAATGCAGGTTTCTGTAGCTGAAGCCAAAAAAGATACAGAGACAGTAAAAACCTCCTTAGCCATAGATAAGCTAATTTCTAAGCTCCCAGATATTGAATTCAGTCCAGAAATCTTCTTCTGGCAAGAAAAAACTCACTACTAGGTTTGATGCCAAAATAGATCAACCACTGGATTTTTTTCATTAGTAACAACTTTTTCTTCACCCTCACACTGGATTTTTTCAGTAGTACTAATTCTTCCTTCACCCTCACATAAAACCAAAATTCGCAACCTAACAACTCAGACATGGCCAAATATGTTGCATTTAAGCCAAATTTTTACCAAACCCAATCTCTTCGTTCCCACAAGAACGGAAAAAGTATAGAAAGTAGCTTGATTATACTACCTGATTTGCCTTGACTTTGAGAATATTTGTTCCAAGCTCCCTTATTGGCATCATAGCGGCTTCTTCACATAGGGCTTGCAGATCACTTCCAGAATACCCTACATTGGTAGTTGACATTAATTTTATGGGGTACAGTAATGAGAATCGCCCCAAAGTTTACACCGCGAAGCATCAAGGACCAGCATGAGCAAAGAGCTAACTTACCTTCTGTATCTCTTGCAAGTCTTTCTAAATCTCCACCTGTACATGATATGAAGTTAAACCTTTCTTTCAGCAAAAAATTTAAAGCAGCACGTCAACTAGAAAATGCTCTAATGACATAACATACATCACCAAAAGCAGAAACCAAAATAATTTTTTGGCGACTGATACAGTGAGAATACATGTAAGTATAAGTGGATGAGCAGGAATGTTTTTTCCCGAAAGGGTAGAAGAGTTTTGAAAGCTCAAAAGAATAATTCCAAAAATATCATTCAAAACGAATTTCTTCTAAATGTGAATATTCATGGAAGTGTGGGTGATGGCCAGCAGCTTAGAATAGAAGAATCAGAGAAGTTTGAAACAAGCAAGTAGTAAAGTAGCAATTTTGGCTTTGTCAGGCACTGATTATGGCTTTGTACCATCATAGAAATCAGGTGACCTTGTTCACAATTTGAGCTTTTCTGACCTAATCATAGCTAATTGGTACGTGCAGAAATCAAGTATCAATGAGCCAAGGTGAATCCTTGTTTCTTCTGAGAATCCTACTTAATCTTTGCAGGTCCACCATTCGCCATAATAAGCAAGAATCCCACCCTTTCTATATCTCCCAATTTTTAAGGCAAGTTTGACTACATTTCCATCACCAAGATAAAACCCATTAAAACAAATACATCCACAACTATTCAGCCAAGTAATTCGAGAATCAAGCCAGCAAGAACCTCCTCACAACGGTCCCACTGGCCACAGTATAGAACCTCTCACCCAAAGCTATTTGTGCCATTGACAAATGGACTACTCCTCTGAATCTATTAGCTATTTGGTTTCTGTCTATAAGTTGACCTCCTGTAGTTTGGGTAGAATGTAAGATCATCCTCTGTATTTATCAGCTATATGGTTACTGCCTATTAGTTGGCCTCCTGTACTATGAAGAGGAATTTTTTATCCCCAAAAAAAAAAAAAAAAAAAAATCACAAGTTCAAATTACAAATGGCTCAAAGTGCATAAGGTGTCTAGACACCTTGCCCAACAAATCAACAAACACAAATAATGTAGTTCTTTAAAACCGGACATCTATCTTGCAAAGAACAGAGTAAGAACATGTATCCTTACTAGGTAATGAGAATGACTGGCCCTTGAGTTTGTTTCTCAAAAGAAGTCTCCTCACATTTTCATCTGGTAGAGGTATGTAGATTCTCTTCACCTGTTTATTTTCGAATTTCAGAGTAAAATCAGTCCAGTAACTCAACCATCATTGGTCAAGATTCTTCCTATTTCATATCCCAAAAGCATAGATTAACAACTGGAATTGCACTTCACTATGCATTCGCTGTGACAATGACTCACCAAATCTTAGTATTAGGATGAGATACCTAGAAAGATATTAAAAATAAGTAATGAGCACTAGAAAAAGATAAGGCTGTTCCTCGACTATAATCAGTGCATTAACCAAAAAGACATAAATGCCATTCGATAAAAGAGCACAGATGCAGACTTCCATGTCGATCATGACTACCAAAGAGACAGAAATGCCATTTCACAGAGAAATACAGATGCAGACTTTCATTCGATCATGACTACAACAAACGAACACAACCGTGTAACCAGTCACATCACATCCCAAGCATATATAAAGTTAGCAATTACCCTCAGAAGCACAAAATACTATAAGTAATTAACATAAGAGTCATCGAAGACTAGAGTCGATTTTGCCACTATTTCCTGCTCTTGCCAGTTAAAATTACTCACCAGTCTTCTTAGAACAGCATCATCCAATTCTTGTGGTTTATTCGTAGCACCTGCATTTGACACAAGTCATGCTAGTAAAGTGAAAAGAACCGAGTCACGTGATACAATCATACATCTTAAAGGCAGCAGTTCAGTTGCCATTAACTTCAAGGAGTCAGTAAAGGACCCAGATATCAGAAAGCAAATTTCAAATATACATGATAATCTCCTCTCAAATTGGTGCATTACATATTTATAAATTCCAAAGGCAATATAGATCTCTGCACACAGAAGGTCTTAAGCTTATTCAAATATCAACATATGCACGAGAACCATGTCCTCAATCGATCCAAGAGATGAAAAAGCCTCTGGCTTGGAAATTTTCTGGAAGCAATCATTGCATTTAGATAGCTAAAGTCCAACCCACTTTGACACTCCAACAATTGTTGGATTGTTTACAAATTCATGAATTAGTCGACAAAATTAAGGATGTACACCTCTGTTGGACTACGTCAATAAGGACAAGCATCAGGAAATAATTGCATTTCGGCTTGTGGTTTAGCCCCAAAAAAAAAAAAAAAAAAAAAAAAACTAATGTAATAGCATAAGACATGAGCTTTCTCACCAATGACAATCACCAAGTCGTTAGGATTAGAGGTAACCCCGTCAAACTGTATTAGAAACTCTGATTTCAATCGCCGGCTAGAATCATTCTCATTTGCTAATCTTGTAGACATTATGCTGTCGATCTGTTGAGAATTGAGAAGTATCAATTTCTCAGTCAACTTAAATTCTATGTGTCACCACGCAAATATAGAATATATCCGACAAATCAGACAACATAAGCCAGGTCCATTGAACAAGTTCTCATGAATAAATCAGATCCGAGAGTTCAAACCACCACACAAATAGAGAAAATAAAAAACCCCAGGTTATAGCCACATATAATTGCACTTGTTGATGCTAAATACTGCCAATGGTGCCAAATAACCCATAAAGAGATTGCAAATTGACAAATGAGGCAGTACTTAAGATGAATAGCCTTTGGAAAACATTTATCACTCCGCACATCCTTCCCTCCCTTAACCCCCCCAAAAAACGGAACAAAGAAAAAGAACACCCGCAAAAGGGAGAAAAGCCTCAATCAGTAGTTATCTTCATTTTGATGTGCTATTTCCCAAATTAAAATGTCTGAATAGTAAGAAGAAGCAGAAACTGACAAGGCAGATTATACAGTTTTGAAGGGTGTAGAGTCTTTAACATACTTCATCCATAAAAATAACAGATGGCTGTCTGGAAATAGCAACCATAAAGAGAGTCCGCACAAGCTTTTCACCCTCGCCCACCTAGTACACGAATCACAAATAAATAGTCAAATATTACTGCAATTAGTGGTATATAAAGAGAATCCAGGCGAAAAGCTAACCCATTTCGATGTTAAGGAAGAAGCAGAAACGTTAAAAAATGTTGCCTCTGACTCTGATGCGACTGCTTTGGCAAGCATGGTCTTTCCATTACCAGGTGGACCAAATAAAAGCAGACCTGTAAAACAAAGTCCATAGTATTCACTCATTAGGCAAATTCTGGAAGGTCACAAGTTGATTACACAAAAGCATCTACATATATCAGATGAAATATTACCTCTGGCAGGCCTTCTCAGACCTGTGAATAAATCTCTTCTCTTTGTTGGCAAAATAACCATTTCCATCAAAGCCTGCTTAGCCTTGTCCAGACCAGCTGAAACAGACTTCATTGGTCCATCACTCAAGATAGTAAAACCCAACCAGCAACGTTCAATGATAGAGGAGTCAAATCATAAGTTCTTACCAACATCTTCCCATTTGACCGATGGACTTCTATCCACTATTGCAGTATTTATCATTTCGACCAGTTTTGCGTCATAACCATTACCAGAATCCTGCGCTGGTTTTGCACTAGCAACTTTCTCTGTCTGACTCCTCACTAGTCTATTGTTTCTACCAGGAGGAGAATTCTGAATTGCGTACCTACGACCATTTGATGCTGTTGACGAAACTGGAGCAGCATGTGCATTGGTTAAGGTGCTCTGCATAAAAGTTAGGAAAAAAAATGAACTAAAGGTATCCATTATCTAGTTCAATCGTCTGAGGATGACATACTTTTGGATTAATGATGCACGATACTTATTGAAGTTAAAGATAATGACAAGGAGCAAAGGTCTTTCAATTTTCCAATGGCATTTTCCAATGGAAGGCAAAAACATTGCAGAGAAAATGATTGAGAGGAAGTAGCCAGAAAAAGACTAGCAAGCAGAGTCATTAAGCAATTATTCAATTTAACCTATATTTATCATGTTATGACACTTGACCTATGTCTGTCATGTTATGAAAAGTCATTTTCAGGTTTGAGTAGAAACTTGTAACTCAATTCATGTGATTGATAATTCTCTGAAGTAATGATTCCATTCATAATCGAGATCTTCACTTGGCATCTGTGGTGCAATGCCGATTGACTTTTCTTGGAGAAGAAATCTAGAAGAAGTATAAATGCAACAGCAGACACACCTTGCTTGTCGATGCAACACCTGTTTGAGAAAGATGAAGAACAAATAAGAGATGAAAGAGAGAAAGAAAGAAAAAAAAAAAAAGATGACAGATGAATGGCTACAGTTTTCCTCATAAAAAGTACTCAACATACCGGCTCTCCGACTTAAAGCTTGCAATCTATCTGAGACTTGATCCTGCCATTTTGATATCTTCTGTCGATACGATTTTACCTTCTCTTGCTCCCTAAAGAATTAAGGAAATCATATGGAAAAATTACTTTTCCAATTTTGTTCGCAAACTACATAGACACGCTGTGCCTCTTTTGTATATGAATTAGTATTACTCCACTCTCTCAGTGAGATTTAGTTCTGTTGAGTTATAAAATAATATATATTTTATGTAATTAGTTTTGTTTATTTCACATGCAAAAGCCATAACAATTTTATCTCCATTCAAGAAGTCTTAATTCATGACCTTCTTGTGGATTATGTACTACAAGAATTCTTCTGCACTAATTGCTGCAAGGAACACTTCCCGACTAGCACTACTCTACTACCCTGCAGACATCATGTCGGTTGCCCATTTAGGGCAAATTGCATATGCAGCACATCACCGAAAATCCAAACTTTTCCTCATATTACTACCCAATTCAATATGGATATGTTCCAATCACCTCTCTCGGAGCACAAACGACGACTTTAGGGGGAAGCACGAATGCATGAGCGCATACTCCAATCATCACCTAAACAAGATGATTCTAGTAGCTAAAGCAAGCTAAATTCTCCAACAAGATAGTTCCAGGAGCTAAAATTAGCTAAATTGTCCAGAGCAAAATGGAGCCAACCAATCCGAAAGGCAAACCATCTATCCCCACGCAAACATCATCTCCGAGCACAAGAAAAACAACAAGAAACCGCGTTCAAACTCCAGCGATCGGCTCACCGATAGCTGATATACGAAGGCACCGGCGTCGAGCTGCCTTCGAGCAGGATGCGCTGGGCGTTCCGGTAATGGACGATCGCGTCGTCGACCAGCCCCCACTCCTCGGCCCGGACCGCCTTGGCGATCTCTTCCTTGGCCAAGTCGAAGTACCCCTTGAGCTTGTAGGCCGTCCGCTCGTTCGCGACCGAGGTCACGGCGGCCCCAGCCCCGCCGCCGCCGGCGTCCATGGACGGAGGGGGATCGGGGGAGGCGGAGCCCGGCCGCCGGTGGGAGCCGTGCGGGGGGGAGTCGCCGTCGGCGAAGATCGAGCCGAGGGAGTCGACGATCCCCCGGAAGAAGCTCATCGCTGCGAGGAGCGGATCAAAACCGGGTCGAATCGAATGAAATCGGGTCGAATCGAATCAAATCAACGAGAGAGAGAGAAAGAGATTACGTGAAATTGAGGTTCCATTGAAGAATTCAGGAGCCAGTGCTTTTGATTCGAGGAAGGGAAGGCGTCTGTTTGTTGTCCATTAGAAGAAAAGCCAGCAAAATTCAATTCAATATTCCTTAATTTTTCCTTTTCTTTCTTTTTTCCTTTTTTAAGAGGAGAAATCCAAACCTAACGACTAAATCGAAGCCGATACGACTTGATATGTTGATGTTAAATCATAATTATCGAACGCATAGTACATCTCAGAGTTGATAATAACATAAATTTATTGATTAGCCAATTAAGGATGAGATAGGGTACTCTTCGATTTCTTCGTCTTTCATTTGCTCGAAATATAAGTTTTTTTTATTGGTAAAATGGATGGAATGGGTGAGATTAGTGATGTGGGAGTATTGGATTGGATGAGATAATTACGCAAAGCCCAACTCCGAATTAATGGATTCATCTGCTCAATTATTATTCATGCAAGTGAAAACAAATTTCAGGTACAACATGATTCAATAGGTCCAAATTTGAAGATGTTCATTTTTCGTGCTAATTGTCAGCTCGAAAGATTAATAGCGGATCGTCTAAGAAGATGTTAAATCTTATAAGTTTGTTATTGATTTGAAGATTACTAATCAACTACCTAGTAATTGGAGAGTAATCTTTTTACCCATAAAAGAAGCTGGAGAGTGTTCTAATCTACATCTACTGCTGTTTGTCATAGTCTAAGGAGGCCGTCTGACTACCTTTAAATGCATTAAGTTATTAAGCGTCTTGAATGTTGGTTACCGGGTGAATTTATGAATCTTTATTACAAGATCAATTTCAAGAGTCTTATTAATCATGTAAATGCTCCAATAGTCATTTTGATTTGTTAGGATTCCAAAAGTCGATTTCTTTTGTTTTGCAGGATCCCTCTATTTCGTAACCTCATCATACGCCCACCAAACTTGCTTACATTTGAATAGTGGATCATCTATCAAGATGTTGATTTTACAAGTTTGTTATTGATTTGAAGATTATTAATCAACTACCTAGCAACTGAAGAGTAATCTTTTGACCAAAAAAAAATTGCTGGAGAGTGTTCTAATCTAACATCCGTTGTTGTTTGTCATCATCTAAGGAGGCCGTCCAACCACCTTTAAAGTATTAAGTTATTAAGCATCTCGAGTGTTGGTTACCAGTTGAATTTATGAATCTTTATTACAATATCAATTTCAAGAGTCTTAATTATGTAAATGCTCTAATAGTCATTTTGATTTTTAGGATTCCAAAAGCCCATTTTTTTTTTTTTTGGTGCTGGAGGAATTGCCTTGACCGACAGCCACCACGTAAACTTCCAGGTGTCGCTAGCGGGGAGATCACTACCTCGGCGCCACGCGTCAATCACCTAATGGCCCACCAGCCTCCTTGCAACTTGCGTTGCAGGGGCTTCGAACTCCCGACCTCTCCCTCAAAGACCTGAAGCCTACCTAACAGAGTCACCACGGCCAGTGGTCCAAAAGCCCATTTCTTTTGTTTCGCAGGATTCCCCTATTTTGTAATCTCATCGTACGCCTACCAAACTTACATATGTGTAAAATTTTCATCAAGTAAGCGAAATTTCTTATTTCAATTCTTTATTCAATTTTTTTTGGTAAACCTAAAAGTCCTTTATCTTGGCCAATGGTGTTCCACTTAAAAAAAAAAAAAATCTATTCCGAAGTCCGGCATATCTTATTTGTCACTCAAAACAGATTCCCATCAGACATCAATTAATACCCAAAAGCCAGAACCATCCCTAAGCTGTCGATATGGGATTATTGCTCAAAGGACGTCACCAATTGAATGATGGCGACCCTTGCTCCTCGTGGCAACGCCCTTGGCCAAACTAGACAAGAGCCACCGCCCCAAGCTAAGATTGGAAAAAGAAAAAAAGAAATGCAATAAAAAATACATAATTTTAAAAGTTATCAAAATTTGTCCACATCAATTTCCGTCATATGTTGAAAGTCGGCTGACGCTAATTAGGCCTTCATATCAAACTTGTTCAAAACAATTAAATTGACAAATCATCAAAATATCTTAAATTAGGTCGGTATAATTAAAAAATTGAAAATTAAATTGGCAATTGCGAAGGAGAGTGTCACGGCACTTCAACGATATTCGATTAAACTCCTCGCACCTCGTAGTAACTGTGAAATCAATGTTCAGCATCGTGTCAACGCATCCATTATAACAGCGCACCTTACAAGCACATGATGTAATTTAATGCTATGTTTCACAGTCAGGATAAACGTCGCATTCTTTTGAACAGATTTCAGTGCGAATCCCGCTGACCACGATCGCTCCGCCGTCCTCGCGGCTGCCCCGCTCCGAACATGGCCCCGGGTCTCGTCTCCGGCCCAGTCTTCTTCACGGCTTCGGCTCTGGTCCTGGCTCTGGCCTTGGCCCATCTCGTCGCTAAGACATGGGAGCGTCGCCGGAGCAAGAAGTACCACCCCGTCGCCGGGACGGTCCTGAACCAGCTCCTGAACTTCGGCCGCCTGCACCACTACATGACCCGCCTCGCGGGCCGGCACCGGACCTACCGCTTGCTCGGCCCTCTCAGGAGCGAGGTCTACACCTCCGACCCGGCCAACGTGGAGTACATGCTCAAGACCAACTTCGAGAATTACGGCAAGGTGCGTTGGGGGTTCGAGGGTTGATGATGGATTTTGTGAAGTGCCCATGAGCTGTTTGTGTTTATGAGTGAGCGCGTATGGGGCTCTTTTTTCCTTGGGGGAAGGAAGTTCGCTCAGTCTGGAATATTGTGCTCTGCATCTGTCGATCCAGACGACTAGGTGTCTATAGGCAAAGTGCCCGCGTCGATGAACATGTGTGGCTTGGATTTTAGGGGGAAAGATGGGAGAAATGTTCATGGTCTCGTACCCATTTCAGAGTTTCGATTTGTCTCGATATGTATCTGCTATGTGGCCGCGCTGAACTGCACGTGCTGATTTTGAGTTGTTGATAAGGGTTGAATCTTGATTCTAGTAATTAATTTCCCCCAAATGGGATTTTGGTTGCATCTTTTCGATAATACAGAGGGGCATGCATTTCGATTATTTGATAATGTCTCAAACGTGTTTTCCATACTAAAAAACGACATCAAACTCATCAATTCTTGCCATTCCGTGTTGATGGGCCAGTGACTGGTTAACTCATCCATTTGCAATGCTGGTGGTGTTATTTGTTGCATGGCAGCGTGGGTGGTTTAGTTCTTTAAACAGGGTGGGGATTCCCTTTAGAGCTGGTAGCCATGGTGAAATGATGGTGGTGCCCAACCGAAGTTCATGGCATGCTGGGCAGCTTTCTAATTGTGATTGCTGTTTGTTAGCTAATAGCAGCGGCGTTAGCCAAGCAGAAGCCAGATAGTCAATTAGTGTTAAATTTACTAGTTGAAAAGAATATGAGATCACACTGGTTAATGGGTTTCTGAACAATTGTGGATTTCATTCACCCAATAAATCCATTTAATAGTTATGCTTTTAAAACTGGAATTGTCATAACAAGGCGAACGTGTTTCTTGATATCAATTCTGGATATTAAATCAGCTGTGGGAAAGTCGGATGATAAAGATTTGGTTATTCATAGAGATTTAGTGCAGAAGCCTAAGTCTGAGGATTGCATGATATGACAACCATGCGCAGGGATGGCACAACTACACCATTCTAAAGGATCTATTGGGGGACGGAATTTTCACAGTCGATGGTGATAAGTGGCGCCAACAGAGGAAAGTGTCAAGTTATGAATTTTCCACAAAAGTGTTGAGAGACTTCAGCAGTGTGGTTTTCCGAAGAAATGCTGCTAAATTGGCAAATATTTTGTCTGAAGCAGCAAGTGCCAACCAAATTGTAGATATACAGGTAAAATTTGCATTATCAGATATGACTTAGCTAATCTTGCTGTAGGTTTTCTCATCATATATATAACCAGATGTCCTATGCAGGATTTATTTATGAAGTCAACTCTGGATTCCATTTTTAAAGTTGCATTTGGAGTCGAACTGGATAGCATGTGTGGAACAAGTGAAGAGGGCGCTGAATTCAGTCGGGCTTTTGACGATGCAAGTGCAATGACCCTGTGGCGATATGTTGATGTCTCCTGGAAGATTAAGAAATTTCTGAATATTGGGTCAGAAGCAGCACTGAAGAAAAACGTCAGAATAATTGACAATTTTGTGTATAAGCTCATTGGGAGGAAGATTGAGCAAATGCACAATTCGACAGACAATCCTTCGGTAAGTTAACAATCCTCTGGCTCCAATATTTTCATGGAAATATTTTGACGGAATGTTGCATGGATCTTGCAGATGAAGAAAGAAGACATATTGTCAAGGTTTCTCCAAGTGACCGAGACTGACCAGACATACTTGCGGGATATAATACTCAACTTCATTATTGCTGGCAAAGACACAACTGCAGCCACACTTTCCTGGTTCATTTACATGCTTTGCAAACATCCAACGATACAAGAGAAGGTTGCACAAGAAGTGAAACAAATGAGCAATGTCAAAGAGATTTCAGATTTTTCCAGTTTTGCTGCTAGTATGGGTGAAGAGGCTCTAGAAAAGATGCACTACCTCCATGCAACGATAACAGAAACTCTCCGGCTCTATCCTGCAGTTCCAGTGGTGAGGAATATCTCGATTTTTTCTTTCTGCACAGTCCATGGAAAGCTTGTGATCCTAAATTTATTCATAAAAGATATATAAGTTTGCATTATTGAGTTATTTGATTCTCAGTGGTTAGTCACATTAGCTTTGAACTTTTAAGGGTTGGCCTACTAGGTAAAGGCCATTTTTCTTCAGGAAGTAGATCCATGCTCAGGCCTCAACCCTTCCCTCATCTTAGCTTGCACAAAATGCGTTCAAACCCCTTCTTTTTTCACATAGAAAATGATAACAAAGATGATCAATTAGAATTCTTTTCTTAAGCTCTTGTGATCTTATTCTTTAATTTTATTACAGTTGCTATCAGTTCACTTTTCAATTTAGACATATCTGTTGGCTTTTCCAATAAATTTTGAAATTATTGTTCAATCAGGACGCAAAAATCTGCTTTTCTGATGATGTTTTCCCAGATGGGTTCAATGTGAGGGAAGGAGACATGGTATCCTTTCAGCCGTATGCAATGGGCAGGATGAAATTCATATGGGGCGATGATGCAGAAGATTTTCATCCAGAGAGATGGCTGGATTCAAATGGAGTGTTCCAGCCCGAAAGCCCTTTCAAGTTTACAGCCTTTCAGGTCAGAAAAATATGCACTTAAATTCATTGGCATTAACCTGGGTTGGACCTTCATTCACTGCTCGCGCCTTCAGTTGGACCTTTATACTGGCGTATCGCCAGAATTAAGTAATCTGGATAGGAACAAGATTACGTGCATCATCTCGTTCGCTTCTTCTCCCGTTCTTCATCTCAATATGAACACCTACATTCAATTTCTCTCAGATCAAGGAAACAGACTATTCGAATATTGACTTTAGCAAGTAGCAACAGAGTTCTTTTTCTTTTCTTCTTCCCCCTCCCCCCCCCCTTAAGTTTTGTTTATCTTAGCGTCTATTGTTGCTTAGCAGGCTGGACCAAGGATTTGTCTCGGTAAAGAATTCGCTTATAGGCAGATGAAGATATTCTCCGCCGTGCTGCTGAGCTGTTTAACGTTCAAATTGGCTGATGCAAAGAAACCTGTCAACTACAGAACAATGATCAATCTTCACATTGATGGAGGTCTCCCTGTTTCCGTCACCGGCAGATATGAGAGTTAAGTTCACATTTATGAGAGTTGCTGCCTCGTGCAGGAGACCAGAGGAGAGAGGAGCAAAAAGGTGACCCCCTCACCCGAGTGCACCAGAGAAACGGAGGAAAAAGAAGAAGAGAGTTGCAATTTTGTGGTTCCCATTCGAAGGCTAAATATTGACGGAATCGGCTTAAATTTTAATATGTTGTCTTCGAATTCCTTAATTTCAATTAGAATTTTCTAATATCATTCCTGTTTATCCACTTTTGTAATGATGAAATGAACTTGTAATGCTTATGTGAAGCCTATAATATGTGACTACAGAAAACTACTTTACGTATCTTACTACTGTTAGTGATTAGTGGAAGTTTTTTGGCGGTTCATGATTTTTCCCGCATTGGGTTTCCATGTAAAATCATTAGTGTTATTGTTGACTCTATTTCCTTATCGAGTTGGTGTTATATTGCTTATTCTAAGGTTATATTGGCTAGTTATTGTTGGGGTAAGTTGATTTTGGTCGGGTTAGTTTCGGGAGAGAAATTGATCCTAGATTATATTAGGCTCGTGTTGAATCGTTGTCCCAGGTTCTCCCCAACACTTTAAAACCCTAACGATAACTTGAATAGATTTGTGCAAATGTCCTAATCCATTATGGACGAATTTGGAGTTCTTACCTTGGCTTTCTTTCAAGAAAAATGAAGACATTAATCCAGTCAAGGCAAATCGTTTAGGGGATGAATCTAGAACATGCAAAGCTAGCTTTACTAGAATGTGATGAATTACTTCCACAAAATTTGATGAGAACCATCAAATTGCCCAATGGATTTGTGAAGCATTCCTTATACCAAACAAGCCATAGGAGATACGAGACTTGTTATCAATTATCAGTTGTGGGATGATTAGTTTCCCCTACCAAACAAATTCTCAAGTATCCCATAAACCAAAATAGTTTCTAGATTCAATATCAAAGTAGGATGTTGGCAATTGGGCATTCACCAACAAGAAAGGTCTAGAATAGGATTTTGTATTCTGATCGAACATTTTCCATGGACGGTGATGTTGCTTGGATTTAAAAGGAGAACCTTCATCTTCATTTTTTTTCCAAACCTTCACTATTTCAAGAGGGCCATGTGCAAGATTTTCCCACCTATTCTCCTTGGTACTCTCATCTACATGGATCTCGGAGACAAAAAGTTTAAGCCACGAGAGCACATCGTGAAGGAACTTTTCAGATTTCCTAATCAAAATATCTTTCTCGAAAGCAAACCCCGCAATTCCTTCGCATTGTCAACTATCTTAGTCCTTTGCAGAAGCTGCTCAAAAAGAATCTACCGCCATGGATACAGACTCAAACCAAAATCATCCAGGTTCGGAAGAAAAGCTGCAGCACCTTCTGCCTCTACAAAGCCCTTCTCATGGGAAGAGGATTCTCCAAACAGTTGCACAGCAGCACTTCAAAATTTAACTCCAAAACGTAGCAAAATAGTGGGGTCAATAGTTAAATAGCAAAAGTCATAAAAATTAATTGCAAAATATTTAAATCGAGTGGGGTCAATTTAATGGTACATTCTTATTTCAATAAAGTATAACAGTAATGGAATAATTATATGAGCAAAATAGAGCATGTAAAGCATAGAATATACTCCATGATTTCATAACTACTCAAAAACTTTGATTTTGTTTGGTTCATTAGAATTCCTCCGAGGAATAATCTATGTCCTTTAAAGTTGGAAAAACATTCCCTATATAGTTTAAACTGACGATTAAATTAAAATTTTCTCCACATTTTCTTTTCATTTCATCCTAAATTGTGAGTTATAAAAATATTCTTCTAATTAGCTAACAATAGTAGTAATACTAACAATAATATTTGTAAAGACACAATATATATTTATGTGCGTGTATGTGTATAGGGTTAATACCACAAAAAATCTCAAACTAGTATACTTGTGATAAATTTACTCTCAAACTAATTTTTTGACCGCCAAAAACCCTAAATTGGTATATTTGTGACGAATATACCATCCATTAAATTGAATTAATACCACAAAAAACCACAAAACACTTACAATTATGACAAACGAAGAGTAAAATCCCAAATCGGTACACTAGTCAACTGTCACTTATTATCTAACTCGTAATTTAACCGTAAAATTTAACGAAAACTAACAAAAGATAAAATTGTTACAAGTGTATCAATTTGGGGTAAATTTGTCAAAGATATACTAGTTTAGAATTTTTAATGGTAAAAAAATTAATTTGAGGTAAATTTGTCACGGATATATTATTTTGGGGTTTTTGGTGGTATTAACCCTATATATTCTTTTAATAGGTTTCTCCTTTAGCCCTTGTACTGTATAGATATACGCGCGCGTGCATATTACACCTAGAATTAAGCGCGATTCATATTACAGTTTAGCCAGCTTTAAAAATAATAAGAAATTGTCCCACAAAATCTCACAACTTTAAAATATCCATCATAAAGCCGAGCATGAGTGATTCTATGGTTCTTAGGAGGTATTGTCACCTAGCATGAGTGATTCTATGGTTCTTAGGAGGTATCGTCACCTAGCATGAGCAAACTGTATCAGTTTAATGAAAATTAACAAATAGTTTATTTGTCACAAGTGTATCATTTTAGAATTTTTAGTGGTAAAAAAATTAATTTGGAGTAAAATTATTACATGTATACCATTTTAGAGTTTTTGATGGCATTAACCCTACATATTCTTTTAATAGGTTTCTCCTTTAGCCCTTGTACTATATATATACACACCCCTGTATATTACACCAAGTATTAAGGGTGATTCATATTACAGTTTAGCCAGCTTTTAAAATAATCAGAAATGGTCACACAAATCTCAAAACTTCAAAATATCCATTATAAAGTCAAGCATGAGTGATTTGATGGTTCTTAGGAGGTGTCGTCACCGAGCACGAGCAAATCCCTCAACTTTAGAATATCCATTATAAAGACAAGCGCGAGGGATTCCTCGGTTGTCGCGAGGCATCGTCACTTTGTATTTCAGCCGAGCACGAATAATTCTATGGTTGTTAGGAGAGGCGCCGTCACCTCATATTCTCTCACTGTCAAGGCGTGCCTCAAATCTTTGCGTCATGACAATGACTTCTTACCTCGCGACATGGCTTCCCATGCACCCTCGTGCAACGTGTGGACAAACAAAACGAGACAAGAACCAGCCTGTAAGAAAATCACGAATCCCACTGACCAGCGACCACGATCACTTCCTCCTCCAAACATGGCCCCGGATTTCGTCTCCCACCCGACCTTGTCCACAGCTTTAGCTCTGTTCTTGGCTCTGGCTTTCGCCCATCTCTTCGCCAAGACATGGAAGCGTCACCGGAGCAGGATGGCGGCAGCCGCGGCCAAGAAGTACCACCCTGTTGCTGGGACGGCCTTGAACCAGCTCCTGAACTTCCGCCGCTTGCACCACTACATGACTGACCTCGCGGGCAAGCACAGAACCTACAGGTTGCTCGGCCCTTTCTGGAGTGAGGTCTACACCTCTGACCCGGCCAACGTGGAGTACATGCTCAAGACCAACTTTAAGAATTACGGGAAGGTACGTTGGGATCCAGAGTTGATAATGGATTTTATGAAGTGGTGACTATTGTTAAAGTGCATGCATCAATGAACATGTATGTCTTGAATTCAGGACCTTCCTCTCTGATATCATACGATGTTTTTGTTAGACAACCGTCAAATGTTCTAAAAACTTGAATCAAATGTTCTAAAAACTTCAACGGTTAGATTCAAGGCATGATTTTATATTTAAACATTTTATCACATCTCTTTGAAAATACGGAGAGGCATGCATTTCAAATATTTGATAATGGCTCGAACGTGTTTACAACTAAAAACGACATCAATTCTTCCCATTCAGTGTTGATGGGCCAGTGACCGGTTGTCCATTCGCGATGCTGGTGGTCCTATTTTTTGCATGGCAGCGTGGGCGATTTAGTTCTTTTAATGGGGTGGGCAGGCAGGTCCCCTTTAGAGCCGGTGGCCACGGTGAAATGTCGGCACCACCGATGCTCGTGGCATGTTGGACAGGTAGCTAGTTGTGGTTGCTGTTTGTTAGCTAATACCAGTGACGTTAGCCAAGCAGAAACTAGACAGTCAATTAGTGTTCAATTTACTAGTTTGAAAGAATATGAGATTACACTGGTTAATGGGGTTCCAAGATTTTGTTGATTTCATTCACACAAGAAATCTACTTATTAGTTATGCTTTTAAATCTGGAATTGTATGTCCAAAAAAAAAAAAATCTGGAATTGTCATAACAAGGTGAAGTATTCCTGGATATCATTTATGGATATTAAAATGAGCTGTGAGAGAGACGGATGATAAATAGCTGGTTATTCATGGAGATTTCTGTGCAGAAGCCCAAGTTTGAGGATTGCATGATGTGACTTAAAAGTTAAAACTGTGCGCAGGGACGGTACAACTACAGCCTTCTAAAGGATCTATTAGGGGATGGAATTTTCGCAGTCGATGGCGACAAGTGGCGCCAACAGAGGAAATTGTCAAGCTATGAGTTCTCCACAAAAGTGCTGAGAGACTTCAGCAGTGTGGTCTTCCGAAGAAATGCTGCTAAATTAGCAAACATATTGTCTGAAGCAGCAAGTATTAACCAAATTGTAGACGTGCAGGTAAATTTTGCATTATCAGATATGACTTAGCTAATCTTGCTGTAATATCCTCATCATATATATAACCAGATCCTTTATGCAGGATTTATTTATGAAGTCAACTCTGGATTCCATATTTAAAGTTGCATTTGGAGTCGAACTGGATAGCATGTGTGGAACAAATGAAGAGGGCGCTGAATTCAGTCGTGCTTTTGATGATGCAAGTGCAATCACCCTGTGGCGATATGTTGACGTCTCCTGGGAGATTAAGAAATTTCTGAATATTGGATCAGAAGCAGCACTGAAGAAAAACGTCAGAATAATTGACAATTTTGTGTATAAGCTCATTAGGAGGAAGATTGAACAAATGCGCAATTCGACAGACGATCCTTCTGTAAGTTAACAATCCTCTGGCTCCAATTTTTAATGGAAATATCCTGACGAAAGGTTGCCTAAATCTTGCAGATGAAGAAAGAAGACATATTGTCTAGGTTTCTCCAAGTGACAGAGACTGACCAGACTTACTTGCGGGATATAATACTCAACTTCATTATTGCTGGCAAAGACACAACTGCAGCCACGCTTTCCTGGTTCATCTACATGCTCTGCAAACATCCAACGATACAAGAGAAGGTTGCACGAGAAGTGAAACAAATGAGCAATGTCAAAGAGATTTCAGACTTTGCCAGTTTTGCTGCGAGTATGGGGGAAGAGGCTCTAGAAAAGATGCACTACCTCCACGCAACGATAACAGAAACTCTCCGGCTCTATCCTGCAGTTCCAGTGGTGAGGAATATCTCGATTTTTTCTTTCTGCACAGTCCATGGAAAGCTTGTGATCCTAAATTTATTCGTAAAAGATATATAACTTCGCATTAGTGAGTTATTTGATTCTCTTAGTCACGTTAGCTTTGAACTTTTAAGGGTTGGCCCACTAGGTAAAGGCCACTTTTCTTCGGGAAGTAGACCCATGATCAAGCCTCAACCCTTCCCTCATCTTAGCTTGCACAAAATGAATTCTAACCCTTTGTTTTTTCACATAGAAAATGATAACAAAGATAATCAGTTAAAGTTCTTTTCTTAAGCTCTTGTGATCTTATTCTTTAACTCCATTATGGTTGCTATCAATTCGCTTTTCAATTTAGACCTATCTGTTGGATTTTCCAATAAATTTTGAAATTGTTGCTCAATCAGGACATCAAAATCTGCTCCTCTGATGATGTTTTCCCAGATGGGTTCAGTGTAAGGAAAGGAGATTCGGTATCCTTTCAGCCGTATGCAATGGGCAGGATGAAATTCATATGGGGCGATGATGCGGAAGATTTTCGTCCAGAGAGATGGCTAGATTCGAATGGAGTATTCCAGCCCGAAAGCCCTTTCAAGTTTACAGCCTTTCAGGTCACAAAAGAATGCACTTAAAATTTATTGGCATTGACTTGGGCTGGACCTTCATTCGCTGCATGCACCTTCAGTTTGACCTTTATGTTGGTAACTTGGTGTATTGCCAGAGTTAAGTAATCTGGACGGGAACAAGATTACGTGCATCATCTCGTTCATTTCTTCTTCATATACGGTCTTCATTCCAATATTAATACCTACATTCAAGTTCTCTTAGGTCGAGGAAACACACTATTTTTATATCAACCTATGGCAAGTAGCAGCCCAGTTGTTCTTTTTTTCCCCCTTAAAATTTTGTTTATCTTAGCGTCTATTGTTGCTTGGCAGGCTGGCCCAAGGATTTGTCTCGGTAAAGAATTCGCTTATTGGCAGATGAAGATATTCTCCGCCGTGTTGCTGAGCTGTTTTACGTTCAAATTGGCTGATGAAGAGAAACCTGTCGACTACAGAACGATGATCACTCTTCACATCGATGGAGGTCTCCATGTTTCCGTCACCCGCAGATACGAGAGTTAAGTTCACCAATCTGTTAATGCTGAATGTGTTAATGAAGTGGAAACCCAAACAAAAAAGGAAAACTATTATCAAAGAACGCAGACCTTTTGTTCCACTACAGTTCTGCGGCCTTCTTTCTCTGTGACAATGCTTGTCCATGAAAGCAATTTATTCAAGAGGCAAAATAATCTCCAGACTTATATCCGATTCGTATTTGTAAAGACCTTGCGGATCTTCCATCTCTAAATTTCTCCCAGTTAAGTTTGAAGAATTCAGAGGATTCTTATTAATATGTGCTTGCTTGAAGATGGCATGATGACTTTGAAGTTGAAGGGAAGGCGCAAGCACTTCAAGGAAGTGTTGATCGGTAAAATTCGTCGATAATTCGTGGTGAACACTGTGCTTCAGATGGTGTCTCACAGTGAATAATGAAACACGTGGCAAGTTGAGCTGCCAATGCAAACAGAATATGAAATGACCAAGACAGTAAATAATGCAAAGAAACTACCAATGTTATAAAAAGCAGATACTCTCCTTCTAAACCAAATGAAAAAAGTGCTAGAAGGTTCATATAGGGTGTTTTTGTTTCACAAAAAACTCTAAATTTAAAACTCTAAATTTGAAAAATATTTTTAAAAGACGATCGTTTGTATCACTTAAAAAAAATTAATCAAAGAAATAGATTTTCATCATCTACGAAGATAGTTAAATATAAATTGTTTCGATAATGAAAAAAATTTCCATTGTCTAATTTTTCTAAGTGATATAATTAATTAATTTTCAAAAAATTTCCATTGACTAAATGCACCCTTAACTTTTTTTAAGTGGATCGAAGGAAATAACTGTGTCACTAATCCAAATGTCAAACATGCTTAAAAGGGATCGAAGGAAATACTGCGTCACTAATCCAAATGTCAAACATGCTTAAAGGAGAAAATGAAAGAACATGAAGTGACAATACCTCTCTAACAACCATTGAATCGTTCCTGCTTAGATGAAAGAAATATAGAGTGACAATACCTCGCCAGAACCATGGAATCACTCATGCTCGTCTTTTAATGAATATTTCCTGAGATATTGTGAGTCCATTTCCAATTATTTTAAAAGCCGACTAAGCTGTTATTTGAATTGCGTGGGTGTAATATCAAAAGTTCCCCTTAGTTTCATTTCCAGATAAGGACTTGAAAAGACAGCTGTTCGCAAAGCTTATTCATTCTTACAGAAGTCCCGATATCTCCAAACTAAACAATATAAGGTGTGAGGAGTTGATCGAACATCTTTTAAGTACCTTAACGCCCTTTTTTTCCAAACTGTTTGATTATTACGAGAACAATTGCGTCGAGCGTGCTCTTAGGTTATTGAAATTATATTAATACACATGTCGAGATATGAGAAATAGCACTTTCATTGGATCTCACAAAAAAATTAATAAGTTGCCATATATGTAATGGGATGTATTCATCGTATCATTTAAAAAATGAATCTAGCCAATATTTTCTTATGGAATGCGTCTGTTTGAAAGGAATAATTATTTTGTTTTAAATTTATCTTTCTAATAAAGTTGCAATTTTCTCCAAATCTAAAGGAGTCATCCCTCGACACTTGACCAATATAATAGCTTCAGCTTTTCACTATACATATACATATATATGTATATTATGTCTTTACAAATATTATTGTTAGTATTACTATTATTGTCATTTTGGTTATTATTATTTAAATAGAAATTGAAATGTTAACTTATTCCACAATTTAATTTAAATAGCATAAGTTTAACATTATCAAATTGACAGATCCCAATGACAAGATTTTCCAATTAATCGTAATTTAATATTATCACCAATTCTGATATAAATGTGGTAATGGCATACTTGTTAATGCGAGTAATTGAGAAATCACATATCTAATCTCTAATTAGAAATAAATGTGTTGGGGCTTATATTGATAGACCGTTGTCAGCCAATTAGAAAAATATTTTTATAACTCACAAAATTTAGGATGAAATGAAAAGGAAATGCGGAGAAAATTTGGCTTTAATCGTCATACAGTTTAAACTATATGGGGAACGTTTTTTAACCTTAATTAAAGGACATAGATTATTCCTCGGAGCAATTCTAACGAACCAAACAAAATCAAAGTATTTGAATTGTTATTAAATCATGAAGTATATATTCTATGCTTCATGCTTTATTTTACTCATATAATTATTCCACTATTGTTATACTTTATTCAAATAAGAATGTGCCATTAAATGGACCCCACTCAATTTAAATATTTTTCAATTAGTTTTTATAACTTTTCCTATTTACCTATTGACCCCACCATTTTGCTACATGTTGCAGTTAAATTTTTGAGGTGCTGCTGTGCAACTGTGGAGAATCCTCTTCCCATGAGAAGGGATTTGTAGAGGCGAAGGTGCGGCAGCTTTTCTTTCCAAACCTGGATGGCTTTGGTATGAGTCTGTAGCAGCCTATGAAGCACGGACACATTGCCCGTGCTTCCGTGTCATGTCTGACACGTGTCAGAGTGTGTCGGACACGTTGACATGGTTGGACATGCGGTCAACGCGTGTCGGATTTTCCAACACATTGTCAAACACATTTTGACATGTGTGTCCGGAATATGGAGGGTGGAGGCGAGGGCGAGGGAGCAGAGACGAGGCTGTGAGCAACGGCGAGCCCGCGGCAGCGAGAGACGGCGAGAGACGGAAGAGGAGAGGAAGGCGGTCATGCGGCGAGGAGGAGGAGAAGGATCAAGAGGAAGAGGAGAGGAAGGGGGTCGTGCGGCGAGAAGGAGAAGGAGAAGGATCGAGAGGAAGAGGAGAGGGAAGGGGTCGTGCGGTGAGCGGCGAGGAGGAGGAGGAAAAGGAGGGCTGGCTAGGATTTTTGATAAGAAAACTCAAAAATAATAAAAAAGGGATTTGATGGCATGACTTTTAATTTTGGGGGAGGGAAGTGACAGCCCATCCGTCATTGTCAGGTGGTGGGAGAGGGAAATAAAAGTGTAATAAATTTGGGGGTGGAGGGAAATGGACGAGGGAAAGAAATGAGTTGGGAGTGTGGGGACTTTTTTCTTAAATGGAAAAATAAATAAATGAGATTAAAAAATAATTTTGAAAAATAAAAATACTGAATTTTGAATAATGATAAATTTTGGTCATTTGTAGAAGATCATGGATTTATTTAAATAAATTGATTTTAATTTCTTATTAATCATTAGCTTCATCAATAACTTTTGTTAAAGTTAAAAACATGTTTCCAAACATAGATACACATTAACTATGAATATGTTTTTCGAATTTTCAATGAATTGATTTATTAATATTATTACTATAAATTCATTGTAGGCTCTTTTTTTAGTTATTTATTTATTTATGAATTTGAATCAAATTTATCAAAAATAAAAATATTCATTTAATATACAACGTGTCTCAACGTGTCGGAATTCTCTATTTTTGAAAAATTACGTGTTGATGTATCATGTCGTGTCATGTGTCGGCGCTACTTAGGTAGCAGCTATGAAGCACGAACACGTTGCTTGTGCTTCCGTGTCGTGTCCAACACGTGTCGAAGTGTGTCGGACACGTTGACACACTCGGACACGGTCGAACACGCGGTCAACGCGTGTCGGATTTCTAACACGTGGTCAAACACGTTTTGACACGCTTGTTCGGAAGATGGAGGGTGGAGGCGAGGGTGAGGGAGCAGAGAGGAGGCTGCGAGCGACGGCGAGCCTGCGATGGCGAGAGACGACGAGAGACGTAAGAGGAGAGGAAGGCGGTCGTGCGGAGAGGAAGAGGGTCGCGTGGCGAGTAGCGTGGAGGAGGAGGAAAAGGAGGGCTAGCTAGGGTTTTTGATAAGAAAACTCAAAAATAATAAAAAGGGAATCTGATCGCGTGACTTTTAATTTTGGGGGAGGGGAAGTGACAGCCATCCGTCACTGTAGGTGGTGGGGGAGGGAAATAAAAGTGTAATAAATTTGGGGGTGGAGGGAAACGGACTAGGGAAAGAAAGGAGTTGGGGGTGTGGGGACTTTTTTCTTAAACGGAAAATAAATAAATGAGATTAAAAAATAATTTTGAAAAATAAAAATACTGAATTTTAAATAATGCTAAATTTTGATCATTTGTAGAAGATCGTGGATTTATTTAAATAAATTGATTCTAATTTCTTATTAATCATTAGTTTCGTCAATAACTTTTGTTAAAGTTAAAAACATGTTTCCAAACATAGATACACTTTAACTATAAATATGTTTTTTGAATTTTCAATGAATTGATTTATTAATATTATTAGTGTAAATTAATTGTAGGCTCTTTTTAAATTAATTATTTATTTATGAATTTGAATCAAATTAATTAAAAAAATGAAAATATTCATTTAATATACAATGTGTCTCAACGTGTCGGAATTCTCTATTTTTGAGAAATGACGTGTCGACGTGTCGTGTCGTGTCGCGTGTCGGTGCTACTTAGGGTAGCAGCTTATGCAAAGGTAGATAATTTGCTTTTGAGGAAGATATTGCTTAGGAAATTTCGAAAGTTCCTCTGCAATGTCTTCTCATGGCTTGAACTTTCCATCTTCGGGATGCATGCCCAAGAATATCATCCGTGTAGTGAGAGCGTGTGGCGTGCACATACCCTTCTTGAAACAGTGAAGGTTCTGAAAACAACGAAGATGAAGGTGCTCCTTTTAAGTCTAAACAACGGCCCTATTTGGTTCAGCTTTGGGAATGAGCATTTGGACTCTAAAGTCCCTTGGCCAAATGCAAATGCATTTGGTTCGAGTTTTTGAGCGACTTTGGCAAGATGCAATTGCATCTCCAAAGGACTCTAAGGGCCCTTAGGCCAAAGTAGGTCCGGAGGTCTTTTGGGAACTTGCATTTCCGGAATGCAAGTTCCGGTTACTGTTCACTTTGCGGTTATTATTCATTTCCGAGGAAAACTACTGCATGGAGGCCGACGACCGCCGGTCAAGGGGGTTGTGCGCGCCAGCGACCGCCACCTGAGGGTCGCCCGACCTTGGTGACCGTCGCCGGACCTTAGGCGACGCCTGGGTCGCGCGGTCGGGCCACCGATGGCCTGAATCGCGCGACCCAAGTGGCCGCCTGAGGTTGCGCGACCTCAGGTGACGATCCCCGGGGTCGGGCGACCAGGTGGCCGTCGCCTGGGTTCGCGCGACCTCAAGCGGCGCCGCTTGAGGTTGCGCGAACCCAGGCGACGGCCGCTTGAGGACGCTCGACCCCAACGACCGTCCGAGGGCTAGATTCGGCCATCCGGACTGCTGGATTCGACGATCCGGCCGCCGGACTTCAAAAAATATATATAAATGTATTTTTGCTTTTTTAATTTAATAAAAATTAATTACAAATGCAAATTTTACCAAACGGTATTTGCATTTCGGAAAACCCCCTTCACCTAAAAGTATTTATTTGCAGCATTCCCTAAAAGCCGAACTAAACGGGGCCAACATCACCATCCATTGGAAATGTTGGTTCGGAATACAAATCCTATTGTAAACCTTTCTTCTGGGGGAATTCCCATTGCCAAGTCTTGCTTTGATATAAAATCTAGAAACTATTTTCATTCATGGGAGATTTGAGAAACAAGGTGTTCTTGTTTGGTAGGTGAAACTTATCATCCTACAAGAAATGGTTGAGCGCTTTATAATCGATAAGAAGTCTCATCCCTCCGCTGATTTGTTTAGGACTGAGAATGCTACACAAACCCATGGTTCTTATCAAATTTTGCGGATGTAATTCATGGCATTCTTGTAGGGCTAGCTTTGCATGTTCTAGATTCATACCCCAAATGATTGTTGGTTGAATTAATGTCTTTTCATTTTTCTTGAAAGTAAGACGAAGGAAGAACTCTAGATTTTCCATAATGGAAGAGAGCATTTGTGCAAATCTATTCAGGCTACCATTATGGCTTGAATGATTGGTTTTAGATGAGAGGATTAGGCTAGGTAAACATGTAGATGTCAACAAAAGGTTGGAATTGGCTTTTCAATCGAGTTGCTCAATGCCATAATCTTAATCTGGGCCATTTGGTTAGGAGATCTCAACTAATGACGAACTGTATTTCAAATGGTTTGCCCCTCAATTGAGTAGCAAAAGCTTTTCCCCCAGCTGACTGGAAATACTGGGCATAGTTTTCCTGAAGTTTCTCAGGAAGAATTTACATTAGTTGCTGCTGCTGCCGCATTAGTATTCCTGAGTGGGATGGACTTATCATACTTCGTAGGGAAGACATAGACTGGAACATGAGGAGATGCTTGGATACCCTAGATATCTAAGGGTTTGGGTTATAGGGGTGATCATATATATACTCTCACTAGTCTAATCATTGTTACTGGTATCAAGTAAGGCCTGGAGATCACAGACTGATTTTGGAGTTAGTCTTATCTTCTAAGGGGAAGCCTAACTCAAGACCATCTTCTTGAAGCGCAATGCTTGTTTGGTACTCAATTTGTTGAACCAGGCGAATTCCATTTTTTCCTGGCTTGCACGCAACCTCTTGCAAAAATGGCTTTTACCACTGCATTCGTAGCATCGGCTGGATTTCCCCCTGGACATGCATTCTTCTGTTTTACCCATTGAAGAGGGAATTCGGTGGAGGCATAGAAGGCTGAAATTCTTGCTCTTTCCTGGCACATATGCCATTTGGCCAAGGGTACTAAGTACTATTTTTACCTAGGTAATATGGAATCTCGGAATTTTCGGCTTGACTTTCCTTCGTATACATACAAATCACCTCGCCGCACATATAGAACAGAAGGCACCGCCTCCAGGGTTACCTGAGTGTGAGACACCGAGATTCGAACACGACATCTATCACATCCGAGTCCAGCATTTGATCACTTGGTCGATAGTTGGAGGTTAGTGTGAAGAAATTTATGAACAGAGAGAGAGAAGAAAAACAGAGATGATGAACTTTTATTCAATGAGAAGTATTTTTACATCTGAGAGCTCGATTACTTGTTGCTCTCTTCATATCAGTTTATCTATCAGCTGAAATTATCAACTGACTGGAAAAACTAACTAACAGAAAGCAAAACAGAATGTTTCAGCTTTACACGCTTAAAACCGAATATTGATTCCGCAATGTAAACATGCTACACGTGCTACAATCTTCGTTGTTGACTTCTTCAGATTCAGACATTCTCATTTTCCTTCCTCTATTCTCAGCAACACCAGATTCTTCAGTAGCTTTTCTTCCTCTGTTCTTGACAGCACCAGTAGTAACTCCATCGACATGCTTTCGCATTATACTTCCTCTGTTTTTGGCAGCACCAGATTCTTTAGTAACATAATGTGTACTTATCATATGATTCTTAACATAGGGGACAAAGCATTTCACTCTCACCAAATTTTTCGGTTGGAGTTATTACACTTTTCAAGCAGACAGAACATGGGTGCTTCTCATGTCATGTGTCAGACATTCTACTTCGTCCATTCCGTCATAATGACTTCTTATCTCGCGACAAGGCTTCTCGTTCTCCCTCGTCAAACAGAGCAAGAAACCCGCCTATAAGAAACCACGAATCCCACTGACTACGACCACTTCCCTCTCCGCTGCCCGCTCTAAACATGGCCCCGGGTTTCATCTCCGACCCAACCTTCTTCACAGCTTCAGCCCTGGTCTTGGCTCTAGCTTTGGCCCATCTCTTCGCCAAGACATGGAAGCATCACCGCAGCAAGACGGCGGCAGCGGCGACCGCCAAGAAGTACCACCCCGTCGCTGGGACAGTCCTGAACAAGCTCTTGAACTTCAGCCGCATGCACGACTACATGACTGACCTCGCGGGCAAGCACAGGACCTACAGGTTGCTCCGCCCTTTTAGGAGCGAGGTCTACACCTGCGACCCGGCCAACGTGGAGTACATGCTCAAGACCAACTTTGAGAATTACGGCAAGGTACGTTGGGGTGCAGGGTTGTTGATGGATATTACGAAGTGGCCATGATTAGTTTGTTGTTTATTAGTGCCTACGGGAGAAGACGTAATGGGGCTACTTTTCCCTTGTGGGGAAGAAAGTTCGCTCAGTTGAAAGATTGATTATGTGATTTATTGATCCAAACAACTGGATGACTATAGTCAACGTGCCCATGTCAATGAATATGTATACCTTGAACTTATGACCTTATGCTCAAATATCATACAAGATTCCATGGAACGATCGTCAAGTGTTCTAAAAATTTGAACTATTAGATTGTAAAACGTGATTTAATATTTCATAATTCTATCGTATCTTTTTGGAAATACGAAGGGGCATGCTTTTTAAATATTTGGCAATGTCTCAAACATGTTTACCATTAAATTCTTGCCATTTGGTGTTGATGGGCTAGTGACCGGTTATCCCTTTGCGATGCTGGTGGTCTTATTTTTTGCAAGGCAGCGTGGGCGATTTATTTCTTTTAATGAGGAAGAAGTACACCTACCAAAACTTGGCACGAATAGACATTTAAGTGCTAAAAGTTAGGAAAGTAACACTTAAGTGCCACTTTTTTTGAAAAGTCGGACACTTAAGAGCCATCTCCAGCAAACCCTACCAGAAATTCTAAGTGACAATTTTTTATTATTTTTTTCGTTTACGTGGCTCGCCGGAGTGCTAACTCAACCAAAAAAGGCAAAAACAACATCATTTTTGAGCGGATTCGAATTTTAATATAAAAAATAATTTAATTTAATTATAAAAATAAATAATTATAATTATTTAAAATTTAGAAAAAGGGGGAGGAGGAGGTAGCAACCGAGGGCTGAGCCCTCGCCGCCGCCGCCTCTCCCCCACTTTTTTTAAAAATAAATTTGAAATAATTATTATTATTTATTTTTATAATTTAATTAAATTAATTTTTATATTAATTATATACCATGTTAGAAAATAAAATTACGTCGTTTTTGCTTTTGTTTAGCCATGTCAACGTGCAAAATGAAGTCGTTTTGCACTTACCTCGCCGAAAAATTGCCACGTTAGTATTTTGGTCGGATTTTGGCATGATTGACACTTAAGTGATCCATTTTACTCCGATTTTAGCACTTAAGTATCACTTTCCTAACTTTTGACACTTAAATGTCCCTCCCTGACAAGTTTTGGCACTTCAGGTGTCCAGCACTTCGTTTAATGGGTGGGTTGGTTCCCTTTAGAGCCAGTGGCCTTGGTGAAATGTCATCACCATGAATTATGGTGGCATGTTGGGTGGGCAGCTAGTTGTGGTGCTAGATGTGTCAAAATGGGTCTTGAACCATAAATAAGTCATAAATGGATTCTTTATATTTTGAACAGACTAATTAAATGGGTTTAAAAATTGAGAATTTAAGATAAATGGGTCTTAAATGCGTTGGACTTAAGATCCATTTTCAACGCAAGTCTCACACTCTCTCTTTCCCTCTTTAACTTTATAATTTTTTTATAAAAATTGAAATTACAATTATTTGCTATATTTCATTTTTTTATTCTGTTTTTTTTTTCCCTTCTTCCTCCTTCTTTAGCCAATGGTTGGCATGGCGATGGCTGGTGACCAGCCAGGAGAGGCTTGAGCTCACCAGCATCAAGCGACCTCGAGGTCGCCAAACAACTAGTGAGACTTGAGCCTCACCGATCTAACGAGACTCGAGCTTGTCAGTGTTGAGTGAGCTCGATCTTGCTGATCTGGCGAGCCTCAAGCTCACCATCGTCGTGGTTGGTAGCCGGCTGAAGAAGAAGAAAAATAAAAGAAGAAGAGAAAAAAAATAATTAAAAATTATTTTTTAAAAAAATTAAAAAAATTAAAATTTCCCTTTTTAAAAACTATTTTTTAAAAATATATATAGTTGTCCATTAAGTTTGTATTATATGAAAGTGTTTTGGAAATATTTTTTTTTTAAAATATGATAAGAAATAAGCTTTCTTAAATTTAATTAAAGGTTTTTCGCTTTTTTGTTTTATTTATTAATTTTTATTGTTTAATTTACTTTTTAAATTTGATGTGAAGGTTTTATTTAAATAACATATAGGTGAAGAGCTTAAACTGAATTAAATGAGTGAGAGTGGATTGACCTATATTGAGTTGAATATTAATGTATTTCAGTAATATGAGTCGAGTTAGGTATGGGTCGGATCGAGTTGAATATGAGTCATCAAATTTACATCGTATGAAAAATGGTTGAAACAGGTTAAAACGGTTTAAATGGGTCAATATAGGTTGGACTATTATCGACCCAACCCAAACTCGACCCGACCCGACCCACCCATTTGACGGCCCTAACTAATACCAGTGACATTAGCTAGGCAAGAGCTAGACAGTCAATTAGTGTTCAATTTACTAGTTTAAAAGAGTAGGAGATTACACTGGTTGATGGGGTTTTAAGAATTTGTTGATTTCATTCACGCAAGAAATCTACTTAATAGTTATGCTTTTAAATCTGGAATTGTCATAACAAGGTGAAGCATTCCTGGATATCATTTCTGGATATTAAAGGAGCTGTGAGAGAGTCGGATGAAAAACAGCTGGTTTTCATGGAGATTTTAGTGCAGAAGCCCAAGTTTGAGGATTGCATGGTATGACTTAAAAGTAAAAACCTTTGCGCAGGGACGGTACAACTACAGCCTTCTAAAGGATCTATTAGGGGATGGAATTTTCGCAGTCGATGGCAACAAGTGGCGCCAACAGAGGAAAGTGTCAAGCTATGAGTTCTCCACAAAAGTGTTGAGAGACTTCAGCAGTGTTGTCTTCCAAAGAAATGCTGCTAAATTAGCAAACATATTGTCTGAAGCAGCAAGTACTAACCAAATTGTAGACATGCAGGTAAATTTTGCATTATCAGATATGACTCAACTAATTTTGCTGTAGTTTCCTCATCATATATATAACCAGATGTTTTATGCAGGATTTATTTATGAAGTCAACTCTGGATTCCATATTTAAAGTTGCATTTGGAGTCGAATTAAATAGCATGTGTGGAACAAATGAAGAGGGCGCTGGATTCAGTCGTGCTTTTGATGACGCAAGTGCAATCATCCTATGGCGATATATTGACATCTCCTGGAAGATTAAGAAATTTCTGAATATTGGATCAGAAGCAGCGCTGAAGAAAAACATCAGGATAATTGACAATTTTGTGTATAAGCTCATTAGGAGGAAGATTGAGCAAATGCACAATTCGACAGACGATCCTTCTGTAAGTTAACAATCCTCCAGCTCCACTTCTTAATGGAAATATCATGACGGAATGTTGCATGGACCTTGCAGATGAAGAAAGAAGACATATTGTCTAGGTTTCTCCAAGTGACAGAGACTGACCAGACGTACTTGCGGGATATAATGCTCAACTTCGTCATTGCTGGCAAAGACACAACTGCAGCCACGCTTTCCTGGTTCATTTACATGCTCTGCAAATATCCAGCCATACAAGAAAAGGTTGCACAAGAAGTAAAACAAATGGGCAATGTCAAAGAGATTTCAGATTTTTCCAGTTTTGCTGCGAGTATGGGTCCAGAGTCTCTAGAAAAGATGCACTACCTCCATGCAACGATAACAGAAACTCTCCGGCTCTATCCTGCAGTTCCATTGGTGAGGAGTATCTCGATTTTTTCTTCATCCACAGTCCATGGAAAGCTTGTCATCCTAAGTTTATTCGTAAAAGATATATAAGTTTGCATTATTGAGTTATTTGATTCTCACTGGTTAGTCACGTTAGCTTTGAACTTTTAAGGGTTGGCCCACTGGGTAAAAGCCACTTCTCTTCGGGAAGTAGACCCATGCTCAAGCCTCAACCCTTCCCTCATCTTAGCTTGCACAAAATGCATTCAAACGCCTTCTTTTTTCACATAGAAAATGATAACAAAGATGATCAGTTAGAGTTTTCCTTAAGCTCTTGTGATCCTATTCTTTAACTCTGTTATGGTTGCTATCAATTCGCTTTTCAATTTAGACCTAGCTGTTGGATTTTCCAATAAATTTTGAAATTGTTGCTCAATCAGGACCCGAAAATCTGCTTCTCTGATGATGTTTTCCCAGATGGGTTCAGTGTAAGGAAAGGAGATTCGGTATCCTTTCAGCCATATGCGATGGGCAGGATGAAATTCATATGGGGCGATGATGCGGAAGATTTTCGTCCAGAGAGATGGCTAGATTCGTATGGAGTATTCCAGCCCGAAAGCCCTTTCAAGTTTACAGCCTTTCAGGTCAGAAAAGAATGCACTTAAATTCATTTGCATTGACCTGGGCCGGACCTTCATTCCCTGCATGCACCTTCAGTTTGACCTTTATGTTGGTAACCTGGTGGATTGCCAGAGTCAAGTAATCTGAATGGGAACAAGATTACGTGCATCATCTCGTTCATTTCTTCTCCATATACGGTCTTCATTCCAATAGTAATACCTACATTCAAGTTCTCTTAGATCGAGGAAACACACTATTTTTATATCAACCTATGGCAAGTAGCAGCCCAGTTGTTCTTTTTTTCCCCCTTAAAATTTTGTTTATCTTTTCGTCTATTTTTTGCTTTGCAGGCTGGACCGAGGATTTGTCTCGGTAAAGAATTTGCGTATTGGCAGATGAAGATATTCTCCGCTGTGCTGCTGAGATGCTTTACGTTCAAATTAGCTGATGAAAAGAAACCTGTCAACTACAGAACGATGATCACTCTTCACATCGATGGAGGTCTCCATGTTTCCGTCACCTGCAGATACGAGAGTTAAGTTCGCCAATCTGTTTATGCTGCATATGTTAATAAAGTGGTAGAAGAGCCCAAAACAAAAATGAAAAATCGTCATCAGATCATGCAGGCCTTCTGTACCTCTACAATTCTGCAGTCTTCTTTCTCAGTGACAATGCTTGCCCATAAAAGCAATATATTCCCTCGGACAAAATGTTCTCTGTACCTACTATCTGATTCAAGTAATTGCCAAAAATGTTACGTACTTTCCATCTATTGATCTAAATATTTTCGGCTTAAGTTTGAAGAATCCCTAGGATGCTTATCAGTATATGCTTGCTTGAAGACATCCTGAATTTGGTGGTTTAAGAAGTTTTAATGTATAGGCAGTTGCTTGTGACGAAGTCAGTTTGAGCTGTATAAATGGAGATCAACCGATCAATTGTGTAGTCTCTGTCCATTTTCTGGGTCTTTCACTTCATCATTGTCTCATAGTCACAGGTGAATACTGACTTCGATGTTAAAAGGGAAGGCATAAGCCCTTCGCGGAAGAATCGATTCGTATATTCGTCGGTAACTCAGTGGCAAAACACTGCACTTTCGGATAGTGTGTTGCAGAGGACAACTCCCCTGATATTTCCAGGTGAAACAAGTGACTTTCGTTGGCAAGTTGAGCTACCACAATACAAACAGGAAAATGAAATGACCAAGAACAACAAATAATGCAGAGAAGCTACAATTGTTTAAAAAAGCAGATGCTTGCCTTCTAAACCAAATGAAAAACATGCCAAAAGGTTCATTTAACTCCTTTTGAGTGGATCAAAGGGCCACTTGCACCACTAATCCAAATGTCAAAAATTCCCGAAAAGTGCAATGACTCCAACCGAATGGTTTGGTTAAAGCGAAATACTTTGTCCCCTGACGTCTGAGTGTTGATTGAGTGATCAAGCACTTAAACTAGATGCGACAGATCTCGTGTTGGGACATTGGTGTCTTATAACCTTGGAGGCCATGCCCTCCATCTGTATGTGCGGCGAGGCGGTTTCGTGCATAGAAAGGAAAGTCAAGCTGAAGATGCCAAGACTCCATATTATCTGGGTAAAAGTAACACTTTGTCCCCTTGGCCAAATGGCAAGTATGCCTGAAAAGGGCAATAATTCCAGCCTTCAATGCCTTCACCGAATTTCACTCTTCATTTGATAAAACAGAAGAATACATGTCCTATGGCCAAATGCCAAACATACCTGAAAAGGGCAAGAAGCTTCAATCTCATTGTCTTGTTTTTGTCTCGTCTTTTCCTTGGATGGACCCTGGGAAGCGAAGAGAGTTTTCAACTTCAAGTACCAATGAGAAACGTTTTACTGTGAGTCCTTTTATATGTTGTGCTGGTAAAGATTCCAAGTCCTTTTTGGTCAAAGCGAATTTGGATGAATTGCCTCAGAAAGATTCTTTTGCTTATTGTTGTGTTGAAATGCATTCAATTCCTCTTCCACCGCATGAAGCCATTCATCTTCAAGAGTGATAATCTTCTTTGCCTCCCTCCTGATATCGTCCTCTTCCGGTCATCGGAACCGTCATCGAGCTTGGTGAAGATCACCATAATGCCCTCCCTGAACTCTCCAAAACATATGGATCCATAATGACCCTAGAGCTAGGGAGCCTCACCACCATAGTCATTTCATCCCCCAAAGAAGCCAGGAAAGTGTTAAGTAACCAAGTAATGAATTGGTGGCCGGCGGCGCCGGACGCCATTTGGCCCCCAAATCACCACGAGTACTTGGCTTTGTCCATTTCTATTTCCGCCCACAGGCATAATATAAGAAGCATATGCTATTCCAAGATGGCCTCTCTCGGAAGCTTGACTCCAATAAAGACCTCCTCGAGACACGTTTTCTTATCTATGAGTCCTAAACCTTTTAATGATTTGTTAATGTAGTAAAAAATCGCCGATGTGAATGTCGGCCATCTTTCGTGACACAATTGGTAATAACATAGAAAAATTTCATAATTTTTTATATTCTCCTTTTTTTGTTGGGGTCCGGCGACCCTTGCATCTTTACAATCAAGTTGTTCCTTTATTTTTCATTTAGGTTCAGGTGATGAGACTTTTAGTCTTGAATTCGAATGTGATTGACTAGGCATGTGATTGGCATTTGGGAGATTTACTTATTCGTCGTTTTTGTGGCTCATCATCTACAGCTCAAATCCTAGATAGTGCTTGCTACATGCAACAGCATCCGTCCTTATAGCTCCATTCTTCGTTATTTCTGGGCCTTAAGAATGGAATAGTAAAATCTCCTTAAGGTTTTTTGTTACATCTCAAGCAAGAACTTTGGCAATATTGATCGATGCACGATCTGGTCTTGAGGAATTCGACAAAGCTCCTTACCTTTTTAGTAAAATCTAAGCGTGTGAACCTATTATAAGTGAGTGATTCCATTTTGTCACCAAGGATGATTGTCAATAGGTGGGGGCCTAGTTGTCACAAGTATAAGCTAATTACGGCAAGTGGCCATATGTCACAACTAGTGTAACTTTTTTTTTTTTGAATAGTGGCGATCAAACCGTTCTTAAAGGCTTGGAAGAAGGTACTCCATCTTAGGAGAGACTTCTGCCGGTCCTTCCAATGGAGTATTGGAGATGGCCGCTCTATGTCCCTTTGGTTCGATCATTGGCATCCTAGAGGCTCCCTTAATCTGTTTTTCTCGAACACTCACATCTACCAGTCGGGTCTACTCAGGATGGCTTCGGTTGCGAACCTGTTCTCTCCAGCAGGCCAGGAGATCAAGGCCATATTGGAGTCGTGGGATTTCCCCTCCCCCTCCTTTCGCAAAACCTGAACCGTTTCCACTAGATTGAGAGTACCTCAGGAACCTTCTCAATAGCATATGTGTGGGAAACCATTCGGCTTAAGAGAACCTTAGTTCCTTGGTTCTCGTTTATTTGGAGCAACTCGCTCACTCCGCGGTATCAATTCAACCTGGGGCTCATTGTTAAGAACCAGCTTCCTACCTAGGTTCTTTTACTTTCCTATGGGAGGATTGAGGACATCTCGTGTGCCTTTTGCGATTCTAGGCCGGATTCTATTGATCATTCATCTTTTGGTTGTCGCATTACTGCCGGCCTTGCGTCCTTTTGGGCGGCTAGATGCAACCTCCCTTGGTAGGACAAAACTTGGACGGACAATCTCCAGTGGGCCTTGAAGTTTCTCTCAGGCAATGAATTCTATCAATGCATTGCTCGATTCTCTTTTGGAGCCCTATGCCATGTGATCTGGAAAACGCGGAACAATATTCTTTTTGGGGAACAAGCTTTGTTTCTTCCGGCCTTGAAGAATCACCTTGTCAAAGTCGTCAAGGACAAAGCCTTGACTTTCAGTAACGTTGCGGACACTTCAAGAAATAGGAGGATTCAACGCAGCTAGAGAATTTACCCGTCCATTTTCTCTCCTGTGTTGTCCAATATTTCCCTGTAATTCGGGTTGTTGGTGCCGCCACTGCTTTTTCTCGTGCAGCGTTTTTGGGTGTCGGGTCCTTCCTTTGTCTTAGTTTTGAGGGTTGCCAATGTTTGGTCTTTCCCTCCTTTCTTTTCTCGGCAACCTTCCACTCAATTTGACTTGTTTGTCATCTGGAGTGCAAGTTTTTGATGCCGAGTCTTTACTGTATAGCTTCTTGGTTTAAAGTCAATATATATCTTAGTTTTACCAACAAGAAAAACCGTTCTTAAAGGCCATCGAGCGCTTGGTATTTAGATAGTGGTAACATCTTGCCTCCTTCAATAAGATGAGATTTAGGTGGAGACTAGCTATACCTATGAAGAAGTGTCACTTGTCTTGTCGAGGGAAAAATTATACTTAAAAACAGTCATATATCTAATAAACTCATGTCAATTCAATCATAAGTCTTTTAATTGTGCCTATTAAATCATAAATATTTTCATATATTGTCAATTGAGTCTATCCAATCAATTTTTACAACAGTTCAGTCAGCGCCTCCAATCGTCCTATGCAATGTATCCGCGTTGACATGGGTAACTTTTTAAAAGTTTTTTGCATTTTTTTCTCTTTTTCTATTTTCTGTTTTCTATTTTTTATTACTTTTTTGCTGGTGGCTTGTCTCAGGTGATGGCTAGCTATTGGCGATGGTTGAAGAGGGTTGGGCGAGGTTGCCCTCGCTAGCCACGAGCAAGGGACGTCCCGCTTGTCTAAGGGTCGCCCTCGCCAGATCTGGGCAAGGTGGCCTTGCCCGCACCTAGCAAGGGCGACCCGCACACAATGCTGGACCCTTATCGGCACTTGATAAAAAATTAAAGAAAAGAAAATAATAAAATTCAAAAAATTATGAAAATATTATTTAAAAATGTCCATATCAATGCCGGTGGTGCTAGTAATTTTCAGATCAAAGTTGGTTAGATGGACTCAATTGATAAAATGTGAAAATATTTAGGATTCAATTAGTATAATAAATAGATTTAAGATTAAATTGATACAAATATAATATGTTTAAATTAAAAAAAAAAATTCCCTTTTGTTGGGCATAATGAGGACACATGGTGTTGCCTAGCGGCTAGCCAAATCAATCATTACCAATGCCTAATCATTCGCATGTGTTTACTCCCACATCGAATCCCACAAAAAGCAAAAAAAAAATACCATGAGTTCTAGGATCATTTCTATACATGTCATTGATGGAACTAGCCTGCATGATATTTTACAATTTGTATGGAAACAAAGGAAAAAAAGAAAAAGAAAAAAGAGGTGAGGAGAGGTGATCCGCGTAATTAGAAATTTCATTATTACCTTCAAAGTACTGAACGTGTTATGGAATGTCCAATTTGACTTTTGAGTCATAACAACTCAGTACTACCCGTGGCCCGAAATTTAAGGCTAGAGAATCCATAACCATAGTTGTATCAAGGTGCTAGACATTCAAAACCGATCCTCAAAAAACCATGTATGCATAGTGCTCTTGCTAAAGGAATCATAACCTAAGTAGCACGAACACGCAATAGTAACACGTAATACGATACGACATAACATGCCGACACATCATTTCTCAAAAATAGAGAATTCTGACACGTTGAGACATGTTATATATTAAATGAATATTTTTATTTTTAATTAATTTGATTCAAATTCACCATTAAATAAATAATAAAAAAAGAGTCTACAATGAATTTACACTAATAATATTTATAAATCTATTTATAGGAAATTTGAAAGATATTCATAATTAATGTATATCCATATTTGGGGACATATTTCTAACTCTAACAAAAATTATTGATGAAATTAATGACTAACAAAAAATTAGAATTAACTTATTTAAATAAATCTATGATTTTTTACAATTATTCAACATTCAGTACTTTTATTTTTTGAAATAATTTCATAGCCTCCCTTGTTTATTTTTCTAATAAAAGAAAGTCTTTCGGGATCCACCTCCAATGCTCACCCCCAAATTTATTTCACTTCCCTCGTTTCTTCTCCCCCTTCCCCAAATCTGTCACTTCTTTCTTGAAAATTGAACACACTCTTGTCCACCCCCACCTCCCCTCCCTCCAAGAAAGAAAGAATCATGCCAAAGTCTCGTCAAATCCCATTTTTAATTTTTTTTTAGTTTCCTCCCTCACAAACCTTAGCCGTTGCCTCCTCCTCCTCGCGCGACCTTATTTCTCTTGATCTCTGCTCTCTCTCGATTGCCTCATTACAATTGCTCATTGCCTCGCCTCAAGCCCTCTGGCCCTTCTTCCTTCGCAACCGTAGCCTCACCCCTGGCCTTCCATCGTAGTCGCGGCTTGGTGTCTACTCTTCCTATGGCACTCCCTCACCGTCGCTTGCGGCCTAGCCTCCGCTCCCTCACCCTTGCCTCCACCCTCAATGGTCTTCTTCAACGATCCTATCTCTTGGACACGCATTTCAGAATGTGTCGAGAAAAGTTGACCACATGTCAAAAAATCTGACACGTGTTACCTGCGTGTCCAAGTGTGTTTGCCACATTAACACATTTCCGACACGACACGGGCACCGTATCTGTGCTTCATAGATCATAACAACTGGGTACTACCCATGGCCCAGAAATTTAAGGCTAGAGAATCCATAACCATAGTTGCATCAAGGTGCTAGATATTCAAAACCAATCCTCAAGAAACCACATATACATGATGCTCCTGCTAAACGTTTTCAACTTATGATCTCATCTTTGCAGACCAATTTCATCACAATCATATAATATGTCAAATCGACACCAAGACATATATGAGATTCACAAAGCAAGATAGCGACAATCGAACTGATCGATCCTCCAGACAGAAAAGCCTATATCTTTTTATAAGTAAAATGTGCTAACTGCTAACAACCTCTTCAGCGTCGCCATTGGGATTTCACATCTAAAGGAAGTGTAAACGCGTCCATCACGCCAGTCAACAGCTGCTCCTCCTCTTTAAAAAGTCAACTCGAAGCGAAATCAACCATCATCAGTTCAAAACCTCTCGCGGAGATCAGCGACGTCAGAGAGAGACCCACGCAAAGACCGGCCCCAAAAAGTCGCCAGATCAGACGCCTCGCGATGGCCGCCGCTTCCAATCCGACGGCCCTCGCGCTCTTCCTCTTGCTCGCCGCCGCCTCCGCCCCCTCCGCCGCCGCCGCGTACGCCAACTACACCGTCGGCGGCAACTCCGGCTGGTTGTTCAACGAGACCACCAACGCCACCTCCACCAACTACTCCGCCTGGGCCGCTTCCCAGACCTTCAACCTCGGCGACTACCTCCGTAAGCACCTCCCTCCGTTTCTCAACTCCATCTTGCGCATCCACAGCACCGATTGATCCGAGAATGTATGCATTAGGTCGAAGCTCTCGTTTCGATCGTTGCTAATTTCGACGCTCCGATTCGTCGCGAAACGCTCGATCGGTCGGATTTCCGAATCTGATTTCTTCTTTCTTCCCGATTTGGGCGATCTGTGCGTGCGCAGTATTCAACACGAACTCGAACCAGACCGTGATACAGACCTACAACCTCACGACCTACCAGGCCTGCAGCACCGACGACGCCTCCGACGATGACTACTTCCGGTACGGCGGGGGCAGCGACCAGTTCGGGGAGGCGCTGGCCGTCGCGGTCCCGCTGACCCACGAGGGCACGAACTACTTCTTCTCCGACGCCGACGACGGCGTACAGTGCCAGAGCGGGATGCGGTTCCAGATCGACGTCCAGCACGGCTCCGGCCTGCCGCCGAGCCTCAACCAGCCTCCGCCGCCCCCGTACGCCACGCCGCCCGGCCCGGGCGCGGCGGACTCGCCGCCCCACACGGTGGTGAACGCGCCGGGGAACAGCGGATCCGGCGGGGGCGCGGGCGTGCACGGGGCGGCGTGGGGCGGCGTCTCTCTGCTGTTGGCGACGCTGTTTTTCTGAATATTTCTTTTTCCGACTTTTTCAAAAAGGGCGGGGCACATGTGGTAATTTCGGTGTTGCTGGAGGGCCTATATGGAAATTCGCATACGCGTCGATCGGGGCCCTGTCCTTTTCAGTTTGAAATATTTTGGGCTTTTTCTTTTTTGGGGGCTTTGAACATCGTTGAATTTTGTCATATGTTTCGATTGAATTTACAGAGAGACAGCTCGAAAACAACGGTATTTCTTCTTTTTTTCTTTTCTTTTATTTTAATTTTCGTGCGGTCGGTAGGATTTTCAAATTCGTTCTGTTCTTCACTTGCTGTCGACAATGTGGTTTTATATTGCGTTTGCTCTTATTGGAATAATTGTATTGAAAATGACATACGAAGGTTCTACGAATGTGATGTAGCGTGGACCGCTTAACAGCAACAGCTACGTTTCTGTCCCTAGCAATGCTACCAAACAGAAAACTCAAAAGGGGCGAAATATAGCGCGTCAAACACTTTGTGGAATAACTCGTTTCAATATATGATATGATGTAGTGGATTGTTGTTGTCGTACCATGTTAGGTATGATGTACGCGAATGAATGTTCGTTTGTTGATTAAGGTGAAAAGAGAGGGACAGAAATAAGAATGATGTTTATAAAAGGTGGTTGAACTTCTTCACATAGTTTAATCGGGTTGCTGGATTTATTTTCTCTGTAATTGGAACTTTAAATTAATATTAAAAGTACATGTTAAAAAATAGGAAAAAAATAAACTCAAAAGGAGAAAAAAAAAAGCCCCCTCATGGGCCTTGCAGGTTCACATGACCCCAACCCAATTTGGCCCAAGCTAGTGTGACTTAGACTAGATCTAGCCATCATCGATTCACCAGGGTCAAGCGACCCTGGCCAACCATCCCTTATAGTCCTCTAACTATTGATAGCCAACAAGGGCTCAATTAGGGGTGTGCTACGGGAGCTGCTCAATTAGATCGAACCGACTAATTTTGGGCAATTCTCGAAAAGGGCAGTTTAGTTCCCGGTTTCCATTCTTGGAACCAGTAGCCGATCAGTCCAGTTCTCGGTTCCAAGGTAGAAACTGAACCGACCGAATTGGACCGGTTGATATTAAAAAAAAAAAAGCTGAGAAAATCCCTTTGCCCATTTTAGGTTTTGCTTTCCCCTCCTTCCCTTTTTGCTTTCTGCTTTGCCTCAAGTCCAACCCCATCCGGCTCGTCCCAACGGTGGCCTCCTCCACAACCTCGAGTCCTCCATCATCCAGATTATCCACTACACCCTCCACGCCGTCTCCATTTCTTCACGGCACGGTTGTTGCAATTCAGATTTGTGTCACCTCCGTAACAAGGAACCTTGACGATGCCACTCGTGTTCTGGGTCACGCTTAGCAGATCAATTTCTTCCATGTTTATGAACTAATGAAGAGATCAAAACTTCCAAAACATTCCCAAGGCCCTCTAAGTAGTCAATATGGAAGAGAGCACAGCTGAGAACAATAAAATATGAATCGTATCCAAACAACAAATTATTTTTGCCCTCAAACAACAAATTACCGATTCCACCGAATCGGTCGATCAATCTGGTTCCCAATTCTAGGACCGATCGGTCTAGTTCATGATCCTAGAATTTAGGAACCGGTGCTCACAATCGAGTTCCCAATTCCATCTTGGAACCGGACCGGATTGAGAACCAATCAGTTCTAAACTTAATGGTCCTCATTGATGTGTGGGTGTCACTAGCATTAGTACTGCACCTAATCGCCTCCCTTGTCCCCCCCCTCCCTCCCTCCCAAGTTTATTTTTTATTAAAAAAATCAAATACTTTATCTAGTCAACACTTAAAAATAATATATCCAATTAGCGTTGACTCGATAATTACGAGTTAGTCCACTTTGCATTTCCAATTTTAGTTTTGACTGAAGGGCCAACTCCAAAAAAAGAAAGAAAGAAAACACATACTTTACTAAGCCGATTGTACAAAAAAAAAAAAATAGTTCTCTATAACTTTTATGATTCTCTTAAGTATATTTTCTTAGGTTATTATCATAGATAAACTCATAAGATATTTGTTCTTTTGGTTCTAGTTAAATCAAGCAAAAAAAAAAAAAAAAATCTTACCACAAAAAAAGAAGAAGTATATTTAGATGTTGAAAGATTGTGAAAAAACTAAACTGAGGTTAGATATATCTTTACAATTTTTTGGTGTTAAATACAATGGAAATTTACTACTATACATATTAATTCGCACTTAGCAAGTTAATGGCGAATATATTTAGTTGATGAAAAAAACTATGGTATGAAAAGAGCATTATGGATTACTAATATTTCCCGCACACAATCGAACATCTGAAAAATCTAGGCTTTTATGAATACCACCAGTTGCTTTCATCTCGATTTAGGTGGCTAGGTCACTTTCTCTCTATAACTAAGATTAGGTTTTCAAACGACTTAGGATCAAGTAGGTTAGCTTGTAACTCTAGACTGATTAGGTGGAAACTTATTGTCGAATAAATTGCCTAAACCTAGAACTGGAAACACTTTTGGGAACGTGAGATGCGGCTAATTGGCGAATTTATGTTTTCAAAATGCTGAGTTGCTGCATATATTTCGACATTGCGTGATGAATTTATTATGCCATATTCTTTTTCATTTGAAAAATAAAGATGAAATATTTTAACATTTAGAAACTTTTCGTCTTTGTGGCAAATTACATAAACCGAATATACGAGGTCGCAAATGGAAACTTGATGTCGACCTCGCTAATAATGTCTTCTTTTGCCATTATTTCGCTAAGGTAGAGAAAGGCTCTAGAGAAAATTCAGATAGAAGGAACCGACAAGATCCTTAATCCACGGAATTTATTAAGAACGTCGACATATGAGAGTGACTATTTAATTAATTAACGTCCACGAGTCAATACCGATGCCACACCGGATTGTAAGGCCATTATTTCTCTCAATAATATTGAAGGCAAAGAGAGATTTTTTCTTAAATTTACACCTTTAATTTGGAAAAAAAAAATTACGTCCGTGTCTTTGATATTTTCCTTGGTGACTTGATGTATTTATTTTGATATTTCTCCTTAAATTTGAATGGTTAAGTAAGACAATCGACAGCAACCTTCCTTTCTTATTTGTGTTTTATTGCTCTATGCACATCCCGTACATCACTTATGGAAAAATGAATGCAAGCGGAGTTCGGAGAGATTGGGATATCCCCTCCATGTGACAAACTATTACATAGGCGTATCATCACATTTGCACTGTGTAGGAACTAATCCAAATCAAAATAGTATTTGATAGTTCGAATTTGAGTTTGAATAAAATAACAAAATATCTCATCTAGTGTTTGGTAATGTCCTCCGATTTAGATAAACTCGGACGCATCCAATAAAATGTCGAATAAAAAACCAAGCTAGTGGGTGGTATAAATCTGGATTGAATAAAAATATTAAAAAATAATGCAACACTTATCTTCTAATGATAAAGCAACACATCCGGCCACCGCGCAATCATCACCTTCATGACAACCTATCATCATTGCCTTCGACCATTGCCGATCGTCTTCGTCAGTCGATATTGTTCCGACAACTATGGTGAAAAGGAGAGGACATCGCTGATCATCGTCCACAATGCACATCCTCCCATAAAATTTTAAAAAAATAATATCTAGCTCTGACGATGAAAATAGATTGGTTGTCACATATTACAACATATTGTCATTGCCGTTGGTAATCTATGGCAGTGCAACAATGGTGACTTTTTGTCTCTGACAAGGAATTACCACATCATAATTGCATTATCTCTATACCCAAATTGCCAAAACTATCTTATACCAATCTGTAATCCCGTCCATTAAAACCAAATCAAAGATATTTGACATAGGTAAATTACATATCAATAATCAAGATTTTTCAAGATATTTGGTGCCCCTCACTACCCCGAGATTAGCTCCCACATCAAGTGGCGTTCGAGCTTCGCGTGCGGCATATACCACCCTATTGCCACCCTTCAACTCTGCCTCGTCTGCTACTACCTCGTCTACCAATTGGTCGCCCAGCACCTCCCTTGGTCACTTTATGATCCCTCGGCGACTCGAGGCTCGTCTTCGCTGGCATTCAATTAGCTTCCGATGTACTGAAGTTGAATGAGGAGTATGGCCTAGCAGTGGATTTGGCGAAGCCGGCGGCGAAGAAGACAAATCAGAGAGAGAGTGGTTTTGATGAGCTGATGAGGAGGCTTAAGAGGTAAGATCTGTATTTGCCCTACGCAAATGAGATTTTTCAAAGATTTTTAATAATATCTTGGATTGTACCAAACATATGATGAATCTTTTTATAACTTGGAGGATGTTCGGAGGATTTCTAATTCTTCCCTATTCTGTTCTATCCCAATCCAAATCTGGACATTCAAATGCGACTTGTCAGGTTTCGCGTGGACTCCATGTAGCTCCCTTCAAATTTGACGATTTTAATTCGATTTAGGGTTTGTTTATTTCACGGTTTTTCTGGCGTTTGGTTTGCTTATGAAAATAAGTCAACATAAATTTTTTCATACCGAAACTTAAAATCATTAAAGTGATTATCGCTTTGAAAAAACCAGAAAACATTTTCCAAAATATGACTAAATATCAGCCTTAAACCCAAAACTCTACATTTGGACACGAAAACCCAAATGTTGATTCCCAAGTTCCGGCGTTCAAGACTAGGTCCTTGACGACCAGGCCTTGGACCTCGGTGCTCAGGCCTAGGCCCCTAGCACCCACACCTAGCCCATCGAGGCCAAGCCTGAACTCTTGGTGCCCATACTCGATGCTTCGACACTCGAGCTCTGGTCCATAAAAGTCGTGCTTAGGTCCTTAACACTCAAACTCTGGTCCCAACCCTTAGGCCTAGCCTAGGTAGGGGTGAGTATGATCCAAGTTGGGCCGGTCTATCCCGTAACTCTAGGACCAACTCACACAATATTAGTCCTCAATTTTTTAGACCAAAAACCGACCCTATTGAGCCCGGGACCAAGGACCAAACCAACCCAATGGATTTGGTTCGGTTCCTAGGTCAACCGATAATCTTTTTGTTTCATTTTCTGTATTCCTTGAAAAGGCAATCCTGACATTTCAAATTATATATCCATCAACAATGTGGCATTGTGCAACCAAAAAATAAATACCGCTACATATTCAATAAATTTAAGATAAGGTAACAATAGAAATTTCATACTTGCTAAAAGTAAGAAACTATAAAAACAATTAAGACCACTCATAGAGATATGGGACAAGATGGAAAATTAAGCAACAAGCAGGGAAGTTAAGCAGGACGAGTATCGAGCGGCAAGTGGAGAAGTTGTTTTTTAATTGAAGACTAAGAGGACAAAAAAGACAGAAGATAACGAGTACTAGAGGAGGGCATCGTCAGGAGCCGTTTAATATTGTTTACACTATTTTGGACGCCGTGAGAAGCTATTTAATGTTGTTGATGCTGTTTGACTTAGGGTTTTCTCTTTAGAATATATATAAAAAAATTATAAATATTATATATATATATATAATATATATTATAATAACATATACGATTATGGTTGGTCCGGGTTAGACCGATTCTAAACTTTCAGGATTAAGGACCAATTCACACAGTGCTGGTCTAGGGATCTCATGACCAAGGATCGACCTAATCCCCTTGGAAACCGAACCGGGACTAGCAGGGTTGGACTAATCCAAAATTGATCCGAGGTTAACTCGAGATTGATGCTCACCCCTAGGCCTAGGTCCACAAAGGCCGTGCATAGGTCCTTCATTATTGAAACTTTGTTCTATTTTAAAAAATCAATTTTTTAATTGTTTTTTAATTTTATATATTCTTTTCCTTTTCTTTTTGTCTTAACAGCAATGGTTAGCGAGCAAGCTTGTCCAAGGCCAGTGAGCTCAAACCTTGCCATATCCAATGAGACTCAAGGCCTTACTTGAAACTTGTTGGCCTTAGGCAAGCTCAAGCTAGCTTGTGGTTGATCATCAGCCATTGTTGTGGTAGGCAATTGGCTAAGGAAGAAGAAAAAGAAAATAATAAGAATAGAATATATAAAAACAAAAATAATAATTAAAAGTAATTGAAAAAAATATGAATTTTTTAACTAATTTTTCCCATTAGATTTTCCTTACCAATCAACAAAAAAAAATTTCCAAATCTTTTTTCAAGTTTCGCCAAATACCAAAATATAAAGTCATTTTTCTAGAAAATATTTTCTAGAAATTATACATTTTCCACAAAGCAAATGGATCCTTAATAAATGAACTAGGCGCATCGAATTACTTTCTAAAAAATTGTCTAGAAAGTCCTAAATTTATGGTACCGCTCTTAATTCAATCATTAACTTTCCAATTCAGTTGATTTAGTTCTAGGCCTTTTAACAATTTCTCAATTTAGTCAATCCAGTCGATTTGGTCGGAAATCTTTAATGCAGTAATCTAGTCTTTGCTAGCTGTTCTATGTGGCATGACCAGCAACTAATGTGGATGAGACATCATTGTTTTGAAATTTAAAAAAATTGAATTTTTGTCTTTTTTTTTTCTTATTTTCCTCTCTTCCCTTCGCTTGTAACACACTGGCGAAGCGAAGAGAGGAAAATTGAAAAAAAGAAAAAAATTAGAAAATTAATTGAATTGATGCATCAATAATTTTTTATTGAAACTGGCCAAAAGGATTATAATGAAAAATGTTGAAAAGTTTATAATTAAATTTAATAAATTGATAAGTCAGGAGTAGAATGGAGGCCCAAGCAATAGGATCAAGACTCCATTGGACAATTGTCCTAATTGATTTCTGCCGACTTTAATCGTGATAGGTCAAAGCCGTGCACGTCCTTACAGGTTCACAGCCAATCATGCCCTGGCCTTGTCGACTGTCCGTGTTTTCACATCACCACGCGTGTTCTACATGGGCCGACACACCCGATAATCGAAGGAGACTGTCGCGTTAATTATTCGCGGCAACAGGAAAGCGCATCAATCAATATTTGTCTCTCGCCATTCGAATTTGCTGGATGGTGGCCATACCAAAAGCCTGACCTAGCCCTTTGATTTTGTCATTAATCGATCATATACTTAATTAAAATAAAAATGAATTTTTCTCTCTCTTAGAACTTTCCCGTTGTCCCTTTTCTCTTGATTTTTCATATGAAGTAATGTCTTTTCTTAATTTTCTTATGTTAATACTGCGATTAGCAAATCGATTTTACTGGTAAAATTTGGGGGAAGATGATGGGAATTTTGCTTTTTCACGCATGTGATGTGTTAATCATTTGAAATGGGAATAGAAGGAGAGATATATGAAAATTTTGAGGAGAAATTTTGCTTTATCCAGTCATGGTATAAACATACTAGGAAATGAAATCGATGGAATAATACTTGCCAAAAAAGTGCATGGTATGTACTTGAATGAGTATTGTCTTGAGGTACTAACATCAATCAAATTCCCCTTAGTAATTGTGAAAATAATGGAATTTTTTAAAATGCCTGTTAGAAAGTCTTATAAAAAAGTCTAAGTTATTAGAATGAAAGAGACTATTTATAATCGATTGCAAAAATTAAAATCCCCATTAGAAAGACTATTATTTATTATATAAAGGGGAATTGGAATCTGGTATGTAAGTGATGCAATATTGTATTCAATACCCCTTTTGCATGTAAATTGGAATGAAGAATGTCAGGACGCTTGTGAGACTAAAGGCATTGCTCGAAACTCACTGGCCATCGTCAGGATGCTCACTAGTTGTCACCGTGGCCAGCGACCGGCCGAAGAAGAAGAAAAATAAAATAAAAGAATATATAAAAACAATAAATGTTGAAAATAAAATGACACATACAATTTTTTTATTAATTTTCCCCGTCAGATTTTCTTTATCAAACAATGGAAAACTTTCCAGATCTTCAGGTTTTGGCCAAACACCAATACACAAAAGCCATTTTTCTAGAAAATGTACTCTAGAATTGGTACATTTTTCATGAAATAAACGGATCATTAATGCATATACTAGGCACACCAAATAACTTTTTCAAGAAGAATCCAAAAAGTTCTAAATTTATTATAGCACCCTCAATTTAGTTCTTAACTTTTCGATTTAGTTAGTTTAATCCTAGATCTTTTGACAATTTCTCAACTTATTCTATCTAATTGAGTTTGGCTGAAAATTACTGACGTAACGGTTCAATTAACATTAATTGTCTTACATGACATGATCAAGTGAGGAAAAATGGGAAAAAAAATCCAGAAAATTAAAAAAGAAAATTGTAAAACAACATTGTTTAGGGGTGGTCTATGTTGAATGAACCATCACGTTAGTGATTTTCTAGTCGAAATTGGTCAGTTCATTAAAAAAATTTAAGATTAAATTGATCAAATTGATGAATTTAAAACCAAATCGGCACCTGCACAATCGGTTCAAGATTGTTTTTGGGCGATTGTCCCGATGATTTCTGCCGACTTCAATCGTGATAGGTCAAAGCCGTGCACGTCTCACAGCCAAATCATGCCTTGTCTTGTCTTGTCGATCGTGCATTTGTTCGCATCTATCTTCACGCGTGTTCTACATCAACACACCCAATAATCGAATGAGAGATGATCGTGTTCATCATCCGCAGGAACAGGAAAGCGCATCGATATTGTCCCCATACAAAGTGATCGACCCGGCCCTTTTATTTTGGTCATTAATTGATCATATATTTAATATTGAAAAAACCTGAATTTTCGCTTTCTCAGAACTTTCTTTTTTCCTTTTCTCTTAATTTTTCATTTGAAGAAAGTTTTCTTAAATGTGGAGTTGGTGGTGGGAATTTTGCTTTTTTTTTTCTTTTTTTAATGCGCGTGATATGTTACTCTTTAGAAATGGGGACATCATGAGAGATATAGAGAAAATCTAAGAAAAATTTCACTTTACCCCATCTTGGTTATGTGCTTGATATATTCTAACGAAACAAAATCAATGAAATAACGCTCGCCAGAAAGGTGTATTCTTGAATGAGTATTGTCCTGAGGTACTAACGTAAAATCAACTCCCCTAATGATTGTGAAGATGATAAAAAAAATATTTTAAATGTCCGTTCGAATGTTCGATCCAAAAATTGAAGTTATTAGAAGCAAATAGACTATTGTACAAAGGGGAATTCAAATCATGTATTTATGCGATGTGAGATTGTATTCAACACCCCATCTTGCTTATAAGCTGGAATGAAGAATGTGGGGACGATTGTGTTACGCATGAAATTATAGAAGAATGGAAAGCCACAAAGGTGCGATAAACCTAGGGCATGATGGAATCAGAGAATCTGGTTTTGACATTTGTCAGAACGTTCAACTAAAAAATTTTAAGTATTGGACTAAACTGCTGGATATACATAATTTAGCTTCAATTTGGTTGTGATAGAGCGACATGGCACTACATTTGATATCTAACAAAGCCTATCGGTGTACATAATATTAGCATATTTTCTAAATTTTAAATATACAACATATATGAAGGAATGAAGGACAAAATTGAAAAACTGAAATAGCAAATCCAAATACCTACATAAACTTAAGAGATAGTATTGTACGTTAGTGATGGTTATTTTAGTAGGGACGTGGATTCATAAAGTTGGTCGGTTTCTAAAATGTGATGTGGGATCATCATAATGAGCTCAACCGTAAAGGATATGGGCACTTCGCAAACATGGATTTTTTTTTTCCTTTTTGAGTTGGTCTCTAACTCTTGCTTTTTCGCTCGGACTTTTGTCTGCCTAGCAGCGGAGTTGAACCTTGCGCCTACAATACTAGTACCTTCATCCTCTAATTTCGTTACTACGCCTGCCTAGTGAGTATCATAGGTTAACTTATCACCACGTATAATTACCAAGAAATGACCAAATTATCTCACTTTTTATTTTTCCTTTTAGGAATTTACTAAATTACCAAAACCCAAATATTAATCCACTCTCTCTCTCTCTATATGTATGCGCACATGTGTGTGGATGTAAGTGTGGTCATATTTACTGCAAGTGACAGATTAGTAATCATACATTGAATCTAGATTTGAGGCTAGCAATATTGTTCGCAATCTTAGATTCAACACTATGAACCCAAATCGAGGGGAGACAAGGGGTTGGGGTTAGGGCGATGCGAGCGATGGTGTCATGTGGCTCAAAGAAAGGCTAGTGGCGATGCCAGATGAGCTTTTGCTCTTCTCCAATTGGCTCTTTCAAAGATTGGCGGAAGAAGAAGAAGTAGAAAAAAAAAAGAGAGGCATTCACATTTATTACGAGTCTTTTAAGTATCCATGCATAAAATAAAAAAGAATAGAAAAAGAAAAGGGGGAAAACAAATTCAGGTGTATTCCTAATGCACGTTACGTGTATCCCAATATCTACAGTTCATTCAATTATTAATCCTTTTCTTTCGAGATATTTCACTATCTGAGTGAATGATTGGTTAATTAATCCATCAATTAATTAATTGGAGTTTCGTAATCTTGACTTTCCTAAACCGGGGCGATTCTCTCGCGACGGTTGCATGCTATGTCGCTGTCGGGACACGATTCCTTATCCACAACCACATAAAAAAGGACGAGAAAAGCAGAGCAAAAGTAACTTATTAAGACAAATATTAAAAATCCCATCTCGCCCACGAACTCCCCCGCCCTCATCATTGAAGCTACTCTACCAAAAAGTAAATAATAAATAAATAATAAATATAAAAGGCGGAAATTGATATAAGTTAAGAATAAATTCCCCGGGTTGAAAGTACAAAAGTACCCCTCCCTCGCAAGAAGTATCTTGTGCACATCGGGACGCCGATGGTTTTGATGAGATAACATAAATCCTCACAAAATTAGAGCCCACCAATCTTTTTTTTTCTTATTTGTCCTACCTTAACTTTCAACTATTTTTAGACTTTTGTCCTATTTCTTTATAGACCCCATACATGAAACTAAATATTCCCACCCCTAGCTCCTAGAAAAAGGTGGGAAATCGAATTCTAAAACACTAGTGTTGAATCGCAGTATTTTCTAGAGTGTAGAACTCGTCACCCTTTCGTATAGCTTTTCCCATTACGTGCAAGTGACGAGATTTCATAGAACTTGTTGAGCCAAAACCTTGGTAGGGCTCATGAATTCACCCATTTCCTTATCAAAATGAATTCTCTCTAATAACATTTCTAATTCATTATACGTTGAGTTACAATTCAGAGATCACATTAAATAAATAAAAAGTTGAGACATTACACTTTTATCATTTTGTGGACCTTTTCGTACATATGCAATTTAGTCTTTAAGCCGAAATTAATGAAATAACAATATTAAATATTTTCATCTACTAAGCTGGACATGTGTTAATAGTAGTATACTAAAAAATTTTAAGAATTACATAACACATTAGATTAAAATTCAAGAATCATTCGTGCTATTTTCTTATAAGGATGGCCAATATTGATATCGTAAAAAAAATAAAGCCTCAAGTGCTATTGGTAATTAATCCATAGATGGAGGACCAATGTGCAAAAGAGAAAGGAGGAGGAGGAGTAGAAAAATTGGAAATGTCAAAAGCAAGAGAGAGAGAGAGAGAGAGAGAGAGAGAGGAAATAAAAATAAAGAAATCAAAAGCGAGAGAAATTGGGAATTGAAAAGTAGCCTGCCCCTGGCGGCCTGGCCGACGTGACAAAGAAGACCTTTCCAATTTTCTCCTTTCTGAATAATTTCATTTCACTTCATTCATTCATGGGAGCGCCATTAATATCTTCCCCGACTCTGCCGATGCTTCTCCTCTCGCCTCATCATCACCATCACCCCACGCGCTGAAACCGACGCTTCTTCCTCTTTTCATCTTCTCCATCTTCTTCTTCTTCTTCACTGCGCCTCCTTCTAGAGAGAGAGAGAGAGAGAGAGAGAGTTATTGCCTGGTGGTTTCCGTTAGCTGGCCGACCGATCGCTTCCGTTTTCCTTCTCCTCCTTCCGGATCTGAATTCGCCACTCCTCGGCGTTTCTCTCACTGTAAGTCCCTCTCTCTCTCTCTCTAGAGCTCGGGGGATGCGTGTTTCTGCGTGGCTGCGGTGGGGGGGAATTCCGGCGCTCGGTTCGGCTTCCGTTGGACGGACGCGCGCCGAGCGGGAATTCTGCGGCGGTTTGATTTTTCCCTCGGCGGAGGCGGTGATTCGGAGTTTTTTTCTTTTTTTTCTTTTTTTTGGTTGGTTGTAGGAGGCTGGGAAGGAATGGGGCTGATTTCGGGGATTCTGATGGGGACGATCGTCGGCATCGCGATCATGGCCGGGTGGCGCCACATGATGAGGTACCGCAGCTCCAAGCGCACCGCTAAGGTGAGAAATGATCGTTTCGTTCGTCGTTTGACTGGTTGAAATGTTAGGCGTGGTGGGGGGAATGATGACGACGAGCTCTGTAGAGCGGAGTTGCTTCTGTCGCTTTTCAGTTTCCTTTTCGGGGTGGAAAGTTAGGTGGGCCGTTTGAAATCGCGGCGTCCTTTTCCGAGATGTAGTTTCTGACTTCTTCAGTACTTGGAGAGCTATGAACACTCATCACCAGCTTTGGCTTAGACAATGACTGAATTATCATATCTGTCTCTGAGAATTATATGGATCGTGAATGTTTCTTTTGAATCTCCAGTAGTTTTCAGGGACATAGAAACCAGACTATTATATGGATCGTGAATGTTTCTTTTGAATCTCCAGTAGTTTTCAGGGACATAGAAACCAGACTTGTTGGTATCTGGCGGCACCGAAGTTCGGAGTTGTTTGTTAGGAAAACCGATCCCTTCCCCATCTTTTTATCCAAAAAGTGGACCCTTTTCGCCTATCTTTGTTTCGATAGAGCTGTATTTCTTACAAATTTCTTGATGGGCGAAATGTGTTACAGCAACGAAACAAACAAGATGTTCCGGGGTTGTGATTATTGAATGCCCTGGATCGTGCGTGTGTACTATTGGAGGACTCTAGAAATTTTGGTCAACATAGCTCTACCAACATCTGTTAAGCTTTACGACTGGATTTGGTCGGGTTAGGAATTCGAATGTTTCTGCTAAAATCCTACAGAAATTGGACAGTGGGTCTTTCCACCAATGCATAAAGTACAAGGACTCTGTTTGTTGATGAGATGCACACAGTTACTTTGAAAGTTACCTAAAACAGAGAAGTTATGTAAAATATGGGTCAATGTATTGAATAGTTTCTAGAGAAATCACATAAACTATTCTTCAATTCAAGCTGAAGTTGAGTACTATCTTCTTCTGCTAGTACCAAAGTCTTCTGTTTGAAATGACATGTAAAATTGATAGATGACATGGCAAGTCCTTTTTGATGCCCTAATGAATGAGATAAATTTTCAGCGAATGAGATACACCAACTTCGCTTATCAAATGAAGACATCAGCTTTTAGATATTGGGTCATATGTGTCTTAGATAAGCTAGCTTAGAAAGCTTGGACAGCTTTCTTGAGGCTCTTTTTTCATTTTCATCTTGTCTCAATGATTTTTGTTCTATATTGAACTATCCTTTCATAGCTGGTCTCTCCTCTCTATAGTGCATTCGTATTGTACAGTGTGGATCTTGCCCTGGAAGATGCTTCTATAAGATCTTCAGTTATTATATGAATATTCTTGAGTATCATTTTGTGCATTCTAGTTACATGAATGCATGGTGCTTTCCAACACTATATCAATGTTTTCGGGAAAGTGTAGCAATTTTTATTTGTCTTGTAGGCTGTCGACATCAAAGTACTGGGGTCCCTCAATCGAGATGACTTGAAGAAGATTTGTGGTGAAAACTTTCCACAATGGATATCTTTTCCAGTTTTTGAGCAGGTTAGCTTCTTCTTCTGGGAAATTTCTCTTTAAATATTGAAGATTGGATATAATCTTGAATGTGTATTACATGGCCTATTCTGTCTGTTTTTTATTTTTTATTTTTGGTTCAGCAATAGAGATATAATTCTTTCCTTTGCCTAACAGTTGTGAATCATTTGGTATGATAAATTCGAGATGTCGTTTTCTTTAGTGATAATGATAATCCTTGAATATCCGTATGTGGAGTTTTAAGACAACTTTGTGACTAGTGATTAGAAAGGCTTGTCCTGTGATTTTATATTTCCTCAGGATATGGTTTGTAATGCTTCTGTTGTGACATTGTTCTGTGTGCCTACTGTCTCACAGGTGAAATGGCTGAACAAGCAACTGAGCAAATTGTGGCCCTTCATTGCTGAGGTAATGTACTTATCCATGTTTCTATATGCTCAAATGAGTTGTTGCATTTTAAGCTGCATCTTTTACTTATGAATTTTGATGGAGTACCTTTTCTGGCTATAGAACGTGCTGACAGGCACTAGGTTCTGAAGCTTTCATGCACACACATTGACTTAAAATATAGTATCCACGGCATACATGGTTTGGAGATTTGCAGTTGGTTTTGATACCCTCAAAGTATATCAGATTTGGATTACTTTGTTCTTTGTTATGTTGACCTTTTTATTTTTTTATATTAACTTGAAAATTTTGCTTTATGTATGGTAGTTCGTATCTTTGACTGAATGAAATGAACCAAGAGAGGAATGGTTTTTCAAAAGATGAAATATGCTATTGGTTCATACTGCAAGTTTACTTTATCTCAGCTCAAGTAAAATGTTTGCTTTCTCTTCCTCAGGCAGCTACGGTGATAATTAGGGAGTCTGTGGAGCCATTGTTGGAAGATTACAGACCTCCGGGAATTACTAAATTAAAATTCAGCAAGCTTTCCCTAGGAACTGTGGCTCCGAAAATTGAAGGTACTGAGTAAATGTGCCATATGTCTCCCTTGCTTACTTGTAGTTAGTTTTAGTGTCGATCATCAAGCTGAATCTGATAATGGGTTTTGAGCTTTACTGGATTGTATTTTCTTTTTCTCCTTATTTTGACAAGAGTCAGACTATAGTTCCCGAAAGATACTCCGTTTAAAACTCAAACTTTTGTTGTATTTTTTTTTCCCAAAAAGGTATTAAAATAATTATTACTTCCCTCTATCATACTCTTCTTCATCGCAGTTGTAATTGTGTCCTCTGAGTTCAGCATTTTTTGGTCTGAGAGGCTAATTTTGATGTTTATTGTTCATTTTGCTGGTGTGAAGTTGTTATACAGTTGGTTGAAGCCTTTCTAAATAATGGTCTATTATCCTTTAACTGGTTATTCCTTTATATGTTTATGTTTTCAGCCTTGTTTATCACCAGTAATGTTTGCCCACTGTCCTCTTTAATTTGTATTTTGAACGTCCTTTTTGAAGTATATCTGCTGTGTAATTTTTTAGGTATTCGTGTTCAGAGTCTTAAGAAAGGTCAGATCACAATGGACATCGATTTCCGATGGGGAGGTGATCCAAGCATCATTCTAGGAGTCGAAGCTGCACTTGTTGCTTCAATACCCATTCAGGTTGGTGTAGTGTAGCACCCTGCGCATTTTATTGAAGTTTATCGTACCATCAGTTCTAGACTTGCGTGTATTCGAGCTAATTCATAGGTCGGAGCCATGCAATTCTAATAATGCTTTCTCACCGTTTCTGCTTTTTGACAGTTGAAAGACCTTCAAGTTTTCACCGTAGTTCGTGTCATCTTCCAACTTGCTGAAGAGATCCCCTGCATTTCAGCAGTTGTTGTTGCATTGCTTTCTGAGGTTAGTATAGGATTGCTGTTGGTATTTCAGAATGCACCTTTTGTGCACGATCGTAGGACCCTTTTTTATTAATTTTTTTTACATTTTTTTTATAACCGGACCCTTGACTTAGTACTGAAAGCTGAACTTCATATCTGTGACAGTTAAGTTTGAGAAGGAAACTAACTGTATTTTTCAGTTTTAATGATAATGAAAACAGTCTTCAATTTTCAGTTTTGTGTTTTCTTGAAAAGGCATTTGGTTAATGAATATGAGGATAGTCTATAGAAAAGAAAATTGGAAAACATGTTTGGCTATGCCTTTACATTTTATTTTTTTAGTACTGACATTATAAAGTTAGATTTAGTAATGTCAATTGTCGGTATACATGTAGAAAAAGCTCTCATTAGTCAATTCAATTGCATGACCGACATCTTTTGCTCCTTTCTTTTTCTTTTTCTTTTTTCACAAGACATTTTAAGGAAGCTTCATGAACCCTCATAGAAGGTTTAAACAAAAAACTTTTCCAGGTTCACAACAAAGAGAAGAATATGTTTTGCTGACACATGTTTGAGAATTCGCTTAAAACAAAGAGGGCCTGAACTTTTCCCTTTTTTTTAGCATATGAATTTCTGAAAGTTAAAACTATCGTGATCTTGTTTTTGTCCCGTTTATGACATGGCCCATGATGTGTTTGTGTTGGTGCCCTATCTAGCTGACTGGAGGTTGCCTATTTCTGTGGCAATTATTGTTTCCCATAGTTGTTCTGGGAATGACTAACTTTTCTAATAACTAATTAAGCCAATCCTATTTCTGGTGCCTTCATTATGAATTCTTATGTTCGATATGTTCCCTGGAAAGATGAGATCTCATTCAGCTATATATATTTAGTTGGACTTACAAGAGGTAGTTTCCATGACATCACTGATACTTTCGTGCCAATAGCCCAAGCCTAGGATTGATTACACTCTTAAAGCTGTTGGTGGAAGCTTAACAGCCATTCCAGGACTTTCTGACATGATTGATGTAAGTTTTAACTAACTCATCGCACAAACTTGTTATTCTTCTCACTGATTATTTCAACTAAAGCAATGAGTTTGATTCATTCTTTTGTTTATCTCTAAATTTGGCAGGATACTGTAAATTCGATTGTCACAGATATGCTTCAATGGCCTCACAGAATTGTTGTTCCAATTGGGGGTATTCCAGTAGACACGAGGTGAGTAGACAATTCTTGGTCTTTTCCCCTTTATTCACTCAAAGTTCTCCAAATGTCAATCTTCATCAGAAGTGATGTTTTCTGCCATGTACTCAGGAGAAACCTAATTCTCAGCAGTGTGCAGAATTTAAAGTATTTGAACTTATGCGTTTGACTGGAAATTTGAATTATGTGTGCAATTGAAAGTTTCAATCTCACAAAAGCAAGAATTTGCTAGGTTGGTTTCTCTGGTGTTACTAATATTCCTCATTGGCGAGGGAGGGTATTTCTCTCTTCTTATGATAGTATGTTGTTTCTTTTTTACCAGTGTACTCATCAGTCAGCTCAAGTTTGTAAATTGGTCGATAGCAAGTTTTACCTATATTTATGTTGCCTCATGCCGATGGTGGTACATAAATGGTGGTAATTACTGATTGTGGTGAATGTTTTTTTCATAATCCATTATGGCAGCATTGCATCTTCAAGTATGTATCTCATGCTGGTGGTACTCTATTACTTCTTAGTATTCATCTCATAAAAGCTCTATTTCTCTCTTGTTGGGTTCTCTCTTGGTTCTAGGTCTTGGCTTGGATATGACACTCTCTCTGTTTATGCAGTGATTTAGAACTTAAACCACAGGGAAAGATAAATGTTACGGTGGTTAAAGCAAATGATCTGAAGAACATGGAAATGATTGGAAAGTCCGATCCATACGCCGTTGTGTATATACGGCCTATGTTTAAAGTTAAAACAAAGGTTGTAGATAACAACCTTAATCCTGTTTGGAACCAAACATTTGAGCTTATTGCAGAAGACAAGGAGACTCAGTTTCTTACTGTTGAGGTTCTGCACCAAATCCTCTTCTCCTCTTTTATTTTTTTATTTTTTCCTCACTATGTGTCATTGTATTTCTCTCTTCATTGCATACTGTGTCTTCTAGAGTAGGAGCGCTTTGTTATTGTAATTTATGCTTAAATTTTATCTTCACAGTTGTCTTTGTTCTCTTTGTTTGCGTCTGTGCGAGAGCGCATGTGCTGGAAAGTTTCCTTGTTGTTGGACTTCTGTGTGGTTTCGTTTGGTAGTCTTTGAATATTAGTTAATATTAACTCATCATAAGCTCACAATGGGTTCTTTGTTTTGTCAGCACGATTTCTTCCTTTCTGTGGCTATCTATATAACACCATTGTTTGTTTCTACATGGAAAGAACATCAATGAGATCAAGCTTTTAGCTACAGTAGAGTTTTGGCTAAGAAGTTGAGGAACCTCATGAGCTAGATCTGTCCCCAATTCCTTGAAATGTTAAGCTTCAATAGGACTTTAGGGTATTTCCCTGTATTTTATGAATTTCTACTGTCCATAACTCTGAAAATCAAGTTGAAGTTTTAATTTTTGGAAGGTTTAGCTGCATGGCTGGCAGAGTCCAATACATCACAGTTCCAAGTGGGGAAAGTTTCACTAGGTTGACGCAAACTAAGTAGAATTTCTTTTTTCCCAAAATCAAGAACTAGTGCTGCAGAGCAATGAATCTTAGTACATAATATGATACTATTTCGGAAAGTAACTTTTGCATGATTTAGATGGTCTTGATGCTTGACGAGATCTTTGGTTTCTGTATTGATCCCTTTCAGAATTATTTTTGCCTGTCATTTCATTTTACTTGAAGGATTCAATATCTGTGTAAAGCTTAGTATTGTTGGGCCAATATCCTTTCCAAAATTTAAGGTGTCAGCCTTCAGGAAATGGGTCCCGGGGAGGGAACTACATCAAACGGACTATAGAAGGCAGGAACAGACATTAAAAAACATGGAATAACTTAGGAAAGAGGTGGGTAATTAAAAGAGATTGTCTATATGGGAATTATTGATGTGTACTCTCTGGTACCATGTGAGATGACCATTTTCTTGAGGAAATTTAAGCTGACTGGAAATGATGAGTCCACTATATATGTATAGCATGTTATTTAACAACAATTTTAAGATGCTATTCACTAATCTAAGATCGCTGCTGCAAATGAAAATGTTAGTAATAGCATGTGGTAAGTTACAATTCTACATTATTCTTCACAAGTGAGTCTTCTAAATGTGTTATCCCTGCCATATTTCCTGTAGATGCTTCTCTTTCTTTTGTGGTTTTCTTCTTCTTGGTAAAGAAAGGCAGATGACCGTGCCCTGAGGTTTGGTGTGACTGCGATGAATGGATTAGTTTTATCTACTAAGAATTCATTATAGTCTGCTTGTTTGGCAATCTTGATCATGCTGTTTTGTGTTTAGGTTCTGCCATTTGTCCCTGCCCCCAGCCTCCTCCCTTCTGTGTGTGTGGGGGCATGCTTCCGTATACATCCACACGATTCTACTCTTATGCACCAATTATTGGTTTATCACTATGCTGTTTGCTTAGAGTGCTTCCTGGACAGGTTTTTGACCAAGACATTGGTCAAGACAAGCGGCTGGGAATTGGCAAATTACCTTTGATCGATCTGCCACCTGGTGTAGAGAAGGAAGTTGAGCTGAGGTTGCTTCCATCACTTGATATGCTGAAGATAAAGGACAAGAAGGACAGAGGAACAGTAACCATCAAGGTAGACTGATTTTCCATGGTCAATTGGAATGCGACTTTTAACTAATGGACCCTGATATTTAGTGCACTCTCTTGATAGCCTAAAATCAAAGTGATTCTCCCCATAATGCTAGAAACTACCTTGTTGATGTTCTTTCTTTCTTTTTTTTTTTAAACTTCTACAAAAGCTCGTTTATTATATTCTTGTCATGTTTCAACTATCAGGCTTTGTACTACCAATTTAACAAGGAGGAGCAGTTAGCTGCCCTAGAAGAAGAGAAGAGGATCTTGGAGGAGAGAAAGAAACTGAAGGAAGCAGGAGTAATAGGAAGTACCATGGACGCGCTTGATGGAGCTGCCGGATTGGTGGGTTCTGGCGTCGGATTGGTGGGAACGGGTATAGGTGCTGGGGTTGGACTCGTTGGAACCGGCATAGGTGCGGGGGTTGGGGTCGTTGGAAGCGGGCTTGGTGCTGGAGCTGGGATAGTTGGGAGCGGCCTCGGAGCTGTGGGAAGTGGCTTGAGTAAAGCTGGGAAATTCATGGGACGGACCATCACAGGACAATCCGGCAACTCCAAGAAGAGTGGCGCCTCTACCCCGGTTAACAGCTCCCAAGAAAATGGTGGTGCAAAGCCACGGTAGTGTCTATATACATGCTGTCTTTGTGAAATAACGGCATCTTTTTCTCTTCCCGTCGATTAGGATCGTTCATCTTCTCTTTTTTGCTGTTCCATCTGCTTCTGTTGGAATTTGGTTGCAGGGTAATTGCGGTTGCTTATTCTAGTTAAGCTGTATCATCCTGCTGTCTTGTAGCTTCTGTCAGAAGTAACTTCAAGCTCAAGAAAAGCACTTGTCAGATTTAATATTCATTCCTTGTGTTAGATTTAATATTCACGCTGGGCTTTTAAACTGTGCACATGAGCGAGCAAGCTTTGGTTTTTTTTCTCCTCCGTGCACGCTGGCTGTCGGCGTCACTTATGGCGTTAAAATCTAACGGCACGCAGTTAAATTGCCCTTCGACAAATCGCGATTTAGAGGTTATTTTTCCTCCTCTCCCTCTTGGGACGGAGCAGTCTAGACGCCAAGCAAACGCCCATCCCCAAGCAAATCGCACTACAATGAAACGATTGCGAAGTCAATAGATTAAGCATTCCGTGCATAATCCATTCGAGATCATCGCACTTTTCGACTTCTCATATCCTATAGAATCACGCCAACGAATTCATCATTGCGGGCGTTCCTTATTTAGTGGCCCTCGCTCAAACATTCTATTCTTTTTCGCGTCGCTCAATATATATTTCCTCAACAACCCCAACCCTATTCTTCATTTCCGATTCTGAGCTTCTCCTTTTTCCGCACGGTGTTCCTCTTTTCCCCTCTTTTGGCCCATAGTCTTGCTAAAACCATAATTAATGCGGTTGGTGAGACATCATCGTCATCATCGATACTTCTCCAACGAGACCCAACCGTGGTTCGTCGACGCCCCTGTGCGGCATAAATATGCAACGCTCGTGATGGAAGTTATTGAGCTATAAGCTCATTATCAATAAATATAGGGGGGCCCCTCTTGCAGGATTTTTTAAACAATTTCTTGTCAAATTTGTTGACCTCTGATTTCATATATTCTTTCTTGTAAAGTACCCATTTCGGTACTAAGGGCAATGCCATTGGAATAGCATAGCCCAATATCTTTTAAATTAATTCATCATTAGTCCTAAAAAAAATTCGTCTATTTTCCAATCTCCATCCCCACCAAAAAAAGAAGAAGAAAAAGAACAAAAAGTAATCAATTTAAAGTCATTTAAACCCGCGCGAAAAAGTAGTTCCTCGCTCAACCTAACCTCACTCATAAATCATAGTACTCCCCGTCCTCCTCCTCCTCCTCCTCCTTCTCCGACCTTCTCCTTCATCTCCGTTTGGTGATCGTCGGTCGGCATGGACCCTTACGCGTTCCTCAAGCTCTCCCCCAACCCCGACGGCTCCGTCACCCGCCTCTCCTCCCCCCCGACCGCTCCCGCCTCCGCCGCCCCCGACTCCCCCGACTCCCCCGACCCTGCCCTCTCCAAGGACGTCCCCCTCGACCCCGCCCGCTCCACGTTCCTCCGCATCTTCCTCCCCCGCGCCGCCGCCCCCGCCGCCTCCCCCGCCCGGCTCCCCGTCATCCTCTACTTCCACGGCGGCGGGTTCGTCCTCTTCAGCGCCACCTCGCGCATGTTCCACGACTCCTGCTGCCGCACCGCGTCCGCCCTCGGCGCCGTCGTCGTCTCCGTCGAGTACCGCCTCGCCCCCGAGCACCGCCTCCCCGCCGCCTACGACGACGCCGCGGCGGCCCTCGCGTGGCTCCGGTCGCAGGCGCTCGACGCCGCCGGCGAGCCGTGGCTGAGGGAGCGCGCCGACTTCGAGCGGTGCTACCTGATGGGCAGCAGCGCGGGGGCGAACATCGTCTACCACGCGACCCTCCGGTCGCTGGACGTCGATCTGGCGCCGGTCAAGATCCGAGGGCTGATATTCAACCAGCCCTACTTCGGCGGGGTCCAGAGGACCGAGTCCGAGCTGCGGTCGGACAACGACCGGATACTTCCCCTGCCGGCGAACGACCTCATGTGGTCCCTGGCGCTGCCCGTGGGCGCGGACCGGTCCCACGAGTACTGCGACCCGACGGCCGACGGCGCGGCGGGGCGCGAGAAAGCCGGGCGGCTCCCGAGGTGCCTGGTGAGGGGGCACGCCGGGGACCCGCTCGTGGACCGGCAGAAGATGTTCGCGAAGATGCTGGAGGCGCGAGGGGCGCCGGTGACGACCAGTTTCGCCGAGGGCGGGTGCCACGGGGTGGAGCTGTTCGACCCGGCCAAGGCCCAGGCACTGGTAGAGATCATAAGGGATTTCGTGAACGTCGACTCGGTTAAATCCACAATGTGAATCGAGGAACCGTCCGGCGGCCGTGCTCCGGCGACCGATGCTCTAGGTGTATGTGAATCTTCCAATTCTCGTTGTCTTTAGGTCCAAGAGTTAACATGCATTGCCATCTCTCCATGCTATTACATCTCCAATTTCAATATCTGGTTCATTGCCATAGTTTACATGTGCAGATTTCAATTTAATGTTCATCGTCATATTTATATATATGGTTTGTTAACGTTGCCCCCGCCGGCCACCGGCTAGGCGAGGCTCGCTAGTAGCCTATGGCGTGTTGAAATCATTCAAAATGAACTCCATAAAACACAAGCAAGATCGAGATAAAGGAGGAATAAGGGAAAAAAAGAAAAAAAAAATGAATTTTGGTCAAAGTTGCGATTTTTTATGCTCCGGCTGTTGGATTTTGGTCAAATTAGGCGCAGTGGGGAAGCTTGTACAGAGCATTATTAAGTTTTCTATTCGATGGAAGTTTTGATGAAGTTGACTTTTGGTGAAAAATTCGATAAAATCCTGATAAAAAAAAAAAAATTGGTGTCTACGACCCCATTAACTTGTTGTTTAGTCGGTCATGGTCGTTTTTAAAATTTTATTTTTATTTTTTGCTGAGCTTATGCTTTTTTCCCCCTTATTTGCTACAACCCAATCCATGATTTAAGGAGAGGAAAAAGTTCATTTTTACTTTGCTCTAGGGCGAGAGAGATAGAAACGTGTTAGATAGAAAGTCCTTTGCAAGATTCATGATTTTCCATTAAGAAAACGACTTGTTTATGAATCTCCCATGTCTTTATTAGGAGAGATAGTTTGACGAAGAAGAAAGACGACGTCATCAAGAGTCTTAGAGTTTACTCGAATTTTTCAGAAAAATGATATCACATATGTCATAATTTCTTAGGACACTCGATTAAGTGTCATAACTTTTTTTCCGATCACTTCAATATTATAATTTTTTAGAAATGTTAAGTAAGTGCCATGCCACGTCAAATTTTCAATACTTGGATGAATATCATTTAAGCAAACATTGATTGAAAATTATGATATCCAAGTGAATGTTTTAAAAAAATTATGGCACTTAAGTGGTTAAGAAAAAATTTATGACGGTATCACGCGAAAGTTGTGACACTTATATGTGTTTTATTTCTAAATTCTGATACCCTATTTTTGGGGATTATAAGAAGAGATACAGCTTAGGACATCTCATGAGTTTGACAAAAGGATGACGGGGATCGACTGTCTGCGTCGTTCAACCGAAACGATGTCGACTAGGAACAGCGTCGACCGGACCAGTTCGAGCCTTCCTCCGAAACGGAGTTCCATATTCTCTAAGCTAATGCTTTTCGAGGTCCACGTGGGTCGTTTCCAACTTTAGAAATAAAATATGAAAACCTGGGGAAGTCTCCACGCCACCTTCTCATGATTGAGTACTTTTCTCATCCTTTGAATCACGAGGGATCGTGACAGTGGGAAAATGATCCTATTAAAAATTATTCATTTAACCCATTATATACAATTTTCATTTTAATAACCCATATTTGATCCGACTTGTATTATTAAAACACTTACATATTTGACTGAATATATGAAAATTCATACCCAAAAAGTTCTAAATCCGTTTATGACCCACTTAACATTCATATTATATTTAAATCCATTTATTTAATTTAGGAAAATTTTCAAATAAAGAACCAAAATACCCCCATTTTCTCGAATAAGGGTCCCAAATGGAGTTGATGTCAAATAAGAGCTTAAAATAGTTGTGGTTGTTTTAAATAAGGGTTTAACCTTGCCGATCGCCATCGCCTAAACATTTCGACTGGTCAAAAATGTTTTCGTCCAATTACATCTTTAATTTTAAATTATTTTTATTCTTTTCTTTTCTTTCCTTTTTTTTTTTCACTTTGGGGGGGGGATAAGGGCTAATGGCCACTGATGAGGGCTCGACCAGCCTTGCCAGCTATTGGTAAAGGCCGGCAACGGCTTTGCTAGCCTCATCGACCGTTGGTAAGGTTCGATAAGGGGTTGCGAGCTCTTGCCAGCCGCAAACAAGGCTACTCTTACTACATCTAGTAGGGTTGGCCTCGCCTGGGGCCAACAAGAGCTCGACGACCCTCCTCGGCCGTTGGCGATGTGAGCCTTGCCTGAATTGGTGAGGGCTGACCTTGTTGATGGCCTCGAGGTGGCCTTCCCAAGGTGAGGCGACCCTCGCCCATGGCTGGTGAGGGTGGCCCTTAATGGATTGGGCGAGGGCAACCCTTGCCTAGCCCTTTCCAACCATCAGCGACGATGAAGAAGAAAAACCAGAAAAAGGAAAAAAAGAAAGAAAAAAGGAAAAATTCAAAAAAAAAGGTAAATGAGTAAAATGCCTTTGATCAACTGGAAAATTAAACCCTTATTTGAAATAAATATAATCACTTTAAGCCCTTATTTAAGAAAATAATGACACTTGAGATTTTTGTTTGAAACGATGTCCACTTAAGATCCTTATTTGAAAAAATAAAAGTACTTCAGGACTTTATTTAGAATTTTTTTCATTTATTTATGACTCATTTAATACTTACATGGGTTAAGGAATAGGTTAATGATCCATTTTAATGGGTCTACTCTAAACCAAAACTTCCTTGGAGGATACTCGAGGGAAGTAAGCCTTGGAGCAAACTTCTGGAAATACACTTCCAAACCGATTCATCAATGAGCACTAAGTTATGATCAATGATAATTTTTCCAAGTGTAAAGTTGCAAAAACAACACCTGACTCATGGATCCGAGCTTTATGAGCAATATCCGCTAACCCCTAGTTGGTGCCATCAGTAAAACACTTTTGTAATTGCTCGTTTTTCGTAAAATTCATGATTTCACCTCTGATTATAAAATACGAATGCCCCTAATCGTCCCTATTAATGATTTACTCTCATGTCAAAGGCCAATGGTGCTGGCGACGTGTCATTCAAATTTCTAGTACTGATCATGGCCGTGGCCGAGGTGGTCATTGGGTGCATTGACTGTAACAGATCTCCCTATCAGCGTGGTCCAACCGGAACAACGACAGCAAGGGACAGTGTCCATCGCTTTCTTGAACTGTGGTATGACTCCTCGAACCGGACGGGTTGAAGCTTTCCTCGGGAACGTCTTCCATGTCTCTAGACGGTGGTAGCTACCTAGGAAGATGCTCGAAGTAGTCATCATCTAAGAAATATTCGAAGCAAAAGGGAGATAAACACTGGAGTAAATCCTCCGGAAATTACGTCCACAAACTCATTCTTTCAAGGAGCAGTAAATTATAATAAATGATAAAAATTTTGAAGTGCAACATCAATGAGTTGAGGGAAAATTATCAAAACAGTCTTAAACTTATTATAATTATGCAAATCCAGTCTTAAACCTTTTATATTTATGTCAATTCAGTTAATCTGATCAATTTTGACTGATTAGCACTAACATAAACGTTGATCGTCTAGTTAACACGACGTGGCAATTTTTTTTAAAATTTTTTCCTTTTTTGACCTCGTTTGATGGAAAGAAAAAACAAAAAGAAAGAAAAAGAAAAAAAAGAAAAAAATTAGAAAATGATAAAAATATTCAAAAACTGCCATGTTAGCATTGGTAGAAAAAGAAAAAAAATTAAAAAATGTTAAAAATATTCAAAAATTACCATGTTAGCGTTGGTCGGACAGCCATGTCAGCACCACCAGCATCTATGTCAACGCTGGCCAATCAAAATTGGTTGAATGAATTGAATTGGCACAAATGCAAAAAGTTTAGGACTAAATTGGCCAATTGTAATAGGTTTGTGATTGTTTTGGTAATTTCCCACGAGATGATAACTTGTTCGTAGATCTGCGCCTTATAACCAGCATCCTCCGATGCGCGCTTTACACGCATGTCAAGCAACAACTTTACCATTCGATGGAATTTTGGATGAAGTTGACTTTCGTCGTGGCATGTGTACGAGAGTTGTTTTTTTAGATGCTCCACGACTAATACCCTCGGTGCATTTCTTTCGGTCCTCATATTCAAGAGTTGAGGTGCATTACCACTGCGACGGAGAAGAGAGGAGCCGCGGGGTCCCTCGAAACACCCAAATCCCCACGAGTGAATAGAAAGTTGGATTTATATTGGATCTTATCTGAATCGTCACATCTATCCTCTTGAGGAGAGATTTGGTTTCAAACCTAGTTCAAACAAGAGAAGTACACCATGCTCGGTTTCAATATTTAGTTCATTATCATAGTTAACATATGCAGATTTCAAATATAATGTTCATTGTTATATATACATATGTAGTATGGCACGCGCTTGTCACTTATTGATTGGCAATGATTTTCTTGGTTTTTTATCTAAGGATATGTTTATTACTGATCTGGAGCATTTGTTTCGGTCTTTTCACCTTAATGATAATTTCATTTGACTAAATGTTTATGCCATGAGAATCTTATCTTTTCTTTTGTAGATTTTCTCGAGGGAAATGCTATTTCTACGAAAAATATAGCCATCGACAATTTTTAAGCGCGCTTTGATGGGTTTTATCTGTACGTTTACCGTATTCTTTCCAATAGTCAGATTATAGGTATTAAGTACAGTATGTTCTCTTCACAAACATACTACAGAAATAACACATTTTCCTCGAATTGCTTTAAATATCTGCAAATTTTCCATCGGATCAACTTTTTATATTGTTTTTTCACATCTGTGTTCTAGGAAAAGGGACCAAAAAAAAAGAAGAAGCAAGAATTTCTTCTGTCATCAAATTAATGGGATTTCATAGAATCATCTTCACAGTTAAGATTATTTTACTGTTAATTTATGTGTTAAAGTAATTTGACTTCTGAGTTTTTTACCAATTATTCTAAGGAGTAATGTTGGTTTTTTAGTCAGGATATTTGCATTTTTAATGACATCAAAACTCTAAATTTCAATTTGGACTTTGATGGATAAAGTAGTACAAATGTCTTTAGCAAAATTTTAGTTTACCCCATTTGTCGCGTGAGTGATTGATAATTATAATTTAAATTATCATGGATGAATGGTGGGGTTTTGGCATTATGGAAGGATTTTTTCCATTAATGATGATTCTTAAAGCTATGATTGCTAACCTTTGCCAGAGCGCAAATCCTCCTTAGCAATTACCTGCCTGGATGCGATCAACATGGATCGAACCCATCATGACTGTTGATTATGTAAACTCTACATGCGAAATCCATTTAATCAGCGGCCGTGATCCTCTTTAATCTGTGGACCTGAGTCCGGACAAGACATTCTCCCTCCCTCTCCCTCTGTTTTCTTTTGTTGCGTGCATGTGATGGTAGATATTAATTTTGAAAAGATTTTATCTGTAAACTTACCAAATTATGCTATCAAAAGATTGTATATTTTCAATAAGATTGAATGGTGGAAAATTTTCGTTTTTAACGGCTTATGTAGAATGGATTAACATAGATCGACTGATGAATTTTCCATAAGATAGACACCCCTTTTTTTGAAGGAAAAACAAAAAGCTCTGGATAACTTTTCTAAGAATGAGTTGAGAAAAAAACCCTGACCTTGAAGAAAAATGGGGAAAATGAACTCCCATTTGCAAGGGATTTTTATGATTTGAGGGAAACCGCAGGCCACGAAATCCCTCTAAAGGGGTAAGACGGCCCTTCTAGTGGCTTGGGTCGTCTTGCATAGGGCTCCATCGACTTTGTATAAGGCCTAGCCCACACTACCTAAGGTTGCATTGGCAATTGCCACGTGGCAATTGTGGATTGATCGAGCCTAAGCACTATTGATTTCTTTTTTTTTTTTCTAAAGGCAAATGCCACGAAAACTCAAAATTGATATATTTATGATAAATTTATCAAAAACTACTTCTTGGATCACCGAAAACACTAAATTAGTACATTTGTAATAAATTTATCCTTTATTAACTTCCATCAAATTTTACTAATATATTGTTGAATTGGATGACACATGGTAGTTAACGTGGCAAGTCCACTTGTAAATCTATGGGTTAATACTATGAATAACCTCAAATTGGTACATCGGTGATAAATTTATCCCACATTAGTTTCTGTTAAGTCACTGCGGTGTGTGTAGGCATGTGGGGGCATGTTCAGCTTTTGCCGGAGGCACACTACCCACCAAAATTCTCGTCGAGACTAGACGAGTCCAAATACATGATCAAAATTGATCTTTACCGGATGAAAAATCGCGAAAATGGGAAAAATAGTACAAAAACGGACCAAATTCGAAATGCTCAAGGAGGCTCATGCGACCTTCGCCACAGGCATGCTAGCCACCAAAATGCTTGTCTCACCAAGATGAGTCCAAAATCAATTTTCATCGAATAAAATTTTTCAAAACAGGCCAAATTCCTAATGTTCGAGTTCTTGGCAATGAAGGGCTTTGATACTAAATGTAAGCTGTTGAAACAACACTTGAGGATCAACATAACTAGATACTCGAACATAATGAAGAAGAAGGAAGAGATTTGTGTACTTAATTTGGAATCTATCGTTCTTTATGCAAAATGACGATCATCCAACACTCAGTTCTCCTCCTCTATTGCTCTCGGATCCTAGCTTGATGACAACGTCCCTCACAACTTTCCTTATGTGAGGTAATAGTGTGTTCGTGGAGAAAAGGGTTAGAGGAGGGACTTTACTGCTATTTATAAAGTTTTTAACCAGGCCCTCTTATCACAAATTCGGCTCACACAAGTTAGGCTCATATTCGACTATTAAGGAACTTATATCTTACCTTATTAAACAAACCCGTAAAACTATAAATTACAATCTTAATTAATATATTACTCTTACAATTGCCTCCTATACGATGAGTTTCTGATTTGCAGTGGCTGGAAGATAGTGCTCAAGTTGATGGACAGCGCCATGAGCTATCATCTGGCCACGGACGAGGGGAGCGGCAGATGGCAGGCCGGATTTATCGGCGGCAGCATCACCGTGGGTTTGCTTTCTCCAGCCAAATTGTGGAATACGGACAAGGTCCTGCATTTTAAAAGCAAGGTTGCGTAGATAATCTTTCGTTGGGTCAAGAGAAGATGAATGATCGACTCTTAATTAGAAGAAGACAGTCAATGAATTTTGTTCGTGAGATTGCATATGTTATTCCTTTTTCCCGAACCGAATTAGTGCCGCCGGTTTTCTTTTTCTTTTTCAAAAATGTGGACTGATAACTATAATTTGGATATAGCAAATTCATTATATCATACATGTGATCTTAGGACAGAACAAACGAATCTCCACCAAATCTCGATGACAACCAGTGAAGCAAGCCGGCATTTGACAAATTTAGACGGTCGGTGCGATCATCAATCGCAGTCGATGGTGGTAGTAGATTGATATTGCCGGTATAGAGGCATCTTTGATTTCTCAAGCGGGGAGGAAGAAAGTAGAAGATAGTGTCGACGAACAGTCTAGTGCTTTGACGGACTTATTGCTCATTACAATAGCAAGAAGCTCCTCTGCATTCCATGGCGGATTACAGTTTCTCGGTGCGTATTTGCGTTGTGTGGCGGTGCTTAAAGCATGAAGCTTTCATCGGAACATGCTAATTTGAGCTTTGCGAAAACTCGAAAATGTGGCTATCACTGGCGAAGCCAGGGAACATTTGGCTGGTCGTCAGAACTGGAGGCTTTTTATATCACTGCCAATTTACAATATTTTTTTGACAAAAATGTCCCTATTTTGATAGTTGGAAATGCTACTTACTCACCGGCCGGAGAACATTTGGCCAATTGGCAAGCTCAGGCCCTTATTTGAGATTAATCTAACTACTTTGGGTCCTTATTTGAAATATTATCCACTTCGGATCATTATTTGAAAAAATAACTCCATTTTAGATTCTTATTGGGAATGGTCTTATCAATCTTTTCAAGATCATGTGTTAGGTGTTCATCAATATTAAGAAGAGAAGGCAGACAAAAATTATGAAATCCTAAATCTTCGTGCAAAATTCAAATGTAATCTTTCTAACCAATTGTCACCAGGAATCGCTAACTTATAAGATGAAGATTCAAGGAAGGTTGAACACGTGGCACGCAACATTTGGAGATCTCAAATGGGTCGATATCAATGGTGACTCATTACTTCGATGGATAATTTCTTCGGACATAAGAAGATTATGTAAACACTTACTCGAAATCTCACTTATTAAATTCCGTTGTGGAGGACGGAAGAATTTGCTATGATATATCTAATCCATGCATAATATCGTGAAAAATGGATACAAATTTTTGTCTCAATTCATCCTATTTCATCAAATCTGGGATGTGATATGGTTCCGAAGGATGAACCGGATAGGCACAGTTTCCATAAGATTTCATTCTTTAACAAAAGTACATTTTTTAATTAATTTCATCTGTTCCATGACTAGAACATGATTGGACGCGATGCCATGTTAGCAATTTCTAGCAGCAATCGGGGGAAAGTTGAAATTTCGTGCAAAGGTTTAGAACAACGTTAGCACGGTTGTTAGAAAGTTCTAAGACTGAATTGGTATGAGATTGTTTTGGCAATTATCCTAAATTTATGAGATTGATGGAGTTGGCCAAGTATTACCAATCGTAATGATGATAAATTTGCTTTTTTGTATTATTAGACTTTGTTTGTTTCGTGAAAAAAGAAAATTTGAAAAATAGTCTTAAAAATAATTATTTTTATTGCATACAAAAATGAATGAACAAAGAATATTTTCATTGTCAAAGAAAATATTTAGATATAAATTATTATTGATAATGAAAATATTTTTTATTGACTATTTCAAGATATATATATATATATATATATATATATATATTTGTATGAAAATATTTTTTAAATAATTTATTATTCACGAAATAAATGGAATCTTAATCTAAGTTAAGGTTAGGTACAATAAGATTGAATAGAAAAATGAACTATCCCAACATGTGAAGAATACAGAGGGTTAACCAAACTGAATCCGCAGTAATAAATCATAACTCGTGCATGCAAATATTCATCGTCTGCTCACCACCATCCTCTTTCTTTTAGCCCGATGAAGAACTCTCATCGTCAAGTCGATCCTGATTTTCGCTGCCTTGAAAACCGAGGCTCGAGCAGTAACTGGTAAACCTGTCGGCCTTTCTTGCTGAAGACTGCACTTGCATCCCCTATCAGCCCGAGAGCTTAGTCGAGTGACTGTAAATCGATGGCTAAAAAGCAAAGCTGAAGGCGTTCGACGTTTCATTATGTGCGCTAAGGTCCAGGCAAGAGACATCAAACTAGGAATTGATGGAGTCATCTATCCAATAAGAACATAAAAAACAAACTGGAGTGGCGCTGAAATAGTTGAAGTTGGAAGGAGGTATGTTCCGCGATCGTCCGTCATCAACTTGAAACCGTGTTGTTAATAGCAAAACTAGCTTCGACTTTAGTCTCGTCCTTAAGTTTCTTTTGAAACACAACTCGACTCTGAACACGAGAGAATGAAGTCACTTAGATAAGATGCATGTTAAAATAATCCGGAATGAGTCACTTCCACGTCAAGGAAAGGTGCCTATTTTGTTTCATGATCTTCCCCGAAAAGTGCCAGAATGCGACGTGGTATTAAATTGAACTATTCGGATAAGACAAGAAGCTGAAATAATCAGAAATGAGTTGCTTCCACATCAATGAAAGGTGCCTATTTCATGAAATGATCTTCTCGGAAAAGTGCAGGAATGCGACATGCTGATAAAATGAACTCACTCTAATAAGACGGATGCTAAAATAATCAGAAATAATTTGCTTGATCAATGAAAGGTGCCTATTTTGTGTAATGATCTTCTCAGAAAAGCACCAGAATGCGACATGTTGCTTCTGATCTTGAATAATCACACTACATATTCTACGGCATTGTAATCACTTCTCATACAAGCATGTTGCCCCCTTGGCCAACTCTTCTAAATCATGTTTCTTTCTTTCTTTTCCTTTCCGATATCTGAGTAAGAGGCCATTCGCAAGAAAGTAATTCAAGATGATGTATATAGATTTGCATATTCAAAGGTTGTTTCATTTTCATGACCTGTTCAAGAACATGTGCATCTAGACAAGAAAGCCAGTCTAATTGTTAACAGATTGAAATATACTGTATCTCGAGAAAACAACGGAATAAACCAAGAAAATCTGGTGTTTGGCAGTAGAGCATCAGCATACCAATGTAATAACCACAAATTGAGGCTGCCAACCTTGAGAATGGCATTTGTTTCCCTAACCTATTTTGCTACAAAGGCCATGAACTTCGTCGAGAATGAGGTGCTGAAGGTAAGAGACGGTTGGCAAGAAGTGAATGCTGTGAAAGAAGATTTTGACCGCATTAAAGCCATCCTACGTGATGCAGATTCACTAGAAGAGGGTAGCCAATTCATGAAAGAATCAATCAAGAAACTAAGAAATCTTGCTGATGACATCGAAGATGCTCTTGATGAGTATAAGCTACTGAAGGCACAACATCAAGGCGGTGATCATGCTTTGGATGAGAGACATAAGTTCCAAAGTCAAAAGTATCTGTGAAGAACATCAAAAGTTTTGTTACCAGTTCAAGCACGGTGCAGAACAAGGTTCGAGCTCCACCTCTACATGCAGCACATGGGACAACCAGCGCGGAGATGCCCTTCTATTGGAAAAAGCCGATCTAGTGGGTATTGAAGAGCCCCAAGAGCAACCGGTGAAGCGGTTGGTGAAGGGTCCTTCTGAGAAAGAAGTAATTCCAGTCGTGGGGATACTACTCTTATAAAGCAAGTCTTCGATGATCCAGCCGTGAAGAAACACTTCACAATCTGTGCTTGGGTCACTCTTTCTCCATCTTCGAGGACAGAAGAAGTCCTCAGGGACATGCTTCAGCAAATCGCTAGCAGCATCATGGAATCTGTCCCCAGTGGAACAGACACTTCTAGTTCTGATCTACTGAAAATGATGATCAGGAGCTTGCTGCAAGGAAGATCAAGGTACTTGATCATTCTCGATGACGTGTGGCGTGTTGATGATTGGGATGCTGTCAAATATGTATTTCCCAACAACAAAAATGGTAGTCGAATAATGATGACAACAAGGGATGTCAAGATAGCATCATCTTCATGCAAGGAATTTGCTGGAGAGGTCTACTTCATGAAGCCTTTGCGTGCTGAACAATCATGGAAGCTTTTCTGCATGAAGACATTCAGGGCCGACTCATGTCCTTTGAATTTGAAGGAAATATGTGAAAGCATCTTGCGGAAGTGTGAGGGGCTACCCTTGGCAATTGTTTCCATTAGTGGCATCTTGGCCACAAAGGACAGCGACAAAATAGATGAATGGCATCTAGTACATCGAAGTATCCGTTCTGAAATTGATGGAAATGATAGACTGAAGAACTTGAAGAAGGTAATTTCTCTTAGTTTCAACGCCTTGCCTTACCACCTAAAACCTTGTTTCTTGCACTTGAGTGTATTCCCTACGGAGAAACAGATTGAGCATATGCGGTTAATCCGATTATTGGTGGCAGAAGGACTTGTTGAAACAAAAGAGGGTAAGACACCAGAAGAAGTTGCAGAAGAGTACCTTAAGGATCTCCTAAGCAGGAGCCTCATTCAAGCAGCTGAGCTAACTAGCGATGGAAGGGTCAAGATGTATCGAGTTCATGACCTCTTGTGGGAAATTAGCAGTATGAAGTCTAAAGATCGAAACTTTGCAACTGTAGTCGATGAACAACATGCAGGATGGATGGATAGAGTTCGTCGCCTTTCAGTTCACAAAATACTTCAATCTGCACAGCAAAATGAGCCACTATGGCAACTTCGCTCTCTGTTCATGTTTGGGGTAAGCAAATCATCCTTAAATAGAGTGTTCTCTTCTGGTCTCAAACTACTCAGAATTCTAGACTTGCAAGGTACCCCTTTGAAAAGGTTTCCAACACAAGTGATCGACTTGCATCTTCTCCGTTATCTAAATCTTAGGTGCACCAAACTCCACACACTTCCAAGTTCAATAGGAATGCTTCAGAACTTGGAGACCCTGGATCTTAAACACACATTTATTACTGCATTGCCAGTGGAAATCACAAAGCTCCACAGGCTCCGTCATTTACTGGTATATCGTTATGAAAATATTGCTTATTCGCACAGTAAGTACGGCTTTGAGACCCTTGGAGAAATTGGGGTCCTTCAATGTTTACAGAAGCTATGCTATGTAGAAGTGGATGATCAAAAAAGCTGCATCTTGATCAGAGAGATCGGGAAGTTGATCCAACTGAGAAGGTTGTGCATTCTGAAGCTGAAGAAAGAAGATGGAAGGAAGCTATGCCTATCAATTGCCAAGTTGACAAATCTCCGAGCACTATCAGTTTCTTCTTTTAAAGATGCTGAAATTGATCTGCAAAACCTTTTTTCTCCTCCACAGTTTCTCCAAAGAGTGTTCTTAACAGGAAAATTGCAGAAGTTGCCACTTTGGATTGCCAAGCTCCATAATCTTGCCAAGCTTAAACTGAAATGGAGCAACCTCGAGGAAGATCCAATGTTAATCCTCCAAAGTTTGCCCAGTCTCATACACCTTGAGTTACTTAAAGCCTATGATTGGCATAAACTATGCTTCAAGGCTGAAGGGTTTAAGAAGCTCAAGATATTAGGTCTTGATTTTTTTGAAGAGCTTACATTCATACAGATAGAGGAAGGAGCAATGCCTTGCCTTGAAAAGTGGAGCATCCAGCGATGCAAGTGTTTGAAAAATATCCCATCAGGAATCGAGTATCTCAGCAAGCTCAAAGTGCTGGAGCTTTTTGACATGCCTGATGAACTAATTAAGAAACTTAAACCAGAAGAACAAGATGAAGAATACAGGAAAGTCACTCATATTCCAGAGCTTAGTTATGGCTACTGGAGAAATGGTGCTTGGGACGTTAAATCAGTCGAGACGGCTGCCAAGAAGAGAAGCGATCTTCCTCCTTGTTGGAAGTAATGCCTAGCAGTGTATCAAATGAAGTTCTGTTTTTATAGATTTATGCTCATCCTTGTTGTGCATAAGGTAGTTGTCCATGTACCCTGTACTTTTGTTTGGTTAAAAGGAAGTGACTTCTACTTGGTCTTGTTTATGCTGTGATAGAGTAGAAGTAATTTGATTAGAAAATACCAAAAACTTATGTAGAAGTTTGGTGTAGTTGCTTATGGTTTAAAATTTTTTGTAACTTTCGCTAAATATGAAACCAGATCATCATCATGCTGTGAGCTTGGTAATTTGACTCCTCAAATGACTCCTGCTTAGGTTGGGTCAATATAGAGAAAACGTCTCAGCAGATATCATGTTTATTTAGGGCATCGCTTATGTTATTTATTTTTATTTTTTTAAAACTCCAACTTGAACATCTGAATAAATTGTGAATGCTCAGCAATATCCAAGGAAAATCTGACAAGCAAACATTGATTATCGATGACAACTTCCAAGTGTTCTTGCAAATGAAGTTCAGAGAGTTGGAACCACTCCAGCGATGCCCTCTCCAATGATTCTGCATCTTCAGCTAAATCATTGGATGGCTTTGCGCTTCGGATCTGACTTAGCATTAGGAGGTGCCAACTGACCAGGAAACAGATGGCAGCGCATATCATTTTTTCCGGTAATCAGATGGAAGCGTATTCTAAGTAGTAGATGTCACGTGCTATCTGAAAGTCTTTTTCATATGCTCTCAATAAGTCGATATGTAACCTGAATTTTCATATTTCCAAGCTGCAGACTGAAATGGAAACTTCTGTTCTCTCCATCATACTTGTTACCTCTTTTTTGAAGAATACCATCACAAGAAATTTTACAGTTTTTCAAATATCCACGCGTCATTTCAAGCATAAACGCCATAATGATAATCAATAGTGATAAATAAAGCACCCTGTGGTATGCACAGCTGACACAAGTACTACTGCTATTTTGGTTATGTTTGTTTACTATTTCTGAGAGAGGGCTAGATTAAGCAACAATTTGTTGGGCTCTGAACTCTGAAGCAACTAGACTCTACACATCCCATCAGGGAATGATCTTAAAGCTGCATTCGTCAATCAACATCAGAAAAGAAAATTATTAACACATTATAGCTGAGACTCAGCAAAAGAGCCGTGATCTAGACATGGGAAACCATTCAACTACCTAAGTTGGGCTTGTAGTGCCATAATGAGCAGCAACTTTCGAAGGACCAACAGCGCCTACGATTCCAGAGGAGACCTATGCTGCTACCTTCACTATTCAAAGCACTTTGAAAATTGATGCCATGAGAATTCATTTTAATCTCCAAAAAAGTAATCTAAAGTCGGAATCAACGATCATGAGAAAGACGAACGATAAACGAAGGTTTGAGGATCAGCACTTGAAAATAGTATGAGAGACGAGTAAGATAATCATGCTTCTTGTTTTGTTTCTATCACCACACCAGTATCGCGATCTTTTTGAGCTTGAAGGAAACAAATAGGGGCTGCATGGTAACATTTCCGTTCTTTTTGTGTTCCAGGGAACAGAAATAAAAAAAAAATGTTTCTGTTCCGGGGAACAATTTTTGACCAGAAAAATGCGTTTGGTAAATTTGTTCCGGGAATAAAAAATGAATAGAAACACGTTTGGTAAATTTTATTCTTTTTTTGTTTCTTTTAATTTTTTAATATTTTTATTTTATTTTTCATTTTTTTCTTTCTTTTTTATTTTTTTCTTCTTTCGGCGGTCACCGGCCTCCGGCGACCGACAAAGCCCGAGCTCGCCGCCGCCGCGGCGAGGCCGAGCTCGAGCTCGCCCGGATCCGGCGAGGCCGAGCCTCGGCCGGGCGAGCCCGAGCTCGCCCGGGCCGGGTGAGCTCGAGCTCGCCCCCGCGCCGGCGAGGCCGAGCCTCGCCATGGCCGGGCGAGCTCAAGCGGCCCAGATCCGGCGAGGCCGAGCCTCGGCGGGGCCGGCGACGCTCGGCCTCGCCGGATCGGCGAGGCCGAGCTCGCCCGGCCAAGGCGAGGCTCGGCCTCTCCGGGGGCCGGCGACGCTCGGCGAGGTCGCCAACCCTCGACGGCGTCGCCGGCCCTCGACGGGCCGGTCGCGGCCATGGCCAAGGCCGGCGACCGGCCAAAAAAAAAAGAAGAAGAAAAGAAGAAGAAAAGAGAAGAGAGAGAAGAAGAAGCGTTTCTTCAAAATCGTTTCTGGAACAAGAAACAACTTTTTTTTGCTTCTCATTTCTGTTCTTTTTGTGTTCCGGAAACAAAAAAACAAAAAAAGAACAGAAACGCAACCAAACGCGTTTCTGTTCCTTTTTTGTTCCCAGGAACAAAAAAACAAAAAAAGTGTTCAAAAACAGAAACGAGGAGTAAAAACATGCAGGCCCATAACAACAAACATACCTCTTCCTTTCATGGGTAGCAGAACTTCAGTTACGCTGCACTCTAGTTCAGGCTAGGATACCAGCTTCGTCTTTTTCATGACAATCTACAGACATGCCGCTCCACGTCTCACTCCTTCCTGAGTTGAATGCGTTCCTAAGTTCATGGTTCACAACGATATCTTTCAAGGAATTGGAGCGATGAAAAGCTCATTAAAGGAATAGATTCTGAGTAGATAAACGATTTATTTCTTGGGAAATAACCAAAGACAATAAGTGTCTATTTAGTAACCATCCCAACAGTGCATGATTCTGATTTTTTTGTTCCCGGGAACAGTTTGGGAACAAAATCGCGTTTGGTAAAATTTTTGTTCCCGAGAACAAATTTCTATTTTTTTATTCCTGGAATTAGATTTGGAACATAATCAAAAATAAAAATAAAAAGTTGATTCTTATTCTAGGAACAAATCTAAAAATCAAAACCAACTCTTTTTCTTCTTCATCGACCGCCATCCTGCGGTTGCCGTCCGCCGCTGCTCGATGCCGGCAACCGGTCCGGCGAGGCTCGGCCTCGCTAGACCTGGCGAGGCCGAGCCTTGCCAAAGTTGGGCAAGCCTCGCGACGCCCAACCCCGCCAGTGGCCAAGCGGGCCTCGCCCAGCCCCGACGAGGCTTGCCCAACCCGGCCGATGGCTAAGCAGGCCTCGCCTCGCCGGTGGCCAGGTGAGTCTCGCCCAGCCCGGCGAGGCTCACCCAACCCCGGCGAGGCCGGCCTGGCCACCGGTGAGGCTGGGCGAGGGCTGGGCAAGCCTCGCCCAACTGCCGATGAGGGTCGGCCTCACCGAGGGCCGGCGACCTCCGTGAGGTCGCCGGCTTGAAGAAGAAGAAGAATAGGAGAAAAAAGAAAAAAAAGGAAAAAAATATAAAAATTATTTAAAAATTAAAAGAAATTGATTTGGAACATAATCAATGAGCACGGTACCAAACACAATTCTATTCCAGAATCAGAAATTTTGGACAGTTACCAAACGGCTTAAAATGCTTAGAATCTATTCCTGGGAACAGAATAAAAAAGAATCATCTCTGATCAGAATCTACTCCCGGGAATAGAATCGTTACCAAATGTGCCCTAAATAACATAAAGTTGGGTACACTATCTGTTGGAATTCAAGTCAGCGGAAGACGACTTACCTTTATCCGATGCGCAAACAATAATTAACCCCGGAACGAATGTTGAATTTGCGGATGAATCACGAATAAAATTACTTCACGTTGGTTTGAATGTAATCACAAGGAAAGCATCCGATTTTCATGGCGTAAATGCAAATTGTTCTCGTAAAGAAGAAAATGGAACGCTTTCTCTTTGATGGAAAGAGGACAAGAAAAGGAAAACTATCTTTTTTGAACGTACATTCTTCCAACCCCATCAACAATTGTCTTCAGGAGTCTTTTATATGACTCCCTCACACCCTTTCAAAGGTGTCTTTCCATCGTAGCGTATCAAGATAAAACGGTGCGTTCTCATCGCACCCCATCATGGATGTACTGATTAAGTACAACATCTCCCATTAGGACATGATGGGCTTGATAGTGCTCTATCAAGAATATAAGGCGTTCAACATTCATCAACTTTACAAAACAATTCATACTGGCAAGTAAGCCATGCGACCAGTGAGTACACTTGCACTTGAGAGCTCAAATTATGCACCCGTTAGAGATGACATAATGGCTACAACCCCAAAAAGAAATAAACAATCGATGTCTTACAGTGTCCCAAACATATTTTGTTACATCAATCCAAGTATACATATCCCTTAAAGGCTATACTTGACTGTTCTCAAAACACCATATATTTACAATTATATCCGCAATGACAGAAGGCGATATAATTTGTCGACCAGTAAATACATGTGATAGATGTAAAACAACAATAGTCTTCCTTCGCACTCATGTCTCTATCCATTTCAGAATAATTGCTTTCTTAGACACATCCCATAAAGCCATATCTATTTATGACCGCCGGTAACATGCTAAAGTAGCAATATTGATCTTTCACTTCGAGAACATAGTCAGAAGTAACATAGAGCATAAAATGAGGTAAAATTTAAATTACCTCAAGAGCTCACACGATGAGTAAATAGGGATAATTTTACTCACCTTCCTTATTGGTTGTTCAATGCACATGTAGTATAAATTATATGCTATAGTGGATTTCTCTTTCTATAAAAACATATGTCATTTATTAAATATATCCACTATACGGATTTTAGCCTAAACATAGTCACGTACTTTTCACGTAATCATGTTTAGCTCGAGTGTTATATCAGCTCGCTTTCTATAGCGCCCAATTAAGTACTCGCATCCGGCATCTTTCAGGCATATATGATTGTGGGACTATCATGTTCGATCTTATTATAAACAAATCACAGATCTCATCTTGACTCCAATCAATGCGATATATTATTTTATGTACCAAACTTGTTCTTCAGCGTTTATTTATACATAATGTGCTAACTATAGCACTTGAGGCGATTGCTCGTGTAAGTGAGCCAATCATTGCCTGTTGACATACTTTCCAATAATATATGCGTGCTTGTAGTAGTTTCATAATGGATTTGTATTTATTGATAAAACATCAAGTCACTAATAAACAAATGAGTACAGTACATATGTCCAAATATACAAAAACCAATGATCCTCTATAATAACACATATCACATTTTACGCAATTTTAGTGACATCCTATGGGTCAAGAATATGTCTCTAGGAATAACATTCGTAAATGGATAAGCAACCATTCTATTGGTTGAAATGTATTACAGGATCATTTCTTTCTGCGTTATTATATCTCTTATGAAATTGTTCTTTATGTTAATGTACTTCGTCCTTTCATGATACTTGGGATCTTTCGCATAGGTAATGACTGCTTGACTATTGGCTGCTTGACTATCGCAATAAACTATCACTGATCTTGGAACCTGAGTGATAGTGGCTAAATTTTCCAAGAAACGTTTTAGCCATATTGCTTCTTGCACTGCGGCAGAACATGCAATAAATTCTGCCTCCATCATAGACAAGGCCGTGCATGTCTGTTTCTTGCTATTCCAAGAAATTGCACCTCCATTGAGTAAGAACGCATATCCAAAAGTCGATTTACACTCATCTGGGTCTCCACCCAAATCGGCATTTGAATAGCCCAATAGGCATAGATCATTCCCTTAGTAACAAAGTCGATAGTCCATGGTGCCCTTCAAGTGTCTCAGGATCCTCTTCACTGCTTTCCAGTGTGCTTGATCGGGATTTGATTGATATCGGCTCACCAATCCCACGGCATAACATATGCCGGGTTGAGTACACATCATAGCATACATCAAACTTCCGACCGCACTAGCATAAGGAACAGTTTCCATCATTTTAATTTCTTCGGGAGTCTTAGGATACATCTCAGTACTTAGGCCTTCACCTTGCATGACAGGAATATCAATAGGATTACAGTGCTGCATATTGAAACATTCAAGAATCTTCAATATATAAGACTCTTGTGATAAAGCAAGGAGTTTCTTTGATCGATCTCTTTCGATCTTAACTTCTAATATATAAACAGCTTCTCCCATGTCTTTCATTTCAAAATTGGAGGACAACCATTCTTTTATGGTAATAACCAAAACCTTATCATTTCCAGCCAATAGAATATCGTCCACATAAAGTGATAAAATCATAAATTTATCTTCGGACTGCTTGACATAAACATAGTGATCTTCTTCAATCATCGTGAAACCAAAAGTCGTTATGGCTCGATGAAAACGAAGAAACCACTGTCTAGATGATTGCTTAAGGCCATATATTGAGTGATGAAGCTTGCAAACTTTATGCTTTTGACCTTTAACTATGAAACTTATTGGCTGCTTCATATATATTTCCTCATCTAGTTCTCCATTGAGAAATGCCGTTTTTACATCCATTTAATGTAATTCAAGGTCCAAATGTGCAACGATGGCTAGGATAAGGCGTATTGAGACAAACCTTACAATTGGTGAAAATGTTTCCTCATAGTTTATACCCTCTTGTTGAGTATAACCTTTCGCCACAAGACGAGTCTTATACTTTTCAATCGATCCATCCGCCCTTCGCTTAATCTTAAAAACCCATTTATTTCCAATGGCCTTGCGATTGGGTGGTAGATCAACCAAGTCCTAGACGTTATTTGCCCTCATTGACTCCATCTCTTCCAAAACTTTTCTCCATTCTTCCTTATCAGAGGATGAGAGAGCCTCTTGAATAGTTTTTGGCTCGGCATCGTCTTTCTGAGCAATCATAAATACTTCCCCTTCAATCTCAAAACGGCAACGAGGAATACTTTTACGATTACTTTTACGTAACTGAATTTCTCTTGAATTCAATTCGCCAGGCAATGCAACACTCCCACTAGGTCTTGTATGTTAAGGTAAATCTTCATTTCCCTCTACAACATTAGTGGATGTGTTATTAGGGTCTTCCATCTCATATAATTGGAAGTCCTTATCGATCTCACCTCTACTAGGAAAATCGTTCTCCAAGAACGTGACATCTCGTGACTCCATTTCAGTCACACTTCCATCAGCTTGTTCACCTATGAACACGTACCCTTTGGAGTGTTCAGAATATCTTATAAAGATACATTTCTTCACTTTAGGACCTAATTTGCCATATTTATGGGAAGAATCATGAACATAAGCTGCACATCCCCATAGACGTAGACTACTTAAGTCTGGTTTCCTACTAGTCCATAATTCATAAGGGGTGAAAGTGATCGATTTTGAGGGTACTCGGTTAAGTATATAGGCAGCAGTCAACAATGCATCTCCTCAATAGGAGATACGTAAATTTGCTCGCGCCATAGACCTCACTATTTCCAATAGGGTTCTATTCCTTCTCTCAGCTACCCCATTTTGTTGTGGAGTATCAGGAATAGTCAATTGTCGTACAATTCTATTTTCATTACAAAGAGTCTTGAATTGTTCAGATAGATACTCATGTCCACGATTGGTTCTCAATGCCTTTATTGTTTTGTTCAACTGATTCTCTACCATCGCTATATATCATCTAAAGCAATCTAATGCTTCTGACTTATGGGAGATCAGAAAAACATAACCGAAACGCGTGAAGTCATCTATGAAGGTGATGAAATATGAGGCTCCATGCCTCGCCCTCACGTTCAAAGGACCACAAATGTCAGAATGTATGAGTTGCAATGAAAATTCGGCTCTAGTCCCTTTGCCGAATAGTTTTCTAGTTGTTTTTCCCGCTAGACAATGTTCACATATGAGTAGATCAACATTAGTGAGCAACCCTAAAATGCATTCTATAGATAATCTTTGCATTCTTTGCAACTCAACGTGACCTAATTTAGCATGCCAAGTACTTGCATCAATCTCAACATTACTAGAAGACGCAATTAAAGAAAAACAACCATCAACATTAACATTGTACTGATCATAGTCAATATCTAACACCATAAAACAATTCAATACATGACCTGAACTATAAAAAACTGTTTCAAACAAAATGTCAACCCAATCACTATAAAAATTCAATACATAACCTAAGCTAAGAAGAACAACTATGGAGACCAAGTTTCGTCAAATATCTGGAGCATAGAGGACATCATGTAGGAATAGGCTTCGACCACCACGTAAAATTAATTTAAATGTGCCGATACCCTTCACTTCAATTCTTGAATTATTCCCAACATATATCCATCTTCTTCTAGGCTGTATCCGACGATACTCCACAAATGCTTCTCCATCTCTAGCTACGTGATCTGTTGCTCCTGAGTCTACAGTTCACATTGGATAAGATTCAGCAAGCATCACAATGATAGAAACAAAAGCATTACTTAAAGTAATTGAGTAATAGGGTACCTCTTTCAGCTTAGTGCATTCACGAGCAAAGTGACCCATATTGCCACAATTGTAGCACTTCATCTTGGCATTGTCCTTCTTCCCACCATATTTCTTGCGTTGGAAGGTCTTAGCCATTTTAAGTGCCTGATCGGTCCTCTTCCCTTTATTATTAAATTGATTATTCCTTTTGCGCTTTAAGCCTGAAGTCTTGCGCGAACTCAATTCAACAACATAAGCATGGGTAGAGGATCTCGCGGCCTCTAGGAGCTCATCCTCTAATTCCAAATGACTCGCAATATCATCAAAAGTGACAATATTTTCATTATGCGTCATATTGATTTTCATATGCTCCCAATTGTTAGGAAGAGACCTTATAACAGCCTGAACTTGCTATTCATCAGTAAGGGAGTGACATGCCGACTTCAGCTCACGAATCATGTTTGACATCTCCCGAAGATGCTGCTTCATCGTTACATTTGGGCGCTTTCGGTATGTGTCGAATTTAATGGTGAGTCTCCTTAACTTAGTGGTAGATGTATCTTTAAACTTATCTTTCAAGGCAACCTACATGACTTGAGCTTTATCATAACTTTCAAACTCAAACATGAGATCATCTTGCATACAACTCAACAACATGATGCGAGCAATGCTATTTTTCTTTTTCCAAGCTTGAAAAGCTTCTAGATCTCTCATGTGTTGAGCTGAAATTCCATGCTCAGGTTCATCCATGGTGTGGTTGAGGGTTTCCAAAACCTCAAGGATGTACTGAATCTTTCAATGCCAAATATCATAATTGTCACCGTTCAGCTTCTCACCCTTATTGAGGTCAGCCATAATGGTTTTAAATGCCGAAGCCATAATCAATTTGCTATAGCACATTGACATAATAGACGCAGAATCAATACTAACACATTTTTCAAAGTAACACATATTTAATTTATAGCAAAGACAAACTAAATTAATAATAATTTAACAAAAGACACGGAAATGAAAGTTCAATATGTTCCCAATCAGCTCCCATGTACGATTGTTCTATTATCATTAATTAGTGTAATTTGCGCAAATTTTAAGTTCTAGGTGAGAACTCCTTCGAATTCTACTAACCTATGAACTCCCACTAGGAAAAATAATTACATGACCTCATGTAATTTCTACATTTTTCCATTCACACAAAAGGCATAGCATGATGTGAATCAACGTACAAAAAATAATCATGCTTTAACTGCAATCAAAATCGCAATTCATTATGTAACGAAAAAATAAGAATTTCCTACCATTGTTCGAATTTTCTTGGAACTAGAAAATTGCAAGTATATTAAACTATATACATGCTACCATCGAACCAAGCTCTACTCAGCATATATAACATCATTTTCATACAGGATAGTTACTGTATTTCCTAAAATATAAGAAAATACAAGCTAAAAATGAACAAACTATGCATTAAACCCCTAAAAATACGCGTACTTAGGGTTTCCTATACATTTTTATACATTTATAACCTCAACAATAAAAAAATAAATATATCACAGTATAGAGCACATCCATACGAACCAAACGCCGCCGACCACGCTCCAATCGGAGCTCCCACGCGCTCACACGCGCCGCTTGAGTGTGCGGTGCTTGTGACGCAAGCGCCAACAAGCCAAACAGCTCCTGGCCGGTACGACTGATCCAACCGATCCAACCGGCGACCGGTTTGACCGGTTTGACCGCTCGACCGATCCACCAATCAACGTCCGGGTCTAGTCGGGTCGCATCTCGGGTCGGGTCGCCGACCAGCGACTGACCGTCCAGTCTGCTCCAGCGGCGCTCAACCCACTGCTGAACTCGTCTCGACAAGTACTTTCACCCTGTGTATTTAGAAATTTATTTTGGCTGAATTTTTTTGCCGAAAAATGGCCAAAACCATACGAGTGTACATGGCCCCAAACCCGTTCTTTGCTTCGGTTCGATTTTGACGATTTAGATTGTAATTCCGATCAATAAATATCAAAACAGTGTAGAATACAATCTCTTGATCTTGATATCAAGCAGTAAACGAAAAAATTCGATGAAAATAAAGTAGAAATCACGACCAGGCTATGATACCAATGTTGGAATTCAAGTCGGCGGAAGACGACTTACCTTTATCCGATGCGCAAACAATAATTAACCCCGGAACGAACGTTGAATTTGTGGATAAATCATGAACAAAATTAATTCATGTTGGTTTGAATGCAATCACAAGGAAAGCATCCGATTTCCATGGCGTAAATGCAAATTGTTCTCGTAAAGAAGAAAACGGAACGCTTTCTCTTTGATGGAAAGAGGACAAGAAAAGGAAAACTATCTTTTTTGAACGTACGTTCTTCCAACCCCATCAACAATTGTCTTCAGGAGTCTTTTATATGACTCCCTCACACCCTTTCAAAGGTGTCTTTTCATCGTAGCGTATCAAGATGAAACGGTGCGTTCTCATCGCACCCCATCATAGACATACTGATTAAGTACAACACTATCAATGAGTTTCGACAGTGACTACAAAACAATGCAGCAGAGCAGGCTTATATGTACTTCAAAAGTATATAACTAAGCATATATAGCTCAATATTCCATTCCAGTTTTTGGGAGAATAATCTTGAATCTTCACTGAAACGAATATATGTCAAGGACGAAACCAGCGCACTTGAACGAAAGAAATGTCGCGGCCTGTTGGTATTTCTCTGAGATGAACAAGAAGATCAGGTAACTCCAGCACTAACTCATCTAGAAAACAATGCATGACTGCCCTTCAGTGGAGTTTCTAAGTGACCAAAATCATATGGAAATTCTTCGATTTTGATTCCAAAGGTTGCTGCTGCAACTAAGGGGAACTAACGGTGGTGGCCTGCTGCTAGTAATGAAGAAATGGTGGTGTCGGTTCTTGTTTTCCTAACATAAGCATGGATGAAAAGTTAAAACACAAGATTTGTTAGAAGCAAAGTAGCCACCTCCATGGGGAACACCAAGCAAGAATGAGAGAGAAACATGAATGCTGAGCAAACTCATTTGATGATCGAAATAGACACCTGTTTTTCGAAAAGATACGATCCGTTTTTCAAAACGAAGTTGTCAGATCTTGGTGAAATAATCGAAATAGACACAAACTACGATGTACCCCCCCAAAAAAAATAAAAAACTAATCAGAGTGATTCTCGAGGCGCTGGATAGAAAGCTTATAACCTTATATCCATATCTTCATGTCTCGTAACCTGATTTTTTATAATCATAATGTTCCCGACAATTGTGAGATCAGATGGCTATGGCTTGAAGTTGCAATTTCTGGTCATTTGCCTGTCCGATTTGGTCAGATTTGGTATTGTTGGTTGGGGCGTCAGAACTGAACTGGAAAACTGAACCGAAACCGGAACCGAATTCTCGTACATTTTTTTGTTCGGTTTGAGATTTGGTCGAGATATAGAAAAAATAACAATTTTTTTTTTTAATTCTAGTTCGGATAGTCTCATTCCGGTTCAATTAATTAAAACCGAATTGAAAATCACCCTTATTCTTAATATAGCAATTTATATTATCTCTCTCCTTTTTCTGCTAAATCTCTTTTTAATATTTCTAAAGGAAAATTGAAAAACCAATCCGATATAAAGCGAACAGAGGGGCGCGGACTGATTCAAAGCTAATGCACACCCGAATCAAACCATTGACACTACTAATTGTTAAAAAGCTCACATAGAGCATGGTTCAATTGTACCCTTCCATCGAAATCTCAACGAAGTCGATTTTCTGGGAAAATTTGGGTAAAACCCGGTAAAAAAATTAGGTTTCTCCAGCGCTATTAACTTGTCGTTTAGTCAGGCTATGGTGGCTTTTAAATTTTGCTTTTCCTTTCTCTCTACGCTGCGGAGGATCAAATGGAGAACGAAAAAGTTCAGTTGTACCATGTTCGCAATTTTCCATTCGTGAGTATCTACCGGAAGAAGGAAAAGAAATCGAACGACGGTTTGACGAAGAAGAAGACGTTCTCATCACTGTTCTTTGAAGCACGGAAATTCGTAGAAATTAAGTTTATAACTCAATTATTGTTGAAGAGATATGGCAAAACTAAAGAAGTATCCGACGGCCGTCTGATCTCATAGGTGTCAGGAAAATTACGATTTTAAAATTTTAGTTTACGAGACACGGAGATCTGGCTATAAACTCTCTAATGTCTCGAGAATCACTTTGATCGGAGTTTCTTTTTCTTTCCTTTTTTGAGAGAGAGATCATGTAAGTTTTCATCTCAACCGTTGGTTCAATCATTTCTTGAAGATTTCTGGATGTTCCGATTAAAAAGATCTCCGTCGTAGTCGAAAGGATCAAATCATACCTGATACATTACGATGCCTTGTGATTACAATCATTGACAATAGAGATGAAAGAAAAAAAGAATCTGTTACTTTACTATCATCCAAAAGTGAGTTTATCAAGACACTATCATACTGTTAGCTTTCTCTCCCTCTCTTTTGTCTCCATCGTCTTATTCAACTTTGAGCGGTGCGGAGGGTTTGAGTTAATCTCACTCTCCCCTCCATTCGTAATTGATTTTTCTTGTTTTTATCTTCTTCTTCTTCTTTTTTCTTTCTCGATCTAGATGTGGTATCTCTTTTCTTCCATTTTAGTTCTAGATTTAAGAGTTTGAACTTTCATAATCTAGTTTTAGACTTAGGAGTTCTTCTCTCCGATATAGATCTAAGAGTTTAAAAATATTTTCAGGGATTCAATACCTTGTGCTCTCCTTCGCATCAAGTTTTAATGATGGTTGTAAGAGCTTTGACGTCTCGCTGAACTATAAAGATCTGTGCTCTTTCAAAAGTTAGATTCATGTTTATTCCACCTATTCCAATTGTCTCCGTAGAGTGATGGTGTAGAGGAAGTTGAATTTAGGTGCACACCACCAATTAACAATCCCGTGGGTATTGGAAAAGGAATTTCTAGCATGTGCTCATCATTAATGATGATTCTTTCTTCCTTCCTTCCCACGTGTGCTACACTAGCAATGATACGAGACTCGATGACATAAGAGGATTTAAACTATTTTGAGGGGCCAATTATTTTACTTGGTATATTTGTTTTTATGGAACGAATATATTCGTAAACCGGCCGATGCTTTGTTGATCATTTATTTCAATTTGTTTTGTCATAAAAGTTTATGTACTTTTCATGTATATATTTTAGTAATAAATATAATTTTCTTTCGATTAAAAAAAACATAGTAGCGTATGAAACTAAGCTTTTTCTCAGATAACTACACTACATAAAAAGGAAAGTAAATAAATTGCAACCATGAGTCGCAATTTCACAGTTGAGTAGCACCTTGAGAAAGCCAGCTACACTCATCCTATTTTTCGGGACCCGATCCTTTATGAAACAGCAATACTTTCCTGGAGCACTCATGTCATGTCAAATACTCTAGCACATGTCCAATACTCTCTTAGCTCTCTGATGCTCAAGTCCGAAATTCCAATATGCGAGTTCAGAATTCCGACAAGTAATTCTAATACAAACAAAGTCGATTTTAAAATTTTTCAATAAATGAGGGGTCAAGAAAAAAAAATCTGGTTTTCTCTTTTATTCCAATTCTTACTTCCCATGACATATAATTTACCTCGAAGTTTATTTTTTTCTTCTCTTCCGACGTGCTCTAACACACGCCTCCAAAATGTGAAGTGTTTGTTTGTTTGTTTGTTTTTTTTTCATTATTGAAACGAAATTGAATTTGTAAAATTGAAACAATGAATGGTATTAATAAATGTCGGATTAATATTTTTAGTGTAAGTTCATTATAGATTCTTTTATTATTATTTATTTATTTATGAATTTGAATCAAATTAATTTAATTGAAATAATCATAAAAATAATGATATTAAAATATACATTTAATGTGCAGATATCGAAATTCTTTATTTTTTTAAAAACAACATATCGGCGTAAGATATCGCGTCACATCGAAATGTGTCGCGTATCGATCAAGATCGATCTTCATACTACGATCATCAAGGAACTGATCACTGCATTGATCAGTTCCGTAATGCATTACCTCCTTTTTAGATGAGGGAATTAGAATCTCGATCTTTACTTTTCTTGAGTGACGAAAATCCTACCCCGGCGAGGCTGCGACTAAGAAAGAGGGAGGATTACGGCTTGCAACAGCAACTCCTTCTCCCTTACGCAATCTCTCAATTTTAAATTATTCAAAATAAGGAAAAACGAGAGGAAAATGACAAACAAAAAATATTTTTTTTTCCTTTTTCTAACTTTCTGTCCTTTTAATTTCTCCTCTTTTTCCAAACGCCACCACTCGTTGGCTCGTTTCGCATCTCGACTTCAGCGCGGACAGAGTAGCCAAAACTCACACTGAAAACCTCCGGCCATCCCACCTCCACCATGGGCGGCGGCGGCGGAGGCGACGAGCCTCCTCCGGGCAGCTCCGCGAACGGCGGCGAGTTCCTCCTCTCCCTCCTCCGGCGTCCTCCCCCGCCCCAGCCCCAGCCCCAGCCCCAGCCCCAGCCGCCGCCGCCGCAGCAGCAGCAGCGCCACCACCACCCGCCGCAGCCGTTGACCATCGACCCGGCCGTCGCCGCCGTGGGACCCACGATCGGCTTCCCCGGCCCGCCGCCCAACGGCCGGGACTTCTCCCCCGCCGTGGGCCCCCCACCACCACGCCGCCGCCGCCGCCGCCGCCCCTCCACCTGTCTACCCGCACAGCTTGTTCGGGGTCGCTCCCGGAGGGAACCAATTGCCCGCGAATCATCACAATCAGGGGCCGCCGGTCGATGATTTCAGGAGGCTGGGGCTGGGAGGGTTTGACGAGAGAGGGGTGGCGCCTCACAATCTCGCTCAGCAGTTGAAGCAACTGCAACTGCACCACCAGCACCAGCAGCAGCTGCAGCTGCAGCTGCAGCGTCAGCAGCAAGAGCAAAGCCTGCGGTTTGGCTCTTTCCCTCCTAAAATCATACCTTCCGAGGTTGTTTCGGTTGAAAATTCGGTTTTTGACTCTGCAAGAGAGCCTACCATGGGTTCCGGCAGTAGAGGCAGCGATAGGTTTGAGAAAAATCGGCAATTTAGTCCGCGGGGGAATTCGGGCGCCAGTGTCAATGCTGCTTGGCGTGGGAATAACGAGCTTGGTGAGGGGGAGAGGCAAGCGGTCGGGCGGGGAAAGCAGAACCACGTGGGGAATGATAGGCAAATGCCACCAGGGTTTCCAGCGAAGCCGGCTGGAAGAGGGAATTCGGGTTTTGGTAACAGGAGGATGGATTTTGAGCGTAATGTGGATGGGGAAAGGAATAATCAGAACGAGTGGAATCATAAGAACGCGAGTTCTAATGACGGGGATGTGATAGGGAGGAAATTTCACTTCGATGATCATAGAATGCCTAGCAGAAATTCAGGGGTGACGCAGCTGAGCGAGCAGCTTGATCGCCCTGGTCCACCGACTGGGAGTAACCTTTATTCAGTTTCTGCCTCGGACATAGAGGAGTCTGCTGCTCTGCATCATGAGGTTGTTGAGAACGACAGTAAAGGAGAAGAGGAGGGAGAGGGGGCTGGGGTGAAGAGAGCTGGTAAGTTAGGTGCTAATGAACCTGATGATTTGCTTGAGGACGAACTTGATGAGAAAAATGAGAGAAGGCAGCAACGAAGTCAACGAGAAAAGGTGACACTCTTTGTAATTCTCATTTAATATGTTTTAGTGTGTTTCTGGTGGTGTATGTTTTAGTGTGTCGGGAGGGTTTCTGAGTTGAATGTGGTGCAGATCAATCTTGTATTTAAACTGAAATCGAAGCATTTATTTATTTTTATTTTTTTAATTTCCGTAAATAAAGTTAACTTGAGTGAAGAGCTTTTGTGATTCTTTCCTAAATAATGTGTGCTGAACTTGTAGTCAGTTGACAGCTGTGATTTTAGTTGAGGAAGCTTTTATAACTGGATAGTCTGAGGCATGTTTCTTTTTCCGCTTCCTTTACGTATGCTTTAATGGCATAACTAAAATTAATTTTGTCCATATGGGGCATGATTCAAATTTCTTGTGGGCCTTGCCGTTGTGGGCGAGCAGTAGAGTGCGTCATTACGCCTATTTGGTGCCACTTAATTTATATTACTTCTGGTGAAGATATTTAAATAAATTAAATTGTTCTTCTGATGAATTTGAATGATTTTATGTGATTAAAAAGTAAAGAAAAGGTCATAAGTGATTACTGCTCAGGCAGAATGGAGGATTTTTTGGTGGGGGGCCTTTACTGTTCCAAAAAACAAGAAAAAAGATCAGGGGGTTTGATAGTTATATGGAAAGGGAAGAGCATGATGCCAGAGGTGGATTATGTCAGCTGGAAATTTAATGTGAAAAACTGGCATGATTGTGATAGGATCGATAAATGACATCATCACGAGTTCTCAAGTGGAATGATGGGTTTAATTACATCAGTGGCTTTACTATTTAGAGAAATTAGATAAGGAGTTCTGATATTCGTATATGTGGGAAGAGTGGTGTCGGATGTTGATGAGTATAGGTCATCTTTTGTTTCAATAAGTAACTTGGCATGATTGTGATAGGATCTACAATTGATGTCATCATGAGTTTATCTCAAATACGTTTTGATTGAGAAACTTGCAAGTTGAATTTTGATTCTTGAATTAAATAATCTTGTGAAAGGTGAATATCTAGTAATGCTGTTCATGGGCTTTTATATCTAGTGAGAAATCAAGGGCATTTTATATATTCAGTTGATTTTTACAAATTTAGTTATGATATTATTAAATTTTCCATATTTAAGTAAAAATTGACATCTTACATGATTTTGTGACTTATATGCGTGTAAGCCGTTTTGTGAGACAAGAACCTGTGTTTTTCATAAGTTTCATACATGTAAGTATATTTATTGTAAAAGTCCACGTATTTTATTAACAGTGGTTAGGGGAGGTCCTTGTTTTTTTCCGACTTTTCTCATTCTTTATCGTACCTTCCTGTTTTAAAGAAGGATTTTTCTATGTACCTTGTATTTTTGTGTAATTTGGTCTTTGCTTCTGATATAATTTCCTTTATGCAGGATACAGACTGAATTTTATTGAAATCCCAGTTCTTCCTTTTCCCCTGATTATTATATATTTTCTCCCTATCATGGTTTTCTCTCAATTTTTATGTTTTTAAATGCATATTTAATAAAATAACACATGCATTTTGAATCACTGCGTTAGGCATTGGAATGGTTTTTTTATTCATAGAACTCAAAAGTGTATTAAACAATTATATAGGATGGCAAACTGTAGGCTTTGTGAATGGATGAGGTAGCTTTTATTTATCCATCGTACAGGCTACATACTTCTCTCGAATATATATCAGGAAGAATTTTGGGTTCACTTAAATTTGCACATGCTATTACCAGGATTTCAGGTCAGACTCCAGAGGACAAAGGCTACTTACACAGCGAATGAGGAACTTTAAAAGTTCAATGGAGTGTCGCTGGGACATAGACAGGCTGAATGTTCCCTTTCTTGCAATTTATGATTCCTTGATACCACCTGAAGAAGAAAAGGCTAAGCAGAAGCAGTTGTTGACAATGTTGCAGAAGTTAGTCAGCAAAGAGTGGCCAGAAGCTCGGTTATACCTGTATGGATCATGTGCCAACTCTTTTGGAGTTTGCAAAAGTGATATTGATGTGTGCCTTGCTATTCAGGATGCCAACATTGATAAATCAGAGGTTATACTGAAATTAGCAGACATATTGGAATCAGATAATTTACAAGATGTGCAGGTGAAATAAATTGCTTCCTCGTATTGTAATGTCCCCATTTTTGTGATGCTAGGGGAAAATGGAATATCTGCCTTTCTGATATTTCAAATTGCAGGAGAAAATTTTGATTCTTTCACAAGAGAGTATTTTATGCGAAAATGACTTTAAAGTTGTCATGTTAAGTAATTTGTTCGAAAAGATGCTCGTGTTTGCTTAGGGAAGAATATGGAGTCCCTTAACCAATTTTATTACATATGCCAACATTGTTTTGCATTTTCTTTTTGTGCTTGGTATCTCATATATCCCCCTTTTGCTTATCTTATGTTTTGTTGTGTCTGTGGACCTGTTAATGGACCTGAAGAATATTCTCATACTTTCTCTTGCCACTTTGTTCTTCTTAAATGTGATTGGTTGGTACAGTTTTCTGTTGTTTTTTAGCAGTAGCACTTCTGCATAGAAGTTGTCTGCATGGACAGTAAAGGTCTTGCCATCTGACACACTACCTCGTCTTGTTAGGCTGGAGTGAAACTTTACACCCACGCTAGGTTTAATTAGCTGGAAGATGACACCTAAAACATTAATTCCCTCAGGCGTCCTGAATGATTACTAGTTCTACTGCCAGCATGCTTCAGTGTACATATCACTCAGATTAATTTTATCATTTTAGACATGGTACAGTGATATGTTTGACTTGCTTTCAGGTCTACTTGCTGACACATTTTAATTCCTCAACTTGTAATTTCTTACAGGCACTAACCCGTGCTAGGGTCCCCATAGTGAAGCTTATGGATCCAGCTACAGGAATATCTTGTGATATATGCATTAACAATGTCTTGGCGGTTGTTAATACAAAGCTTTTGCGAGATTATGCCCAAATAGATGTGAGATTGCGGCAGTTGGCATTTATTGTGAAACATTGGGCGAAATCCAGAGGAGTAAATGAAACTTATCAAGGCACATTATCCAGCTATGCGTGAGTCAGCAGTTTGTGTTTTTTTTCTTGTTTCAATTTACTAATACGACAATTACGAAAACATCTAGGCTATGGCTGTTATGAGACTCAGTCAACCTTGCCATGTGTTTTGGGGAACAGGGCTTTTTGAGTAGAATCTGAGGAAACTCTATGGTTTAGCAACTAATGAGAACGAGCTTTAGATTATATTTCCTCACTTATGTTTTTTGCTAGCCAATTGACATGTTACTCATGCAGGTATGTGCTGATGTGCATTCACTTCTTGCAACAGCGTAGACCCGCTATTCTTCCATGCTTACAGGTATGGACTGTATTTGTTTCCATGCTTTGATGAATATGATTCTCTCTCCTTGTGTTATGGCAGATGTTGTTTCTTAGAACTTTCTTGCTCGACTTATATCCTCTGTCTCTCTTCATAAGTTCTCCTTTCTAGAATTGTTCTACTAATGCTGTCCCTTGTTTCCCAAATCTCGAAATATCTCTGACTCATTTATTAATGAGGAGTTTGTGGTATAAATGGACAAACTTCTTCCTTCTTCGGTGTCATCACTTTTACTGTCAACATTTTGTTTATCCCTTATGTATAATGTTGTAAGCTGTTGAATCCTATCCAACTGTTTTACTTATATGTGAATGGCACATTGACAGTGGATGAGATGGTGAAATAGCTGAAATGGCACACTGATTTTTATTCAATTCGGATGTAGGGTTGATGTAATGTTGCTAGGCAGCAGTTTTCTTTATGAAGGGAATGCAGTATTCCTTGACCACTCATTCGTGTTCTGTTTTGTTCAATCATCCTTTCTCGAGTCCTTCTACCTTCTTCGCAATGTTTTGCTGTCCGAACTTTTAAATTTTTGCCTTCTAGATGGAGAGTTGATTGTTTTTATTTGGGAGATGGTACTGTATTACATATTTATCAGCTTATTCTACCTGTGTGAATGAAGTTACAATATCATTGTTAAACATCTTAGTTGTGCAATTGGATTTCATGATGTCATGTCTTTCTGCTAATGCAGGAGATGGAGGCAACCTATGCTGTCACTGTTGATAATATAGAATGCGCTTTCTTTGATAAAGTGGAGAAGCTCCGTGACTTTGGATCACGTAACAGGGAAACCATTGCACAGTTGGTGTGGGCATTTTTTCACTATTGGGCATATTGTCACGATTACACAAATACGGTCATATCCGTTCGCACCGGAAGCTTGCTCAGGTGAGATTTAGATACTTGGGTTCTGATGAATCTGGTCACAGTTAGCGGAATTATCATGTATCATGCCTAATTTGTGCAGCAAGCGGACTAAGGACTGGACAAGGAGAATCGGGAATGATCGGCATCTGATCTGCATAGAAGATCCATTTGACGTGTCGCATGACCTGGGAAGAGTGGTGGACAAGTTCAGCATTAAAGTACTGAGGGAAGAGTTTGAACGTGCTGCTGAGATCATGCAGTACGATCCGAACCCCTGCGTGACGCTGTTCAAACCATACATTGCCTCATAAACGTGATGCTTAATTTATAAGCCAGGTTGATTTGTAAATCTCATGCATCTTATCTAACCTGTAAAAAGCCCTCTCTTTTTAGATTTTGATTGGGACCTTGCCTTTGTTCATGGTATGTGTTCAAAGTATGATTGCCTTTTTAGTTTTTGCTCGTGGACTTCTACATCAAGGTTTTATGGGTTGTGTGTCAATTGTAATATTCATAAGACTTGTCTACATAAAAAGCCTTTAGAATGATCTTTGTCGTCATCTTATATAATTTCTATGGCAAATAAAAGTTAATTTTTATCTCAATTTTCTCCATGTTATCGTGAGAGGAAGAAATTGTCCAAAAAATTCTAAAGTCACTACACTTTTACTAATTCGGTCCTAAATTTTTTTAATTTTAAAATTGAGTCTTAAACGTTTTCACTTCTTATCAATTGAATTCATTTGACTAATTTTGCTCATGCTAATGTGGGCAAAATTTATTAATTTTTAAATTTTTTTTTTGAATTTTTTTGAAGTATATTTTAATTTTTAAAATTTTTTTCTTTTTTTTCCCTCTCTTATTCCTTTACCAATCACTCAGCCTTCGGCAACCAGCCAGAGACTATGAGCGGCAAGGAGCGGCCTCACTGGTCTCACGCAAGTTTCATGGGCCGATCGATTGGGATCGTGACCGTGCGGCGATTCAGGCTCTTTTGGATCGCTTAAGCCAAGTCTTGCTTGATCCATCGCATACTCGCTTATTTTACCCGGATCGTAGAGAGAGAAAGTCTTTAGAGAGAGGGGTTTTGGAAAAAAATGAGCTTTGTATTGCTGAAATGGTTGGATGGATACAAATGAGGGAAGGGTACCCCTTTTTATACTAGAGGCCTTCAGATTATATCCATTGATTGATTTTTTATCCGGCGGACGAGATCGCACTGCCATATCTACCTACACTAATGACAGTTACCAACTACCGACATAAATAGCTACAGACTTCTAGAATTTGGCGTAATGACAGTATTGCCCACCCTTGGAAAGTTCCGGAAGAAGACTTGTTGAGAATCCGAGCGATTGCAGGAGGTCCTCCGCAGCAAGACACAGCCCTTTAGCATCGGAAACCTCTTGGTCGTGACACAAGGTTACCCTTGCCGAGATCTGGCGAGAGATGACCTCACCGGCCTCGGGAGAGGCTCACTAGAGGCTGGCGAGGGTTGGCCTCGCTGACCTCACGTGAGGTCGCCCTCGTCGGGATCTGCGAGGGACGACCTCACCGGCCTTAGGCAAGGCTTGGCCTTGTCAGATTGGGCGAGGCCAACCCTCGCCCTCGCTTGAAGCAAGCGGGGGCCACCTCGCCCAAGGCCCATGAGGTCGTCCCTCACTATATACCAACGAGAGTGGAGCCTTGCCCGAGGCCAGCAAGGTCACCCCTCGCCAGTTCTCAGCGAGACTGACCCTCCCCAATTGCAAGCTATGGCCAATTGTTGAAGGTTGGGCAATCGAGAGGAAAAAAAATTTAAAATATTTTTTTAAAAAATTCGAAAAACATTTAAAAAATAAGAAATTTTGTCAACGTCAATTGTTTGTGCTATGTAAGATGACCATCGTTCATGTTAATAAATTTCGGTCAAAATTGACTGAATAGACTCAATTGACAAAAAGTGAAAACATTCAGAATTAAATTGACAATATGACTGAATTGGCAAAAGTATAATTGATTTAAACCTTTTTGGACAATTTTTCCGCACAGGAGTGTGCCAACTTGATAGTGATATATCGTTAGAGATGCCCACCAGCAAAGATAGTCCCTTTTCACCTATTAAAGAGGTGTCTATGTGCATTTTCTAACTATTCACTAGAAACCTTTGGTAAAGAAAATATCAAATGCTAATAGTGAAAATAGGGTTGCCAAATCTTCTAGAAAATTATCCAAAAAATCATAAACCTATTATACATTTTTGTCAATTCAATTATAAAATTTTCAATTATATCAATTGAATTTTAAACATTTTCCATTTGATTAGTTTTGATCGAAAATTGCCAACGTGAATTCTAGTCATACTATATGGCACGATTATTGCCAATATGAACAAATTTTGTAAAATTTTCTCCTCTTTTCCTTCTTTTCTTTCTCCTTTTTCCCCCATTTTCTCTTCTTTTTTTCTCCGCAAGCCATTGCCAAGCCTGGGCCAATGAGGGCTACCTTTACCTAACTTGTCAAGGGCCACCCTCACCAAATAGGGTGATGGCGGCCCACACTTGGCCAAGCCAGGGCGACCCTCGCCTGAAGCTAGTGACCTCCGTCGGCCATTGATGAGGCTCGATAGTGGTGGACAGAGGGATAAAGGGAAAAAGTAAGAAGAAAAAAGGAAAAAAAATTGATAAAATTCTGAAAAAAAGATATAAAAATATTATTAAAAAATTCAACGCCGGCTATGTCACATAGTCATCCAAGTTAGCAATTTCTTGAAAAAATTGATCGGATGGATCTAATTTGCAAAACGTGAAAATATTTATGATTTAATTAGTAAAATTGAAAATTTCAAAAGCTAAATAAGAAAAATATAATATATTTATAATTTTTTGGACAGTCTTATGTTTTTCACGGAAAACGTCACGTTAAGCTATGGTTTTCTTTCTGTAGAGAATTCATGGGGTGCACTCTGTCTGAAAATTAACTCTCTTTTTTTTCCAAAGAAACTAACGAGTATTTTTACATAATTTTGTGCTCAGACCGATTTCTTTTGGGGAACTTCTATAATCTGGTCTGGCAATTTATGGGACGGGTCCCGTACGTCTACTGGACGGTTGGATTAAAAGGAGAAAATCAATTGTCAAGTGATTTTAGGAAGAAGAAAAAAAAGTCATACGGGCCTAATTGGAGATGCATTTGGATGATTTTTTCAGCCAAAAATGTGAAAATGAATCCCCAATTTAAGGACATATGGTCCATAAAATTAAAAATATGTTATTATTTGTTAGGTAATATCCAATTTTAATTATTAATGATATCTAATCTTACTTTATATTCACTCAAGATAATTTGAGGGTTGTCAAATCATCTAAAAAGCAGACCATTAGCCAGCTTTTTTAGCCAATTCAGAAAAAGAGAGTGGAGTGAGAGCCTCTACTTGCGAGTGAGGGGCACTAGAAAACAAGTCCTCTCCTCAACGGAAGTTGAGATTAATTACAATCTGCTATCGGAGAGAGTGTCTTTTCAAAATCTCATGCTAATAAATGACCTTAGAGACCCTTCCTTAGTAGGAATATGTACGAGACTAAATCTGAGTAGCAGAATTCATGCAGTGAATTTAGAAAAAAAAATTGAATAAATGCTTTACTACGATTTCTTCTTCAGCCGATTAGAGTTTCAGTTGATTTAGTTTACTTGAAGCACCCATAGAAGCTCCGGTTTTCCAAATGGAGCCACAAATAGGAGGATGGAAAGATACGACTAATTTCACTGTGGCATCCCTAGATGATATCAAGGTCGTCTTAGGGATAGAGTTTTTAGATACCAAACCAAGCCGTCCCTACGCCATACTTAGGCATGGTAGGCATCATGGATGAAAGAAGACTAGGCATAATTCGAAGTCCTAATGTGAAGACTGGTGTTCCCACTTTATCCATCTTGTAGCTTGTCAAGGGAGTCAAGATGGACGAAGAAACCTTTGTGGCCCACCATTTGTTAAACCCCACCCCCCTCTCGAGCTATAGGGGTTCCTCTTTAGACTCCAAGACTTGAGTTTCTTTTTCGATTGTAATTCTTCAAGGGTAGTGGGTTCCATCACTAGGGAGTCCGGGTCGAGGGGTGCAAATGTAAGAATTGTCTAATTAATAGATTCGGTATACTTACTTTCAACATTTTATGGCACGGCTAGACTCCTTGTGGTGTCAAGTCATAAAGGCCGAATATTTCCCATCCAGTAGCCCTTTCAAAGCTAAACCCACATCCGAGGCATCTATTGCCTGGAAATCCATTTTAGCATGCTAAAAGGAACAGCCCGAGTTAGTGGTGACGGGCTAGTTAGGGCTATTCTCCATTTATATTAGCAAATTTGGTGCCACTTCATTTATATTACTTCCGGTGAAGATATTTACATAAATTAAATCGTTCTTCCGATGAATTTGAATGATTTTATGTGCTTAAAAGATAAAGAAAAGGTCATATGTGATTACTGCTCAGGCAGAATGGTGGATTTTTTGGTGGGGGGACCTTTACTGTTCCAAAAAACAAGAAAAAAGATCAGGGGGTTTGATAGTTATATGGAAAGGGAAGAGCATGATGCCAGAGGTGGATTATGTCGGCTGGAAATTTAATGTGAAAAACTGGTATGATTGTGATAGGATCGAAAAATGACATCATCACGAGTTCTCAAGTGGAATGATGGTTTTAATTACATCAGTGGCTTTACTATTTAGAGAAATTAGATAAGGAGTTTTGATATTCGTATAAGTGGGAAGAGTGGTGTCGGATGTCGATGAGTATAGGTCATCTTTTGTTTCAATAAGTACATGTGAAAACTTGGCATGATTGTGAGAGGATCTACAATTGATGTCATCATGAGTTTACCTCAAATACGTTTTGATTGAGGAACTTGCAAATTGAATTATGACTCTTGAACTAAATAATCTTGTGAAAAATGAATATCTTGTAATGCTGTATCCGGGCTTTTATATCTAGTGAGAAATCAAGGGCATTTTATATATTTAGTTGATTTTTACGAATTTAGTTATGATATTATTAAATTTTTCATATATAAGTAAAAATTGACATCTTACATGATTTTGTGACTTACATGGGTATAAGCTGTTTTGTGAGACAAGAACCTGTGTTTTTCGTAAGTTTTGAAATCATGCATGTAAGTATATCTATTGTAGAGTCCACGTATTTTATTAACAGTGGTTAGGGGAGCTCCTTGTTTTTTTCCGACTTTTCTCATTCTTTATCGTACCTTCCTGTTTTGAAGAAGGATTTTTCTATGTACCTTGTATTTTTGTGTAATTCGGTCTTTGCTTCTGATATAATTTCCTTTATGTAGGATACAGACTGAATTTTATTGAAGCTCCGTGACTTTGGATCACGTAACAGGGAAACCATTGCGCAGTTGGTGTGGGCATTTTTTCACTATTGGGCATATTGTCACGATTACACAAATACCGTCATGTCCGTTTGCACCGGAAGCCTGCTCAGGTGAGATTTAGATACATGGGTTCTGATGAATCTGGTCACAGTTAGTGGAACTATCATGTATCATGCCTAATTTGTGCAGCAAGCGGACTAAGAACGTGCTGCAGAAATCATGCAGTACGATCCGAACCCCTGCGTACGCTGTTCAAACCATATATTGCCTCATAAACGCGATGCTTAATTTATAAGCCAGGTTGATTTGTAAATCTCATGCATCTTATCTAACTTGTAAAAAGCCCTCTCTTTTAGATTTTGATTGGGACCTTGCCTTTGTTCATAGTCTGTGTTCAAAGTATGATTGCCTTTTTAGTTTTTGCTCGTGAACTTCTACATCAAGGTTTTATGGGTTGTGTGTCAATCGTAATATTCATAAGACTCATCTACATAAAAAGCCCTTTAGAATGATCTTTATCGTCATCTTATATATTTTCTATGGCAAATAAAAGTTATTTTTATCTCAATTTTCTCCATATTATCATGAGAGGAAAAAATTGTCCCAAAAGTTCTAAAACCGTTGCACTTTTACTAATTTAGTCCTAAATTTTTTAATTTTAGAATTGAGTCTTAAACTTTTCACTTTTTATCAATTGAGTTCATTTGACTAATTTTGCTGATATTTTATTAATTTCTAAATATTTTTTGAATTTTTTAAAGTATATTTTTATTTTTTTAATTTTTTTTCCCTCTCTTGTTCCTTTGCCAATCACTTAGCCTTCGGCAAATGGCCAGAGGCTACGAGCGGCAAGGATCGGCCTCACCGGTCTCACACAAGGTTACCCTTGCCGAGATTTGGCGAGAGACGACCTCACCAGCCTCGGGAGAGGCTCACTAGAGGCTCGCAAGGGTTGACCTCGCTGACCTCACGTGAGGTCGCCCTCGTCGGGATCTGTGAGGGATGACCTCACCGGCCTTAGGCAAGGCTTGGCCTCGCCAGATTGGGCGAGGCCAACCCTCGCCCTCGCTTGAAGCAAGCGGGGGCAACCTCGCCCAAGGCTCGTGACGTCGTCCCTCACTATATATCAACGAGAGCGGAGCCTTGCCCGAGGCCAGCAAGGTCTCCCCTCGCCAGTTCTCAGCAAGACTAACCCTCCCCAATTGCAAGCTATGGCCAATTGTTGAAGGCTAGGCAATCGAGAGGAAAAAAAATTAAAAACATATTTTAAAAAATAAGAAATTTTGTCCACATCAGTTGATTATGCTATGTAAGATGACCGTCGTTCATGTCAGTAAATTTCGGTGAAAATTGATCGAATAGACTCAATTGGTAAGAAGTAAAAATATTTTGAATTAAACTGATAAAATTAAAAGTTTTATGACTGAATTGGCAAAAGTATAATAAATTTAAAATTTTTTGAACAATTTTCCACACGGGAGTGTGCCAACATGATAGTGATATATCATTAGAGATGCCCACCAGCTAAGATAGTCCCTTTTCACCTATTAAAGAGGTGTCTATGTGCATTTTCTAACTATTCACTAGAAACCTTTGGTAAAGAAAATATCAAATGCTAGGTTCAAATCCCCACCTTCTCAGGAGGGATTGGGGTGAGGGCGATTTCATTTCAGGAGTGGGTTTCAACTTCCACACCCTGCAAGGAGGCAGGACAAAAAATCTTAGAGTGAGTGTTAAAGTAGGATTAGAGTAGGACCGACCAAAAAAAAATAGTGAAAATAGGGTTGCCAAATCTTCCAGAAAATTATCCAAAAAACCATAAACCTTTTATTCATTTTTGTCAATTCAATTATAAATCTTTCAATTTTACCAATTGAATTTTAAACATTTTCCATTCGATTAATTTTGATTGAAATTTGCCGACGTGAATTCTAGTCATTTTATGTGACACAATTATCACTAACATGGACAAATTTTGTAAAATTTTAATATTTTGTTAATTTTTTCCTCTTTTTTTTTCTTTTCTCCTCTTTTCCTTCTTTTCTTTTTCCTTTTTCCTCCATTTTTCTCCTTTTTTCCCCGCAAGCCATTGCCAAGCCTGGGCCAATGAGGACTACCTTTACCTAAGTTGTCAAGGGCCACCCTCACCAAATAGGGTGATGGCGGCCCACGCTTGGCTAAGCCAGGGCGGCCATCGCCTAAAGCTGGTGACCTCCGTCGGCCATTGATGAGGCTCGGCGGTGGCGAACAGAGGGATAGAGGGAAAATTTTTTAAAAAAATTGATAAAAATCTGAAAAAATATAAAAATATTACTAAAAATTTCGACGCTAGCCGTGTCACGTAGTCATCCAAGTAGCAATTTCTAGAAGAAAAAAATTTGATCGGATGGATCTAATTTGCAAAACGTGAAAATATTTATGATTTAATTAGCAAAATTGAAAATTTCAAAGCTAAATAAGAAAAATATAATATATTTATAATTTTTTGGACAGTTTTATGTTTTTCACGGAAAACGTCACGTTAAGCTATGGTTTTCTTTCTGTAGAGAATTCATGGGGTGCACTCTGTCTGAAAATTAACTCTCTCTCTCTCTTTTTTTTCCAAAGAAACTAACAAGTATTTTTACATAATTTTATGCTCAGACCGATTTCTTTTGGGGAACTTCTATAATCTGGTCTGGCAATTTATGGGACGGGTCCCGTACGTCTACTGGACGGTTGGATTAAAAGGAGAAAATCAATTGTCAAGTGACTTTAGGGAAAAAAAAAGGTCATATGGGCCTAATTGGAGATGCATTTGCATGATTTTTTCAGCCAAAAATGTGAAAATGAATTCCCAATTTAAGGACATATGGTCCATAAAATTAAAAATATGCTATTATTTATTAGGTAATATCCAATTTTAATTATTAATGATACCTAATCTTACTTTATATTCACTCGAGATAATTTGAGGGTTGTCAAATCATCTAAAAAGCAGACCATTAGCCAACTTTTTTAGCCAATTCAGAAAAAGAGAGTGGAGTGAGAGCCTCTACTTGCGAGTGAGGGGCACTAGAAAACAAGAGAGCGAAAGCTGTCCTCTTCTCAACGGAAGTTGAGATTAATTACAATCTGCTATCGGAGAGAGTGTCTTTTCAAAATCTCATGCTAATAAATGGCCTTAGAGACCCTTCCTTAGTAGGAATATGTACGAGACTAAATCTGAGTAGCAGAATTCATGTAGTGAATTTAGAAAAAAAAATGAATAAATGCTTTACTACGATTTCTTCTTCAGCCGATTAGAGTTTCAGTTGATTTAGTTTACTTGAAGCACCCATAGAAGCTCCGGTTTTCCAAATGGAGCCACAAATAGGAGGATGGAAAGATACGACTAATTTCACTGTGGCATCCCAAGATGATATCAAGGTCGTCTTAGGGATAGAGTTTTTAGATACCAAACCAAGCCGTCCCTACGCCATACTTAGGCATGGTAGGCATCATGGATGAAAGAAGACTAGGCATAATTCCAAGTCCTAATGTGAAGACCGGTGTTCCCACTTTATCCGCCTTGTAGCTTGTCAAGGGAGTCAAGATGGACGAAGAAACCTTTGTGGCCCACCATTTGTTAAACCCCAACCCCCCCCCCCCCTTCTCGAGCTATATGGGTTCCTCTTTAGACTCCAAGACTTGAGTTTCTTTATCGATTGTAATTCTTCAAGGGTAGTGGGTTCCATCACTAGGGAGTCCGGGTCGAGGGGTGCAAAGGTAAGAATTGTCTAATTAATAGATTCGGTATACCTACTTTCAACATTTTACGGTACGGCTAGACTCCTTGTGGTGTCAAGTCATAAAGGCCGAATATTTCCCATCCAATAGCCCTTTCAAAGCTAAACCCACATCCGAGGCATCTATTGCCTGGAAATCCATTTTAGCCATGCTAAAAGAAACAGCCCGAGTTAGTGGTGATGGGCTAGCTAGGGCTATTCTCCATTTATATTATTAAATTTGGTGCCACTTCATTTATATTACTTCCAGTGAAGATATTTAAATAAATTAAATCGTTCTTATGATGAATTTGAATGATTTTTTGTGCTTAAAAGATAAAGAAAAGGTCATATGTGATTACTGCTCAGGCAGAATGGTGGATTTTTTTGGTGGGGGGGGGCTTTACTGTTCCAAAAAACAAGAAAAAAGATCAAGGGGTTTGATAGTTACATGGAAAGGGAGGAGGAGCATGATGCCAGAGGCGGATTATGTCGGCTGGAAATTTTATGTGAAAAACTGGCATGGTTGTGATAGGATCGAAAAAAGACATCATCACGAGTTCTCAAGTGGAATGATGGTTTTAATTACATCAGTGGCTTTACTATTTAGAGAAATTAGATAAGGAGTTTTGATATTCGTATAAGTGGGAAGAGTGGTGTCGGATGTTGAAGAGTATAGGTCATCTTTTGTTTCAATAAGTACATGTGAACACTTGGCATGATTGTGAGAGGATCTACAATTGATGTCATCATGAGTTTACCTCAAATACGTTTTGATTGAGGAACTTGCAAATTGAATTATGACTCTTGAACTAAATAATCTTGTGAAAATTGAATATCTTGTAATGCTGTATCCGGGCTTTTATATCTAGTGAGAAATCAAGGGCATTTTATAAATTTAGTTGATTTTTACGAATTTAGTTATGATATTATTAGATTTTCCATATATAAGTAAAAATTGACATCTTACATGATTTTGTGACTTACATGGGTATAAGCTGTTTTGTGAGACAAGAACCTGTGATTTTCATAAGTTTTGAAATCATGCATGTAAGTATATCTATTGTAAAGTCCACGTATTTTATTAACAGTGGTTAGGGGAGCTCCTTGTTTTTTTCCGACTTTTCTCATTCTTTATCGTACCTTCCTGTTTTGAAGAAGGATTTTTCTATGTACCTTGTATTTTTGTGTAATTCGGTCTTTGCTTCTGATATAATTTCCTTTATGTAGGATACAGACTGAATTTTATTGAAGCTCCGTGACTTTGGATCACGTAACAGGGAAACCATTGCGCAGTTGGTGTGGGCATTTTGTTCACTATTGGGCATATTGTCACGATTACACAAATACCGTCATATCCGTTTGCACCGGAAGCCTGCTCAGGTGAGATTTAGATACATGGGTTCTGATGAATCTGGTCACAGTTAGCGAAACTATCATGTATCATGCCTAATTTGTGCAGCAAGCGGACTAAGGACTGGACAAGGAGAATCGGGAATGATAGGCATCTGATCTGCATAAAAGATCCGTTTGACGTGTCGCATGACCTGGGAAGAGTGGTGGACAAGTTCAGCATTAATTTGAACGTGCTGCCGAAATCATGCAGTACGATCCGAACCCCTGCGTGACGCTGTTCAAACCATATATTGCCTCGTAAACGCGATGCTTAATTTATAAGCCAGGTTGATTTGTAAATCTCATGCATCTTATCTAACCTGTAAAAAGCCCTCTCTTTTAGATTTTGATTGGGACCTTGCCTTTGTTCATAGTCTGTGTTCAAAGTATGATTGCCTCTTTAGTTTTTGCTCGTGGACTTCTACATCAAGGTTTTATGGGTTGTGTCAATCGTAATATTCATAAGACTTGTCTACCTAAAAAGCCCTTTAGAATGATCTTTATCGTTATCTTATATATTTTCTATGGCAATAAAAGTTATTTTTATCTCAATTTTCTCCATATTATCATGAGAGGAAAAAATTGTTCCAAAAGTTCTAAAACCATTGCACTTTTATTAATTCAGTCCTAAATTTTTTTAATTTTAGAATTGAGTCTTAAACTTTTCACTTCTTATCAATTGAGTTCATTTGACTAATTTTGCTGATATTTTATTAAATTTTAAATATTTTTTGAATTTTTTCGAGGTATATTTTAATTTTTTAAATTTTTTTCCTTTTTTTTCCCTCTCTTGTTCCTTTGCCAATCACTTTGCCTTCGGCAAATAGCCAAAGGCTATGAGCGGCAAGGATCGGCCTCACCGGTCTCACACAAGGTTACCCTTGCCGAGATTTGGCGAGAGACGACCTCACCGGCCTCGGGAGAGGCTCACTAGAGGCTCGCAAGGGTTGACCTCGCTGACCTCACGTGAGGTCGCCCTCGTCGAGATCTGTGAAGGACGACCTCACCGGCCTTAGGCAAGGCTTGGCCTCGCCAGATTGGGCGAGGCCAACCCTCACCCTCGCTTGAAGCAAGCGGAGGCAACCTCGCCCAAGACCCGTGAGGTCGTCCCTCACTATATACCAATGAGAGCGGAGCCTTGCCCGAGGCCAGTGAGGTCACCCCTCGCCAGTTCTTAGCAAGACTAACCCTCCCCAATTGCAAGCTATGGCTAATCGTTGAAGGCTAGGCAATCGAGAGGAAAAAAAATTAAAAACATATTTTAAAAAATAAGAAATTTTGTCCACGTCAGTTGGTTATGCTATGTAAGATGACCGTCGTTCATGTCAGTAAATTTCGGTGAAAATTGATCGAATAGACTCAATTGGTAAGAAGTGAAAAGATTTTGAATTAAATTGACAAAATTAAAAGTTTTAGGACTGAACTGGCAAAAGTATAATAGATTTAAAAAATTTTAAACAATTTTCCACACGGGAGTGTACCAACATGATAGTGATATATCATTAGAGATGCCCACCAGCAAAGATAGACCCTTTTCACCTATTAAAGAGGTGTCTATGTGCATTTTCTAACTATTCACTAGAAACCTTTGGTAAAGAAAATATCAAATGCTAATAGTGAAAATAGGGTTGCCAAATCTTCCAGAAAATTATCCAAAAAACCATAAACCTTTTATTCCTTTTTGTCAATTCAATTATAAATCTTTCAATTTTACCAATTAAATTTTAAACATTTTCCATTCGATTAATTTTGATTGAAATTTGCCGACGTGAATTCTAGTCATTTTATGTGGTACAATTATCGCTAACATGGACAAATTTTGTAAAATTTTAATATTTTGTTAATTTTTTCCTTTTTTTTTTTTCTCCTCCTTTCCTTCTTTTCTTTTTCCTTTTTCCTCCCTTTTTCTCCTTTTTTCCCCGCAAGTCATTGCCAAGCCTAGGCCAATGAGGGCTACCTTTACCTAAGTTGTCAAGGGCCACCCTCACCAAATAGGGTGATGGTGGCCCACGCTTGGCTAAGCCAGGGCAGCCATCGCCTGAAGCTGGTGACCTCCGTCGGCCATTGATGAGGCTCGGCGGTGGCGAACAAAGGGATAGAGGGAAAATTTTTAAAAAAATTGATAAAATTCTGAAAAAAATATAAAAATATTACTAAAAATTTCAACGCTAGCCGTGTCACGTAGTCATCCAAGTTAGCAATTTCTGGAAAAAAATTGATCGGATGGATCTAATTTGCAAAACGTGAAAATATTTATGATTTAATTAGCAAAATTGAAAATTTCAAAGCTAAATAAGAAAAATATAATATATTTAGAATTTTTTGGACAGTTTTATGTTTTTCACGGAAAACGTCACGTTAAGCTATGGTTTTCTTTCTGTAGAGAATTCATGGGGTGCACTCTGTCTGAAAATTAACTCTCTTTTCTTCTTTTTTTCCAAAGAAACTAACAAGTATTTTTACATAATTTTATGCTCAGACCGATTTCTTTTGGGGAACTTCTATAATCTGGTCTGGCAATTTATGGGACGGGTCCCGTACGTCTACTGGACGGTTGGATTAAAAGGAGAAAATCAATTGTCAAGTGACTTTAGGGAAAAAAAAAAGGGTCATATGGGCCTAATTGGAGATGCATTTGGATGATTTTTTCAGCCAAAAATGTGAAAATGAATTCCCAATTTAAGGACATATGGTCCATAAAATTAAAAATATGCTATTATTTATTAGGTAATATCCAATTTTAATTATTAATGATACCTAATCTTACTTTAAATTCACTCGACATAAATTGAGGGTTGTCAAATCATCTAAAAAGTAGACCGTTAGCCAGCTTTTTTAGCCAATTCAGAAAAAAGAGAGTGGAGTGAGAGCCTCTGCGTGCGAGTGAGGGGTGCTAAAAAGCAAGAAAGCGAAAGCTATCCTCTTCTCAATGGAAGTTGAGATTAATTACAACCTGCTACTGAAGAGAGTGTCTTTTCAAAATCGCCTAAACCACCTTCTCACACTAATAAATGGCTTTAGGAACCCTTCCTCGATAAGAATATATACGAGACTAAATCCACGTAGCAGAATTCATGTAATGAATTTAGAAAAAAGAAATGAATAAGCATTTTATTACGATTTCTTCTTTAGCTGATTGGAGTTTCGATTGATTTAGTTTACTTGAAGCACCCATAGAAGCTCCAGTTTTCCAAATGAAGCCACAAATAGGAGGATGGAAAGATACGACTAATTTCACTGTGGCATCCCTAGACAATATCAAGGTCGTCTTAGGGATAGAGTTTTTAGATACCAAACCAAGCCATCCTACGCCGTACTTAGGCACCTTAGGCATCATGGATGAAGAAAGACCAAGCATAATTCCAAGTCCTAATGTGAAGACTGGTGTTCCCACTTTATCCGCCTTGTAGCTTGTCAAGGGAGTCAAGATGGAGGGAGAAACCTTTGTGGCCCACCATTTGTTAACCCCCCCTCCCATTCTCAGGCTATAGGGGTTCCTCTTTAGACTTCGAGACCTGAGTTTCTTTTTCAATCGTAATTCTTCAAGAGCAGTGGGTTCCATCACCAAGGAGTCTGGGTCGAGGGGTGCAAAGGTAAGAATTGTCTAATTAATAGATTCGGTATACCTAAAGATAAGAATTGTCTAATTACTAGATTCGGTATACCTACTTTCAACATTTTATGGCACGGCTAAACTCTTTGTGATGTCAAGTCATAAAGGCCGAATATCTCCCATCCAATAGCCCTTTCAAAGCTAAACCCACATTTGAGGCATTTGTCGCCTGGAAATCCATTTTAGCCACGCTAAAAGGAACAGCCTGAGTTAGTGGTGACAAGCTAGCTAGGGCTACTCTCCATCCTTTACTTTAGATCACGAAAAATAATTACTACTCTTGGCCTAATAAGAAAGTAGAAGCATGGTCCCTGTTCAGCTGCATAATTCTCTTTCAAAATTAGCTAGGCTCATATTCAAAATATACATAGATATAGATTAGTAGCGTAGTGTCATCTCATTCTTTTTGAAAAAACAAATTAATAGCTAGAGAAATCTTAAACGGTATCATCCAATACAATTACCTAAAACCATTTTCGACTTTACACGTCACAAAATTTCCCAAATCGATATCACTATCCCAATTTTACTTTCCATTTCCACTGCAATTCATCCCAATTTGGTCGTCTCATGTGACATCCATGGGGTCTTGCCATGTTAACCGACCCCGCCCCCAAACCCGACAAAACATCGGTACAATTATTAACGGCCAGGGAAAAACGGGAAACGGTCGGTACAGTTTGGAAATCATCGTTGTCCTCATCACTGTCCGAACTCCATCACCGCCGAACTCCCCACCGACCGCAGCCGACAATCGACGGCGATGGAGCCGCCCCGCCGCGACCTCCCGCAGCTCCTCGTCATCAACCCGCCGGCTTTCTTCAACTACGGCGACCCGTTCGCCGCCAAGTTCGCCGTCCTCCGGGCCTGGGAGTCCCCGCTCCCGCTCCCCGGCTTCCTCGCCGCCCACGCCGCGTCCGCCCGGGCCCTCCTCTCCACCGGCGCCACCCGCGTCACCGCCGCCCTCCTCGACCTCCTCCCCTCCCTCCGCGTCGTCGTCACCACCAGCGCCGGCCTCAACCACATCGACCTCCCCGAGTGCCGCCGCCGCGGGATCGCGGTCGCCAACGCCGGCGAGGTCTTCTCCGACGACGTCGCCGACGCGGCCGTCGGGCTGGCGCTCGCCGTGCTCCGGAGGGTCTCGGCCGCCGATCGGTTCGTGCGGCGGGGGCTCTGGGCTGAGGAGGGGGACTTCGCTCTCGGGTCGAAGGTCGAATTTTATCCTTCTTCTCCGTTGCTTTCGTATGCTTGTCCTCTCTTGTTTTGGTAGGAAATTGGGCGACAGAGATGAGGTAACAGGAAGATTTGGAGAACCATTCTGACTAAAAAGAGTGTAGGAGTAAGTACTGGGAACAAATCAATCGCCGTAGACGGAACCAATCACGTTTTAAGATGCCATTTTTGCAGAATGCAGTGCTTTCGTTGTGGGGTTTTTCTGATATGTACGTAGGTGATAACTTCGGAGGAGGTCTCTTGTTGATGTCTCCAATGGGTATGGGTAATCGGCTCTAGAAGTAGAATCTAGTCTGACCGCTTCTTGTTGTTGTTGCTCAGTCGGTTTCTGATGAATCGGATAATGTTTCCGAATCAGCTGTGCTCCTTCCACTTCTTTCATAGCCTGGGGTAGGCTTCTGATAATAGAAAAACTATAAGTGAGATACATCTTTTGATGTTCAGCAAAGAGGAATCATAGCCTCGAAGCAGTGAGCTAGACCAGAATTGGGAAGTAAGCGCATAGATGGCAATTTTTCCTTATTTATGGACATTTTTCCTTATTTATGGACTTGGAACTCAGATCTAATCTCCCATTGTTTTTCATTAGCTCAGTGGTAGAGCGGTTGATTAACTGACTGGTCGTAGATTCAAATTTTACTTGGGGAGATCTGATTCATTTGGATTAAAGTCATTTTGAATTAAAGAATTCAGAATGAAAGGGTTCACTTTGACTGTTAAGAGTAGGTAATGTAGTTCGTATGGTTTTCACATTTTTTGATGCCATTTTTGCCGAATGTAGTGCTTTCATTGTGTGGTTTTTGGAAAAGTAATTCGTATGGTTTAGAATCCAGGTAAGGTTAATTGGCCGGGTTGGCCAATGCTTGATAGATTAGACCTTGTGCGTATAATAGACTCCAGTTCTGGCAAAAACATCTCTATAGGGATGTAGTTACCTCTACTTCTGCCCTGGTAATTGGCTGGTTTCAGTGAGATGGAGCAATTCCGTCACTTGATGAGATTAGTGTGACTTGAATACCAAGGAACAAGAGAAATGTGAAAGAGCACAGAGTTGTTTTCTGGACCAGGATCCCATTTCTTTTTTGCCTCTCTCTTTGCTGCTAACAAAAGAACTGTTGATGGACTAAATTGCATATATGTGTTATGTGAATTATGGAATAGAGCTATTTTTGGATTTATCGTCATTTGATACCATCTCAGGATTGAAAAGAAGATTCAACAAAGAGTTCATATTTCATCATGTTAGTTGTTTACTCAATCAAAGAACCATATATTTCAAGGATTCTCGTTTAACTTCGATTAATTGTGGCATCAGTTGGCAGGCAAGCGAGTTGGTATTGTTGGACTTGGCAGTATCGGTATACGAGTTGCCAAAAGGCTCGAGGCTTTTGGATGTCCTGTATCATACAACTCTAGGACAAAGAAGCCATCTGTTTCATATCCCTTTTATGAAAATGTTTATGAACTCGCAGCAAACAGTGATATTTTCATCATCTGCTGTGCCCTAACTCAGCAGACTCGCCATATGATTGATAAGTCGGTCCTTTTGGCTCTTGGGAAAGATGGAATTCTCATCAATGTTGGCCGTGGTGCCATTATTGATGAGAAAGAATTGGTTCAGAGTTTGGTGCAGGGAGAAATCAGAGGTGCTGGTTTAGATGTGTTTGAGAATGAGCCCAATGTTCCTAAAGAACTGCTCTCGCTGGATAATGTCATCCTATCGCCGCATGTAGCTGTCTTCACCGAGGAATCTTTTCAGGATTTGGCTGAACTTATGATTGCAAATTTGGAAGCCTTCTTCTCAAACGAACCTTTAATTACACCGGTCATTGATGAATGATGAAGAACTTAGTTTGAGTTGTCATGTTACCCTTTAACTACGTTCCTAACATATTTGAGTATTAAATATCACTCTGGAGTACTCATTTCGGGTGTTCGCTCTATTTTCCCACTAGTTTTCTCTGTAGAAATTCCTCATGTAAGGGTATGATTCTGATGTCATGTAAAATTTTCAATTAGCTCAATTGTTAAATCCTCCCCGTGAGGCACTGTTTGTCACAGCGCCCGTCCCTCTTCTGCTGGCACAATGTATTTTGCTTCTATGATAGTATTCTGTTGCCACACTGCGCTATTTTCTGTTAACGACAATCCATTGCAGTCTGCATTTTGACTTGTATTGAAGCTAGGGAAATTATTACTTGACAAGCGAAAATTATCTGTGTAACTCCCACTGGGGTAAATTAAATTGCACGCTTCACGGTGGAATGAACAAGCCATGACCAAACTCTCTAAGCTTCCTATAAGACACAAAATATTTGCTTCAGATTACATTATTAGTAGTTATTATGAAGATCAAAGATACTGCAATACTAAGAAGCACCTAACATCGTCACTTATCATTATGCGTTCTTATATTTCGATTCTTCAGTCTTTCTTGGCACAAAAACGCATACAAATTCGTGATATCTGAATACTTTAAACATCGAATTATTTGTCATCCTTTCATCGCAGGTTGATGAAACAGAATCGATACATGGTCATATTGATATTGCTCTAATTTATTGCTTGCAATAGGATGGTGCTTCAGTAGCAGTTGAAATCTTTTGAGAAAAAGATGGGAGGGAGGGATGGAGAGAAGAGAGAGCCCGCCTGCCTCGTGACATTTTGAAACTTTGAGAGGCTAGGGCTATATTTTTAATTCTGAAACGGCAGGCGCCTCAATCTGGTCTCCGGTGGTCCGATGAACAGACCGGTCTCCACCTCCGAACTCGGGCTGCTCTCTCTGAGCAGTGGACTATCCCTGCACTCATTTGCTCTTTGTGGGGGCTTGATTCCACACTGTCAAGACAGATCATTCAGTGAGTAGTCTGTTGATGAGAAAATAAAAAAACCACAGGAAAACAATATCCGAAAGATTGCTTCCCCTAATCAATTAGTAGCAAAATGGAAACGAAAAAGTTATCAGCAGAAAGGAGATTCTCCAATGAAGGTACGACAGTTATTTTTCTTCCCCCTTTTTTGATTAAAGTAAGAAAAGAACCACAACTTCATGATGATGGCTGGTACTCAAGCGACAACAAGGTGTCCCACTTGATTTTCTATATCAAACGATGGATTTTTGAAGATTGGATCTCATGGTCACAAATCGAGTTATGCTGTTATAATGTTCACCAGTAGTCCCGTTTATGCATGACAGATCGGTGATGCATGTGAAACTCGGCAAGGATCATTGATAGTTTGAATACAGAATTAGATGTCACCTTCATCAGACTATGGAAAAGCCTATATAGCTGTTTAATTCCATGATTTTCTATAGCCAATAATTGAACAAAAGATAAAAAGAAGAAAAAGAGAAGACCTGGCATAGCCTACGGGATGAAATAGGAGATTTAGGCATAGCCTACGGGATGAAATAGGAGATTTACCTTCTCAGTTAAGATTGCATTCTCAGCTGTCAACATCTTCTCCTGAGCCACATTTAAGCACAAACAAGTTAACGGAAGATGAGAAATCAACTGATTAGCAAATTTTATGCTGCTTGCCGATGACGTCAAACAATGCACTACATTCTTTCCCAGGAAATCATATCATTACTATATAAAAAATAAAAAATAAAAAACGAGAGAGAAGAGGGGCAAATCAACTAATTGAATGTCCAATGATACGACAGTATAATACCTTCTCTTTAAGCTTGTCAATCTGCTCCTTGAAGACCTGAGTCTGAAGCACAACAAACATGATTGAATTGTAGTTGAGGTTTACATGCTAAAACAGAATCTTTTTGTTTTTGGGCAAACCTTTCTAGCACGAATGCTGATAACACTCCGTTCTAGCTGCTGTTCTATCTGTTGCAGTTCCTCTATCGAGCATGATCCTAGACCTTCACCAAGGAGCTTCCTGAGGAGGTAATGCAGACTCATGAGAACAGTACTCCTTACAAAATGTAGAAACTGGTACGATGTACGCCATTTTAATATCGTTTGACCTTCTTGAATCTTCCAGGAGCTCGATCTTCTTCATCATGTTCGCAGCTTCGTCCTTCAAATGCTGTGTTTCAAGTTATGCACAGTTGCACGTAAGAAACGATGGTGGGTTGTTTTCGTGAGGGCTACGGAGAAATCCACATACAATTCAACCGGTCAATATACATCAACTCAAGAACTAGGTTAAGCTAGGGGCATCACATTATTAATTGCTCTTTGCCTTTAGAAGGCTTGGGCACTGAATGACATGCAGATATGTCCCAGACAAATCTGCATAACTATCAACTTTGTCCAAGACTTGAATCTTAATCATTCTTGCAGTAGGGATTGTAGTTCTCATTGCTATTTGAACATCAATATCTGCAAAGGTTCTTTGTGTTCACACTCCTGTCTTTTGGTTTAAAAGTTCCTAATTAGGGTTTGCATGAGCTGGATAGTTTCGCACCTTGTTAAAGATTGTGCAAGCAATCTCTTTGCAAGGTCACGTTATTGGAGCATAACAGTTTATCAGATAATCGAGAGCTTGCAAGTGCAGATTGATAATATTAAAAAAGTGTAGCACGTGCGACTTTCACAATATCTAGATAGTATAATGGGAATAGCAAAGCAAGGTACTATATCCAAGAAACATTTTGTTTTAACCCAAATCAGATTGAAATGCTCAATTAATTGCTTCAAATGTTGAAGCAGACAAAATGTTACTCTATATCAGAAAATACGTATTTATATACAAGACTCTTTCTAATGATACAACATTACTACGGTAAATACACCTAGAGAAATGCTAGCTATAGTAAGACCAAACTACAGAATTGATTTTCTAAATGATATAGCTGACTCTTGTTTGAATTTTTAATACTCCTGCTTACACTCTCCCTTCACTTAGTATACTGACTTTATGGATCAACAATACGCAAAATACTGATCATGTACTTAACATGCAGTCTTATATTGCCATCAGAAAATCTTTTACGAAGGGTGAATGGTAACTCTTTTCTTTTTCATTACTTCCAATTATGTCCTTCAATTCAGCACATATCAGTCACTTATGAGGACCCTGGCATTAGCTTAAAAATCAAACACAAGAAACCCTAGCCTTAATTCACGACTTCTGTGGTCAATGCCAACGTTTCATGAGACTGATCTTTGTGGGGGTCGACTTTGTTTCACTGATGTTGTTGGTCAGAGGATGAGCCTTTGACAGCAGGGCTATGCCGGTGCCAGCGAGGCCAGGCTGAGAGAGGAGAGGGATGACTAGGGTTTTTCGTCTTTGAAAAACTTGCCTCCCAATTGCCTAGGTGTATGATTTAAAGTGCATCCACCAATAAAAAAAACCAGGATGGAGACGAGTACAGTGCGTTTTTAATTAAGTTGACTACATTGTGGCCTGGACATAAAATTTAGAGGTTGTTTAGTACAAATTTCATCTGCGAAAACAAATGTTGTGGTTTATAAAGGTATTTGGCAAATATCTCGACAGTTGCAGCACCTCCAAAGCCACAGTACCCTATGGCAGCTTTTAAGGGTCTCACCCAGTTTTGACGTGATGCAGCTTCAAAACATGTATTACCAAACATGCAATTAAAACACTACGCAACATAGTTGCAACACAACTTTAGCCACAGATATATCAAATGGACTGTAAATTATGGAAAAATGATTTGATCACCATGAGAAACTCAATTTAAAGAAGATAGTGTCAAACTAATTCATGGTTTTAGCTGGAAAATCATTGGTATCATCATCGACAATGACATTGTGAACGCCAATCCTTGAAATGAAACATGTGCAAAGTAGGATCACTTTTAAGATGATAATTACAAATGCGAAAACAAAAACGCCATCTCCTCAATATAACCAGAGGGATTAAAGTGCCTTAGCATAAGCTAATTTATCTATTTTTCCCTCATCTGAAGTTTTCGTAATTTGTTCTTGAACTCTTTCATCATCATGCAACTACAACTGTTAAATATAGAACTAGATTAGCCAAACTAAGTTATCGGTCTTCCTCCTTAATTTGTTGAACATTGTGAGATAATATGAAAACCTAAACCACCTTAATAGACACAATAATTGTAAAGTTGAGATTAAACATGGAAAAATCTTACAGGATTAATAATATGATCATATGCATAGAAAAAGGAAAGAACCTGCATATTTTCTTCCACTGATTTGTTGCCTGTTCTTGTGTCCTTTGTGTGCCTGTGGTACCGCTCTATGGTTTCGTTCATGCTGCATGATTGTCAAATACCATCATTAGTAAAACCCAATTAATTTCTTCTCCTACAAAAGCACAGTAATCTATGTTCTTCAGTTGATATGCAAAGAGTGAAGACCAAAACTGTGGATGAAATCGGCTCAATTAGCCTATGACTACCCAAGAAAGCAGGCTATCAGGTGGTTGATGAAACTATGAAGCAACTGCTATGTTCTATGGATGTGGAGTTAATCAGATCTCCTTGAAGAGGACTTGTATTCTTCTTATTCACTTGTATTGACTGACTCTGCTTGACCTTCACGTTTTATAGATAGAGTTGGTAAATTTGACTCGTGGGGATCATATCTCATTGATCAATCTCAGTCAATCCCCATGATTTTTCACTAATTTCGCCATAATTGTGACAATTAGAAGCTTCTTCTGTGCATATTCATTGTTTTCCACTCTTCTTGGCACAAGATTTTATAAGGCTTTGAAAGTCACCTTCACGTTACTGAAATTTGCACGGAATTTGAAAAAGAAGAAGAAGAAGAAGAAGAAACCTTCAGTATTGGGGAAGTTATCAACGACAATAACCAAGAAACCCTTATGGGGCTTGTTTAACTTTAGCTCAGTGTAGTGATACTTAGTTTAAGACAATTCCTATCATGATCATTTACCCTGGACAGTTATTGCAGTCTTGAATTGGAAAAAACAAATACTAATGGAATCGGAAAGAAGGCAACATGGTTGGATGTTTATTCTAAGAACTCAAACCCTCACGGTCCTTTAAGTATTGCTTCTGCTATTTACTCTTGGATTGTTGGTTCGCTTTGATTGCATGCACATCTCATGTCCGTGCATGACAAAGAGTGTCCCATAGTGCGGTTGATCTAAACTATGTTTTACTTAAGCTTCTTACAGCTGACCTTTTAGGACAAACAACTCTCCAACAGTCTCGATGCCGCCAACACTTGTAATAATATCAAGCTTTCATTTTGAGATTATACAGATCACACCATTAATTACTCATCCTGTGGAGATTGAAACGAAAAACCTGTTACTTTGGAACGAAGTTTTGGGTTATTAATTTTGGTAAATTTGGATGATTGGAGGGGGTTCAGGCCATTTTTGCACTCTTTAAGCATTCAGGTTTAACTTTTCTGTTGCGTGGAGGCAAATCAATGTCATAAGATTACAGTGGTGACAATTGTAAGATCAGTATCATTAAGGTGCAAAACAAACAAAGCAGTGCTAGTCATTTTGATGAAAGTATATAAGGGAAGTAGAAAGCATTTTCGTCCATTAAGGTCCTAGAAAGAAGCAAATTCACTTTGTAAAATCATCAATCACTCTTTATGAACATCAGATTAAGTAATTATAGCAAGGTCCTATGGTACACAGAGAACCTCACAAACCGACAAATTTACTTTTATTCAAGTCATGAGATTCTTCTTAGCATATTATGGGAAAGAGAGGAAAACTTCAATAGACCTAGTTTCTTCAATCCTAGTCCTACAGTGCTCATGTAGTCTAAACATATATTGCCAGTGCAAGAAAGTGACAGTACATGACCTCTATAGAGAACTTTTGTTGCATTGTGCCTCATTAGGTTATGGTTAAAATCCTTCTAATTGGTAAATATACTTAGCTGCTCTAGTACTGTGAGTGTTTTAATTAATTTCAAGCTAATGATGTATCAATTGGTGGAGATAAGTACACTTGGAAGAAAGGAACCTTGAATATGAGTTCACTCGGTTGACAGCACTTTAACTACAGACATAAATATGCAAGGTGCGAGACCGATGTTTCTAAGGATCAGATGAGAGTGGCTGTCTACTGGACAGAATTCAAGGAATTGCAGGAGAAACCTAATAGATCATGATAGGAGATCATAGGCAGCCTACTAATATATCTCCTTACAATAGTCATTCCATTCACTCATTGAGTTATGAGTGCACTAGACGTTCATGTCATTAAGTCTTTGTCACTGTATATTTAGTTTAAAGTACATTGAGAACACCTAAACCTTTTCTGGAAAACTTTACGTTTTAGACCACGCCCATTAAAGTTTCAACTGTAACAGTTAGATAGACCCCTCGAACTTATATTATTCCACAATGGAAATCCTCCTTGTTTGGTCTTTAAAACTCAAAAGCTGAACTTCTAATAGCAATGTAACAATTCCAAATTAAAAAAATTCGAACTTGCTACAAATTTGTGACACAAAAACACACTTAAAGCACTACAAGCTGTTGAGCAAGAATGGTGCTACAAACAGTGAGAAACCACACAGAATTTACAGGAATCATCCAAACAAAATCAGAAGAAAACTCAGTTAAACATACCTTAAGTACTACTTTTCCTCAATTTCAGCCGGTCGAAAACAAAGAAGATACATACAAAACCTTACTAGGGAACTTTCAAAATCACAAATGGACATCCAGAAAAAGAATTTATCTTAAAAAATCCCCATTCTGGTCACCTCAAAGTCCATTGGGCAGGGTTAACAATCAAAGGTAGACTTGCAAAAATCAAAGTCACAGTTAACATAAACTAGGAGAGAAAATTTGTAATCCTGTAAGTGCAGGTTGAAGAGAATTTCTGTTATTATTTTGAATAGTACCTATCCTTAAATGATGTCATCAGATTAAAACTGCTCAACCAAAGTAGAGGGTTCTCAGTATTATGGATGAAAGTTTTGCAGTCCAAGTGTCAAACATGTAGACCTTCAAGAGATCTTGATACAGTAAAACCCTCTTTATGTCCTATATATGTGTTACTCCTAACAGTCCATACTAGCTAACATATGCAGCATAACAATCCAATATTAGTTTCCTGGGAAGAAGAGAGTGGTTATTTGATACATAAGGGCGGAAGATATCTTTGCATAGACTGTTAGAGATTGATCAGTTTTGTGGGTTACTTAATTACTAAGTACAAAGGAAAGAACATCTGCATGGAGGTGGAGAATTTGTGCATAAGGTCAAAATGGAAGCAAAGTTTAACATGACTCCAATTAGTGTAAGCTGGAGGTGCCAACAGAAGTAACATGAGATAGAGACAAATTGACTGAGAAATAAATACTTAATAATGAAGGAAAGTTGAGCAATTCAGCAAGATGGAAAAGCACTTTGGCAGCAGATTTCTTGGGCATTAGAGTAAGTTGAGGAGATTTCTAAGACGGACCATGTGTACGCTTTGTACCCTAAGTCTAGAGGGAAAAAATAGGGCATCTGAGAGATTGTGTATTGGCGACAGAGAGCACCAATGTCAGAATGAGTAGATTTGATAGAAATGGAGAGATAGGGCTCCGAGAAATCTGGGCTTGTATATTGGAGACAAGTGTACAAGTAAGATTTTGTGTTTGCAAAAGAAAGATATTGTTTGTTTCCACTTCGCACTCAGCATCATCAAAAACAAGAAACAACTGGGTTGGTGATTTAATAGTATTAAATTAGAATATGTTCGTAGGCATCACAAAAAAGTAACAGAAGTCTACAAGTATCTTGAGATGCATTTGTTCATATTTCTTGAGTATAGAACTGAATATCAAGCGCATATGCAGCTCGCTATTGGGTAAGTGGAAGGATATGATGATGTAAATCCTACACCCAGTCGGGGTATAAGGGTTTTTCTTCCTACTCTTTAATTTTATGATGTGATTTTAAGAGCTGAATAAGTAAGGGTGTGGATGTCTGGAGGAAACATATTTTAGCTGACATTTTTTAACAACTAAATGGGCATTATCTCTCACAGTGGGCATAGTTCACGTCATTTGGAAACATGTGGATCCTGTCAGGTACTTGTTTGTTTCTAGCACTCACAGACACTTGATGCACTATATGAAGCTGCAGGTTTATCACCGAGGAGGCAATCTGTACTTGCACCAGCAACTTCATCTTAACCAATTTCTAATGACAATTCAATGGAGTTAGAAAAATCTCTCAAATACCAACCTAGACATTGATTTTCACCATCACCACTTCCAATTTTTCAGACAAACAAAACATCTTCAAGAAACAAGGACTTATAGCTTATTCAATGCTTTTGAGGTCTTTCTGGAAGAGGAAGTTTGATGATAAATAAGTATTTTTCTAATGATAGATTTGAATATGTGGAGGAGATGGTATATTGGGAGAGGTCTTAAGTTCTTTAGGATTTTGTGAGAGTAGTTAGTAGATTCTTCAACTTGGGGGCAAAACCAAATAACCCTATACTTTGGTTTCAAAAGATGCATCTCTCCTTGTATGCAACCTATTACTTTGTGTTAAAATTGGTGATCCATTTTTCAATTTTCAAGACTATGCAAACCTCTAAAAGCACACAGATCTTTCTCTACTTAGGAAACAAGTAAAGCTTGGATAAGGTCAATAAGTCTAAGGTTAACTTGGATACGCATAGCTTATGTTTGTACCATCGTTACATGAGTATGTCTGGTTAAAATGAGCAGCAACACTTCTTCGGTCGTGAGGGGTACAGACCAGCTGAAAAAGCTCATGCACTCTACCACTTGTATTAGATAAACTATTCAATAAAAATTCCATTTACCTTGTTCCATTGTTGCTCCTTTGCTGAAAAGTCCTCACATACACACTCTTTCTAGTAAAATCTAAACCAAATAGCAACACCAAAATCCAGAACTTTGGTTCTTGATTGAGGACAGTTGGGCTTAGAAAAACCCTCATCAGATTGACAAACAAAATGGGATAGCAGGGAAGGAGATGGGAATAAGAGTCAAGACGAGGAGAAGAGAGAAGGTGACAATAATTGACAAACCCTAATTAGACTTCTTGTATCAAGCAACTCTAAAATAACTGTAAAACCTACCCATACACAAGGTTATAATCTTAGATGACTCTGCTGATAAGAGTCTAATGTGAAGTGATCGCATATTTACAGGATCAGTATGTAGATCCTATATGAACATATGCATATGGGTATGGGAAACTCCCAAATTGTGGAATATGGGTGTTTTGGCCACCAAAATTAGCTCATCGACAGAGAATATTATCCTCATGCAAAAGCTCCATATTTACAGCTCGAATGGGATAATGGTGCATTACGGTTCAGATTAAGCATGACAAGCACTGATTCAGGAGATACTGGTACTGCAGACATAGGGACAGGTTTTGGATGGTTAGGGTCGGTACTAATATAGGTAGCTTCATCAATATATTTCTAGTCATAAGGTGCATTTGCTGTCTAAAAGGAAACTCAATTACATTGCATCAGGAATCTCTAACTAGATCTTGTCATTTTGACTGAGAATGTCACCAGGTCCATAAATTTGTTGTCTCCTCAATGAAGTTAGATCAATGGCTTTCTTTTACACAGTGGATGCCTTGATTTATAACTATGTGCCTTAGCTAAATTCATATTCCAGCCACGAACATAAAAGAGTTTAAATCAATTATATGATATTGACTTGATATGTGAGAAATAGACACTGTAGATTATGCTCAAGGCAAACGTTAGATTTCATCTCTTCAAAATACCAGCAATCTCATGTTTAGATTACCTACTCGAAATTCTGCTCAAATCAGATCATAGTTGCAATACCACCAGAATTGCAGTAGCTTACAATATTTCTTAAGGTGGCTCACCTAGCTTTTAGGTGCTGCAGTTTCAAAACATGCATATCCAAAATACAAGTTACGACATTTCATGGCAATTTTTTGTAGCTGTACCCCATTCAAAAATTACTTGCCATGGCTTTATCACATGGTTAATCATTCTTAGTGAGCTTCCTACTCAAGAAAGGGGTAGCTTCAATGAGTGTTCAGTGTGGATTTTTTCTGTTTTCTCTTCTGTAGTAGGGATATTCAAAATCCTAGCTAAACTGATCTCCATCAGTATATGCAAACCGGCCTTTCTACCAACATCAAGTAAGGCTCTACTCCTAGCCTAGCGGAAGTGACCGGTGAGGTTATTCTAAGTGGAAGATTTAATTAATCGCACACGGAATCTTTCTTTTAATGAAATTATTAAAATATTAATTATCAAACCATATTTTCATCTAATAGCTTAATCTTTTAGAATAATTGATAGTGATCCCATTAAATCTTACATAATTCAAATCTTTACAAATCCGTTATTTGCCTCCCCATTATATATCTCTACACTTAGCACTAGGCCAAACTTTAGTCTAACCGTGGAAGCATATTAGAATATTTAAATATCAAATTACACCTTCAGCTAATAGCTTAAACTTTTAAAATAATTAGTAATATTCCCACAAAATCTTACAGAAACTAGAAGCAATCTTCCCTATTCATTTGGAGTAGAGCTCTTGAGCTCTGTCAAGTTTCTCATCATGTCAAAGGCTAGGAAGACGAATCTTTGCGAGCTAGGAGATGCTTGAAGGGCATAATTGCTAAAAAAATTTGTTCAAGCTAGCTTGGTTCGGATGGGGTGTTGCATCAATAATCTTTTGATGATTCTGATAAATTCTTTGATGCCATTTTGTTTGATGATAAACAATAGACATAGTATTCTTACTCTTCAATATTTTGCTTTTACAAGTCTCTAATTGAGCTTTGCAAAAATTGATACGGTTATGTGATTTAGCTGTATTTCTTAGGAAGTATGGTGAAGAAAATGTCGAAGCACGTGTAAAACATTAAAGAAAATCATAAAAGGAGGAACATGTTAGTGAAATTATTTGTGGCAATAAAAAAACCATGAAAAATTATCCAGTAATTCAGTTTACATAATCTCGAAGCAAAACAAAACCAAATTTATTTGTCTCAATGACTTTCAAATCAAATTGACGATCAAAGACTCCAACTCAATTTGCTCCAATTCTATTCAATTGTATTAATTATGAATTTTTCATGAACCTACTTGTATTGTGTTAGTATTTCTGAAATAGGAATTTGAAGCATATTAAAGCGAACATTAGCATACAACATAATGCGAGTGACTCTTTGATAATTTGAATCTCTTAAATAAAGCTGCACACTCAATATCTGGAATCATACTTGAATTTCTAATACTTTCTTCTTGCAATTTCTACATAGCCCTCCACCTAATTGCTTTCACTAAAATTCTCAAAGAAGAGGCTTTAATCGTATTTTTAGTTGAGAAAAGGGGTCAAGTTGAGTGGCTGATGAATGTTTGTAAAATCTCATGTCCGAAATTTGGTGGGTGGTAACAATCAATATATATCTTAATTGGTTCATAAAATTTCGTGTTCGGGTTGGAACTCTCTCTTAGCATTCTCTCCAAGAGCAAATATGAGGCTTCTGCTGTGCATGTTCCACTGATATCAGAGTCAACAATTGATCAAATATGTGCGGTGTCTGGTGGATATGAACGAAGAAACCCCATGATCAACATGACTTTGTTGCAGCCTTAGCCTTCCATAGTCTGATTTGGCGGGAGAGACCTAGGGCAAGCTTGGTTGCTGTTCATCACCTCAAACAAAAGACGATGCTGGAAAAAGCCCCCATTAGAGATTTGGCTTCCTAAATTAACTACTAAAAAATGTAACGGCTTTGAGTCTTTCATCCTTCCAACTTTTCTGGAGTTATATTTAAAGCGTAAGTATATTTCACATCAATATATCCAATAGCTTAAGCTTTCGGAGATTGTCGCAGCGTACTCAAGTTTGTGATAGTATTAGAAGGAAGATGTTTTAAATTGGTACCCGTTAGACAAACTACTTTTTCCTTAAGAAAAGCTTAAGCTGTTAGAAAACGAATTGATCGTGTATCCATAGTACATTACTTAGCAACCCCCTCACGTGCAAGTAGATCTTACAAGTGCAAGTTGAATTGTGGACAGAACCACATTAACAAAATTATGGACAAAACAGAAAAACAAGCAGAAACAACAAGACAGGAAAATGGAATCCTTAACCTATGCTCTAATGCAATATTAGAGAAACATACTTCCCTGCAAGTTTAAACTGTTAAGAAACGGCCAACTCTATATTATAGTAGATTACTGAATGGAATCATTGCATTTCTCTTGTACTTAATTTTCACTTCATTATTGGGATGGTTTTCAGGGCGCTATCGCAGTGGTCCTTTGCATGCTATCTGCAAGGTGCTTGGTATAGTTTCCATTAATTATTGTACATATTCTTCTAAGTTCTATATAAAACCCTAATCCTACATTGCTCATGCAGTCTAAACACACCATGTCGGTGCAAGAAAGCGACAGTACATGACCTCAATAAGAGTACTTTTTGTTGGATTGTGCCTCATAAGGTTCTGTTAAAAAGCCATATTGGTAAATATACTTAGCTGCTCAAGTACTGTGAGTTTGCAAATTCACTAACTAATCATGTTGGTGAGGGAGATGAGTGTACTTAGGGGACAAGGAACCTCGAATAGGGGTCACTCAGTCGACAGCTTAACTACAGACATGGATGAGCAAGATTTGAGACCGATGTTTCCAAGTTTCCAGTGAGAATGGCTGTATGCTGGACAGAATTCAAGGAATAGCAGCAGAAACCTAACAAGAGACTAACAGGTGATGGGAGAAGCCTAATATTATTTTCTTACGCCATGCCCCATCAAAGTTTCAACTGTAACACTTAGATAGAACCCTCCAACTTATATTATTGCACAATGGAGGAAATCCTCCTTAGTTTGGTCCTTAAAACTCAAAATGTTAGCTGAACTTCTCATAGCACATCCAAAATTCTGCATGGAAGATGCCCACATGCTCCAAATTTGTGCCAGAAAAACATTGTTAGGGCACTACAAACTGTTGAGCAAGAACGGCGTAATGAACGGAAAGTAACAAACTAGACAGAAGTCAAGTGAATCGTCCAAACAAAATTAGAAGAAAACTCTCTTAAAATAGAGCCCCGAGTACAAAGAAGACACACACAAAACCCTACTAGGGAACTTTTTGAAATCGCAAATGGTCCATGCCCCTCACACCTAATCACAAGCACTCCGTTTCCACAGTGAGCCTCCAGAAAAAAAGTAATTTAACTTAAAAATCCCCCCTCTGGTCACATCAAAGTTCCTTGGGCAGGGTTAACAAATGAGGTAGACTATCAAAAATCCAAGTCACAATTAACATGACTAGTAAAGAATCAATAATCCCTAAAAGTGCAGAGTTAAAGATAACTTCTCTTATTAGTTTAGGGTAGTCCCTTACCTTAAATGAAGGTAAATAGCTTAATCAAATACCAAAATATGGGGTTCTTAGTTTTACAGATGAAAGTTTTAATATATTTTTTAAACTCTCTTTATTTCCTATGTGGAACTCCTTGCAGTTCATGCTTGCTAACAAGAGAGGGTGTAAGATATCAAACAAGCTTGGCTATGCACAGACAAGAACAAGGAACAATTAGGTTGCTGATTTAAGAGAACTGATATAAGGAATGGGTTGGAAGGCATTTCACAAGCAACAGAAGTCAACAAGTATCTTCAAGATATTTCTCGGGCATAAAAACCCGATATCAAGCTGCATGCGGTGATGGTAAACGGAAGGCTTTGATAATGTACATCCTATATCCTGTTGAGATTCTAGGGTTTCTTCCCACTCGCTAGGTTGCTGATCTAAGAGAACTGATATAAGGAATGGGTTGATAGGCACTTCACAAGCAAGTAACAGAAGTCAAAAAGTATCTTCAAGATATTTCTCGAGTATAAAGCCCAATATCAAGCTGCATCGTATGCAGCTTGTTATTGGTGAAGGTAAGTGGAAGGCTTTGATGATGTACATCCTACATCCTGTTGAGATTCTAGGGTTTGTCTTCCCACTCATTTATTCTATGATCTAATTTTAAGAGCCGAAGACAGCGAGGTATGGATGTTTATAGTAAGATTTCTTAGCTGACAATTAGTAATAAGTAGATTTGCGTTATCTCTCCACTGGACATGACTCCTATCATTTGGAAACAGGTGGATCCTGTTAGATACTTGTTTGTTCCTAGCACTCACAGAGACTTTGGTGAATTATGAAGTCGTAGGTTCATCATTGAGGACTGGAAATCTGTACATACACCAGCAACTTCACCTTAACCGAGTTCTACTGGAAAATTGACAAGTGAATGGAGTTAAAACAATCTCTCAATCGCCAGTTAATAGATTCCTCAAATTGGGGGGTGAAACTGAACTTCAGTCACTACATTTTTTGGTTTTGAAAAGTGCATCTCTCCATTATGCAAGAAATGAGAGATGAAAAAGAGCCAATAATTGACAAACCCTAATTAGACTCCTAGTATCAAACAACTCAAACACTAAGCGAGCCTACATAAAAATGGGATAAAAATTTTAGATAATTGTACTGATGAGAGTCTAATGTGATGTCATCAGGCAAATACAAACGAGATCAGCATGTACATTGGTCATAACCATGTTAATACAGGTAAGGCAAAGTCTCAAAATTATGCAAGATGGGCGCTATTCTATCAAAATTAGCTCGTCCATGGCCAAGTCTTTTTATATTCTCATGGAAAAGCTTTGGACTTACAGTTCAAGTGGGATTATGGTGCGCATCAGAATTCAGATTGAGCATGACATGTACCAGACCAGGAGATACTGGAACTGCAGACATATTTAAGGGACCGGTTTCGATGTCTATGGTAATCCTAAAGTTAGCTTCATCAAGGTATTTCTAGTCATAAGTTACATCTTCTTTTCAGAAGGAAACTTAATTACATTGCATGAGGAAATCTCTAATTTAATCTCACAAGTTTGACTAAGAACATCTCCATATTGTAACTCGCTATAATAACCAGTTGCATTTCTTTCTCTTCTTTTATTTGCTTTGTCAGTCTCATTTGCTTCGGAAAATTTGAAAGCTGCATATCAAAATCCTGATCAGATCTCTTCCTCTATAGTCTTAATAAATCACCAGGTCCTTGAGTTTGGCGCCCCCACAATGAAGTCAGATTTGAAGCTTTCTTTTACATAGTGAAGGACTTGGTTATAAGTGGGTTGCTTAGCCAAATTCACATTGCGAGTCATGGATCAATGGCAATAAAGAGCTTAAATCAACCAAAGAGATTGACTTAACGGTTGAGAAATGGACGTTTGTGTAGATTATGTGCAAGGCAAACGTTTGTATTCTATAGTTTCAAATAGGGAGAATTGCAAATTCAGTCTTAAACTTATTGTAAAGATTCAAGTTCGGTTATAAACCTTTTAATTGAACCAATGCAGTCATAAACCTTAGAGTAAAAATGCGATCAAGTCCTTCGGGTCAAGCATCGCCCGACTTTTCTGACGGCATTCCTCAATTGGAATAGCTCATCGGTGGCAGAGAACAGCACCACCACACCCTCACGACCCCTCACCTCTATTAGTCTCCAAAGAGATCATCCCCTCAAACTCAGATCTATTTTCAAGTCTCAGCTGAAGGAGGTCCACATTGGATCTGAGGTCGCAGACCTCCATTTTCGCTGATTTGGAGGACCGCAACCTTCAATCCGAGATCACAGACCGACCTTGTGATCAGATTTGATAGAGTAGGGGTTGACTAGTACCAAAGATGATGAGCTATAACAAAGACAATGAACACCAAAGAAGGAAAACAAGAAGACTGACAATAACCAGAAAAGAATGAAAGAAAAGGAAAAAGCAAAAACAAGAAATTTTTTTAAAAAATAAACAAAATGGTGTCGTTTTGTCTTAAAAATGTCCACATTAGATTGCCGGTTGTGACACATAGGACGGTAGCAATGATTGGATTGCCACATTATCAGTTTCAGGCAAGACTGGCCGAGAGGACTTGATTGCATTTCCCCTCAAGGTTTAGTTTAGGACTATATTGATTTATTAAAAGGTTTAGAACAAAATTTAGAATTCTCCCCTTTCAAATACAATCTCATGTTTGGACCATATACTCGAACTCTTGCGCACACCAGATCTATGATAGATAATTGCTGTGTTTCTCGGCCTAAAGTTTAGCTATCTGAAGTGGGGTTTCCTACACGATCAACAGTTTTCTCAATTCTTTGCCGCATCAACCATTTTCAGTTGATTCAGATGAAAAAAAAAATGACATTTGATGAGGACAAGCAACAAACAAAGTATTCTTAGGCTTCAGAACTCTGCGTTCACAAATCTCCTGGTTCTTAGACTCTGGATTGCAAAACATCTGATGGACTGACGTCATCTGTCTATTTCCATTAGAAATTGCCTTTCTGACATTGAAGTTGATGACACACACAAATACGATGAATACAAGATGATTCGATTGGGTGGTTGCAAGGTTATTCGAATCGTATGTTCCGCTCTAATGTGACGTTTGTCATTACCATGTATTTCATCATTTCTAAATACGGACAAGATGCACTTCATTCTGGTGACATCAAAATGTCATTATCATTATTAGCCCTACGTGGAAAGACTGAATTCATATTGTCAATCCAGTTGAATTAAGGGTCAAGTTCTTAAAACCGTTTTCGAGTTTTGAGCACAACGCAAGAAGTTTTCAAGATTCTTCTTGGGCTATGATATAACTCAAAACCAAAATGATTTATTTGCGGACAATTGAAACAAAAACTCAAAAAAGGAAATCAACAAAAACCACAATAAAATCAATAACTCCCCTTGTTTTCAGTTCGGTTTACATACACACACATATATATGTACATATATGTATGTATACCAAGTCCATACACAAATAAGAAGCTCATTATTCATTCTAAACCATTAAAAAAAAAAACATTCACAATACAAACGTTCAAATTGGTCTAATCATCCGTAATAAGGTCAGGAAAAAGGATAAAATGGCCAAAATATGGGGTAAAGTCTAATTAATCGGTTCATCTTTTGTATCGTCAAACAAATATTTCAAACCTAGACAAGAAAAAATGATAATGTAGTTTAAACTTAATATTAAGTAAAATTTTATTTGTAGTTTAGAAACAAAGGAAAATGTTGGTGACTTCCTTCTATAACCCCCCCCCCAAACAAATATATATATATTGAAACATTATCTTAGTAATTTGGTTTAAAAAATGTCGAGGTAAAACCAAACCGAGTTTACCAGTCTTAGTGTCTTTCAAATCAAATTCATAAAATGAAGACTTCAATTCAGTTGGGTCAAGGCTTGGGAGATACCGTTATAGTGTATTTACCTTACATAGCTAAGCACCCTCCCCCTACCAAAAGAAAATGAAGCTATTACCAAAAAAAAAAAATATGGAAGTACTGCAAAATGTAAATTTCCTATTACTTCAATATATCAAATGGTCCAGCATGTTATAAATAATTACATAAAAGATTCGAGAGACGTGACTTTTACATTTTCTATGGACATGATATATATAAGTCAATGCAATTTTATTTTGTAACAATATCAAAAACTAACTTTTTTTTGTGTCTACAAATATTTATGATAGAGGCTGCAAAACATAATATAGAAAATCATGAAATACATGATATAATAATCTATTAATAAATGATTACATGCTCAATTAAATATTGTTTCATAGTCAAATGATATCCTACATTCGATTTCTAACAATTACTTCCTTACATTTTTTAATTTTCCTCCACCAGTTTGTTTCCATAAAAATTCTCATGGAATGTACACTTCCTAATTTGTTAGTTGACTTGGTCCTACCGACAAAGGAAGGACATTCCGTAGTTAGCTAGAGAGATACAAAGGGAAGGGTATTCTAAACTAATAAGCCGAAAAAGGCATTGGAAACTTTATAAACTTACATTCTGTTTGGAGTTATTTTTACTTTTTATAAAAAATTTATCGTTGCAAAACACTATAAACCCCAGGGAATTATATCGTCGGTAAAATTTAACATAATCAAGAATGAATGTAATAAACAGTGTAGTAATCGATAGCAATGGTGAATTGATGAATGGATAGATTCATCTATAAATTTCATAAAATTTCAATCTTGAGTTGATTTAAATCATATGATACAATACAAAATCAAGAATCAATTGATACCATGCTATGTAGGAGTCACTTAATATACTTTTTCCGCATCTAAGGACTGCCATTAAAACAATATCTTACCTTTTAAAGAAAGACATACTGTTACGACTCTATCCAAAATCATATGAATCACACCTTGGAAAAGAAGTTTATGCCATAGCTATTGGAAGTTATCACAACTTGTTTACTCAATGTCCATGCAATACCTACACTTTGCTAGGCAAAGGATTGAAGGGAAAAGGAGGATTTTGAGAGGACAATTACTATGATTATTGGCTAAATTGGCGCATAGAGAAACTACAAGTACGATGAGAAATTTTCAGAATAGGAGAGAACAAGAGCTAAAAGCTATTTCTCTCAACTCCACTGACAAATGAATTTCAGTGCTCCTTCATAAGAAGATTTGAAACAAAAGCAACCAAATTTCAGATATAAGTTGAAGGAGGGAATTAAGTTTCAACTTTTTCTTTCTCTGTATCTGAACATTGATAGGCTCCTTTCTTGGTGTGAATATCATCCAAACACTGTCAAATATCTAACGAACGTGCTACATTGTCGTTGGTGCAAGAGCTTAATATTTCCCAAGGGAGAAGAAAAGAAAACGAGATAAAGAAAGAAGATAGAAAAAAGAGTTAAAGACTATTAAGGAACGCTAATAGGACAAGGAAGATGATAGCTATGAATCCTACTTGGAATGGTTGACTGAAAGAACAATGTAACTGTCATTAAATGAAGGCTTAAGTGGATTCCATGTTAAAAGACTCCACACTAAAAGCCTAAACTGCTAAGTGAAGATGGGAACATGTTTGCTGCGACATCCATCAAACGCATAAAATATGTATGTACTAAATCAATTTCTAGGCTCGGAGAGGAATGAAGGATCTGAGAGTTGAACATAGGACGACTTGGCATACCCAATACAGAAACGACTAGCCGTTGTGGGCCTACCAGAAGAATGCTTACCCAGAGGAAAAAACTAAGGTTTAAAAAGGCTGAAGCTCACCAAGCAAAGCGTCGAACGCCTGAGTTGCCTTCACTCAAGCTGTGAAATACCACTCGATAGGATTACACTGACATGTAAAGTTAGCGACTCTCCAATTTTGTTGGCACTACTTGTTCTAATTCATCACTAGACGCCACCTTGGATTCATCTAATAGTTTAAACTTATGGATCAAAGTACATGATTAAGTTGTTCATGGCTCAAACTCGATATATTGAGCCATAGCAATATTTATTGAGTCTAGGTTAATTCTTTGACTAAGAAAGGTGCTCAATTAGAAGAGTTAAGATGGCTAAGCCAACATGACACTTTCCCAAAGAGAAAGTGAACTTTCTTAGCATCATGTCAATGATGCAAATACGGACGTTAGGTCACTGACTTGATTACCTGAGGAATATTATTGTGTCTAACCAAAACTAATAATTCTATAGACACAAACATTGTTATAAGCATCATTACAGATTCTGGGAAGGGCGGTTTGAAACCCCCCAAATAAGACGTGATCGCATGTTTGTAATAAACACAAACAAACATGAGGAGCATCTTTGTACCGAATCATATCTGGACTCGTCACTCTTATTTTCGTAATATCAATCATTTTCCACAATTCCAGTTATTAATTACATGGTAATTGTATGAGCTTTTTTTTCACCATTATCAGGAAAGTAGAGAAAAGATATGGAGATAATAAAAGCGGAGAGAAGAGAACATGGATGAGATCCATATATGCTAGTGAACTCAAAGAAAAATTTGCTTGACATTGTCTCGCTAATCACAGTGGACTATTTTGAACAGATCAGCCATGAATGGTCAAAGGACATGAGTGAAACTCAAGTGAAGTATGAAATCATCTCAATGTCTATCAAAGTCCAGCGCTTTACGCAATATGATCTATGGAGTAACTGTTACGGCCAAGAGATAGTATATGACCAACGAAGAAGCGAGAAATGAAGGAGTAACGAGAAAAAAGAGAAAGAATTATGGTTGTTAAGTTCTTTCGGTGGTTTGTGCAAACAACAAAGGAGTATGGCACTATAAGGAAGAAAAGAGAGAAATCATTAAAGGCATCAGTCGAGTGATGAAACCACTGGTGCTTTGGCGGTGGCTACTAATCTTAATCTCCTCAAATAATTTTAGGAAAATATAGAACTTTATAGTACTGACAAAGACCATTGATTTAAGTTACAGCCACACAAGGCTTTTCGATAATACCCACCTAGAAAAAAGGAGTTAAAAAGCCATGATACAAACGGTCCAATCTCACTTTAGGTTGTCAGGAATCAATGAGTGCTTTGCATGTATTGCACTCGTGATGCTAACCCTAGCAGTCTGCTAAAGTTGGGTCAGTATGAGTGGAAATGGATTTTATCAATAAGTACTTTGCATGTATTGCCCTCGTTATGGTAACCCTAGTAGTCTGCTAAAGTTGGGTCAGTTTGAGTGGATTTGGATTTTGCGTCTTTTTTTTTTACTAGGATACATTTGAAACCCTTTTAAATGTTTCCTTTTTAATAAATTTGACATGTTATTCCACTGCAAAGATCGTAAGAACACAAGTAGCTACTCCCAACTCATCCCCCGCAAGACATAAAGCACTTGGCCACGAGAACTGTATCAACCCATTTTTTCCCATAAACTAATGCCCATCGTAGTACATGACTTGGTACGATTTCTCTGTTCCGCTATAAATAGATAATGTACAAGACGCTTCTGTTTCAATTTTACCAACAAAGAGGACACAAAAGCATTTACTATTGTCATTGTGTTGATAAGAGGAATAACTCTATGTTGGTAAGTTTGCTTGGGAACGCTCTTTTCATTTCTGAAACATCTTCATATGGTTAATTAGTTGGTCAATGACATTTCCAGTACAATAATGTTTGATGACGACGACCAAAACTCAAGGTAGTGAAATTCATAGCAAGAAGATGAGCTAAAGAAACACAGGAAACTGCGTTCTCAGGCTTGTTTTGTGGATTGTCTTCCCCAATAAGCTGGATAAACATATCTTTATGTCTTTCCTTTCCCAGAAGGACATCGTAGACTTAATATGAGAGGGAAGGAGGGAGGGAGGGAGGCGGGGGAAGAGAGAGAGAGAGAGAGTACGGCAACCCTAAGCAAGCAGAAAGAGAACCATCACACACATTATGCAATTGGAGGAACACGCACTACTAAATGCTAACCATACTTAAATTAGGTGGTGATGATAGGCGAAGAAAGCAAAAGCAATAGGCGCAAATACTACATGAATACCCAATAATTATTTAGACTATTATTAAGAGGAAAAAGAAGGGTGAGAGTTTTTCCATGCCTGGAACTTGCGAACTCATACAGCTTGCCTCGAGGGGAAAAGATGATCAGCGCGACCTCGGCGTCGCAAAGCACGGAGAGCTCAAAGGCCTTCTTGAGCAGCCCATTCCGCCTCTTCGAGAAGGTCACTTGCCGGCTCGTCGCATTCTCTATGCGCCTCATCAGGGTCTTCCCTCTCACCATCTTTACACAACAATCGCCCTCGCTAATTCACAAAAGAAACGACGCACAATCGCATCAATTAGGCAAGGCAAAAAATGATGAGTGCACCAATAAGGACATGAACCAAAAAACAGCTTCTTTTTCTTATTTCCCGAATGGATGTGACTTCTCAGAGAGGAATAGCAAGAACGTGAGTAACGAAAAAAAGGGCATCTGTGAAAAGGGGCCAAAATTGACTGACTGAAAAATCTACACAGGAGGCTGTGGGAAACTGACTGATCCTGGAGTGAAGAAAGAAGGGAGAGAGACCAAAAAGACCGACACACGGAACGCCATTCGAACTGAAATGCTCAAATTTAAGTGCTGGTTCGCGGAAAGAACAGGGTGAAATCCGAAATCTTCAAAGATCAAAAAAAGTGAGCTCTTGCTAACAGCAAATTGGCCAAGAAACTTGGAGGGAAACTATTTACCTGATATTTGATGCAGCGAATTAAGGATTTCCCAACAGAGATCGAGGGACAAAGAAGGGTTCAAGAAGCGAGCAACAGACCCAGGTGAGCTCGAGGTGTGGGCTTTGATTCGATTCGATGCAAGAAGAAGCTTTTCTCCAGCTAAAATGCTCCTCGAAAGAAGAACAAGACAAAAGGGCAACCCAGAAGCGGATAAAAGTCTGAGAAGAATCGACCCCAAACTCGATTTCACCAAAGAGGCAAAAACCAAGAATGCTTTCGGACGAACATGAAGGGCACGGAAAGAGGCCGGAAATGGGAAAGCGAAAGAAAGGAGAGGGAGGAAGAAGAAGGAAAAGTATGGGGGGAAAGTCCTGAGGATTGTGTGATCAGTATCACCCAAAGAAACGATGAAGGAGCCCCCAGGATAATTAAGGATAAAAGTGGGAGCTTATGGGGGAAAAAAAAAAAAGCTTTTTTTTGGAGGGGGTTGTTGGGTGGGCGATTGATGGATTCTCTCAATTCATTGACAGTCACCAAATGGGGAAGCACGCACAGTTTCACGCACCCACCTTTCCATTTTCATATTGCCCCCTCTTCTCTCTCCCTCCCTCTCTCTTTCTCTCTCTCTCTCTCTCTCTCTCTCTCTCTAAAAGAAGATATCAAATTATGTTTTGGTTGGCATGGCAAAAAATGAGGACTCCCCACCTCGCCTTTTTGCTTGTTTTGGTAAAACTCACGATGCAAAACCCCAAAAGCATCCATCATTCAAAAAGGAAAAGTCTCTCCTGATAATAAGAGAGAGAAAGTCCAAACACAGAGAGAGAGTCTAGAGAGAGGGTCTAGTGAGAGAGAGGGGGGGGCTGGCTTTGCTTTTCCAATTTCTAATGTGGAAGAGAGAGAGATGGAAAAGGTGGCCAATGGGACGAGATGGAAATGGCAAGAAACAGAACAATGTTGAAACATGTCCACGTCGTCCGTACATTTCCGTACTTGGGCGAGCAAATCAGGAGTCGAAAACACACGGCGGGGCCTACCCCCTCGGCCTGCCAAACTGCCCTTTTCGTCTTCTTCTTCTTCTCCCCCTTTTTAAGTTTTCATTATATTCCCGATTTAATGCCGGAAAAACCTTTGAAATATCCCACTTGCGAAATCAATACCCTTTTGACCCGAAAGAAAAAAAAAAATTTCCATACCCCACATATTTTATCTACCAGCACCCCCATAACTTTTTTAGGTATTAATGATATGAAAAAAAGATTAGGGTACCACGGTTGATAAAATTTGTATTATTTTTGTCAAATCGGTATAAGTTTAGTGGTTTTGATGAAGTGGCAAATATTTATGGTATTGGCATTGCAATGAACGTAATTTAGAATTTTATTATTATTTTTTCATCGTATTTTCCACTTCAAAGAAGTAAAAATAGGAAATTGAGAAAGAATGAAAAGGTAACACCACTCCCACTCACACCTACTCCAAAATTCCAAAGAGAGCACTTCCCCACCAACTATGCATCCACCCATTATTCTTTACTTTCTTTTTCTGCCCACTCTTCTGGATTTTGCAGCACATTTATGCAATTTTCACCTTCTGTAATTTTAGGAAACTATTCCATTTAGGGAAAAAAAAGTTAGTTGGTTGAAGCGACTGACCGTGTCATTACTCCGGTTAATAAGGTTCAATCGTAGACTTTGCAACCAATGAAATTGTTTGGGATAGACGAAAATGACTCCTTTTGATTTGACTATTTTTTTTTAAAAGAATAATGATCGTGCTTGTCGCCGAAAAAAGAAGTATCAAATCTATAAACAAAAAATCAAATTGGTGTTCACATTAGTAGTGACCAGTTACCATCACAAGAAGTTTGGAGTTATATTTCTACAATTAGAAGTCTGCGTCATCGTGTTTTGATGTTTCGACAAAGACTTTTTAGAAAGAGTATCAATCAAATTATATCACTATTTTGTCACGTTTTAAGTAATTTCTTTTTTAGATTTATTCACAAAAAATTTCATCAAAGCAATTAAGAGCAGTATTAGAGCCATATTATGCTCGAGCGCAAATCTTGTGGGGTTATGTCGTGGTTGGAATTTATTTAAAATTTGTACATGTGAAGCTTACATGATTAGAAATTTACAGGCGACCGGTCAAATATTTTAATGGTTACTTGAGACAACTTAGAAAGAGAATGTATCTAAGAGAGGCTTGTACAGTTTATCTTGTGAGAATGCCATCTCTTCTGGTCAACTTTTCTTGTTGTGTGTAGTCATGTTAAGATGGATAAATTATTATAATTAGATTGATATTGCATATATACATTTCAGAATTAGGATGTTAGAATTGGCAGACTAGCTAGAGCCTTAGATCCACATGTGCAAGAATTATTAGAATAAGCTTAGTCGAGACGACTAGTAAATATTTTAACTTGTTATCGATAGCTAAGCTATACATCATGTTATTTATTGACATGGCATATAGTGCTTCTTTTTTCATTCTTTGGATAATTTCATCCAAAGCCATTGAATTTAGTAGCTCTTGAAATTAGTCCACCGAAACTTTTATTTTCATAACCAAATTTTCAATTTTCACGTTATCCGCGCGCTTGAGACGTGCTTGAATTGGAACTCAACTCGTATTTTTTGACAGATGTTGACTTGACAGACACCAATTTTGAATGCCATGTCATTTCCATGTGGTCACTTCATCCACATTTCTCTAGATCTGAAAATTATGGACACCAGAAACTGTACTTGTTTCTTTTTAACAATGATATGATGATGTTTCATGAGCATAGGATTCGTGATGTTAAATCCTAGATGAATTTGATTAAATGGTCACGGACAAATGTTTTTCCGCAAATTAGAAGCGCGAATTCCTTAATGAAAGTACGCTCGACTTCATCCATGCATAAATTTTAGCTCATGTCTTTTTTGTTTATTTGCTTAGCTAAATATATCATCGAAGCATAAATTTTTCTCTTGTTGAAAAATGAATTAGCTGTCTTATCAAAACTAATTTAAAACTTGAGCTACTATCCTACCAAAAGCAAAAGGTTCCTTTCTCTGACTGATATCCATGAAGTATTTCTTAATCAGTTAAGACATGACTCATATTGAGAACAATTACACAACTTGACGTATTTTAACTTTCTTTTTATGATTAAAATGAGCCTTTTTATCACTTAGGATGGTAATTTTAACTGTTGAGATAATTACATGAACCATTGACATAAATATGATTAGCAGAAATTAAATGCAATCTCCATATATTTAAAGATCCTCAGGTTAAAAATCTCACCTGCCTCTATTTATTAAATTAGGAATTTTAGCATTCTTTTGTACTATCCATAGAGCAGTGTGGCTAGTACATACCATGTTTAAATAGGTGAGGATTCTCAAGAATAGCATTTCTTTTTCTCAAACGGAACGGACTTTTTTTTGGCAAAGCACATTCAAGACAAGGAGCATTCTTCGAGCAGCATATGACATAAAATCCCCTTTCAGTGCACACCTGTAGCCTCTCTCTCCAATCTATTTTGAAAGGTTTCGTTTTTTTTTTTTTTTTTTTTTGCAACGTTCTTAGAAACAAGTCCATTCAAATTCAAAATTAGGTTGTGTTTTAATGTAAGTAAAAGTGATAGATAGGGCAATTAATGCGATGCTACCATAAAAATGTACAGCACTTGTCATTAGAGAAAAATTTGATTAGAGCCATTGCTATTAATAAAGTCTATTCGAAATTTGAAGGTCCGATGCTAATTAACTCGCCACTATAGTGAAAGACATAAAAAAGTAACAAAGTGCCTAAGGCCTAAGCCGTTGATGATTGTAAGTCCAACCACGAGATGGCTGGACTTCTTACATTGTAAAACTATGCGACGCTTCTACCATTAGGCTATATGTTTGATGGGTTATTAGAGGTTACCTTACCTAATATTATTTGGGCATTTATTAAAATTTCTTACCAAAAAAGTGAAAGTATGAGTACTTACACAGCAAAAAAAGTCATTGACAATTATAATGTTTTCTTATATAATTGCCCGAAAGGTGTTTCATGGCTCTTTTTACTAAAACTAAATCGTTATAGTATCTTCACTTATTTGGGAGGAAAAGTATAGATATAGCTAATCATGTGAGAAGAGCAAAAGAAAAAAGTCGAAAAACAAAAATCAATGCTTAGTTAGGAACGTTCTTAAATTAAATTTCCATGGAACAAGTGCTTTGGATGAAAGTCGTTGGTATGGATTTCGATAAAAATTATATTCCCAGCACTTTTTAATCGACTAATGAGGAATATCCTGCATTTTTAACAAACCAGCCGTGTCCCACGTCACAGTAATTCCCACTTTGATGAAAACTGACATATTCTCAGACCAGCTGTATAATAAATTCCGGAAAAACCAATTGACTTAAAAAGCAAATACCAAAAAACGATCATCCATAATGCTTACAAAAATTAATCAGAAAAAGATCGAGAATATAGTTTTATTGATACGTCGATTTTATTTTTGCAAGCATTTAAACGATTTTTTTTTTTTTCTGAAATAGGGCAATTTCAAAAATTATGGATAAACACTCTTCGAACGAGACGTAAAAACCTTTTCCAATAAAGAAGTAGGGCCATCCCTTTTTTTTAAAATATTTTATTCCTTTAAGCTCCGCTTTCAACAAGGCTTTTGTCGCGACACCTGTCGGCAAGCTTGTGAAGTCCATGCCGTTTATGTACATTGGCTAAGGTTTTGGTCCCCCGAGGCGGTTGGAGAAGTGAAGGGGCCACGTTCCGGTACAACCGGGGACCACAGCGCGTGCGCCTGCTCCCTCTCGACATCTGTTCATCGGGTTCAGATCCTACGACCCACGTTAAATCTCGGAATTCGCAGGCTTTATCTCCAGAAAAAAATTATATGCATCTCCTGGCCCCACGTCATTCCCAAGAAACTTGTTCTGCTGCCATCAGCATTTTCCATTCCCACCCCCCCCCCAACCTCCCGGCTTGTTTGTGTATTTCTCCTTTTGTTATTTCTTTGGAAAAGAAATTTTGGATTTTCTTTTTTTAAGCTTTAGGGTGGTAAATTAAATTATCGCAAATCGCGGGTTTGACGAGAAAGAGGAAAAGGAGATGTCGATAAAGGGCAAGATTCGTAGATCGAACGTTCCTTTTTTGTGACTGGCCGCTTGACTCTGACGTATCGAGATGCGGAACGAGACGAGATATTCGTTGTAGATCGGTACCTGATTTGTCGCTTTGCATAAATTATCGAAAAGAGGGTTTATAGGAAGGGGGTTTTTGGGGGAGGTGGGATGCGTACTTAATTGTGTTTATTTATTTTTATTTTTTAAGTGCTTTTGGTTTGAATAAAGTGGGGTATGACAAATGAGGAATACCAAACTTTGGACCACTTGGTAAATGAAGTCCAAGTTGCAAAAGTGGTCCAGAGAAAGAGATGCAGCAGGAATTGGATTGATCATGTGACGAGAGGATCTTCCCTTAATGGGGTGGGTCGCTCATAGTACATTTTTGTAGGGCAAAAAAGAAAAGATTCCCTTGGATTTGGTGAAACCTTAAATTCCACTTAAATTCCAACATTTTCCCCTCCCTTTCTTTTCTGAGAAAAGACCCACCTCTTCCAATCTTAATCTTTTGTTGGAAAATCCCACGAAGGGAAATTATTTGAGTATATCTCCTATAAATAGTAAGTGTCATATTGATGTTGATGTTGTTATTACGAAGCCTTGTAAATCTCTTTTAATTCTACGATGGTCCTAAATAAGTTTAGGGTATATTTATTATATGAAACTCGAGATTTGAAAAACATTTTCTAAAAAGTAATCATTTAAATCATCTACACAAATGAATGAATACAAAATATTATTATCATTCACGAAATTAGTTAGGTATAAACTACTATTGATAAGCAAATCATTTTGTAATAACTAATTTTCCTAAATGATATAACCAATCACTTTTCAATAAAAACATTTTCCAACTTTTGGATTTGTCAGGAAATAAACGCATCCTTAGTAATCAAATATATTTCTTTCCCGCTTTTTCCTTGTTTTACACTCAAGGGAATGTTTTTAGTTAATCGATTACAGGAAGGAATACTAGTACAACAACTTACTTTCATTACTTCTTGCTTAAATCTAAGTTCTCCATACTCACGGTCATCAATTTCTAATGATTAAAGTCTTCTCTAATAAGATCATTTTGCTCGTTTATCTTATAATACAAGAATATGGATGCTAGCTACAAGATCCTGATTCAAATCATTAACATTCACATAAATTACATCACTTTTCTCACATGATGTTACTCATTTTCAAATTTTTTTTTTGTCAATAATTTGACTGAAAAGAAGTGTGTAAGATCATGTCCAAGTACGCTAATTATGAAAAGAATTACGCAAAGTTCTTAATATTCAAGCAGTAACATCTCAATTATTAAACATAGAAGAAAAGGAAAAGAAAATTGAAGGTCGGCAATAGGACGGCGAGAATAAATGTCTACTTTTCCTTTCCATACCTCGTTTTCCCGATGTAAAAGAAAAAGAAAATTGAAAGTCGGCGATAGGACGGCGAGAATAAATGTCTACTTTTCCTTTCCATACCTCGTTTTCCTGATGTACGTGCATCTATGTATTTAACTTTATTTCTCTCTTTTGAATGAGAATCTTGGGCACGTACCCATCGTATGTGGAAACATGATGTTCCAAGCAACGAAAACCTTTTTTTTTTTACACATGAAACATGGACAGGACGAGAGATTACAGCGAAAGCATTTTGTTTTGTTTTTTTGTTTTTGTTTTTGTTATACAGAAGGAAATGAACTACAAATTATTTCCTAAAATCAACCGTCCCTATTGTATCGCTAAACAAAGTATGAAATAACTCCATAGGAGGCTGTGGCTGTTTGGAATGGGAGCACAATCATAATAAAACAGTGTTAAAACAATTGCAGCGGAACCATTTTGTTTCTTTTGGTATACAGAAGGAAATGAAATACAAATTATTTCCTAAAAGCAAATGTCCTTATTATATCACCAAACAAAGTATGAAATAACTCTGTAGGAGGCTATGAGCATTAGGATTCGGAGCAAAATTGCAAGAAAATAAAGAGTTAAAGCCAGAGAAATAATTCGGAGACTCAAGCTTCTTTCTTGGTTCACCCATAAATTAGGGTTACAATTAGTAGATGGTTCCACTATAATTAGCACATCGCACTTTTCTGTTACATCATTTAATTACAACACAAAGAGATTATATATACCCAGTAACTATTTAAATATTCAAACCCAAATTACTAATAAGTTATGGTCTCAAATTATAAAAGCCCTCTAATAATTAGGGGGCGCTGTCCCCGCGACCCTCATCGGGATATCCTCTAGACTCTTGCTCATCGCGAAGCGGGATTTCTATGCCTTCTTATCAATGGGGAATATGAACCATACCCTAACGTTGAGCATAACATAGTGTCCAAATGCTTCTCTAATCAAAGATTGGCAAGTCCATCAGCAAGACAATTTCCTCTCCAAAAATTATGTTGCACGTTGAACTAAAAGTTAAAACTCAATATAAAGAACATATAATGGTACCAACAAAAGAGCTGTGAAGTGCAATCTTTGCAAATTCCAAATTTATTAAATTATTTATGCTGTAAAAAGAAACACGGTGAGTTTGGAATGACTTTTACTTTTTAAAGTAAGCTATACATTATATATGTGAGGACTTTTAAAATCATTAAAGTCAAATAAATTTTTTTTGCACATCTTAAGGCTAAGACGAGTTTTCATTTTTGGTGCTAATGTGAATCAGTAATTTTTCATACTTAAAAATTCAAATCAAATAGGCCCTAAACTTTAGCCCCAAAGTTTGTTTGCCATTTCAATTAGTTTCGCAATTGATTTCTGTTTCACTTTGTCCCCTACACTTCCAAAATATACAGTAAATTGCCTCAAATTCTTACGCTTATTCTTTTTTTTTTTCCAAAATCTGTTCATTAAGAACGTGACCTGAAAAAGAAGGTAGAAATTGACAGGAAAATATTTCTTTACCAATTGCATAAATATTCAATTAATCAGGCATATCATTCACCGGCAGTAAACTGACACAGGCCGCAAAAGTGTAGGTGGTAAATTGATACAAATGTTCAAATTTAGGACTCAATTTACAATTCCCCTAGTCAGCAATAAATCATGCAAATTGTGGTTTCCTTAGACCTTGTTGAGGTGCAATTTGCACAGGCATGTGGACTCTCTGGATAGGATTAAAAATTGGACTAGTTGAACCCATCTTCATCCATGGGCCTGTTTCATCCCACCATCTATCATGCCGGGCTGTACAGCAATAACTAGTTTTCTAGGGCCGAAATGCTTCTATGCAAAATTATGGCTAAAAAGGAAGTATCAGCCTCGTAAATCTAAGTTACATCGCCTCACGTTTACATCAACCACACAGTTACATAACAAAGTCGTTCACTTTTCAACGAATATTTACACTTTAATATATATATATATATATTAACCGACTCTCTGTATTACGAATTCTTGAGAAAAAATCTTACGTGAAATGACTTTTTTCACCAAGAGTCGTAAAGTAATAGTTGTTATATTGACTCGAATCTTTTGAGACCGGGGATAATAATCCACAACATTTCGCAAGGACCCGATACGAATTGATTGGTTTCACTCATTTTAAAGGAAAAAAACTTTGTACTCATGAAAACATGAATAACCGACATGAAGATTATACGACAGTATAGAGCGCCAACCCTAGTTGAGATCATGTCGTCATGACATGCACCTTCCTTGTAAGGAAAGGTTTCTTGAGATAAGAGGAAGCAAAGTAAAAGCAAAGTGATTTGCATCAAATTTAACCCTGGTTAGCAGCACTTAAACAATGATACGGTCTATCCTGCTTTCAAAATTCGTTTGCTTGAATTGAAATCTAAGGCAAAGGGAAGCGATTGATCAAAAAGGGGCTCTTTGTTTCTTCCCTTCAAACATGGTGTCTTTGTTTCAAAGCAACTTCCTCAAATAATCTGAAGTGAATAAGAGAAAATGAAAATAAAGTTGAAGCTCCTCGGGGTTCCGGTTGATGCCTTCTTCATGTGGCTTTTACAGCAATAGAAGGAACATGAAGTGAAGTGATCAAATTTATGTACCTTCCTCTGAGCTCTTTAACGGATGATGATGCTAGCACTACGCGCCTAACACACCACATTTCATGAAAACCGATTTGGACGAACGTGGACGACATTTCTATCATAAACGATGCGGATCGGGAGAAGCGACGAGGAAAATACTTCTGTGTCTATGTCTGCGTGATATATCTCCGATGCACAACGTACTCTTTCTCCGACGAAGCATGTCTGACTCCGACCAGCTAAGCTAATCATGGTCATTGACTGAAGTTTTTGAAAAAAACTGAAAAATTGAGTGGACGCGTTGCATTTCGTTGATATATTGTACAATATATATAGAGAGACATTAACAGGTGAAAGTTAAAGATAAAGATAACAGATTTTTTTTTTTTGGGTAAGGTATACAAGATAACAGATTTATCTACAAGGAAATTGAATGAAAGACAAATCATAAAAGATCTCCAAAAGATCAACTCCTTACTACTCTACTCCATTTGTTATCTTTATAGTGATTTGTAGGAAATTCTGCACGATCTCCAAATGATCAACTCGTTGATACTCTTGTTTATTTGTTATCTCCATATTGATTTGTACAAGATTTTTTTTTTTTTTTGGTAAAAGGTAAGAGATATATATAGACTTTTGCACCAAAAGCTATACAGTTGTACAGCAGGGGGGCGCCCGGCACCAGCTCACACTTAGAAGGACAGAAAATCCAAATGAGTGGAAGGGGGCCGGGGCCGGGGGGGAGAAAAGGGGAGGGGAGAGCTGCGAGAGAGATACATTGCAGAAAAAAAAACAGCAGCAAAAGAAGGCCAAAACAACGGCCAACAAAGGAGATAAGGGCAAAGAGCACACACAACACTGTGGCCCGCACAAGGAAAAGACAGAAAGAGGAGAAGGGCAGGAGAGACACCAAGATGGGAACCCAAGCCGCATCATCAGGAGAGATTCGGGAGAGATCCATCAGAAGCATCAACCAGCAACAAATAAGGGCAGTAATGTAGCAAAGGATAGCTGCAACCAACCTTCAGGCCATGGAATAAAAAAAGGTGGAGGGGGGGGGGGGAGCAGCCAATAGTAAGCATAATCAGTCAAAGATGGAGGGGTGGATGCCCTAGCTTAGTTGTAGTCTTCTATTACGGGGGTTGTCTGGGACCTTGGGGAATGATAAAGCCCTATCATTGACAGCCTTATGAAGGTGGTCCTTTAAAGCTGGGAGGTAAAATCTTTCATTGCGAAATATAATGTTATTCCTTACTTTCCAAATGAGATAACACAAAGCACCAAATGCAAAGTGAGCCTAGGATTGGTGGAAGGTAGCATCAGAAAGGTGTTCAATAACCCATAAAAGATTGTCCTTCCAAGCATGATTCCTCCAAGCTAAGTTACACTTAGCCGCCCAAAAGGATGCAAGGTGATTAGTGATAGAACATCCAAAGAAAAGGTGATCAACCAAGTCTGGCATAGAAGAGCAGAAGGCACAAGAAACATTAGGGATTCTCTCATGAGCAAACAACAATACCTGGGTTGGCAGTCGATTGCGAGAGATTAACCATAGATGAGTCTGATATCGAGGAGGTAAGGAGGGGTTCCATACAAATTTCGACTAGGGGACAACAACACCCCTCGGCCTTAAAAGGCTCCAAGCTGAGGCAGTGGAAAACAATCCTGAGAAATGACCAAGCCATAGAAGACGGTCACTGGCCTCATTGAGGTTTGGAAGGGGGTCAATCCAATTCATTATGGAGGTCGCAACAGCGGAAGGTAGGGGAAAGGCAGTTAAAGCAATAGCTACCGTAGCAAGCCTTGAAATACCCGAGCAGTAGATTTCACGGTCAGAGAATAGCTTGTAGAGCGGACCACGAGGGTGGTGCCAGTGATCAAACCAGAAAGAGACAGATAGCCCATTACCAACGCGCCATTTAAAATGATGTTGGATCAAATCACGGAGGCCAAGCAACTTCTTCCAAGCCCAAGAGCAATAGGTAGGTCTTGGGACAATCCAGAAATTTTTGCGGTTTAAGAAGATGGAATGAATCCATTTAGACCAAAGCGACTCCTTATCGGTGAAAAGGAGCCATAGACAGCTTAGTTGTAGAATGATAAAGCCCTATCATTGACAGCCTTACGAAGGTGGTCCTTTAAAGCCGGGAGGTAAAATCTTTCATTGCGAAAGATAATGTTATTCCTTACTTTCCAAATGAGATAACACAAGATTTTTTTCCCTTTTGATTTGTACAAGATTTTGCACTGCAAACATTCTGATTTTTTACTATCCGAAAGTGAGCAACAATTGGGGCATGCATATGTTGGCCAACTATGTTGATTGCAAGTGGTGAGAGATCTGGATGAGTGAGGGTAAGGTATTGAAGAGCACCTACAATGCTTCGAAAATGGGATGGATCATCGTAAGGCTTACCACCATTTTTGAGGGGTGATTGCTTGGTAGCTATTGGAGTCGCTATTGCAGTAGCAATTGGCTTACATTAGGCCATTGATGCTCGACTCAAAAGATCTAATGCATATTCATGTTGTGAGAGAAAGATTCCATCAGTGGAGCGATTGACTTCAATGCCCAAGAAATAGTGAGGAGCACCGAGATCTTTCATGGAAAATGCTTGACTAAGGGCTGCAAAAGATGGCTAAGTAATTTCGGAGAATCACCAATGAGGATTATATCATCCACGTAAAGCAATAGAATAATAGTATGATCATGATGACGATAAACAAATAGTGATGGATCGGCAATTTAAAGAAAAATCCATACTCAAAAAGAAAATTGTTGAATCACGAAAGATCTTCAAAAGATCAACTCGTCAGTACTCTACTCAATTTTTTATTATTTATAGAAAATTTTGCATGACCTCCAAATGATTAACTCGTTGATACTCTTCTTGATTTGTTATTTCCATACTGATTTATAGAAGATTTTGCGCTGCAAACCTTCTGATTTTTTTCCCTTTTGATTTGTTACTTCAATAGTTTTTTATTATTTATAGAAAATTTTGCATGATCTCCAAATGATTAACTCGTTGATACTCTTCTTGATTTGTTATTTTCATACCGATTTATAGAAGATTCTTCGCTGCAAACCTTCTGATTTTTTTCCCTTTTGATTTGTTACTTCAATAGTTTTATCCCTCACAAACAAAGCAATGACGTCAGAGCAGTAGGGAGAGAAGCAAGCAACGAACGGCAACGTTCGTAATCACAAGTTTCTCCAAGAGAAGCAATCTCAGTCGCAAACGACAGTGACCATTAGTGAAACCCCAACCGGTTTTGCTTTTTTATGACCTTTCCTTTAAGGCTAAACAAGCGTACGTAATCGTCACCGAAAATGAACGTGAACATCATCCTGTAACGTGGTTCCTCCTATTTGGGTTGTGACCTATAAGTGCAGAGAAAGAGTCCCCGCATGAGAGAAAAAGAGATAGAGAGAGAGATGTCAAGAGGAAAGGCTGGTGTCTGGTTTCTTCTCTGCTCTTTCGTTTCTCTTCAAATTTTAAGAGGCTCTGCGGCTGCGGCTGATGGCAACAAAAATAAGGTGTGCTTGCCCTTTCTTATGGTTTTTCATTTGTCTTTTGTCGTTGATTTTTACTTGCAATCCAAAGATAGGTAATCAATACATGCGTGCAGGAGTTTTACATCGTCTACTTGGGAGATAGTCACGAAAATGAAGATCTTGCAGCTCAGTCACACCTGCAACTCCTTTCATCTCTCAAGGGAAGGTCTCTCTCTCGCTCTCTCTCTCGCAACCAATACAACGCTCCAAGAGAACTATTGATTGTACTAATTTGATAAATGAAGCTAATGGTTCTATGAACAACCGCGGATATGGACTGGTTATGGACTATAGTCATTAAGTTGATTGCATAAGAACTTTACCAACTCCTATAATACATGAGATTAAGGAGAAAAAAAGAACAAGTTACTTTTTGTACACCCTCTAATACTGACTCCACATCTCTTTTTGCATAGTGACAATGAGGCAAAAGAGTCGTTGGTCTACAGCTACACCAAAAGCTTCAACGCGTTCGCTGCCAAGCTATCCCAAGATGAGGCAGAAGAGTTATCAAGTAAGCCTCCTACTACTCGTAGAAACAGTTTGCATAATCGCATTGTAAACTTTAGTGGTAATGACATCGCAAGAATCTGAATTTTGTCTCATTTTTCAATCAAGTACTTAAATTTTCGCTTTTCATTCAATTTAGTACCTCAACTTTTCAAATGGTGCTCAATATTAGAACTCCATTAATTTCATGGACAAAAAAATATTTATCTTGCATGCATGCTTGACAGGCGCAGAAGAGGTGGTCTCTGTCTTCCCCAACCGATACCACGAGCTCCACACGACCAAATCGTGGGACTTCATCGGGTTTCCTCAGACGGCGAGAAGGAACCCGAAGATTGAGAGCGACATAGTCGTGGCCCTGTTCGACACAGGTTGTAATTTTGTCAAATTGAGTTCATATTTCGAATTTGCTCCATCGTTCAATTTATAAAAAATTACGTCGTGACATTGCAGGGATCACGCCTCAATCTGAGAGCTTTGCTGATAAAGGGTTTGGTCCTCCACCGGCCAAATGGAAAGGAAGTTGTGGTCACTATGCTAATTTTTCAGGATGCAACAAGTAATTAATTTTCTCTATGCTTCTTACCCAAAAAAAGTTATGAAATTTTATTTTTTTGACATTTATCCATACCAATGCAAATATGTAGTTTCTTATTTTGGCGGCTGTGTTTGCTTAATTTGGTTCCTTTTTTCTATCAGCAAACTTATAGGAGCCAAGTACTTCAAGCTCGACGGCACGCGCAACCCGAGCGACATCCTATCTCCGGTCGACGTGCAAGGCCACGGGACCCATACCTCGTCCACCCTGGCTGGCAACCTCGTGCCAAACGCGAACCTCTTCGGCCTTGCCGGCGGGGCTGCACGGGGCGCAGTGCCGTGGGCTCGGGTGGCCATGTACAAGGTGTGCTGGGTCGGCGACGGCTGCTCGGACATGGACTTGCTTGCGGCGTTCGACGCGGCCATTCACGATGGCGTCGACGTCATCTCCATCTCCATCGGCGGCACAGTACCCAACTACACCGAGGACAGCATAGCGGTCGGCGCGTTCCATGCCATGAGGAGAGGGATCCTGACCGTGACTTCCGCCGGGAACAACGGGCCAAACTTCGCCAGCGTTGCAAACCACGCGCCGTGGCTCGTTACGGTGGCGGCCAGTGGCATCGACAGGCAGTTCCTGAGCAAAGTCCAGCTGGGGGATGGGAGGACCCTTTGGGTAAGTATCAAGATTTCAATTTTATTTCGTAAATAGTCCCTAATTTTAATTGTTTTTTGTTGTTATAGTCATGGGGATGTCTCCTACCATGGACATACTCGGGCCTCATTAAACATCTTTGGAGGTTAATCATGCCAATCTCTAGGTCATTGGAGTGCTTTAGCTTTATAATCAATAGATTCACTGACCATATCAGTAGATTTCTGCAAAATAAAATAAAATAAAATGTAAGTTTGGAAAAATAACTTAGGTAAAAGAAATTAAAGTCATTATTGATAGCTTATCGATACTTTTTAACATTTTGGAAATTACTAATATCTTGCATAAACTTTTACAGAATCTATTGGTCCTATTTGAATGCCTTACCAACTTTATTCCGATTCAGTTACTGATTCCTATTTAAGTTGTTTAACAACTTTTATTTGAATGTTCTTAAATTTGCCAAATTTTCCTAAATGAGTTATCACTTTTCTTTGTCCTACTTACCAATTTTCTAAACTCATTAAGAGTAATTACTAATGTTTCTCTGACTAATGCTAATTAGTTGTCGTTACAAACTCCAATTTGATTTGCTTAGGCACATTTATTTGTCAATTTTTTAAAATGTTACCGAGTTAACAATTGAGCTACTATTTTTATTTGCCTTACTAAATTTTTAAGTTTCCCAACTCTCTTCTTGAAAACTACCTCTCTCAATTATAGGGATTTACCAATTTATCTCCAAATAAGTAAACAACTTTTATTTAAATTAGCTGCCCATATTTCTTTGTTGTTTTGTAAATTTACCAACTTATCTTATTTCTAACAAAAATACCTTTTCTTTTTATTTACAAACTTTTATTTACTTCTGTTATCAATAACTAAAATTTATCAACTATTAGATGAAATTTGCAACCTTTATTTGTGTGAGTTACCAACTATTCATTGATTAAGTTATCATTTGGTCATTTGAGTTGCTTTGCCAGTGGTTATTTCTTTTTTCTTCAACTTCTCCAATTTTCTAGTGAGATACCACTTTTATTAGCATTATTTACTAACTTTTTAAGTAACCAGCTCTTTTTAGAAATTAGCAACCGCAATTATGAAGTGGAGTGAACTTAATGACCCTGGGAGGCAGGGGGTGAACTGGTTGTTGTAGGATTTGACATTTTTCATATAGCAAACATCGCGTAGAGGATAAAGTGGTGTCTGCAGACAAAATAAGTTATACAAATGGTCCAACCTTTTCACTTGACCTATTCTACTCTTCCAACTCTAACAACCTAATAATAAGGCAATGCCTTTAACAACACTACAAAAGTTGTCTCCATACGAGGGACCGTAACTTACTCTACACACAATTCACTTCATGCTCAAAGCACTCTTTCACAATGAGTAAAGTACACCATCACTCTCCTAGAAAATACACTCAGATTGTACAAGATTTTTCTTAATGAATATGTACAAGAAGTATCAACAACTTTCAGAGCATTATAATTTCCTCGCTCACGTTCAACTCCGACTTTGACACGGAAATATAATGTTGGAAACTCTCAGCACGTTGGAGAATTCAAATAGGGATCAAATTCCATAGCTCAAAACTGTCTTAATGCGCCTAATAAATGGATTTGACCTGAAATACATAAAACTATCCATACATCCTGCCGGACACTTCCTCTGCTTAGCCAAAATTGGCAAACCCAATTTTGATTTCTATGAAACCCTCTCTATCGATCCTAGGGCCTAAAGTTGGCTCCAAGTCCCAATCTGCAATTTGGGTCAAATCAAATTAGAGCTAGTTTCTTGTTTTCACATGCGTATCTATAGTGTGAATTTTTTCTATCACATAGTCTATCCAGACTTGATGATTTCACCCAATCCAAATCTGTTCACCTTCTATACTTAGATCATTTCAAGCATATTGATATACTCGGTGTTATCAAAGTTATTCTCTTTCTATTCGATCCATCTAAGCACATTGACTATTACAAGTCCTCTCGCTTATTAATCAAAATTCAAAAGTAATTCTAACTCTTAACACTTTCCACTCGATATCTTGTTATCTTTTTGCAAAGTAGAGAAGCTCTCCAATGGTAATAACGTCCTATCATTACATCATTTGCATTTGAACTCTTGTATGTAGAGAATATGTCGTTTGCACACTCAAAAACATTTATTAGTTCATTCAAAATATATAGGGAGTTTTACTCAATAAAATGGAGCGATAAAAACTTTTCATCGTTCAGGTTGCTTGCCAGCTTTTATTTGAGTTTATTTGATTTTTGTTCAAATAATCAACTTTTCTTATTTCTGACAAAAAACAAACTCTTATTCCGGGCGTACTGCAGGGAGTGGGAGTGAGCATGTTCGATCCGAAGGAGAAGCTCTACCCGCTGGTGAGCGGGGCGGACGCCGGGGCGAACTCGAGCAAATGGAGCGCGAGTTACTGCATGGACAACTCGCTGGATCGGGTCAAGGTGAAAGGGAAGCTCGTGTACTGCAAGTTTTCGATGCCGGGTGGCGACTCTGTCGTCAAAGGGAGCGGAGGGATCGGCGCCATCATCGAGAACCTGCAGTTCCTCGACACTGCGCGGATATATATGGCCCCGTCAACCATGGTGAACGGTACTCTCGGCGAGGCGATCGACGAGTACATTCACTCTACCAGGCAAGTCCTGAACAGATTTACAAAGTGCTCTAGGTGAAGTCTTTAGCAAATTTCTGATCACCGCCGTAGTTGTATCATCATGACGATGCCGTAATCGTACTGTAGCTTTCAAGAGAATCATCTGATTAAAAATACGCACACTAACATTGACATCATATAAGCTTCGGATTATGCGATCACATTGGATTCGCACTTTCTAATAAATCATACCTAAATCTGCCTAAGATTAGCTTATCACATTCATATGGCTTGTGGTCTGGTGTTTAGATCGCCATCAGCAGTAATATACAGAACAGAGGAAGTGAAAATACCGGCGCCGTTCATCGCGTCGTTCTCTTCTCGGGGTCCAAATCCGGGGTCTCAGCGCATTCTCAAGGTCTGATTTGTTCGACCTGTAAACTACTTTTTCATTTCGCTGGAAAAGAATAACAATGAATGCCGAATTCGGATCCTATGAAGCTTAATGTGACTTGACTTCTGAATGCAATTGACATGAGCTATGGAAACGCAGCCTGATATTGCAGCACCGGGGATCAGCATATTGGCATCGTACACGCCGATGAGGTCACTGACCGGGCTGATAGGCGACACCCAGTACTCGAAGTTCAACCTCAAGTCCGGGACATCCATGGCATGCCCTCATGTCGCCGGCATAGCCGCTTATGTCAAGTCTTTCCACCCGTCCTGGACTCCTGCTGCTATCAAATCTGCCATCGTGACCACAGGTATATGCGACGAATTAGTATCTTACTCGACTTTTTATTCGATACACAGATCAGCAAAATTATTTGTTTCGACGAGCGCTGGCTTAGATGATGACCTGCATATAGTTGAATTTAAAACAATCATCTTGGAAATGAATAAATCAAATGGAGGATTATGCCGATTACAACGTATAAAGCAAAGTACAATGAGCTTAATTTTGAAGATTATAGGCTTTTCTGTCTGTATGCTACCTTATTCCGTCATGGCTCACGCTTGCTGTCTGTCTCAATTTCCCCCATCGATAAGCGAAACCGATGAGCCGGAGGACGAACCCCGACGGCGAGTTTGCATATGGCGCCGGCCAGCTCAACCCAACCCGAGCTCTCAACCCGGGCTTAGTGTACGACGTGGGGGAGATGTCCTATATTCAGTTCCTCTGCAGCGAGGGCTATCCCGGGTCCTCATTGCGGGTCCTGCTCGGCCCGGACCGGCCTGTGAACTGCTCCTCGTTGGTTCCCGGAGTCGGATACGATTCGCTCAACTACCCCACTATGCAGCTCACGCTAAGAAACGCCCGACAACCGACGGTCGGAGTCTTTGTAAGGACGGTCACGAACGTCGGTCCTGCTCGGTCCGTGTACAACGCCACGGTTAGAGCTCCAAAGGGCGTGAAGATCGCCGTCAAGCCCATGAGCCTGTCCTTCACGCGTGCGATGCAGAAGAGAAGCTTCAAGGTCGTGGTGGAGGCGGAGCCGACGCTGGACAACCAGGTCGTGTCCGGTTGGCTCGCGTGGAAAGGCTTGCGTCGCGTCGTGAGGAGTCCGATCGTGGTTAATGGCATCCGGTTCGATGGCGAAGCAGATCGACTCGGGATGGACTGAAAAAGGGAAAATCGGAGGCGTGTGGAGAAGAAGATACAGGAAAGGAAAGGAAATTATGGATATGGAGACTGTATCTACATTCATTTGTTCACGCACTAATGATCAACAATTCATTTATGGAAAGTTCGCTTGAATAAATACAAGAGTTTTGTTCTCCACTATCTTGATTGGAATAGGTGACATATAGAATTCATCTACTTATTATACACTAAAAAAGTGACTACCACTTTAAAGTATGTATCAATGATGTATCACATACTTGGATGCCATATAAGAAATGTGTGAATCTTCATCCGACACTTTGTATCTCGACGCCCAACTGAGCGTCTTGACCGAATTAACAGAGGAACTATAGTGATCCTCTTTAATAAGTAGAAGAGTCATTTCGAAAAGAAAATGATAGAGAGATAATTTTAAAGGGACGTAATGAGATGGCTATGATTGCATTCCCGACCTTCTCATACCCTTGGGACATGAATGAGTTTCTGATTTCAGTTACGGCGAATTTGGAATTGATTGCTTAAAAACCGAGAATTCTAAGGCCTTATAGCCCAAAAACCCGATTCCCGAATCTAATGCATGTTAATTATTAAAAAGACCTAAAATTCATTTACAGTGCTTATATAATTCATCATATAAACATTGCTACCTTGAACTCCCAAAGCAAAACTAATCAATAAATCAAGCATCTTTAATAACAGCCGCCCCTTAAGCCCGACTCTCATTTTAGGTTTGCTAAATTTATTACTTTTATAATTATTAAACTTAAATATTATCGAGATTTAATGCGTGAATTTTTTTTTCTTTCAAAAAGAAACTCCTCGCGTTCGCAAAATCGAGATGATTGATTTAACATGCATTTACTTTGAGATATTTATATATAATTTGGTTAAGCTAAGCATCGTCATAAAACTTATTTTTATATGAATTTTCTTTAATAATATAATTTTGGTATCCGGGTCGGACCATCAACCCCACCTCCCAAGAAGCGGGCCCCACGCGGGGGGCGGGAAGGGGACCACGCCGCTGTTCTTGTCCTTGCACCTCCTGGGGGCCCCACCTGCGACGTCCTCTTGGGGCCCCCGCCCGCCATCACATGACATGAGCGCAAGATTTTTTCTAGGTGGCCCCCCACCACTTTTCAGAAAAAGATTGTAATAATTAAAAATTTGTTTTATTCTTATGAAATACATGCTGCCCTTATTCCTTTTTTTTTTTTTTCAATTCAATCTAACCCCGAAAAGAAATAATTGGAAAGTATCCAAATATATTAATTCAATTCTTTTAAGAGCTTATAATATAGTCAATTTCAATTGCATACATATTCTCGGTAATAACGTGCGACTCATTTCCTTGAGAAACCTGATCACGACCTGATTTTGTTGTACTTTTATATTTGAAATATTTTAATCAGAAAATTCTTAATTTTGACTCAGAAAATAATTTAGATGAGCTATTTGTTACTTTATTTGATGTCTACAAGGGAGATATGTTGTGCGGAACTATCTATATTCTATTGTAACGTTATGGGGTCAATCTACCCCATCATCATCGAAGGTGATATTGTTGGATAAGGTCGGTCAGTGGCCACTAAACTTTAGCCAGATTTATAATATAAATTGGTATAAACTTTAATATAATCACCAAACCAACGAGATTTTCAATCGGTGTCCCACTATTTCTTAGTTTTTATTCGGGGAAATAAAATGCTAACGTCGAATCCGATGGCGATGACGTGGCATTCGGAAAACCACTCGCATATCCGCCACGCAGGCAATTCACGAGAAAATATGCATCGATCGCAAAAAAAAACAATTGTGGAATTTAAACTTTCATTGACCAATTTCGCGCGAGTATCGCGGCCCGCCATGAAAGTAAATATCAAAAGTTGACCCCACTAGGATGTAGGGGGGGCCCCACACAGAACTTACACGTGCGAACCCCTTTCGTAGCGCCCTTCACGTGACCACGTGCTCCTTTCCCGAAACCCGATGAGAAAGAGCGCGAGCGAGCGCCCCTTCCGACGTCGCGCCCGGTCAATGCGGTCGCTCCCCCGATGCTCCGGCGAGGTCGTCAACGGCGGCGCTGCCCCCAAATCACCCCGACCTTCTCTCCATCATCTCCCCCGCGCGTCGTCGCTGCTGCGGTCCGGCTCCTTGGGCTCTCGGCCGTCGCGGATCTCCAGAGAGAAATCCCGGAGCACGTGAGGCGCGCTCGCCGTCGCCACCGAGCTCGGCGCCATCACCGACGCCGCCCTCGCCGGTCTCGGCCCCGAGGCGTCCGACCTCATGTTGGCGCCGCACATCTCCGGGGATGCCGAATCGCTCCCTTGGGCTTCGGCGCGCTTCGTGGCCGCGGTCGCCTCGTACTGCTGGAGGGCGGCCGCGAACGACGATATCGGGCTCGCCGCCGGCGCTGGGACGGAGGCCACGTGTGGGATCACGAAATAGGCTCCGGAAGCGACGGCGCTCGAGGGTATGGCCCACATGGGAACTAAACCTTGAGGGAATAGGTGGTGGTGGGGGTGGTTTTGCTGGTAGTTTTGCGCTGACGGTGCGAAGATCGTTGAGCTCGGCGAGGTCATGTGCTCGCCGACGTCGACGTAGTCGCCGTTCGCGGCTCGCTTTGGCTTCTTCTTTCCGGGCGGGTCTCCGGGTTCCGGGTCTTTGTCGGCCGCGGCGGAGGTGGGAATCTTGAAAGCGCCGTCGACGGACATGGCGATGGCGGGGACGGTGCCGGTGCCGGTGGCGGCGATGATGGCGGGCTCGGCGCGCTCGAGCAGCCACCGGATGGTCTCGCCGTCGGACCTGTGGCCGAGCTCCCGGGTCAGCTGGAAGATCCGGGCGGCGCAGGCGGCCGGCATCCGGACCCTCCGCCCCCGGCCCTCCACCTTCGTGTGGCGGTCCTTGGTCGACCGCTTCGAGGGCAACGCCGGCGGCGGCGGCGGCGGCATCGCGCGCAGTTGCTGAGGGGTTTCTTCTTTCCCGGGCTCTTCTTTGAGCGTAAGAGTCGAGGAGACGGCGGCGGCGGGTGAGTCGTGTTCTTGGGGCTGATCATCGGCAGCGAAATGGCCTCCACCGTCGATTCTCAAATTGAGGGTCGTCGCGCCGTCGTGGACGTCGTCTTCCTCGCGCTCGTCCATCTGGAGCTTCCGGGTCGTTTCCATGTCTGGAGCTGAGAAGTGGTGAAGAAAAGAAAACATAAAAGTGGAAGATGAAAAAGGAGAGGAGGGAGCTTTGCTTATAAGAACGGGGACCTGTTGACCACAAATTCCTTCAGCAAGAATATGTATATTCTATAAAATTTGCTTACCTTAATTAATTCAATAATGGAAGCTAGATAAGAAACCATGCATGATGCAGTTCATATTAAAATTTAAATTGCATGAGTTAACTTATGTGTTGATTTGAATTAGGGGCTGATCACATACATTTATCAAAAGTCAAAGATTTTTTTTTTTTTTTCAGTTTTTCGTGAAATAAGAAAATGCTGTTCAAATTTCAAGAGTTTATGAAACAATTAGATCAATATACGTGTCACTATTTATCTAATATGACGGATTGAAATACAAGCTAATTTTTGAATTCCCATCTTTTTTTACCCCTTTTTGCTTTGATTTGAACTTACATAAGTGACACAAATTGTAAATTAATTTTAACCCAATAAGATATGCTTATTGCATTAAAGAAATAACATGTTTCTCGGAAAAGGAACCCGTTTAATTTCTTTTCGAGAGAAAGGATGAGAACATGAAAATATGGATTATCTAAGTTATAAGTAGAAACTATAAATAGAAAATTTTTATCTAGAAATTTAATTGTTGTTATGACTATTATTTCACAATTTTCTTGATCTTGTTTCGTGGATTGAATGTGAAACTAGAAGGCAATAGTATAGGAATCCGACAAGTAGGTCATAAGGTTCCAAGCGACCCTTTTTACGGTCAATAATTATTCCTTACTTGTGCATAGAGTGACGGCCTCGTGATTCACATAAGTTCATCTTCATTATCTCTTTGGCATGGCAAATTAAAATACAAGCCAATCATTGATTTCCTATCTCTTTTGCTTTTTATTTTATTTAGACCTTATATAAATGGCACGAAAATGGGATAGAATGTTAAATTAAATTTGAACCCCATAATATATGCTTATTGTACTAGAGAAATTACATGTGCCTTAGAAAAGATACTTGTTTGATTTCTTTTTATGAATAAAAGGATGGGAACGGAGACAAATGTGAGTACCTTCTATGGGGATTACCATTAGTCTCCACATAAAAAATATTCAACTTGAGTCGAAAATATCGTCCAGTAGATTGCAGAGGTCCAAGGTCGACAAACTGCAATCACAATCCGGACAACAGAAAAATAAATTTCCCATAAAGTACTTATTACAGTTGATTATTTTTCGATCAACAAATTATTAATGTTATAGTGGATTTTTTTTTTTGGGGGTGGTTACAACCCAATTCAAGCCCTTTTCAGAAAGAAAAAACTATCAAAAATTACATTTATATATAACCGATTGCTCTTCATTTAAGGTTATTTAGCTTTTATTTCCTCCCTTCTTTTTGATCTCTGATCCTTTCTTCTGTGTTAATACGTGTTTCCTTGAAAGCCGTTGCCGCACCGCCCCAAATTTACTCTGTAACTGGATAAAAAGGTCATCTGATTTTGAGGAGTAACTTTTGTGGCTAAAATCGATCCGTCACTTTTTAAGGATTTTTTTTTTGGTCGAACACTTTTTAAGATTAACGGTACCGTTCTTTTCTTATTTTTCTGATGTAGACTACACTTTATGCAATATACTTTGCCATGTATGTTTCCCATACGTATAAAGCAAACTATACCGTGGACAAGTAAATCAGATTTCTTGCCCCAGTACCGACCGAAGAAGTCATCCCGCTAGCACATTTAAAATTTGTGGTGCAAAGCACCCCTTTATCTAAGAGAATAGTAACGGTGCTATTACATAAATATTTTCCGGGGAATATTACATTCACTTTTGGAGAATTGCGTGTGCCCTATCTCTGCTTCAAATAATATGGACCCCTGATAGGATCTGATGATTGTGATGAAGCCGGCTTGCGTGTACTGAATGCATTACATCTTAACCATCGACTGGAGTGGATTCACATATATAAGGTGCATATGAAACTCATATTTTCTACGTCATCTACCAATCATGTGTCAAGTTACACCCACTAGATGGACACATGGACTATAAGAGGATTTTTTGTGGTATATGGCAATTGGCCAGGTGGTTCTGCTTCATTGTTGCTAGGGGTGAGCAATCAAGCGATTCAATTTGGGAATCAAACCAAACCAACGTAACCCAATTGATTCTCAGTTGGTTCATATAGGAAATAGTTCGGTTGAAATCAAGAAACATTGGGTCTATCGAGAACAAGCCTACTAACGCCGGTTCTTGTATAAAACTAGTTTTGATAGGGTTTCAAGGGTTGTTTTGAATCAAACTCTAAATTGAGTTTTAAAAAATTTCTTCTCACTTTCTTATTTGGTCTTATGTTTATTTGTTTTATGAGCAATTTTTAGATTACAAGTAGTAAATAAAAATTCTTGATCCACCAAAAAAAAAAAAAAAAAAAAAAAAAGCGAAAGAAAAAGTAGTCAGTTTCAATAATCGTCCTGCTTAGTTTCATGGGGACGGGTTCAATTCCTAATTTAAAAAATCAAGAATCGATTCCAACGAGATAGGTTCCTTATCCATTTTAGGAACAAATCAACCTTAAACTGTTGGCTTCTTGTTCCTTGGTTCCAACAAATAATTTAGCAAATTGAGGAAAATATTGCATATAAAAAAATTTAGCAAATTTAAAAAAGAAATTTAGCAAATCTTACAATAAATTTGAAAGTTCTTAAAAACAAGAAACAAAAAGCAATTACCGTCTGTTTTGTTGGAGATTACGACGATCGGAAATGCTGGAACGCTCGTGGTCGTTGCAATCCCCGTCCATATGCTTGGCCTAATGGCCCGGCCACGATCGACAAGGTCATGGAGGTAGCTGAAAATGGCGAAAAACTTGTGGCGGTCGCAATCCTTGTCGACTGTCACCAACCGTGGCGTAACGGCCTTTCTCTCTCTCTCTCTCTCGGTAGTCGTTGAGGATTGTAACCATCACGAGATAGTCGTCTGAGGCTCTCTCAAAATGTTTTTAAGACAACGATATAGCGATTGGTGTCACCGGTGACCACCACGAGGTGGAAGCTCCACTTAGGCAACCGCCTTGTGGCGGTTGCACTCCTCGGCAACCGTCGGAAAGTGTGGTTTTAGGCTTCTCTCACTTTCTCTCTCGCTCTTCGATGAAATTCCTCATCCGAGGAAAAAGGCCACCACCCTACAATTCTCAACTTACGATGACCACCGCAAGATGGTGATCGTCGCCGTTACCGTCACCGGACACCAAGCTCTATTATTGTTGTACATCTCTTTATTTTTTGATGGGGAAAAAATTTTATCCATTGCTCAAAATGATATAGAAGTACATAATTTTCATAATAAAGCAAATCGAAGTATAGCATGAATACTGAAAGATAAAGTAAAATCCAGAAAACAAGGAGGATCATTGGAACATCCAAAAAGTTTAGCACAAACTCGTTCCACAAGAATAAATCTATCAAACCAAATCCACAGCTAATCATTGGATCTCGGGTCTTTTTTAATGATGAACACACGTTAAAAATTCCTTCTTTAATAATTATGATGTTGTTATTTGGTGGTGTGTGCCTAGGTTTAGCTTTCTCTACACTATCATTGTACGGAGACAATCGGAATAGGTTAAACAAACATTGATCTAATATGTTGATGAGCAAATCTTTGTAATTCAATGGGATGCCAAAACTCATGTGATTATCATTAAGGCTGGAGGCAGAAAACCTATACACGAATATAGTAGAGGGGCATTGAATCGCCAAAAATATATTTACTAAACTCCCAAATCTAGATCGGGAGATGACAGCATCCAAATCTAGAATTAGATTGAGAGAATTCGAACTCTCATATCGAGAACTAGACTGGAAGAGAGAACTCCCAATTCTAGATCAGGGGTGAAGAAAAAGAAAGAAAAGAACAAGAAAATGTAAACAAAATCAACAAAAGAGAAATGGGAGGGTGAGACTAGCTTAAACCTCTTTAATTAAGGAATTCTTTCAAATTTCATGATAGATTTCTTTCATTATTTCTCCGTCTTTTGTGAGAGTGGGCCGAAAATGAAAGAGTTCCTCTTTCATAAACGATTCGTATCTTAACTTTGCTTTTGTCAATTTTATTTCAACTCATTTTATAAAGGTCACCTGATCTATACGTCGCTTGACCCAATAAATTTAAATTTTTAAGAAGGCCTCCGTGATCCATTTCCGACCTCTAATTTCACGATCATCTATACTAATGTGGTCAACATGGTCAGTGAATTTGGGAGTTTTAGACATCCCAACCTCACGTTTCGAGCAATGCGTCATATTCATATAAGCTCACGTTGCAAGGGAGAGAGGGTGAGAATTCTACATTAATATTATAATAATTAAATATTAAATCACTTTAAGTTTTTAGAACAATTTAACAATTATTCTACATAATATCACATGATATCAGAATAGTAGGTTCTGAGTTCAAATCTTTTTAGATCATATTCTCACCTTTTTGACTTAGGCAAAAGATTAGTTTATGCGTGAAATGAAGTGTTAGAATATTTAGATATTAAACCATGCCTACATCTCTTTGCTTAAGTTTTTAGAATACTACAAGTGGTCCCATAAAATTTCACAATCTGTTTTATCCTTGCGTGCATTAATTTGAATTTCAACATATATGGAAAAGGAAAAAAGAAATGAATCCTAGCATGTAATAATCTCAATATGGAGGAGGGGATGACGGCGTGGTATCAGCGCTTAGATTGGAGGCAGCAAAGGCGCCTTCACGGTGGGATGACTGGTCTGGAGATTATGAATGTGATTGATCTTGATAAAGTTTGAGGTAATGCCCTTGAGGAAGTAAATACAGCAAAGGAGAATTAATTTCAGAAACTTGGCTGTTTAGAACCATGAAAATTTGAAATGACTTAACTGTTACTATGAATGCCAAAGCTACAATGAAATTAAAACAGAGAATAATTAAAAAAAAAAAAATCACACACAAATTTGCGTGGAAAACTTTTATGGGAACAACTATGGGGAGAGGAAATACAAAAACCTATGAAAATTCAAGGATCGCAAAAAAAAGGCTCAAAAAACCTTAAAATTCTTTTTGTCTTTTCTTCAAATCTAATAGTTTGAGAAAAACAATATTTATACTACTTTATATGGTAGGAGCTGCGTCCCTACACTCTCGTTGAGAACTATGGTGCATTTGGTAACGTTTTTGATCACGGAAAAAATTTCTTTCAAAAACACTTTTTTCTATTTCTATTCTTGGAAACACTTTTGAGCATTTTACAGCGTTTGGTAACTGCACAAAATTTCTATTTTCGGAATCGAAATATATTTGGTACGACCCTAAATATTTTTGTGACTTAGACTTTCTTTTAATTTATTAATAATTTTATTACATTTTTCTTTTTTCTTTTTCTTTCTCCTTACTCTAGCAGATGAAGACCGGCGAGGTCCCCCTATGTCTCCCCATGGCTCGGCAAGGCTCAACCTCCCCCCAACTGGGCAAGGTGACCTCGACTAGATTTGGTGAGGCCAAGACTTGTCTGGCCATCGACGAGGCTGGACCTCACCTAGCCACCGTGGGATCGACCTCACCCACTTAGACGACGCTAGCCTCGTTGTGGCCGAGTGAGGCTCGACTTTGCCTGATTACCATGAGGTCGGCGTCACTTGGGTGGGTGAGGCCGACCTTGTGATGGCCAATTGAGGCTCGGCCTCACCAGATTTGGGGGAGGTTGAGCCTTGCCCAACCACGGCAAGGTCGTTGGTTCTCATTCGACCAGTCGTCGAACATTAGCCATCGCCAAGGACGATGACCAGCTAAGGGAAAGAAGAGGAAGAGAAAAATAAAAAAAGAAAAAGAAAAAGAAAAGATAGAAGAAAAAGCTTGTTTCTTGAGTTATTTTTGGCAACAAAGAAGCAAATTTTTTTTTTAATTTTTTGTTTTTGTTCCAAATCTATTCCATGAAACAAAAAACTTATTAAACGCGTTTCTATTTTTTTTTTTGTTCCCAAGAACAAAAAAATATAAACAAGTATTCCTGAGAATGTTATCAAATGCATTCTTAGTGCTGCGCTAGGCCAAGCCCTTCACCGCCAACACTAAATATCCATTTTTTTTTCTCAAGTTGGGTTGCCATAAATTTTAATTTGGGTCGAATATTTGAAACAGAATTCAAGACATATTCAAGACTAACCTACGGTATTCCAATTTTCAACACAGATGCATTCTAAACCTAAATAGGTCCCCATGAAAACGATGCTGCATGTGGGACAATTTGCTCTGAAATTTGTATGATCTGGAAAAGAACAAAAGAAAAATGGAAAATCTATATGATATCTCTCCCTCTTATAAGGTTTGATGTGATGGGACGTTGCCTTTTTGTCCGCGTAAAATCGTGCAGCATTCGCAAATAGCAACAACTTGGTCGCCATGTTGTCGTCTCTAAGTTTGTCAAACACGAAAGGGACGTCTTTGGAATTATCGATCTCAAAGAGTCATTAGCAAAGTTGATTTGCAAAATCGTGCGATGACATCTTTATCCGTCGTTTAAGCCCCTTCTTCAAGGACCAATGCACAATATGAGACGCCACTCTATAGATCAAATTTGCAAAGCCGATTTTTTTCTCCAACTATACTTTCGATTGGTAAGTTATAATCTAAGAACATTACCACCATGCAAACTTAATCCAAATGACATACCACATGATGTGTATGCTTTATAACCCACCAATCAGATGTGCGATTAGAGGAAAATTTCTCCGATAGAGTTGTAAGAAAACCAACGGCCTATTTTGTAATCATGAAATTACTCTTTGATGAGAAGTCTATTTTCTACTCTAATAAAATAAGCTTCGCTTACAATGATGTTGACTTTTCACATGGTGGACCCAATCTTATGGAGACTTTGTAGGCCACAACCGAATCAATTGAGTATATTCTCCCTCTCTCGCTTCATTTCATTTGAAATGGTTGGGCTCCACGTCACATTCGAGGGGAATATACACCTACTAATTTGGCCATATTTGGTTGAGCGGGTTCAAAACGAACAACGTGTTGGGAATGTCCAAATATTTACATTGACCGATTTTAAACCCAAAGATTAAGTAAATTATCCAAAGAAAATTGTTTCTTTGCTAGTACCATAGAACTCAATTTGCAGCTACCGAAATCCTTGTGCTATTATGTGCTTCCGGAACAACATGTCATCCATTCTCAAGGTTTAACCCGCACTAGTAATCTCATGTCAAGCCTCTTGAGTTCCTTCATTATCTTTGGGATATGGCACACCCACGCCACCCTTGTCATTTGGTGACCGACGTCGATGGATCACATGACTTACTAAAGAAGTGCTCTGAGAGATGGTAAATACCTTCCATGCTCTTGCCAAACTTCTTGCACTAGAAGTCATCACACGATGTATAGATCATGTGGATCGATATCATTTGAATCATTAATTTTGTAGGCCTCACAATGAGGGTGGCATTATCAACGGCCCAAGTCAGTTTGGTTTGCCCAGCATAATATATAAACATCTCTCGCATGAAAAGTCATCGCATGGCCTACAGATTATGTAGATTGATATCATCGGAGCCGTTGATTATGTAGGCCCTACCGTGAAGAACGCTTCAGATGAATCCATGGTCTACAGACCAAGCATTTCTGTTCCCTCTCGCACAGTCTGTGATGGCCGGCCCCAACAATCGGGAGTTCAATATGGACATCTACTGGGCCCAACTGGGTATGGCCCACTCTCGGTCAGACTTCATCTAATAAAAAGGACCCACCAGAATGCTGAGGTTGCGTGTGGGTGGACCAACCCATGAAGGAGGTGCGCTAGTGGGCCACGATTCGGGGGTCACGCAGTCGGCCCACAGGCCCAATTTCCTTCTCAGTGGGCCTCGTGCTCGATTGCGGGACACCCCTGCATGTCGAGCCCACTGTTGTGGTACGGCAACACCATAAGCCTTTTCCGCCTCTTCCCTATTACTTTGACCAATGGCCGAGCGACACGTCATTCGTTCCCTACCAGCTCTTCCACAAGTGCGTCGGGTGAATCCGGGATCAGGACACACAGCCTTAACTCCATGTCCTTAGACCGTTAGATTTGGTGCGACCTATATACAAGACTCACATGAATCTTGTCATTATCGGTAGTTCAGAATTAGTCCAGCATATGTACTCAGCATGTGTAAAAGGAGTTAAAAGCGAATCGTCACCTTGAGTTGCCTTTACAGATCTCGAAGGATCGGTGAGCGTCATATTGAAAAATAAAGAAAGTCAATCATTCGTTTGAAACCTTCAAAATGTTTCTGAAGTACGACATTTTGTATAGATACACTAGAACATGATATTTTTAGGATGGTGCATCATTAACTTAAGAGATCATAGAATCCCATCAGCTGAAGGGGAGCAATTGATCTGCTCAGTCAAGACCGGTAAAGGGAGACGGGTCAGAGAGGAGAGATTATGTTAATTTCCTATAAAACTAAGAAAGTTACAACCCATGTATCATCAAAATGTCGATTCTCGTCGCCGGAACAGCCTTCCTCAACTTCTAGCAACTCATGAGAATGGTGGAAACGGTCCTTGTATTCTTCTGTTTCTTGCCTTAGGCACGTTCTCGTGGGAGAGCAACATGGCAAGTTCCGCCGGAGTCGATCCACCAACGTTCATTGTCGTTCGCCACGAGAACCTCGTCGAGCATTGCCAGCCACGCCGTCATCCTCCACCAGATAGGCTTCACTCTTCTTTTTGTCCTTTGTGAAAACGTGCAAAAGGGAGCCACGATTCATTGCAAGTAACCTATAACTCATCAGATATGCTGGACTCTATTTGTATTGACCTGGACTCTGGCATCATCATGCGTCTTACCTGTTTACATGCTCCAGCGCGTTATCATCTCCGGCAGCATCTATGGATAGCTTTACGACAAATCAGTAATTTTAACACCCTTCCTTGGCTATGTACAAGGGATTATAATGAAGTGCTATATCCATGGGAGAAAGTAGGGAAGTGTCCTGCCGAACCTCACAGAATGTTTTCCTTTCGCAATCTACTAAATGATTGTTATCTTATGGATCTCGGCAGTAAAGGTTGTGCCTTTACATGGACTAATAACAGATATGGCGATAATATTGTAAAGGAAAGATTAGACAGAATGCTTTGCACAAAGGATTGGAGATTGGCTTACCCTCTTGCCGAAGTACTCGCTATTCCAGCCCTTAGATCTGATCACAGCCCCCTTCTCTTGTACACTGAAGCACTACCAAGCTGTAAAAGGCGGAAATCTTTCTACTTTGAAGCTTTTTGGATTCAGGATATGGAATGCCGTGCCACCATTGCTGCTTCATGGGCCTCTTCTCAGTTTGGAGAGGTGACACTCCCCCACAAACTGCGCTCTGTTTCTGTTGCACTATCCAAATGGAGTCGTTCCAAATTCGGGAATGCACAAACTCAGCTTCATAACCTCAAGAATCAGCTTCAGTCTCTCACAAATCAATCATTCCTTCCCTATAATACTGTTGTGATATCGGACCTGAAAGCAAAAATACACAATTTATGGCAGCAGGAGGAAAATTTTTGGGCAATGCGATCCCGGGTTAATTGGCTTAAATGGGGGGACGGGAACACCAAATTCTTCCATGCCACTACGGTTCAAAGACGACAACACAATAAGATACGAATGCTACAGGATGATCAGCAAAACTGGATACGCAACTCTAATGATCTTAAAGAGATGACCCTCAAGTATTTTCAACAGCTATATTCTTCGGCAGGGTATAGGGACTATGGCCCGATACTAGCTCTATGCAAACAGGTCGTGACGGTAGAAATGAATGATAATCTAATAGCTGCAGTTACCTATGAGGAGGTCCAAACTGCGGTATTCCAATTAGGAGAAACAAAAGCACCCGGTCCAGACAACTTGAATGGTCAGTTTTATCGCGCCTATTGGGATATTCTGCAAAATGAAATCATATTAGCTGTGCAATAATTCTTTCATACTGGGATCTTATTACCTGAATATAATCGCACCTCTATTTCCCTGATTCCTAAGATTCCTCATCCAGAAAGATTGGATCAATTCCGTCCTATTAGCCTCTGCAATTTTATCTATAAGGTGATTTCCAAGATTCTTGCTAACCGTCTTAAACCCTGGCTGCCACAGTTGATAGCACCAGAACAAACTGCTTTCGTTGGAGGCCGGCAAATCCAGGATAATATAATTGTGTTTCAGGAAGTACTACATCAATTCCGAATCAGAAAGAGGAAAAAGAACTTTCACGCAGTGCTTAAACTAGACATGCAGAAGGCTTATGACCGGGTCGAATGGAATTTTTTCAGAGATTATCTCCTCAAGCTTGGATTTCATACCAAATGAGTTAACTGGATATTCCAATGCATTTCTACGGTTTCTTATAGTGTCAAATTTAATGGTGAATCTCTACCTTTTTTCCATCCTACAAGAGGTCTCAGACAAGGCGATCCTTTATCATCGTACCTGTTCATCCTCATGGCTAATGCATTAACTACTCTTATCAACAATGCAGTGGACATTGGCAATCTTCAAGGTATTAAACTTAATCGAAGGTGTCCTACTCTCTCCCACTTATTTTTCGCAGATGATGCCATTTTTTTCCTTGATGCGAAGCTTATGGAATGTCAGAACTTAGCTACTGTCCTTAATGAATATTGCCTAGCTACCGGTCAAGTTATTAATCGCAACAAATCAGGTTTATTTTGTAGTGCAGACTGTCCTATCAGCTTGAAAGCAAATCTGGCCGGAGTACTTAGAGTTCCTATACTACATCAAACTGGCAAATATCTTGGCATACCTTCAGATTGGGGCAAATCTAAACGGGAAATGTTTTCTTGGCTTATGGGTCGGGTGCATTCGAAACTTGAAGGTTGGAAAGAAAAACTTATTTCAAAAGGAGGTAAGGAGGTACTTCTTAAAACCGTTGTGCAAGCAATACCCCAGTATGTTATGTTGATTTTCAAAATCCCTGCTGCTATTTGCAAAGCCATAGAGCAAAAAATAGCTAAATTCTGGTGGCAGTCGGATTATAGCAAGAGAGGTATACATTGGAAGAATGGGGATTGTATTAAGAGTAGGAAAGATGAAGGGGGTTTAGGATTTCGTGATCTTATGGCTTTTAATAGAGCTCTACTGGGTAAACAAGCTTGGCGCCTAGCTCAAGAACCTACCTCATTGTACAGCAGGCTTCTAAAAGGTTTATACTTTCCATCTCAGGATTTTTGGCATGCCTCTAAAGGTGCTAGACCCTCTTGGGGTTGGCAGAGCATTTTACTAGGCCAGGACTCTATCGCAGATAAGGTTCTGGCACTCAAATAAAAATTCGTGAGGATAGCTGGTTACCTAGCGGTGTTATTGGAGGTCCTGCTCCTAGGGATGAACCGGCCATGGTTGTAGGCTTTATATCAACAGATTCCAACTCATGGGATACTTCACTTTTGCATCAGAATTTTGATAGCCAAATAGTTGACGAGATCCTATCTATCCCTATTCGACCCCACTGTACTCAAGATAAATTAATATGGAGAGGAACGCAAAATGGTAGTTTTACTATGAAGAACTGCTACAATCAGATCAGAGCTCAACACAAAAGAAATAACACAAATCAGGCCTCTTCATCATTTCAGCCGCCCCGCAGATTATGGAATGCAATCTGGAAAATACACACTATGCCTAAACTAAGATCATTTCTCTGGTCTCTTTGCAATAACGCACTTGCGACTAGAGACAATCTATATAAGCGACATATCTTGACAGACCCGACTTGCAGTATGTGTGCTAATCAGGTACCCGAGACCCCTGAACATCTTTTTTTGTTATGTCCATGGACACATGATGTTTGGATGCATCCAGAGTTAGCTATAAAGAGTCTTATAGTAGCTGTGCAGAGAATAGAAAGCTGGTTACTTCAATTTATTGACAGCAAGGGTGGCTTACCGGACCTTGAAACGATTACATCTGTCCTCTGGCACATCTGGAAAGCCCGGAACGATTTCCTTTTCTGTCAACAACAGCCGAATGCTGAGAGAGTTGTGTAGTTGGCCATCACAGATGCCCAGTCTAGGCGCATTTTCGATACCCCAGTGCTACGGCCTGCTCCAAAACAAAATATTTCGAATCACAGATGGAATCCACCGGACCAAGGAGTCTTAAAATTGAACATTGATGCAACTTACCACTCATCCTGCACCGACGCCTCGGCAGCTTGCGTGTGCAGAGACTCATCCGGCCGTTTGATTGATGGTTTCGCGCAGTCTGTTTGCGCCTCCTCGGCCCTGCAAGCTGACGCGATCGCCCTAAATCTTACCCTGCATTTTCTGCTTCAGAGAGGATGAGAGCTGGATCAGATTGTTGTGGAATCTGACTGCTTGGCCATTGTGGAAGCCGTTCGTGATCCTGCCCGACGGCCGTGGGAACTCAGATCGATCCTCGAAGAAACTCTGGCACTGATGATTCGGTGCCCTAATCTCCAACTAGTACACTGTCATAGAGAAGCTAATGGTGTTGCGGACCGAGTTGCGAAGGCCCATCGGGCCTCCTTACTCCCTACGAATTGGGTTCTTCACCTTCCTCCTTTTCTGCAAGATATTGTGTACTCTGAACTTAATGTAACTTCTATGCTGAGATTTTAATATATGTGATGTTTTCGACCAAAAAAAAAAAGAGGGAGCCACGAGACCCATAAGGACATCTCTTTTTCCTTGTTATAGAATTCCGACTCATCTCATTGTCTCTTTTTCACTAAAGGAGGCTTTCTTTCCCTTAGACAACTTCAAAATGGGTTTTAAAAAGCAAGATGTCGTCTCCTCAATATTTAAGGACTTGTCCATTCTTTGCTTGGTTTTTACATGCATCACGATTTCTAGCCTCACTTTCAATTTGAATGTGCGGAAGCAATTGATCCAAACTCAAAAGACTTTTTATTTTTTTCAGTCCATCAAGTTAATTTTGACCAGTTAATGCTGATATGGATACTGGGCGTGCTATGTAGTGTTACTGGCATTGACGTAATCAAGTTTTAATAATACTTTAATATTTTTTGAATTACTAATTTATTTTTGTTTCTTTTCTTTCTCTCTTTTTTTTTTTTTCCTTCCCTTTCCTTTTTCACCAACTGGTTGCTGGTTTGGTGACTAGCTAGAGACAAGGCCGGTGAGGTAGGCAAGCCTCGCTTGGTGAGGTCGTGCCTCGCCTAGGCCCTAGCGAGGCTTGACCCAATGCACAGCCTAAGCGAGACATGAACTCCCAAGATCTGGCGAGGCTTGCCTGAGGTTGGCGAGGTCCCTTGCTGGCCTTACCTTTGGCCGATCACCAAGTTGGCAATCGGCTAGAGGAAGATGGAAGAGAAGGAAAAAAAAGATAGATAAAGAAAAGAAAAAGGAATAAATAATTTGAAATTATAAAAATATTATTAAAAATTATCTATGTTAACACATGTGACGTCACATAGGAAGACCGACGTTTAGATTAGTACCAACCAGCTGAAAATGGGAGGATGAATTGAACTAACATAAATGTAAAAGATTTATGACTTATTTGACCCCAAAAAAGATTTATAATTAAATTGGCACATTACAATAGATTTAGGACCTTTTTGGTAATTCCCCCTCCCTCTCCTCCCTTCTCTCTCTACTTGGAAGCCTAGTTCTATGTCTTCGACGACAACGGTGGCGCCACTCCTCCGTTGTCCATTGTCATTCTCTCACTTGTCTGTACCTACAATTGCTCTAAGAGCCCAAGATTCGTTGGTGGAGGAAACAAATGAATGGTGATGGGACTCCCTGAGAGAGAGTGTGTAGGAGAATCTCTTTTTGAGTTGGGGTTCTTCGCCAATGGATCTCACGAACCATCTCCCCCTCCCCCGCTTGCTATGAGAACCCCAATTTCGACTTTGACAGAACTTTGCCCCAATTTCAGAGTCAGGGTTTTTCACCTACTTTTTCAACTTTGACAAAAATTTCCCCTAATTTCTTTATATAGAGTTGGGGTTCTTCAAATAAATCTCTTAATAACGTCATTTAAATTCTCACTTGCTGATTTCATATTATTGACAAGCTATGTTGAATATTATATTATAAATTAATGTCACATCGGGTTTTCCAACGAGACGAATAGCCGATGATACTCAGGTGAATGATTTTTAGAAAATGTGGTATTCAAATGAGCCAAAAAAAAAAGTTACGACATTTAGGTGAACATTATGACTTATAGTTCTTATTCTCATTAAATTCGTAAAAGACCATAATTGCCTGAAGTAGTTGTCTAGGCCATTAAAGCACACTTGCACACTCATATAAAGTGGATAAACCTCACACAAGGTTGAGCCATCAAACACGTTCACTCGGAGTTTTACACAGCTATTTGCTTTTGATGGCCACTTTAACAAATCTCTAATCCTAACAAATTTCTAATTATTCATGTCCAAGTCTTATGCAATAATTTGGTAATAAATCTCTAATCAAGTATAAGAGATAAAAAAAATTACTGATGTTTTTGATAACATGAAATATTCTATCTAGAAACATAAAATATATTAGATGATCGATAAGAACAATCCACAACTAAAGAATTATAGCGCGTCTTAAAAATAAATCAATATTATAAAACTAATAAAATATATGAGAACCCATCCATTACAAAATTTTTAGAGTGTATTGGTAAAAAGTCATATTACATGATTGTGCCCATTTCGTGATTAAATATAACTATAAATAAATGACCCTAACGGTTGAACAAACAATTAGAGAACTCTTGATCACTTTGCAATTTAGACATTTGTAAATGAGTAATTTCCAGCTACATGATATAAAAAAGTTATTATTTTACAAATAAATGATATTAGACAATCACTGAAAAAAATATATACTACCTGATAGCCCATAATCGACAAACAAATGATTTTAGAGGATTATAAAAAACTATGCGTTGTTTTTTGCAAATAAATATTTGAAAATCAATAGATAGATATTAACAAATATAAAAGCCATCATTGAATTACGTTTATAGAGGAAAAATTAAATATATTAAATAATTTCCATATTTGATAAATATAAATGATTAAATGCATAATTAGTGACAATTCTTATGATTAAATGCATAATTATAGACAACTCCAATGAGACATCCTTTTTAATATTTACATTTGCTAATTGCACGTGAACAAGCACATAATATAACATTAGGGGCTTGTTACGTTATATTCATATATGACTAAATGAATTATCAAAGATGTACACGATGATAATTCCTATAACTAAAAAATGATTTTCTTTGGTTTAATTCCACTAAATGAAAGAATCTCTCTAGGCGTCCCTTTTCTTTCTGTTACGTCTTGCTAAAGAATTTTCTAATAAGAGGAAATGGGCTATAGCCAAACCCAGGGCGTTGGCTTCCCGAGGAATGAAGGGAAAGCAAGTTGAAAACCAGAGAGAAAGAACCCCGGGTGGGCAAGCCGATGAGTTATGAATCGCAACATGTTTTTTAATGAAGTTTTGAAGGAGTTTCAATTTCTTTTCCCAATAAGTGTTGAAAAAATTCTTAGAATAAAGTGCACACTTCACAAATGCATGACCTGTTTGGTGTAGCTATAGCTGAACTCTAACTATATTGTGCTGTAATTTTTGTGTTTGCTAGTACATGCTCTAAAGCTACGGTATCTCAAAGCTCGGTGACATAACTTTCTAAAATTAAAAGCTGTAGGAACTTTGGAGGTGTTGCAGCTCTAAACTGCTTGACAAACACCTTTTAAAAGCTTTAACTTTCATTTTTCATAGGTGAAGCCGTGGAGAGGGGTTGTACCGAACAACCTAAACCATCAATAACAAAAAGTTATCCATCATCAGAAAATATTAATAGCCAAATTTTATAAAATAATAAAAATAGATATAAGCAAATCAACAAAAAGAAGTTACCAGGGATTTCGAATTGTTGCTTCATCAAGAAAGATGAGATCAGTAGGTATTAGATCGACATCTAACCAACTTAGCTACATTTGATAATACTGATGTTGTAAATTTTTATAACAGTTTCACCAAGAATTATTAAGTATTAGGGCTCCAGCGTCTACCTATTGTGCGTTGGTTATGCATAGAAAGAAAGTGGTAAATAGTACAATGAGCAAGTATTTCCCAAATGAGCTTCTCAAAACACTTGCCAAACACATTTGCATCTACCCAATGGCCTTTGCAAGTCCAAAGGGCTTTGCAAATGTGTTCCCAAGTGCAGCCATATATTGCAATGATAGTTTGGAAAGCTAGAAGTGAGATAAATTAAACCTTTGGTTTTATAAATAGATATATGTGTTTGGAATTACTGTTTTTCTGAATATTCTTATTCTAAATTAAATAATGGAATTCTGAATACACATTCTTGGGCAAACAAAAATTGCGAATTCACAAATGCGAAGTAAATATTGCATATCTCCGTAATATATATCATGATTCTCTTTCTCATATATTGTCATGGATAATGAGATATCCATCAGCTCTTGCTAAATAAAAAGAGACGGACATCAAATGGTTACCGAAAAGAAAACGGAGAATTTTCTTAAAAAAAGGAAACTGAAATATATGGAATATAGAAGATGATTTTGAAGAAATTACCTCCAGCTCAAAATCACCTCTAGCTTTCTATAAACAGAGAGAAGGGAAGAGAGAAAAGAACTCGTCATTACTCTCCAGAAAAGTTAACGCAGACATCTTGCTTGCCTTTTCCCACGCGAAGTTGACGGCACAAAGGTGAAGATTTTAATAAACGGCGGAAGCTATTAATAGAGGGCAATTTATATTCTTTATTTTACCCTTCATTTTTCTTATTGGTTCATACTATTTTATGCGCTCAAAATATAGCATAATTGTTTCGTTGGGGAATTGACCCGCACAATAAAATACCTTCCACCAAAAGTTAATTTTTGGTTTTTATTGAATCGAGTTTAATGGCAATTTGGATAAGGAATAGATTAGCGAAACATGAACTAATTAAACTAAACATTTCTAACACAACCAATATCCATTCGAATCCCTTAATCCCCTTTACTTAAAGGAGTACATCTCGAATATGTCTATTATGTTATGATAGGAGTCCTAGTCATGGTGATGTGGTCGAATTGGAAGAAGCTGTAGGTATTATTGTGGGTCAATCTATTGGAGAATCCTCAGAAGTTAATGCAAGTATCTAAAAGATAAATTGATAAACTGAAGAAACATATAGGTATTTGTGTTGATAATTGCATCTCCTTTTACAACAATTCAACACGGCTTTATATAGCATATTATAAAGTGTAATTGCTCATAAGCAATTAACATTCAAATTAATGGTTGCAACCACATCTCTATGACTTTGAGCTCCATGATCACACGTCAATCTTATTTATAAATGGTAAAAACTCCTTTAGTTGCCTCTGGATATAATCATCAACCGGTATCTTCATCTTAGCATGCTCACTTTGACTTTAATTTCTGTGTTCAACACTTATCCAGATCCGTTAAGTAATAATTTTGACTTATTGCCATTGTATGTCGATAGCTATTTCATGGTCATCAATAATCAAAATCATTGACAAGCGTTTCCGCTATGGATAACACATCGATAGTATAATCATGTAAAACTGAGCTCCATATCAACACCATGTGTTATAATTCAACCAATGTTATAATACAGTATCTTATGCTTTCTTTTTAGTCGGCAAATAAATTTATGTGACGGCGTTGAGAAGCGCTTTTAACAAAACTCCACTTAAACACCAATGGAGAATTTGATTATTGTAAAATTTTATGTGGCATAGTTTTTTTGCATGCTGTTTTTCCTGCGAAAGTTCATACCGACATCAACACATGAAATACTATAATAAATATAATTTTAGATCCATGCGATGCACCTATATTTTGCTATATATATATATATATATGTATGTATGTATGTATGTAAATACCCATAGTGGGAAGGAATAATGTGGATTGGGAAAGATTAGTAATTCTCTTGATGAAGGCTAGCAATTTAAAATAGTGAAGGCATCACCTGAGCTTGTGATAACTGCTCCGGTTCATTGAACTGTTAGTTGATTACTGATTAAGTATCAGTAAATTTAATATAGATTTCTTATTTGCATGCATCCGACTCATTTTGAAAACTGCGCAATTTGTCCAGTAACATGGGCTGAGTCAGGTTCAACTTATTTTTCTTCTTGGACCCATCTTGGCATTTTCCTGTAAAATAGACATAACCCCGGTACCAAGGCATCAATACATTGTCCAGGCTGGTCACGCTTTTTCTAGCAAATCATCTTCAAGACCGCATAGACACTGTTCATTAGTGTTGTATATGGTTCCGCGCATTGTGTGTTAGCGGTTTATTGAAACCAACCTCCCATGGGCTTCTGAAACTATCATGGTACCCGAAACAGTCTGTCCCACAGGTTTCACGTACTATGCCTTGTAGTCTCTTAAATTTCTTCATCGGGTAAAATATTGTCACAATTTTATCCAATTCAAACATATTCTGTTAGGGACGTGTAGTGGAAGGCTAGATTGATGAGATCACCAAGCGACGGCTCAAATACGAGTCCATTAATATATATTAACTACTTCAAATTACACAATATTTCTGATGTAAACACTTCTTTTGTTAACAACTTCATAAGTGCACTTCAACACATTTAATATAAAGTTCCTAGAAAAATATTAGAAAAGTTCTAAACTTATTGCATATGTGTCAATTTAGTTCTAAACATTTTAATGTTATTAATTCAATGCTGAACTTTTTAAAGTAGTGCCAATTTAGCCATAACATAAACATTTTCATTAGGTGCCAATTTAGTCATTCCGACTAATTTTGGCAGAATTTTGATGACATAAACATTGTCCAGCTTAAGTGGCACTACTGGCGCTAGTGTAGACAATTTTTAGTAAATTTTCATAATTTTTCGATTTTTAATTTTTTTCTACTTCCCCCTTTTTGCTTTAATTTCTAAATAACGTCATATTTTGTGTTGCTTGCTTCTTTTCAAATATTGCACATTGGCTCAGAAAGAATTAAAGACAAGTGGAACATGAGGTCTCTAATTTAACTGTTTATCATTGTTATAAGTTCTCTAATAAAAAAATTGCAAAACCAATAGAACTTAGGACATTTGGGCCAAAAGTTGAAAAAGAAGTAAGAACATGAGTGTCCCTTAAATTTGTTATTTTTTTGTTCTTTATTAAAGTTCATAAGTTAATGAAAAGCAAGTTGCCGATGTTGCGCAAAAAAAGAAAGAATTACTTTTTAGAGCCTAGAATTTGGTTTATAAAATTAAATATGTCCATCGCATAACTTTAAAATAGAAACGATGAATATACTTTGTTTTTTTTTTTTTTGAACAGGTGATGAATATACTTTGTTAGATAAATGTAAAGTGGTGCTTCAATTTCCTTTTAGAAAATTCTGCATTTGATTTTTTCGCGTTAATCGCACTAAAATTTTTCTCCCTTGGTCCAAGGGGGGCGTAAAACCACTAGTGACATAACGAAAAACTCTTTCCCTCATGATGATTAAGTACACCTCTAGATTCTTGTAATCTATTTCACAAGTCCATTATTCGTGCCACGGTCTATAGACTAGTGTAATGTCATCTATTACACTCTTTTCTTTGTTTCTTTTTCCTTGCTTTCACATACAAAAAGTGGCCAAAGAAGGACTCTAATTGCAGTGGTAATAAATGAATCCGTTTCCGAATAGAATAAGCAAAGGAAAGAGAATTTCTTTACGTACGTTCCAGTTCAAGATCCATTCCTATTCAAGGCATTTGTAATTTTGGCGCAAATATTTTTGGTTGTCCCCTTTCTCCTCGGTCCACAGAAACAAAACGTAAGACTAGTGCTAAAAAGTGAATCACGAAAGATGCCAGGTATATTTTGGGAAAAGCGATAGTCATCCAATGGGGTGAAAAGCAAGATGCCATATGTATTTTAGGCTAGGAAGCATTGACACGACATCGACACTATCGAGAAGTGTTCGTGTCATGTCGGACACTCCAACACGTATTCGATACGCTTTAATACTATTTGACACTCTTCGAGGGCAGAACACACCCTCTCCAAAAATAATATCATGTCATTTGTTATGAATCCCTAAAAACATCTCTTCCCTCTTCATTCCTACCTGGTATGATTTTTTAAAACTAGAATTTTTATGATCAATCCTGGTGGTATGCTTTGCACTTGCCACAATGTGGAATCCGTGCGTCAGAATTCTACTGCTTTAAAAATTTTTATGATATAAGTCAAAAAACGATAAAAAAATTTGGTGGCTAATAGGTAGTCCTTATTCTAAGGCCAAGGAAGAACCGTATATGTGAGATAGCATACTTGTCACGAATTCTATTTCAATTATGTTATTGTTTTCCTTGGAAGCCAAGGAAAACCAAAACAAAATTCGTGATAAGTATGCTATCCCACACACACAACCTTTCCTTGGCTTCAAAATAGGGACTGTCTATTAGCCACCAAATTTCTTTTCGTTTTTTGACCCATATCATATAAAATTTTAAAGTAGCAGAATTTCGATGTACATCCGACATCTGGACAACTCTCCTGATACTCTCCGATATGCGAATTTTGAATTTCGAATTATGACACGTGATTTTGATACACAATGGGTCAATTTGAAAAATTTCAATAAATGAGGAATCAAAATATAAATATATAAAAATAAAAAATAATAAAAATAATAAATGAGGAAAAAAAGAAAAACCAAGTCCTCTCTTATCTTCTCGACTCTTATTTCCCGTGACACAATTCATCCCTCAAGTTTGTTTTCTCTCTCTCTTTTCTTGCGATACACTTTGACATGCGAGTTTAAAATGTGGATTGTTTTTTTTCCCCATCTAAGTTTTATGAATCATTGGAATGAAGTTGAATTTGTCAAATTGAAATAATGAATGTTATTAACAAATGTGGATTAATGTCTTTAGTGTAAATTCATTCTAGGCTCTCTTTTTATTATTTATTTATTTGTGAATTAGAGTCAAATTAATTTAATTTTATAATTTGTCATGTATATATAATAAATTTAATATATAATGTGTCCCAACGTATCTGAATTATTTATTTTTTTATAAACGACGTGTTGGCGTGTTGTGTGTTGTGTGTTGTGTTCGGTGTTGGTGCTACTTAGATTTCGAGAGCCTACAAATGCAAAGAATCAATTAGAGTGGCTTGCCCCCACTAAAATAATCAGTTATTTTCGTTTATCGATGGAAAGTCAAATTTTTTTCCTATAAATGTGACCAAAAGAAAATTTTCTCTACACTATAGTCAGATATCCACCTGTCCCACGCGTTCAAACTCACTCAAAAAGCTAGGCCATATTTTTTTTTTCCTCAGGCAATGGCAAGGCTGCTTCATGTTCTTTCTTTATTAAACAAAGAGAGAGTTGAACTCTCCAACTACGAATAGCTTCCGAGATAGAACATAGAGATAGAAGTACTACCGGATGTATTTACCGGGAGGAGTCGCCTGAAATTTGAAGGCATCTCTAGATTCCCAATACGGATGTATTAATTGTATGACACTTTGAGAGATTCTTTGTTATCAGTCAAGCTCTGTTTCGCCCTTCATCCTCCCACCTCGCCTCCTGCTTTCCCTCCTTCCTCTTTATCAGAGACGATATGATTATGGCACAGAGATAGTCAAGGGTCCATTTCGAGCTCAAAAACATCCAAGATAGTCGATTCATCTTCCTGGTTGCGTTTTCTTTTTGTCTACTTTTTACCCTCCCGATCCTTGTGCCCCTTGAAGTACGAACTACCAAAAACTCAGCTCTGCCCGGTCTTCTTATTGGGCAACCCGAATAGAGGCAGTTCCTTCTTTGATAGTCACAGAGAGAGGTCAGTTAAAGAGTAACTGGAGAAGTAAATATTAAATGTGCTCCAGTGTTCGGCAGTTCTTTTGCAGTGTTGGTCGGGTGGATTCTTTTCTCTACGCAGTCTAAGTACATTAGATGTCTTCGCCATCAAGTAAGATTGCTCATCTTGGATAAGCTCTTAATGGCTGTAACAAGCAAATCTGAGTGATGGTTTTCTGAAAGTATTGACTTTGAAGAATGATTTGCTTCCTCCCTTGACATCTATTTGGTTATGTTTGTTTGCCTATGCAGATACTTTCGATTTCATTTAATTTGTGAGGATGCTCAAATGGATGAACAATTGCTTCAAATAAGTCATATGTACTCTTCAGGAAAACCCTTGACTTTTGTTATCTCAGTTCCTTAATAATTATATTCTTGCCAAGTCATTGACGTGTTTTTGATACACTGCTATCCTTTCTTCACAAGATTCCCTGGCCATTTTGGATTCTTGACGAGAGCTACCTGTTGAATTTGACCAAGGGAATCCCCCTTGCTCGTTCGGGACCTTCGAAATAACAAGATACACTATAGCATGCTATATACGATAAAGAAAACTTTGTCAGTTTAATCTGGGACATGCGAACCAAAGAGAACCATATTTGGAGGTGGCTCTTATGTGAGATTAAGAATGAAGTGATTGTGTGGATGGGCTGTTTGTTTTGGCATCGGATGAGAGCAAAGCTGGACGTTGTTCTTGCTTTGTGATAGTTTTCGTGTCAAGACTTCTCTGAAAGATGGACATTCCTCACTGGCACCTTGCGGCATGATTAGACACTAATCGATTCAGGGGATAACAAGTTGATCTCCTGATGTTGCATCGATTTGCAGGAGCTGTTAATGTCTTTCTTAGGGATAGTTTTTCAGTTTCTGAAGCATCTATTTGAGTTGATGCAGTTAGCAACTATTGTTCTTGACAGTTCCGCAGCTCAAGACTCTGGAATTATATTTATCCGCTCCTGATTTGTTGCAGGATTGACTCTTGACAGCAATTTCCTTATGAACATCCTAACATTAGAAATAGAGCGTACATGCCGAGTCTCAGGATTTGGTAGGAACTAAGTCGATATTCAATGATTTCCATTCTAATTTCTTTTGTTCCAGAGAAAATGTATTTTAATAGCTAGGACAGTTGCTGAGTAGATGCCAAAAAGCTGTTTGTCAATGATTCAAATGTCTTTTACGGTCGCCCTTATGGTAAAACATATCCGTTCGCCCTGATTATGAGATCGTTAATATTAGTTAATTCAGTACAGAAATACAGTATAGTATGTTTGATTCGCATTATTTGGCGTTCTAAACTTGTACATGGATCTTGAGTTTTGACCTCCATGGCCAATATAGGTTATTGTTTATGGAATTAAAATTTGTTGGAGAAAACTTCCTTACATGTTTTGAAGCTGACAAAACGTTTCCATCAGTCTAGTCTGAAGAATAGAAGACTCTTTCATCAAAGTCTGAAGACTATCAGACCGCCAGACTCAAGACTTAAAGTCTAACCTCACTTACTGTTCCTACACCGTCGAAGAAAAGACTTATTCAGATTCGTATAAGAATTTGATTCTAGCGGTTAAAGAAGATCTCACAGCTGGAGATAGCATAACAAAGATCTCTTATTCGATTCGAAATTAATTCGAGTAAGTTTGATCCGTTGATTGGCAAATTGTACATGGAAGGTTCTACTTATGGAAACCTAGATCCTGATTGTATGGGCGAGCAGGATTGGTGGGCTGTCATCACATTTCTTAAGTAACTCGAGATCTTCCTAATTGATTCTGTCCAACGGGAAGATGGAAGAACTCCTTTGGAAGGTGCCAACGGTTATGAAGGCATAGAGGAGTGTTGACATCTAAATTTTAGCGACCCAGTTATTGATTTTTGCATAAAAATTAGGGATTAATTTTAACCCCTAAAAAGAAACAAAAAATGCAGCAGAACTAATAAAATGAAAAATGAAAAAAAAATGGGAAAATCAATTTAATTGATTATGCATGGAAGGTGAGAATTCTGACTAATTATTCTTGCTTCAATTAAGATATTCAAGAAATCAAGAGAATAAAAGTCAAAATGGAAACCAAACTCAAAATTGGTGAGGATAATGGCCAGATTGATAAATCAAAGAGAAAGTATCAAAGGATTATACTCACCAGGTGAACTGTTTGTAAAAATCAAAACGAACTTGGATGCGTTTCTGGTAACATGAGTGAAAAACCGAAATGTTAATTTGCGATGGCAAATCGGGGCTGAAATTCTGTAATTCCCGCAATCAAAAAAGCATAACTTTCTAAAGACAATAGAGGTTTTCGCTATAAAAGGGCAACAGTTCGTGAGTAGTCAGGGGGAGAATTTAGAAAAAAAATTCAGAGCGAATTGGGAGAGCAAAAAAAAAAGTTCGAGAAAGAATTCGTGCAAAAAAAAAAAAAGAATTCGTGCATGAGAAAAATTCGTGAGAAGAGGGGAAAAAGAAGAAGCCCTGTCCATCTTCGGTCAACAAAAAGGGATCATTTTCCCCTTCTTCTCTGAAAAGTTGCAAAAGGAGAAAAGACAAAACAGCAGAGAGAGAGAGAGAGAGTGAGAGAGAGAGTACAGAGACAGAGAGGGACGTGCGGCAGAGAGAAAGAGAGGAAAGAGAAAAAAGAAAAAAAAAGCTGCTTCGTCTTCTCCAGGAGCCCTTCCGCCGCCGCTGCTCTCCCTCACCCGTCGGCCTGCGATCTGCTGCCCGCGCCGCACCTCCGCGCTGCACCTCCGCAACAACCTGACGCCGTCGCCGGCCTCTCCCCGAGCACCAGCAGCATCGCCGCCGCGCCGCTGCCGCAGTTCGCGCCCGCACCCGACGCCGTCGCCGCGCTTGCACTTCTGCGCGGCACCTCCGCCCGCTGGTCGCAGCGACTCCGTCCGAGCGCCAACGCCGCCCGACGCTCCCGCTGCTGCTGACTCGCGACACCCACCCGTCGCCAAGTCCAGCCCGTTGCTCGCCACCGCCTGCAGCGCCCGACCTCCCTCTCTGCGCCTGCTGCTCGCGATCCCTCCGCCACCGCCAACTCTGCAGCCGCGAGCGCCAGCAGCAACCTGCAACTCTACCCGACGACCTGCTCCGCTGCCACAGCCCGTCGTCAACGCCGTAACAGCTCTCCCTTGCTGCCCGAGCCCTCCGCCAAGCTGCTGCAGTGCTCCGTCAGCCACCAGCAGCACCACCTCCGCGCCTACTTCCGGCGAACCCAGCCGTTGCCGACACACCAGCCCAGCAGCCCGCCGTCCTGCAGCTCGCCCGCGCCACCTACTGTCGCTGACCGCCTACCACTGTGCTCCGCCCGCTCGCCAAAGCCGTCGTTGTCGTTCCTCATTCCTTGAGTTCCATTTCTTAGGTAGTTTTTATTTTTATTTTTTTAAGTTTAGTTATTTAAATTAAAACATTGGATGTCAATATTCATTTTATGAATTTTGTAGGCATTATCCATAGGGATTTTGTCCGGAATTATTGTAATTATTAATTTAATCCGAGAGGCGTCGGATTATTTTTTTAATTATATTAATTTTTGGGCTTTCGAGTAGAATTTCAATTGTTAAATCATTATAATTATTAATTTGATCCGTAAGACTTCGGATCAGATTTTTAATTATTTTGATCTCTTTGTCGTGATAATTAGGGTTAAGATAATCGTTAATTTGACCTATGAGACAATATGTTATTTTTTCGATTATTTTAATCCTTTATTTTGCTGATAGTTTAGATTTAATATTTATTTAATAATTACTTATCTTTTAAAAAAACAAAAAAGAATCAAAAAAATAAAAAAATCAAAATTTTGCATTCGCATAATAGGATCATTTAATCAGAATTTATTCATTAGTGATCATTAGTGAAGTTAGGTCACTAGGTGCATAATAACTAGTTTGCATAATAGGCCCATTTAATTAGAATTTGTAAATTAATAAGATTAAGTCATTTAGTTAAAAATGCATTTTTATAAAAGAATTCTAATTTCAAGAAAACTAAAAAAAAAAATTGATTTAATTATTTATTTTATTTGAGTGTTTTGAGCATCTGCGTGATCACTCCATTGCATGATAGAGATTTAGGTTAAAATAAATCCAAACTGCCTACAAAAACATTTTTGAAAATAAAAAGAATGGTATCGAAAGGGCATTAAAGAAATCTAGTGTGACCAAGTCCCCGTACCCTTAGTCTCTGGTTTGTAGGAGTAAAATAAATCTCCCATTATTTTACTTAGGTGTCTAATCGACCTACCGTGATTAGTAGCGGCTCCTAGTTAATAACATTTTACATGTTAAATGTTTGAACCTTAAGTCGTGAATTGGTATGGGCTTGGGAGAGCCCGAGTTAAGTTTAAAAAAACTTGACAGTCCATTAACTTAGTTTTAGGTGGTGCACCGAAAAAATAGGTCGCGACAAGGAGTATTTAAGGAAGATGTTCTAGTTACTCGGGGTGTGCGCGATAGAAAAATTTCAAAGTCTAAAGCTCCGTGTTCTTTGCTAAACTCAATTGTCAAGTGAAAAATTTGTATTCAAAAGAGAGTCTAGACACTTGTAAAGTCTTGAGGAAGTGCAGTAGAGTCTCTACACTGTGGAATCAAGGACGTGATGCTGTAATAACTCTTTTGATTCTTAGTGAAATCCAGCCGGTGGGCTGTCAGTGCGGGAGAGTGAACGTAAGCTTGGATTAAGCCGAACCACTATAAATTCGTGTTCTTTTTCTCTTCCCTGATTTCTTTAATTCTGTTCGTAACTTTATTTGCTTGAGTGTAATTTCATTCGCTGAGTCTATTGTCTATCAGACTCAAGTCAAAAGTAAGATCTTATCTTATATTTCGAAAATTTTGGTTTAAGCACCTATTCACCCCCCTCTAGGTGCATATACTAGCACTCTCAAAATTAATTACATAGTCAGTGTCCTTGCTCTTCCAATTCTGCAGGAAGGTAAAATAGGGGCACTTTAATGTATTCTCTATTCTTTTTCCTATTTGTTGCAACAGAACAAGAACGGACAAACCCACCTCGCTGTAGACGAGTTCGTTCGGCCTTTCCCCCTCTAATTGCGGAAGGGGGGAGGTTCGAGTTATCGCGTGTGCATTAAAGCTCGACTTAAGAGGGGTGCCGTGGGAGGTGGGTTCCCGCGCCAGTGCCCCTAGGGGTTTACGCCGAGCCCTCACTATGAGGTGGTTCCTCCGGTCCCAAAAATAAAAAATAAAAAACAAGAACGGACAAAGATAACTTGGTACATCTCTGGGAACAAGCACGAGTTCAGGCCTGTGCAGGAAGGGAAAATAATCAAAGAAGAAAGGGGTGGTCATGAAGTAGCGAAGGGATGGAGTTAATATAATCCTTGATGTTTTAGTCACGGCCCAAACGAAAGAACACTCTTCTTTCTCGCGTCTCGAAAACCCAAGAACACGCACACTATCTCTCTATTTTCAGCAACCCTTTTTTATGTCCCTAAAACTACATTTTAAATAATATATATATATTTTAAATCAGCAACGGTTGCTGATCGATGGAACAAGAACAGACAGACAAACAGCAGGAAGAAAAAAAAATTAAAGAAGAAAGGGGTGATCATGAAATGAGTGTAGGTAATATATTCCGGCAAGCAAAGCAGCTTCCATGACAAAAAAGAGGACGTTGATCACATCCTCGACATCAGAGCATAGATTTCACCTTTCCATCTTCATCTTTTGCATACTCCATCGTCTTCAACCTTTTCTCCCAAATTTTTCTCGTTTCAAATTCCAGATTTCAGCTATAGCTCTCTTTTCCTCCAACTTCAACAGTACCTACTGTCAAAGCTCCCTGTTTCTTCAGCTCTCGTCCAGAGACGTACATTGCTGGCTTTGATGGTCTTCAGGAGTTGGAAGAGTAAGGCAAGCTCTCTCTTCAATTTTTGGACAACCCCAAGGATGGCTCTGATCAGGTTATTCTTCTTCCTTACTTCAAATCTCTTCATGTTCCCCATCTTATGATCAGTGCTTTCCCAGTCAGTCTCAAGAGATCCTTCTAATTCACCAGGATTTCATTCTAGTATTCGTTGGTCGAAGAGAAGCCGTAGATTTAGGACTTTTCCCAGTTTTGGATACTAAATTATATCAGTGGTACCGGAGGCTAAAGCATCACTCGGTACATCTCTGGGAACAAGCCCGAATTAACTTAGCTTTCGAAATTTTCTTGCTCCGACTTACTCCTAGAACCTGGCTAGTTAGGTTTTCCTTTTACCTTCTGGTCTACCTCTGCTAACTGCTCCAACCCCCCAACCACCCCCCCCGGGGTGCCCCGCGGGGAACCTCTATCCCTCACCCTCCTGGACATATTTGCCATCACTGGTTCATATATTAATGACTCGACCAATAAAAGGACTTTCTTATGATCCATTCATTGAAAAATTTGGTGAGCTTAATTTTTTTTTGGTAAAAGGTAATAATAGTGAGCTTCATTTTTCATATGTAGGAAATAGAAAATGTAACTTCGTGAGCTTGATTTCGTTTATGATGGATAACATGTTCGCTTGCCGTCATTTTTTAGATAATGAGGTAGCAAATGCTTAAACTTTTATTCATTAGATACCTAAACTTATCTTTGCCTGATAAGTACCTCAACATATTAAATTTCACTCTATGAGAGACTTCTGCACCATGTCACAAAATTATTAGCAATGCGTACAAGTCTAACTAGGTGAAAATGTCGCATCATTTTTTTTAAATTCAGCCTGTCACATATTTGTTCCTTTTTGCCCTTTGGTCTTTCTTCTTCGTCTTCACCCCATAGCAGCTGACTTTGCTCCGCTCCTCCACGGCCACTGTCATCAGGTTGCAACAGCACCACCGCAAACTCCAAAACCGAATCAGTCGACCGTACTCAACATAATGGATAGCAGGCAGCAACGGCTGCTTATAAGGTTTCTGCGTGGGAAGTTCTCTTTCGGTCTACACAATATTGTACAGCATTCCTATATGGCAACATCTTTTTTGCCATGCCGTCGTTTCTAAGTTCGTCTACGTGAAAGAGATGATGTTACGATTATTGATCTCAAAGAGTAGTCAGCAAAATTGATTTGTAAAGTTTGCATTTATCAAATTTTTGTTGGTCGTTTAAGCCCGCCCATCAAAGACCAATGCAACATTTGATACACTCAACAAGCCAATTTTACAAAGGCCGAATTTTCTTCGACCATATCTCTGATTGGTGATTATTGATATGAGCTGCATATAAATTTAATGAAAATTGAATTTCGGTGAGGTCTGTGCTTGTAACCCACCAATCAACAGTATAAAAGGAAGGAATTTTGTCCGACTAGGTTGTAGGAAATATTTTGTAATCATGAAATTATTCTTTTGATGGAACTACTATTTTCTCCTCTAATAAAGTACCTTCAGTTATCATGGTTTTGACTTTTCATTCCTTAATATCATACCAAATCAATTAAGTTCAATTCTCCCTTCTCTCACTTGATTCCATTGGAAATGGATGAGTAGACTTCACATTCGAGAGGGAATTTATACCTATTAATTTGGCGATACTAGGTTGAGCGAAATTAGAATAAACGACGTGTTGAGATGTCAAAAATCTACATTTACTAATTTATCAAATGAAGTTAAGTATCAAAGAAAATCATAGAACTAAGTTTTTTTTTTACTCACATTCACTTTGCCAAACCAAATAGCTTAATTTGCAAGTAACGAAATCCTCTTTTAAAATCTTACAATTTAAGTCGTTACCATGCACTAAATCATTGATAGAGTTATTGCCCTCGTGCTATTATGTGCTCCTGGAAAAAACATGTCATCTCTTCACGGGGCATACACGCACACATGATCTTGTATCAAGGTTCTTGAATACCTTCATTGTCTTTGGGATAGAATACTCGCAGGAAACTTAACTTTTGGTAACCTAACATTGACGGATCAGCTGACTCATTGACGGGGTGGTCCAAGAGAGCGTAAATATTTTTCGTCTTGTGGGGAATAACATTGCAAGTTTCACTGGACTCAATCCACCAACCTTCATCATCGTTCACCATGAGAACCCCCATGATCATCGCAACCACGTCATTGTCCTCCACCAAATTGGCTTCATTCTTCTTTCGCGATCGCAAACGGGAGCCACGTGATCCATTTTGCCACTCCGAAAGCAAGTCTCGTTCAAAAAGTTCCCTAAATGGTTTTCAAATACATCATGATTTCTGGCCTGACTTTCGGCTTAAATGCGTTGAAGCGATCGATCCAAACTCAAAAGGCTCTTTCTAATGCTTTAAAAGCTTTTGGTAGTCTTTCCATGAAGATGGAAGTTTACCAACAATAATAGAAACGAGAAAAGTCTTGGAGATTGATTCATCCGTATCTGCATACGCAGTTGCAATATCATTCAATTCATTGACTTGATCAGTGATAGGCATAGAATGATCATTTTATAATCGAGGTACTTGTTAACCAAGAAAGATGTTACCGGCGTTCTTAGTTATGTGCCTCTCTCGGACGCATTTCCAAACATCATTAGCCATCGATTCATGTGAGGATGTCAAAAAGAGAGTTGTCCATTGCGTCGTGGATCATGAATAGGCTGTTTCGGTCATTTTCCATTCACTTCTTTGTACCTCGATGAGTTCCCTATTGGAAGATTCATCTCGTACATGTAGTTCTTAGAGCATAGCCCACCTGTGCAACGACCAATTGGCAGCACATCTTCGTGCTCCATCTCCTGTAGTTGAAAGCATTGAATTTCTCGAGCTTTTCCACGTCTTGAACTTGTGCCTTCGGGAAGACGTAATCCATTTGAGACAATAACTATGTTAAACTTGCCGTGGAATAAAGGTCACAAATTCAAGTTGAACAAAATTGAAACAGGAAATTATAGAAGAATTGGACGGAGACACGGCATTACCTGTTCAAACTCCACCGTTCCAACAGAGGACCATTTAATTTGCTCAAAGCTGGTCAAATTTGTCTCATGGCACCAGCCCCTTCTTCTTATTTGCTCTTCTTCCTTCTCGAGTATGTAAGTCAATAAATATATAAATATGAAATATCAAATACATCAAGAATCATATAAGAAATATTATTAGCATATATATATATATAATACACATATATCTTTAGGTTGTGCGAAAATTGCCCTAGAGCTCAAATTACTCATGCTTCCTGAAATGGATTAATATCTTGTTATTTCCTCATAGGTTATTGATCTCATCTGACAGACTAAATGTGCAAAATGCATTGCCTGAAAATAAGTCCAGCTAAGTCTCATGTGTTGGAGCTATGCGAGGCTATAGAAGCCTGCATTCAAGGCTAGAAAACTTTGTAATTGCCTAAAGTACCAGTTGACGCCATCGAAGCGCAAGCACACAAACATATAAAGTGGGTAAACCTCACATGAGGCTGAGTCACATAGCACATTCACATAGAAATTTTACACAACTATTTGCTTTTGACGGTCACTTTAACAGATCTCTAGTTCTTCATTTATGATTCTTAACCATACCTTTGATAGGTGTCCAAGTTATGAACTGTAAACTTAACTAAAATTAAATATGAGTGTTTTGCATACTTGTAACCCATCAATTAGAAGTATGACATGGAATTAGGAAAACATGGCCTATTAGACAATATTTTATAATATAAGTATTTTGGTGCATGGAGAGGGAGCCTCTGAGGAGTTGATGTGCCTTTATCGACACCTAACTCACTTTGCTTTTTTGTTTTCTCCTTTTTTCTTAATTTCTCAACTATGCCATATTTTGTGTTGCTTGCTTCCCTTCAAAAATTGCAGATTGCCTCAAGAAAAATTAAAGACAAGCATAACAAGAGATCCCATAATTAAACTATTTATCATTATAATAACTTGTCTAATATTAAAAAAAAAAAAAAACTACAAAGCCAATAGTATTGATAACATTTGGGCCAAAAGTTGAAAAAAGAAGACAAAGTAAGAACATCAGGGTCCGGTAATCAAATTTATTACTTTTGGTGTCCTAAATTTATTAATTTTTATTAAAATTAATAAGTTAATGAAAAGCAAATCGCAGATGTGCTCACGTAGAAAATGAAACCATTATTTTTTAGAGCTTAGAATTAAGCTTATAAAATAAATAGTGTCTAATGTACGATCTAAAATAGATGCGGTGAATCTAAAATAGTGGCCACTCATTGAAAGTGCTTTGGAGCATTACTTTACATTTATCTAACAAATTAGATTCGCTATATCTATTTTAGATCTATACAACGGACATAATAGATTTTTATGAACTTAATTCTAAGCTCCAAAAAATATTACTTTCTTTTCTTGCGCTAGAACATCAACAATTTGATTTTCTTTCACTTATGAACTTTAATGAAATAATATGACAAGTGTATTGGAAATCCTAAAATTTGTCACAAACTCCTTAGAGGTTCTCTCTCCATGCACCATAATACTTACATCATAGATTACTATCTAATGGGCCATATTTTCCTTATCACATGCTATGCCTCTAATTGGTGGGTCACAAATATGAAGACCACTCACATTTAAATTTAATTAAGTTTACAATTCATAATTTAGACACCAATCAAAGATATGATTGGAGGAAATTTTCCTAACCAAGTACGGAAGAAAATATTAACCATGATTAAATGCAACTACATCGTTTAAAAATGAGGAAAATCACTTTAAATTAGATAAATTATCATGACACTCTTAAGGTTCCATGAACGTGAAACCTCATTCTTACATTTAGGGAAAATGTTATTTTACCCTCATAACTTTGAGGTTCTTCATTAATTTGCATTCCCCCTCCCCTAAACCTGAACTTGTATAATTATACACTAGTTAACCCCAATAACCTTTTCCCTTAACATGTACCGTGCACATGCCACATCTGAAAGTTCCAATATCAATTAATAATATGTAGGAATTTAAAGACGATAAATATCATTAGTGGAAATTTCAGTTGGATTATTAACGTTGTAGTGAAGGAAAGTTCGAATTGTTTTTTCCGTGTTCATAATTATTGATTGATAAGTCAAAAAAGTTCGCAAATTATCATACATTTCAATTGTCCATATTAGAACTCGGAAGTTATTGGTAGTTGCAGAATTCCCCCCCCCCTCTCTCTCTCTCTTAAGAACATGAAGAAGCCTTCCCGTTGCTCGAGAAGAAAAAGAAAGCAAGTTGAACTAGATATATGATAGTGTAGCTATTTGAATGAGTTTGAACACATGTGAACATGTTGATAACTTACTATAGCATCTAAAGCGAACATATTATTGAACTAGACTTACAGGCCAAATTGCACAACTTTCTAAACGACTTTAGGCCCATTTGAAAAAAGTTGAGCAATTTGAACTATACTTTCCATTAAAAAGGAAAATTTAAAGCGGCCCTGCTCATGTTTTGGGGGCCAGCAAGCACACAGAGTCAATTAGAGTTGGCCGCTCTAATTGACCCTTTGCACTTGTAGGCCCCCAAAGAATGACTAGCATCTTGTTTTTACCGTAGCGTAAGCAATGCGGCAAGTTTTTATTGGGTGTTAGGTAGATACCAAGCATCGATCCTTTTGCTTTCAATGTTTCTTCCTAGAATGGGGTACATTGTTAAGTTGTTGAGCCTGCGCGGATCCAAGGAAGATCTTAGAGCGGACCAAGATGTAGATCCTCCGTCGCATAAGGAAATTCTCTTTCCTTTGCTTTTTGTTTCTGAAAAAAAAAACAATTATTATTGTACTATGCACGAGAATAGACTTATAAAACCAAGGAGAAAGAAAGAAAGAGTAAAGCGTGATAGATTGCATTATACTAGCCCGACAGACCCATTCTTTACGCAACGGAGGACCTCCATCTCGGTCCACTTGAAGATTCCTTCGATTTGTGTAGGCTCGGCAACTTAGCAACGTACCTCATTCCGGGAACAAACACCGCAAGTGCTAGTTTGTTGAATAAGCTTCTCATTCCACATAAACAAAAAGATCAATGCTTGATATCTCTACCAAACACCCAATAAGAGCCTGCCGCATTGCTTAATTCTGCCGATCCTAGTCTTTTGATTTAGCCCAAACATATAAAATAAATAAAAAATTGCGTTTGGAGCACTAATTCTAAAAGTCTCCATCGGGGAAAAAGCAAGATGCCAGTCATTCTTTGGCCCTGCAAGTGCAAAGAGTCAATCAGAGTGGCCCACTCTAATTGACTCTTTTGCGTTTGTTGCCCCCTAAAAAATGAGAAAGGCGATTGTAATTTTCCTTTTTAACGGAAAGTCTAGTTCAACTTTGCTCAACTTTTTCAAATGTGCCCAAACTCATTTAGAAAGTTATGCAATTTTTGCCCAAGAAGTCTAGTTCAATCGTGTGTTCAGATTGTCTGCTATAGCAAGTTATCAACATGTTCACATGCATTCAAACTCATTCAGAGAGCTACGCTATGGTAAGTCTAGTTCAACTAGAGTTAAAATGTCCAACTATCATCACCTTCTGAGTTAGAACCGCTACCGGGTATATTTGCCTAAAATAGTTGCCTAAAATTTTTGGTATCTCCATATTCCCAATATGGACATATGAAATGTATGGTACTTTAATAGATTTTTTGAATTATCAATCAAGCTCTATCTTTAAACGAATTCGGCTTTGGTTTTGGGTTAAATATAAAAGTGTTGTAGGCCATCCATAAATTATTAAATGAGTTTCGACTTTGAGATTGGTCTTGATAAATTGCATCTCAATTTGAGACATTAATATCAATAGTTTGTTTGAGAAATGTATATCTCACCACTAAAGTATGGTTTTTATTTCGTAGACGCTTGCAAAGCTTAATCTTGTCCAAATATATCTGGATAACATGACAATTAAGCATTAAACATCTTTTAGCTACTCAATTTGATATGCTAGATAAAGGTGAAGATTCAATTAAGGAGTGTCTAGTATGAATTACAAAGCTATGAATTATATCTATCAAGCTCAACTTTGTTGTGTTTTTTTAAAATTTTTATAATGGAAATGTGGCCACAAAACCTTAAGGACATTTTATTTGGAAAAAAAAAAAAAACTTGAGGACATATGTAACCGAGTCTAAAGTCACCCGAAAGTTTACTTTCGCAATTTTTTTATATTTAATGATATTTTTATTTTAGCAGAAAATTTAAAAGTGAAAGTGAAGATAAGGGCCGTGAGTATACGTAGGGGTGTGCATGGTCCAGGCGGGCGGTTCCCGACCTAGAACCGGGAACCGCCCGCTAAGGACTGGTTTCAAAAAATTGGAACCGGGATCCACCCGTTTGTTGCGTGGATCCACCCGGGAACCCGACCGCCGGTCCGGTCCGGTTCCCAGGTGGATCCATGGAACCGATCTTGACGCGAAAAATTTTGGTTTTCAACATAAAATGGTCGCGAAACAATTTTGGTTTCCCGGACCGCCGGTCCAGTCCGGTTCCCAAGTTTTGAGCTCTAAAATTCCAAGTTCCAATCTCCAAAAACTAAAACAATAATTAATAGACGAATGCTCAACATTAAATAACAGTCAACTACACGTGAATGATAAAAAAAACTAAGTGCGGTGGGGGAAAAAACCCTCAAGATGACTCATGGATCTACCTTGTAATCTTCACCAACATCTGCCATTGTCGACTCAATTTCCATGACTTCCGGAGGTGCGACAACAGAAGTCGCAACATCTTTGGGGGCCACATTTTCTACCAGAGAATTTGTCCATTGAAAGAAATCACAAGCTCCATGTCCCTGTGTTCAAGCCAACGCAAGTTAAATAAACAACAACCAAAAGTGCAATCTTGTGAGTGCCAGATGATTAGAACCAATGAGCACAAGGGAAGAAACAAGATTGGCACCTAGCAAACTTGCAAAATATGGAAGGGGACAATTTCCACGCAATCTGCAGAGACTAGGAAGATTTGCTACACTTCTAGTAATTCATAGATCTCAATAGGTAAGAGTAAGGAAAAATTTATAAAACAAGATTTCCCATTGCCACCCTCCTTAACTGCATTTCGCCAGGCCTACTAGAGAATGTGATGGAAGTTTTGAATAAGATGCAACAATGAATTCTTTTATGTCAAAATTCTGCCCAAATCATCTTAGAAATTCGATGACAATGTTAGGGACAACAAAGCTTCTATGTTTTACACACAATCTATGAAAAAGTCACAATGGACCAAAGAACCACCAAAATTTTCACCATAGAAATAAGCACACATAGTGACGACATTAATTGAAAATTTGACTATGGTCCAATAACGAAAGTGAACCCAAATTAATTTGTTCCATAATACAAGGACTGGAAATAGACGAACTCACATGTTCTGGTTCCCAGCAATTCTCCACTCTGCTTCTCTAACGCACTCAAGAACAACCGGCTTCCCATTATCATCGCGGTAAGCACCCTTCACAGTCATGCCATTCAATACAAATCAAATGGGCATAGCACGAAAACATTAAAAGAAAAAAAAAAATCATGGCGCTCCTAGGAGGCCGAAACACCAGCACTCGACGATTTCGAATAAAATAAAGCCAAATCAATCACCAAGGAGCCGGCTACTCGATGCCTCGTCTTTTCAGCGTGCCGGCGGACTAACTAAACTACCTAGACAGAGCCAGAGTAAAACACGATCGACAAAAGAACCATTTCCTCTCCATATTTGCGGAATAAGAAAGCAATCGAATTTCAAGAAAAGAATCGTATTCCACTCCCAGCCTTCAAAAACATGCGAGAGCAGGAGTTGCATTCGAACGAGCAATCCTAGTTGATCCCATCACCCATAGAAAAAGATTGAGCCAGCACAAGAACAGGAACCAAACGGAACGAGGCATCGAAGGAAAACCCGAGAGCAAGAAACGATGGAGAATGAGAGAGAGAGAGAGAGAGAGAGAGAGAGAGAGAGAGAGAGAGAGAGAGCACTTTGCTTACAACGCCGACGTTCACTTTGTCGGGGCTGGGGTCGGCGAGGAAGGCCTCGGGGAGGAATCGAAGACGAAGAGAAGAGACTGAGGAAGAAACAGAGAGAGAATCGAAGACTGAGGAAGAAACCGGAAGAGATGAGACGCGAATTAGGGCTTCGCGAATTAGGGCTTCGTAACTTTCGTTTAGTATTTTTTTTATATTATAAATAGAGTGCTTGTCGGTCCGGGTGGGCGGCGGGCGGATCGATCATTAGCCGGAACGGACCGGACGTTCCTCAAGAATCCGCCGGTTCGGCGGTTGTTCCGGTCCTGCCCGGCGGTTCGGGCGGTTCCCGGATATTTTGCACACCCCTAAGTATACGACTTCACGAGGGCCTTCCGGAGATATTTTATCGTGGGGCCCACTGTTCTGATGGCCGTGACAGCCGTTTCACACCCTCTGGCGTATCATGCACGCAGCTAGATTTTAATATTTTAAATCTGCTTTCACCAAACCGTTAAAATGTCTAACAACTCATTAAGAGCCCAACCCCAGACGTATGAGTAAAAAAATTGGGTCTGTGTCTTATTTATTTTTTGTCTGAGTTTCTCTCTTTTTTTCTTTTTTTCCTTCTGTTTAATGCGAGTGTTGCAAAACGATTGCACGTAACCTAAATTAAATTTTTGGTCGCTCAAAAAAAAAAAACCTAAATTAAATTTTTAAGCAAAAAAAGACGGCTAAAATAAGACAAGAAGACCAAACTTGACCTTTCGGTCCTCCTCGCGCTGAATTTGGGATACATGGCTGGAAAAGTTTGCTGTTACTGACCGTTAGCCTAGCGGCACCCCAAAGTTGCTGGAGGCATGAAATTGAGGTTCTGGTCTTATGGGTGCGGATCAAAATCGTTCAAACGTCGATTTGGGAAAGGATGTTTGTTGCATTTGCTCAAAATATGGGTGAATTTGGAAGGCGACCGATGATTTATTCAGTCTTGTGCCGTGGAATGTACATTTCGTCCAGGTTGAGCCCCTATCCCATGACCAAAAGCGCAGAACGAAAGTGAGAGGAAAGAGAGAGGAACGACAGCAGCCAGAGAAGAAACAGAATAGCGCGGGACCGCGTTGACATGATAACTCGGGACTACCTCGTATTTTCTCCGGCCGGGCCCGGAAGAATCGGACAAAAACAACTGGAACTCACTTTGCAAAGCAGACGCGCTAGTCAAAAAGATATTTTACGGTCCGGAACTGACAGTGGTGAAAAAGCAAAAAGAGCCTGTCTACTTCAATAATTGTACTGATATGTCCGCTCCAATAAATTTACTCTTTGGCATAGAGCCCATCTCATCGTGCTCTGATAATTTGTCTCCTGGTTCGTCTTGCTACGCAACCCGAGTACAGAGAGGCTTTTTGTGCTCGCATATTGATAGAGTGACCCGGTTGGTGAGTCAATGAAGCAGAAAAAATGAAACGTGACCTAGTGCCTGGGCGTTCTTTTGCAGTGTTGTTGGGTCGATTTTTCTCTCCGTACTCGCCCGCAATCCTGTCAAGAGCAACAAGAAGAGCACACGTCGTGATGATTAGGTTCACTTTAATCCAATTTAATTTCTTTCCTTTTGGTCCAAGGGGCGTATAATCACTTTTCATATACCTTCAAGTACACTTCTGAAATAATTATTTATTGCAATCTTTTTTACGAGTTCTTTTCTCATGCATAGCACGGGTCCATTGGCTAGTATAATGTCATCTATTAAATTCGTTTCTTTCTTTTTCTTTATTTTTAGATGCAAATATTAATGTCGGCGCCGAAAAGGACTGTAATTTACAGAGGTAATCTCCGTCTCAGTCCATTCACAAAGCTTCCTTGGATTGGTGCAGAATCAGCAACCTAATAAACACTGCAAGTGCCGATTTGCTTAAAGACCTCTCATTCCATAGAAACAAAAAGATCAATGCTTGTTATCTCTACCATAACACTAAATAAGGGCCTGCCCATATTGCTTACTCTGCTGATCTTAAGCTTCTGATTTAGCCCCAAAATACAAAATTAAAAATGTTTGCGTCCGTAGGGCCGATTCTAAAAGTCATCCATTAGAGAAAAGGCAAGATGCCAGTCATTTTTGGGATGCCTACAAGTGCAAATTTGTCAACTAGAGCAGCGTTCGGTAATTTTTTGGGGACCTACGAGTGCAAAGAGCCAATTAGAGCGGCTCGCCCCCAAACAATAATCTGTCATTTGCATTTATCAATAATCATAATTACGAGCTCAATAATTTATGCCATCGCTATATCAAGCAAGCATCATCGCTTTAACACGGATCATTCATTCAAGGCATGAACGTCTAGCTCAAAAATGTGAGCTCCGCCATGCATAACAAGAACAGCTGGAACGCACTTTGCAAAGGAGACGCAACAGTCGATGCAAATCGGTGGGCCCCACCGACGACTAAATCCCACGTACCCAGAAGAAAGGGCATGGGTGGTTCGCGAGGACGCCCACTTCACACGCAACGACTAAATCCAGTCTTTCTCTATTAATCTGTCTACGCGTTCCCTCCCGATCCATGTGCATCATCATCTTGTAGTGTAAAGCACCAAAAACAAAACCCTCTGTGCACGGTCATCTAGTTGGGCAACCCGATTAGAGGCATTTCGTTCTTTGATTTTACCAGAGAGATCTGTTCAAGAATCATCGAAGGAGTAAAAATGAAACGTGATCTAGCGCTCGCACACGATTCTGTCCCGTTGACACCTAATTTTTCACCTAAATTAATTAATTTAAAGTAGCACTAAATTTTAGGAATTAGTCACAAAAGAAAGTTTTAAAAAAAATTATTAATTAATTAATTATTATTTTATTTAAAAAAAAAACGAAAATGGTCGGGTTGGGCCGGATTCAACCTTGGCCCGACCCGCCTCTCTCTTTTCTTTCCCTGCGCGCTGGGCCTCGCCCAATCTCCTTGCTCTTCCACCCGGCCCAGCCCATTTTCTCTTCCACCCGGCCCAGCCCATTTTTCTTTTCTTCTGCTGGTCTTCGCTCGAAGACTTGCAGAAGACAGAGCAGCAAGAGGGCAGCGAAAACAGGGCGCGCGAGAGATCGATGGCGGGCGAGCGGCGTGATCCGCGGGTCGGGGTGCGTCCCGGCCGGCAAGCCGGCGACCGTGCCGAAGCCATGCGCGCGGCCGGGCCGGCCGGGCATAAAGCTAGATAACAGAGGAGAAAACGAAGAGGAGGAGACCGAACGGAGAGGAGGCCGAGAGCAAGCGAGAGGGAATACACGAAAAGCGGAAGGAGAAACACAGAGAGAAGGGGACATCCCTGAGCCATCGATTGCTACCGTCGATTGCCGCCGAAGTCGCCAACTGCCTCCAACTCCAACCGGAACCCACAAAGACACGGCGGTACGGGAGGGGGAGAGCGACGGAGGGACAGAGAGCTCGAGAGAGGAAACGGAATCAAATAGCAAAGGTAGAGAGCAAAACACTGAGAGACCGAAGGAGCGGAGGAGCACCTGGAGCGCCCAGCCGCCGCCGGTGAGCCGTCTGATCGACGCCGACCGCTGCTGTCTCCCCGGAACCCAGGTAGGACTTCTGTCAAGCATCTGGTGTGCGTATTGTGTTGCTGAGTCGGCCGGAGCTCCCTCGACGGTTTCGTGTGAGCTCCGGCCCACCATTTGTCCCCACTATGTGTCCAGTCGTTCCTTGTCCCCTCGCCAGCCCTTAAGACCGTTGCTCGGGCCTCGGTCGAGCCTAGCCTCCCCAGATCCGACGCGCGCGCCACCTGCTTGCTGTAGTGCTGAGCTGAAAAATCAGCCCTTGGCCCCTTATTTACAGAAACCATTTGACCACCGGAGGGAACGCCGAGGCCTGGCCGGAGAACAGGCATTGTCCTCCGCGCCGCCGGGGCGCGCCGCCACCTTTGGCGGCGTCGCCGTGCCGAGGCTAGAGAACCGCCCGGGCACGACGACTCCTCCTCCGTTCGCGACTCCCAATCGCGAACAAGAGGAGGAAGGGCTGGACCGGGCCGGACCCATGGTCTGGCCCGATCGGCCTCCCTCCCCCATCTCGCCTCGCAGGCCGACGGCCCAGGTTCGGCCTGGGTCGTGGGCCTACGAAGAACCCTTTTTTTAAAAAGGGGTTGGGCCCGCCGAACGGGCCCAACCCACAATTGAATGAAGGCCTGACTATGGTCGAGCCTTTCCCTTTTGGGCGGCCCGGTTCGGCCGGCCCCCCTCCATTTGGACCGAACCCGACCGGACCCGATCCACGTTGACCGGGTCGGGTCGAACCGAACACGACCTGGTTCACTTTTTTTTAATCAAAAATTAATTTTAAAAATTAAAAAAACATTTCCTTTTTTAAAAAAAAATTTAAAAAATTAAATTTTTTTTTAAAAAAATTAAATATAATTTAAAAAAAATTTCAATTTTTTTTTCGAAAATTCAAAAATGATGGGGTTTGGTTAGGAATTGCTATGTATTGCTTCTTTAGTGTAATTAGGCTTTTATTGGCTCGTATATTGATTATCGCATGTTTAGTTTGCATATTATGTTATGTTTAATTGTACGTGTTTAATTCGATTGCAATTAGGATCTTGATAGCTGTGATTATTATTTTAATGGTTGTGCACCCGCATGATCACCTCACATGTTAGTGGATAGGTATAAAGTCAATCCAAGCTTCCTGCAAAAAAATCATTTTGTTAAAATGAACAAGATTAGGTACCGAAAGGGCATTAATTGATCAATTAGTGTAATCAAGTCCCCGACCCTAGATTCTCTGGTTGCGTAGGAAGTGAGGTACACTCCTATGCTTCACTTGATTTCTAGCCGACCCCAATAGGCTAGTGGTGACTCCTTTTGTGCAAATTTCCTAAAAATATCCCAATGTCACGCGGGGTATGGGCTTAGGAGAGCCCACACCTAATCATGGGCCTTAGGCCCGTCCTTTAGGCAATACCCCTAAACCTGTTCTCTCCCCCCGAGGGTAGGTCGCGACAGCTTGGCGACTCCACTGGGGACTTGGTTTTAAACCTTAGAGGACTTAGGCCGAAATTAATCTTGTTCAACAATTTTATTGTTTGGTAGTGAGGATCTTAAGTACATCCCTGACAGGTCTATTGTTTAATGTTCATGTTAATGTTAAATGGGAGGTATAAGGAAGTGTTTGCTCACCTTTGTCTTGCAGGAAGGTGTAGGAATGTATGGTTTATTTTTTATGTATGAAGTGTTGCTTGCCTATAAATTGTCATGCATGCGTTTCCTACATTGCACTACACCATAGCACACACAACCTGCCGCCGGACTTGGGCCGCATAGGATCACTTAGGATGGTGTTGAGATGGATACCACTCCGACTACAAGCACGTAGTACGAGTCGCCCATCTCATCCCCGAAACTTCTTTCTCGATGTTAGAGGTCCCCACCCTAGTCTGCGAGCATGCGACACGGGTCGGTCCTTTGATGAAGCCGGAGTCATGGGTAACACGACCTAACCGCGAGCTTGTTGGTTCAGTCCTGTGATCCCATGGCTCCATTTTGAGCCATCTAGAGTAGAAATCAAACCACTGTTCATGTGTATGTCTATGGCATTGACATCACTGCTCAATGAGTAGGGTAAGTTTTTGTTTGAATTCTTTTCTTCGCAATTTACTTATTCGCTTTCCTTTTGGTCGGTCCATGACAAATTAGGTTGATTATACAATGGGAGTACCCGACCTTCGCATCATCTTCGTCCCGAAAGCCGAGCTTCGCGCGTGGTGGGGCAAATTAGATCCAACTGGTTGTGATTGGGTGCGATCATATATTGGATGTTTACTTCCCTTATTAGAGATAGAAATTCATTTTGGTGTAGTACAAGCGTTAGCGCATGTGTGGTGCCCCGAAACTTGCACGTTCATACTCGGTGATCACGAACTCACTCCAACCCTGGAAGAATACAGCGTTGCCATTGGAAAGCCCTTGGTGTCAAGTTAATTGGCCCGCCTGTGGGGATTGAACATGCATCGACCTTATCTGATTTCCTTAGAGTTAAGGAAGATGACGTCAGGAAAGTTTTGAAAGCTAATCGCAAGACCTGCCCGTTTTCATTCCTAAGCGAGCTTTTTCAAAATGCCCCATCTTTTCAGAAGAATATGATTTTCTTGTTAGCTTTCTTCGGGTTCGTGATATTCCCACATTGTAAGAACGCTATTAACCCTTCCGTGGCATGGGTAGTTCGTGAGGTATGTATGGGAAAGGGTTTTGTTAACGCCGTCCTGACTGAAACTTTTCTTTCCCTTACTCGCTTTAAAGAAAACAAAAACAAAACTTTCCATGCTCCTCCTGAACTCTTGCAAATTTGGTTCCTCTCTCACGTTAAAGTGTTTGGTAGTTTGATGACCGTGAACGACATCTCTGACTCTCACCACCCTATCATGAAGTTTAAAGATAGGAAGACGTTTGCCCCCGATTATCACTATTCTGAGTGGTTAGTTTTCATGACCAACCATGGACCCGAAGATCTCCAATGGCACGCCAAATGGCTTAGAGTTCGAGAAGCGCGGTTCGTGTGTGGGCTTACTGGACCTATTCCTTTGTTGGGAATTACCGGAGTCACCGAGTATTACCCAACCCGGGTTGCTCGCCAGTTCCAAGAGGTTCAACAACTTCCACCGACGATTCAAGAAGACGCGTTCAGGATAGACTTCCCTGACGGATGCCAAGATCACGAAGACTCTGTCGCGTTAGTCAAGTCGATGTGGGATATGTGCCACCCCCAGAAGCTGATATGGCCTGAAGAGGAGTTGGAAGGGCAAGAGAAGACCTACTATGCCTCGATGGAATACATCCTTAAGCACAAAATCCCAAAGAGCTTACGCCCGAAGATTCCCGACGTGCCATTAAAGACCACCCACCGAGCCGAGATCAAGCGCCTCAAAAGGGAGCTCGAAGAAGCCGAAGAGCGTGCCTCGAAGTTGACCCGAGTTAGTGGGGCTGCCACAAGCGGGAGCTGTCCTCGTTAGTTAGATTGAGTCAAGTACGATATGTAATGGGCCCATGCTCGCATATGTTACAATGTTAAAGAATGTGTCTCGTGTCGCAATATCGGAGATAAGAGTCATGATTAGCTTCATTGTTTAGGGGTTCTTTCCATGTTTTCTCCTACGTTATGTAGCAACCTTGCTTTCAATGAAATGAACAAATTGGGGCGATTAGATCTTTGTCATGGACCGACAGCCTAATCATTGCTCCATGCTTATATATGCTTATCTATCCTCGCCAAGTACTAATCGATCGATTGTCTTTTGCTGATCGTCGACACGGCCAAGCGGAGATCCCCGATTCGCACACGCGCGAAAGTCAGAATGGAGAACGAGGACGCTAATGTGCGCATGGCTAAGATGGAGGACCAGCTGGCCCAACTCACCTCAATGATGCTTGAAATAAGCCAAAAGCTTAAGGAGCCCCCTACTGTAGCTGTCACTGGAACATCCACTCCTATGTCATCAGGAGACGCTCCCCCGTCGACTGGAGGCGCGCACGTTGCTGATCTCCCCGGGAAAGAAACTGCCGGAGAGGCTCCTTCTGTCACACCAATCATTGTCAACTTGGATCCTCCTCCGAAGGAAAACCCAACACCCCGCCTAAGTGAAGAGAGTGAAAAACGTTTGGCAAAGATGGAGGAGCGACTGTGTGCCTTGCAAGGTTACGAACTGAAAGGAGCTGATAGGCTATCTCCGTACACCAAGACGAACTTCCCTGAAAACTTCCAAGAGCTTGAGTTCACAAGAAAATATGACAGAACGGGATGCCCTAAGACCCATCTTAGGTATTACATGAGGAAAATGGCTCGCTACGCTGACAACGTACCATTTCTCATACACACATTTCAAGATAGCTTGGAAGACATTGCCCTGACGTGGTTCATTGCGCTGGACATTGAAGAACTCACTAGTTGGGAGGATTTAACCAACGAGTTCTTGCAGCAATACCGGTTTAATACCGAGCTCGCCCCCACGAGGGAAGAATTGACCCGTATTGAGAAGAAAAGGAACGGGACATTTAAGGCATTCGCGCAAAGGTGGAGGACTATGGCCTCACAAGTAAAGCCGGCCTTGAACGAAAGGGAGATGAAACAACTGTTCCTCAAAACATTGCCCTCTGAGTACTTCCAAGGGTTAGTGTTCTCGGGTTGCCAAACATTTTCGCAACTAGTTGAGGTAGGTGAAGGAGTCGAATGGGCAGTGGTTGAGGGAAAGATTTCAACCGGAGGCATGAAGAAATTCCCAGCAAGAAAAGATAAGGAGGCCGCAGTTGAGGTAGCGCTTGTGCAGGAGCCGCTTTTCCCCCGACCGTCTGCAACACCCGCGCATAACCCTTCAGTGGTCCAAGGTAGCTCGTCACGAGCATATGATAACGGCAAGAGGCCATTTCGAAAGGATTTTTCTCCACTACCACGCCCGCTTTCAAAGCTGTTGCCCATGCTCCTTGAAAAGAGGATGGTCGCGAAGGAAGTACCTAGAGACAATCCCCCGAGGTTCGCCGGGTTCGATATGAACAAGACCTGCGAATACCACATGGGAGAAAGGGGGCATGATGTAGATGATTGCAATGTGCTGAGATATAAAGTTCAACAGCTTCTAGACAAGAAGATCTTGACTTTTAAGGAGGCCCAACCTAACGTGCAATAGAACCCTCTACCAAATCATGCAGGGGGAGTGAACTCAATTTCCGAGGAGACGCGGGCAAGTCAACAGCCTCTAGTGATGGATGCTTCCAGGTTATACGATTCCTTAGTGCTGGCGGGATACTACGAAGGTTAGGATGATGTGACTCCAGAAGAGAAGTTGAACCGCGTTCGCAGGATGGTAGACATGGGGGTAATCCGACGCGAAGAAGAGGAAGAGAGGGTCGTATCTATGATAGTGCCATCATCATTCTGTTCATCTTTTTGCAAGTTTGCTTGTATGTCTCGAGCAAAGAAAGTTATGCCTGTAATTTCAAAGACCCCAGCTTTATACGAAGAAGGGTTGATAGCTATGATAACCCCAATGGTGATTGAGCTACCCGATGAGGAGACCGCCGCGATATCGAGATGGAAATCACGAACCCACGGTGATCGACCTTATGGTCGAGGAGATGTCGGCAATCGAGGTCACGAAAGGAACACAATGCCGATCACGATTGAATTGCCACCCCGGGAGAAAGATGGAGTGATAGTGTTGGAGAATCCTCCTAAATTCGATCCCAAAGCTGTACCTTGGGACTATGGAACAACTGAGGTAGACGCTGTCACGCGATCAGGCCGCTGTTACGCCCCTGATAATGGAGCAGAAAAGAAGGCAGTGACCGAGGAGGAGGCAAAACAATTCTTGGCTGTAGTAAAATCCAGCGAGTTCAATGTGGTGGACCAATTGCGAAAGTTGCCGGCCCAAATCTCCCTCCTAGAGTTGTTTAAGTCTTCCGAGAAGCATAGGAATATCCTGTTAAAGGTCCTCAATGAGGTGCACGTACCCGAAACAATCAATGAAGTCCAATTGGAAGAGTTTGTTGGGGCCGTTCTACTGAAAGACCAAATTTCTTTTACTGATGATGATCTGCCCCCTGATGGTCCTAATCATACTAAAGCGCTGCACATCTCGGTGAAGCATGAGAGCACTCTTGTTTGCAGAGTGTTGATTGACAATGGTTCGGCGCTCAATATATGCCCGTTGGCTACTCTCCATCGTCTTGGCATTGATCTTGGAAGAATCCATACTGGCAAGTCAACTGTGCGGGCTTTTGACGGGATGAAGAAGGAGGTGATGGGGGAAATTGAACTTGAGCTGCTGATTGGCCCTGTACTTTTTCAAGTCCCGTTCCAAGTGTTAGATATACCAAGCGCTTTTAATTTTCTGCTAGGGAGGCCATGGATCCATACGGCGGGTGCTGTTGCCTCCAGCCTTCATCAGAAAGTACGATTTGTGGTGGACAATAGGCTTATCACAGTCCATGGGGAGTCTGACTTCAAGATCTACCACGAGACGGCCATCCCCTATGTGGAACCCGAATGTACCGAGGAATCCAGCTTTCAAACATTAGAGCTGGTGTCCATGATTCATGTGCTGCGGGTTCTTTCACAAAAGCTCATGAATTGTCTAGGCCGGCTATAGGCGTGGGAAAGATCATGTTGGCAAGCGGGTATAGTCCGGGGAGGGTCTTGGATCACGTGGCCGGGGGTGCGAAAACCCATTGAAGCTCATAAAAACTCCAAAAGAAAAGGCTTGGGATATGTCGAGAAGCGGGGAGGTCATAATAACTGAGGAGGCCGTGGAAGGTATAGAGGCCGAGGTGCCCAAGGAGGCCGAAATGGGTATAGAAACCAGAGTGAATGCGTTACCCGGACCGAAGAGGACGAGGGCGGTCAAAGCCTGTTTCTCCCATTGCTGGAGGAGACGTTTCCAGGACCCCCAAGGATGTTGTTCGAGGAGGAGGAGGATATCTGTGGTGTGACCGAGCAATTCGAGGAGGATGTCATATGCACCATCCTGACATGCGAGGAAGCTGAGTCCTCTGAAGTCATGGCTGTCCCTCCAGAGTAGGGCGGCTCTCGTTTAGCCTAGTCTTTCGTTTTATGTCTTTTCCCCTGCGCGGGATCTCGTAGTTTGTCTTTCTTCATTTCCTGTTTTTGTCATTTGCAGCGTGAACTATGCTCAACCCCGATCTTGAGCCGTTGGTCGAGGGTGATGTGTGTTAAAATACGGCATTATCTTTCCTCATTCAATAAAATAGACACATGTTTTATTAAGGACATGTGGAAGCACATCAAACTAGCCCTATGATGGTCGCTGAGGCCTAGGCCTCCACATGCTCCCTTATTTGACTGTTTTGCAAGAACGAGGAAATCCGAGGATATGAGGACGAGTTCTTGAAATTTTTACATAAATACTTCAAAAAAATTTTGAAAACAACATGCATCGTCTTTGTTGTTGGCATTACTCTAACTCATCTCATTGCATCTCAGGCATTACATTATGCATAATCATGATAAGGACGCATGTGACTCGGATGTGCATGAAGAAAATCCCTCGAGTTCGATGATACCGACGACGACGATCAGAAGGGGATTGAGCGTGAATGGAATCGACACGAAGAATCAAAGCCGTTAACTGAAGAGCGAACAGTCATTATAAATCTAGGTGATGCGGAGAATGTCAAAGAAGTAAAAATCGGGGCATGTCTCCCAGAGTCAGAAGCGGAAATGATGACTAATCTTCTGAAAGAGTATCAAGATGTGTTCGCCTGGACATATGCCGACATGCCGGGATTGGATCTTGAAATTGTGGAACATGCTTTACCAACAGATCCCAATGTGCCACCTAGGAGACAAAGACTCAGGAGAACTAAACCAGAGTTGTCCAAGAAGATTGAAGAAGAAGTGATGAAACTACTGAAAGTAGACTTTATCGAAGTGATCCGTTATCCTGATTGGGTAGCAAATATCGTGCCTGTGATGAAGAAAGATGGGCGAATCAGGGTGTGTGTTGACTATCGGGACTTGAATCGAGCAAGTCCCAAAGATGACTTTCCGCTCCCACATATCGATGTCTTGGTTGACATGACAAAGCAGATTTGAGTTATTCTCCTTTATGGATGGCTTTTCCGGATATAACCAAATCCGTATGAAGGAGGAAGACAGGAGCAAAACATCATTCATAACTCCTTGGGGAACTTTCTGTTACAAAGTGATGCCTTTTGGTCTAAAGAATGCTGGGGCAACGTATCAAAGGGCCATGGTCACATTATTCCATGATATGATGCACAAGGAAATCGAAGTATATGTCGACGACATGATTGCGAAATCGAGACATGGTGAAGATCATGTTAAAGTCTTGCGAAGGTTGTTCGAACGTCTTCGAAGTTCAAGTTGCGCCTCAATCCCGCAAAATGCATTTTTGGAGCGAAATGGGAAGTTATTAGGATTCATGGTTAGTAGTAGGGGCATAGAGATTGATCCGTCGAAAGTTAAAGCCATTTGCGATTTACGACCCCCGACTACCGCCAAAGAAGTTCGCGACGATGGGACGACTTAATTATGTGGCGAGGTTCATTTGTCGGTTGTCCGAAACGGCGAAGCCATTCTTCAAGCTCTTGAAAAAGAATGCAAAGATTGAGTGGAATGCCGAGTGCCGGGGTGCATTTGAGAAGATAAAACATTATCTCACTCATGCACCCGTCTTAGTGCCTCCACTCCCTAAAATTCCCCGATTTTGTACTTAACCATACATGACGAGTCGGGGAGCTATGCTAGCCCGAAAAGACCAAATGACGGAGAGAATGCGCAATATACTACCCGAGCAAGAAGTTCACTGTTTCTGAGATGAACTATACGGAAGTTGAGAGAACTTGTGTGGCCTTAATTTGGGTCTTGCATAGGCTGCGGCAAGACACACTTCATCACCGAATCTTGTTGGTGACCGAAAATGATCCCATCGGGTATCTCCTAGAGAAGCCGGCATTGGTTGGCAAGTTGGCCAAGTGGCAAATCTTAATTTCGAGTTTGATGTTCGATCTTGGGACAAAGTCGGTTAAAGGTCGAGCCATAGCAGATATGTTGGCAGAAAATTCCGAGAGGTCCAAAGCATCTGATGAGGATAATGATGCAGAAGAGCGAATTTTACTTGTATCAAGCGACAAATGGACAATGTACTTTGATGGTGTGGTTAACTTAGCCGGGCCGGGTACTGGGGCAGTTCTTATCTCCCCGGATGGACAACATTACCCCTCGCTGCTAAATTGACGTTCCCTTGCACAAATAACATCGCTGAATACGAAGCATGCATTTTAGGCCTCCAAGCCGCCATTGATATGAAAATTCGGAAGCTGCAGGTTTACGGTGATTCAGCCCTTATCATCTTACAGACCGAAGGCAAATGGCGAACACATGATTCTAAATTGATTCCATATCACGAGTTCCTGGGGGAGTTGACAAAAAATTTTCAAGAAATATCATTCGAATACTTACCAAGGTCTCAAAATCAGTTCGCTGATGCCCTAGCTACCTTGTCTTCAATGTTGCAAGTAACCGGAGGCTTGGACATTGAACCGTTGAGAATTGAAATCCTTAGGCGCCCGGCTTACTGTATGACGGTTGAAGAGGAACTGGACGGACAACCTTGGTATCACGACATCTTGAAGTATCTGCAGAGGGGTGAATTCCCCGAAGGAAGTGAAGCATCAGACAGAAAGCATTTGATAAAGCTAGCATCAAAATTCTTCACCAGTGGAGGTGTCCTCTACAAAAGGTCCTTCGACTCGACATTGCTAAGGTGTGTTGATGCTAAAGAAGCAAATCGTTTGATGATAGAGATACATGAAGGGGAGTGTGGCCCCCATATGAATGGACACTTCTTGGTGAGAAAGATCATGCGACTTGGTTATTATTGGCTGACCATGGAGTCCGACTGCATTCAGCACGTACGACGATGTCACTAGTGCCAGATTTATGGAGACAAGATAAATGCCCCTCCAATTGAGCTTCACCAAATGTCTCAACCCTAGCCCTTTTCAATGTGGGGAATTGACGTGATTGGACCCATTAACTCTAAGGCATCAAATGGGCATCGATTTATCTTGGTGGCGATAGATTATTTCACCAAATGGATCGAGGCCAACTCGTATGTTAATGTTACTGCCAAGAACATGGCAAAGTTCATTCGTCGCGACATTGTCGCTCGTTACAGGGTGCCGGAGGCTATCATTACCGACAATGGCACTAATTTGAACAACAAAGTCGTGGATGGTTTGTTTAGTGAGTTTCAAATTAAACATTTGAATTCGTCACCATAACGTCCTCAGATGAATGGGGCAGTGGAGGCGGCAAACAAGAACATAAAGAAAATCTTATCAAAGACTGCTGAAAATTATCGTGATTGGCACGATAGGCTCCCTTACGCGCTAATGGCATACCGAACTTCTATCCGCACCTCCACAGGGGCAACTCCTTTCTCACTTGTGTACGGGATGGAGGCAGTCTTGCCTATTGAAGTTGAAGTCCCTTCTTTAAGGGTCCTTTCCCAATCTACGCTCGATGAGACTGAGTGGATGTGACAAAGGCATGAGCAGTTAAACATGATCGATGAGAAGAGATTGCAAGCTATGTGTCATGGTCAATGCTATCAGAGACGAGTCGCAAAAGCCTTCAATCGAAAAGTGCGTCCCAGACACTTCGAAGTCAATGACCTGGTGCTGAGGAAGGTGCTTCCGATCATACCAGATCCTTGTGGAAAATTCACTCCGAACTACGAAGGGCCGTATGTCATTAAGAAGATTCTTCCTGGTGGTGCCATGATTTTAGTTGAAATGGATGGCGGTGAATTGCCTAGACTCACAACGCTGATGCGGTCAAGAAGTATTTTCCATGAATGAAATTAAGGCCGAGGGGTCACTTCATGCACAATTCAAGTCGCATAGCATCATGCATAGCATTGTAGATATCATGCATATGTTGGATACATGCATGTCTATTTGTGTTTCAGGCACCCTACCGTCTAACGAGGAAATGGCAGAGGAAAGAATTGACTCAAGAATCCATCGAGTCTTCGCACAAACGGTTGAATGCCTCTTTTGAGAGGTAAGTCGAGATGATAGAGAGAAAGACAAAAAAAGGGGGGCAAAACAAAACAAACAAACAAACAAAAAGAATAAGGACAAAAAATGCATGACATGATTCGCATGACCTATTCTCTGGTGTCACTATGCACGCTTCACTTCTGCGACCCTCAAGAAAAATGGCTTGTAGAAATGACTTTGTTCAGGCAAAAGAGTGAAACATTAACCATGCCAAACGAGAAATACTTAGGATGAAGAAAGGCAAGCCCATTTCCAGACACATCCTCCAAACACTTTTGAAAGTTGAGTGAAAATCAACCTTCTCTTAGGACGAATGATTCATTCGCATTGAGCACAAAGATCGAAATGATAAAGGCATTTCCTTCATCAATCTCAAGCATTGCACTAATCTCTTGCTACCCATTCGGCTCAAAAAGAAAAAAAGATGATCCTTCAAAGAACCCTGTCGAGAACAACCCTACATTGGGGCGGCATGGGAGCTTACGATCATGTTGTAGAGCGAAGGATTGAGAAAGATTTTATTACTTTCACTTGCATCAATCTTCTAGTGATAGCTTCAGAGGAATTCTCATTAAAGCTTGATTCATCCCAAGGTGAAGAAGAGCATTTCCTTCTCTACCCAAACACTGATATCCATTGCTTTAACCAACTTGGGCCTGATTATTCATTTCTGAACCCCGAGTGGTGATCATTTCCCTTCACTGGGGCAAGGCATAAGAATTGACCGAATATAATTAACAGTCATGAGAAAATGTGAAAAGCATCTCGAAAGTCATAAGAGCTCCAAAAGTTCAAAGAATAAAAGTTTGACAAACTAAGGGGCATGAAAAAAGCAGTGTGCCTGATAAAAGTAAGGCCGATGCCCGTTTAAAAAAAAGAAAAGAAAAAGAAGCCAAAAAGCTACATCTTATGTAGAAGAAAAACTATCAAAGTCCAAGTGCCTGTGTAAAAAAAAAAAAAAAAACATCGCAAGTGCAAAGGAAATTAGAGAGGAGCGAAGCTCCCATGCAAAAATGATTAGTCAAGGGACTTTCGAGATGCACTGTGTTTCAAAAGCCAAATGACTTCGAAAGATCGAGTGACCTGATCACGATGCCATGATGATCACCGACTCTTAAAAACCTTGTTGAAAATTTTAAGCCTTTTGAGCCTCTTCCAAGCCAACATTACAACCTTCTTCCGAAGTCTCTTCTGATTGGGATGGTTTGAGTGAAAATGAGAATGCCACAAAGAAGCTACTGCTTGAAGGAGTGAAGGTGATTCTATCTTGTCTTATCTTCCAAGTTCTCGACTCGTAAACTCGATGAAGATAACGACAAATATTCCTTTATTGGCCTCAAAGCAATCGTTCCTTTGTGTAAGCCCTAACCGAGCCTATATTACGGCCCTTTCAAAAGACCTTTTAGATCGGTCAGATTGTGCTCATTGCGAATATTTCTGAAAGCCTTTGACATGGGTTTGTGAGATACCCTCAGCAATCAGTTACTTCCCACATGAGTGGATGGGATCAAGCAGCCATTTTATCGAAAGTGCGTGAAAAGCCCTTTCTGACTAAGAAACTCTAGTTTGGCATGCTTAATGAGCCTTTTTCACGAGTCGTTACCGTTTCAATAAGAACTCGACTCTCAGAGAATTTGATGATTAATGATATATCCACGAACAAGATGACAGTTTTGCACCGCATAATGCTGACTGACATCGAATGTTCTTCTAAAGTACTCGGACTTTGCTTGATTAGCTTGTTCAATTAATGTTGCAATATTTTCAATACGTCTCTTGATGACGTCTCTAATGACATTTGTCCAAGTTGAGTTTGACATGATTACTCAGTTAAACCATGCTAAAAACCAAAGGTTCATGGTCAACCTTAAACCATGCTATCTCCAAAGGTTCATGGTCAACCTTAAACCATGCTATCTCCAAAGGTTTATGGTCAACCTTAACCCATGTCATCTCCAAAGGTTCATGGTCAACCTTAAACCATGTCACATTCTTATGACCCGGTGGGCTTTCCGTAGCCCGGAGTCCTTCAACCCCCTTCTTATGACCCGGTGGGCTTTTTGTAGCCCGGAGTCCTTCTTCGCCTTCCTATGACCCGGTGGGCTTTCCGTAGCCCGGAGTCCTTTTACCCATTCTTATGACCCGGTGGGCCTTCCGTAGCCCGGAGTCCTTCAACCCCCTTCTTATGACCCGATGGGCTTTCCGTAGCCCGGAGTCCTTCAACCCCCTTCTTATGACCGGGTGGGCTTTCCGTAGCCGGGAGTCCTTCAACCCCATTCTTATGACCCGGTGGGTTTTCTGTAGCCCGGAGTCCTTCAACCCCCTTCCTATGACCCGGTGGGCTTTCCGTAGCCCGGAGTCCTTCTCCTTCTTCCTATGACCCGGTGGGCTTTCCGTAGCCCGGAGTCCTTTTACCCTTTTCTTATGACTCGGTGGGCTTTCCGTAGCCTGGAGTCCTTCTCCTCCTTCCTATGACCCGGTGGGCTTTCCGTAGTCCGGAGTCCTTTTACCCTTTCTTATGACCCGGTGGGCTTTCCGTAGCCCGGAGTCCTTTCATCCCTTCTTATGACCCGGTGGGCTTCTGTAGCCCGGAGTCTTTCTTCCTCTTTTTGACAAAACGCGCTTCCATAGTTATGAGTCCTTTCCATCGACCTGATACGTGCATGTGCACCTAGGGTTTCTCTACCGCCGAAATAATTTAGGTGTCTTCTATCTTTGAATGCAACCTCTTCGAGGCTACATTCAAAGAGGGGCAGCTGTTGACACCTAATTTTTCACCTAAATTAATTAATTTAAAGTAGCACTAAATTTTAGGAATTAGTCACAAAAGAAAGTTTAAAAAAAATTATTAATTAATTAATTATTATTTTATTTAAAAAAAAAATGAAAATGGTCGGGTCGGGCCGGATTCAACCTTGGCCCAACCCGCCTCTCTCTTTTCTTTCCCTGCGCACTGGGCCTGGCCCAATCTCCTTGCTCTTCCACCCGGCCCAGCCCATTTTCTCTTCCACCCGGCCCAGCCCATTTTTCTTTTCTTCTGTTGGTCTTCGCTCGAAGACTTGCAGAAGACAGAGCAACAGGAGGGCAGCGAAAACAGGGGCGCGCGAGATCGATGGCGGCGAGCGGCGTGATCCGCGGGTCGGGGTGCGTGCAGCCGGCCGGCAAGCCGGGTAGCCGCAAGCCATGCGCGCTGGTTGGCCGGGCATAAAGCCAGATAACAGAGGAGAAAACGAAGAGGAGGAGACCGAATGGAGAGGAGGCCGAGAGCAAGCGAGAGGGAATACACGAAAAGCGGAAGGAGAAACACAGAGAGAAGGGGACATCCCCGAGCCATTGATTGCCGCCGTCGATTGCCGCCGGAGTCGCCAACCGCCTCCAACTCCAACCAAAACCCACAAAGACGACGGTACGGGAGGGGGAGAGCGACGGAGGGACGAGAGCTCGAGAGAGGAAACGGAATCAAATAGCAAAGGTAGAGAGCAAAACACCGAGAGATCGAAGGAGCGGAGGAGCACCCGGAGCGCCCGGTCGTCGGCCGGTGAGCCGTCGATCGACGCCGACCGCCGTTGTCTCCCCGGAACCCGTGTAGGACTTCCGTCAAGCATCCGGTGTGCGTATTGTGTTCTTGAGTCGGCCGGAGCTCCTCGACGGTTTCGTGCGAGCTCCGACCCACCATTTGTCCCCACTATGTGTCCGGTCGTTCCCCGTCCCCCTCGCCCCCTCTAGACCGTTGCTCGGGCCTTGGCCGAGCCTAGCCTCCCGGATCGCCGCGCGCGCCACCCGCTCGGCGTAGTGCCGAGCTGAAAAATCAGCCCTTGGCCCCTTATTTACGAAACCATTTGACCACCGGAGGGAACGCCGAGGCCCGGCCGGAGAACAGGGCATTGTCCTCCGCGCCGCTTGGGCGGCGCCGCCACCGAGGCGGCATCGCCGTGCCAGGGCTGGAGAACCGCCTGGGCACGACTCCTCCTCCTCTGTTCGCGACTCCCAATCGCGAACAAGAGGAGGAAGGGCTGGACTGGGCCAGACCCATGGTCTGGCCCGATCGGCCTCCCTCCCCCATCTCGCCTCGCAGGCCGACGGCCCAGGTTCGGCCTGGGTCGTGGGCCTACGAAGAACCCTTTTTTTTAAAAGGGGTTGGGCCCGCCGAACGGGCCCAACCCACAATTGAATAAAGGCCCGACTATGGTCGGGCCTTTCCCTTTTGGGCGGCCCGGTTCGGCCGGCCCCCCTCCATTTGGACCGGACCCGATCCACATTGACCGGGTCGGGTCGAACCGAACCCGACCCGGTTCACTTTTTTTTTTTTTTTTTTTTTTTTTTTTTTTAAATCAAAAATTAATTTTAAAAATTAAAAAAACATTTCCTTTTTAAAAAAAAATTTAAAAATTTTAAAAAATTAAAAAATTTAAAAATATTAAATATAATTTAAAAAAATTTATTTTTTTTTTCGAAAATTCATAAATGATGGGGTTTGGTTAGGAATTGCTATGTATTGCTTCTTTAGTGTAATTAGACTTTTATTTGCTCGTATACTGATTATCGCATGTTTAGTTTGCATATTATGTTATGTTTAATTGTACGTGTTTAATTCGATTGCAATTAGGATCTTGATAGCTGTGATTATTATTTTAATGGTTGCGCACCCGCATGATCACCTCACATGTTAGTGGATAGGTATAAAGTCAATCCAAGCTTCCTGCAAAAAAATCATTTTGTTAAAATGAACAAGATTAGGTACCGAAAGGGCATTAATTGATCAATTAGTGTAATCAAGTCCCCGAACCTAGATTCTCTGGTTGCGTAGGAAGTGATGTACACTCCTATGCTTCACTTGGTTTCTAGCCGACCCCAATATGCTAGTGGCGACTCCTTTTGTGCAAATTTCCTAAAAATATCCCAATGTCACGCGGGGTATGGGCTTAGGAGAGCCCACACCTAATCATGGGCCTTAGGCCCGTCCTTTAGGCAATACCACTAAACCTGTTCTCTCCCCCCGAGGGTAGGTCGCGACATGTCCAAAGCAACGAGAAGAGCGCACGTCGAAAAGCTGATGATGTCAGCGCGTTTAGTGCGTCTAGCTCCTCCGCCGCTTCAACGGGTAGTGACAACTACGATGTGTTCTTGAGCTTTAGTGGTCAGGATACTTGCAAAACCTTTGCGGATCACCTCTACAATGGCCTCGTCGATGCCAGCATCCTCGTGTTCAGAGACAACAATGAGCTTCGCGTAGGTGAGAAGATCGGCACAAACCTTCTCCAAGCCATTAAGAATAGTAAAATCTCGATCCCGATTCTCTCTCAGAACTACGCTTCGAGCAAATGGTGCCTTCAAGAGCTCGTTGAGATGACAAAGTGCATCAAAAGCGGGCATGTTGTTTTGCCCATATTTTACCATGTTGAACCGACCAATGTGCGAAACCAAAAAGGGTGCTTTGGAGAGGCTTTCTCCTATTTAAGTAGGAAGTATCCGGAAGATGTTGAGAAATGGAAAGTAGCACTTCAAGAAGTGGCTTCCCTAAAGGGATGGGAATCGGAGAAAACTGCTGACGGGTACTTCATTTTCCATCGAATCTTTGTTTACTTTCTTGCAACGGGATCTTGCTTGTAGAGGAGGCTATACATTCGTGTGTTTCTCTACTTGTGCCTTGCTTTTTTTTTCACTCTTATATGCTGTAGTGTTGTGATAATGAGATAATAGAATATGATTGTTCTTCTAATCCTTTTTGACTCGAATGTTTTGTAAATAGTCGCGAAGGATATCTGGTGAAAATGGTGATCAGAAAAGTATTGGGCGAGTTAAAGAAGGCTTTCCAGCTAGTTGTTTCCGAACAACTCGTCGGACTCGATAATGCTGTGGAGAATGTTTTGAGATTGCTGGATGATAATCCCGGGGCTACCCAAATTGTTGGTATTCATGGAATGGGGGGCATCGGCAAGACAACTTTAGCCAAGGCCGTCCACAATAAGCTCTCCAACCAATTTCAACATCGTAGTTTTATTGCAGATATTCGAGAATCCTCGCGACGCCATGACATTTTTTATTTGCAGAATCATTTAATACGTGATATGACAGAGAAAGACCAAGTGTCTAATAAGGATGAAGGAATCAGCATCTTGGGATCTAGATTTAAACGTAAGAAAGTCCTAATTCTTCTAGATGATGTGGATGATATCGAGCAAATCAGAGCTTTGGTTGGGAAATATGACTGGTTTGAGATGGGAAGTAGGATAATAATCACCACAAGAAGTTGGTCTGTTCTTGATAAAGCTGAGGTGAAATGCAAGTATGAACTCAAGGAAATGGCTAAGGATGAATCTTTGGTATTGTTTAGTAGACATGCCTTTAGGAGGGACTTTCCTCCGTGTGAATTTGAATCTCTCTCTCGTGCTATCGTGTCCACTACCGGAGGGCTACCCTTAGCTCTCGAGGTTATAGGTTCATTTTTGTGTGGACGGAACCAAGCATTTTGGCAAGATGCGTTAAAGAAGTTTCAGGAAGTACCACATGAGAAAGTGCAAGAGAAATTGAGGATAAGTTACGATGCATTAAACTATGAGGAAAAACAGATATTTTTGGATATCGCTTGGGACTTTCAGATGCTTAGTGTCAAATGGGCGTTCCACATGTGGGATGCTTGTAATTTTTTTTCCGAATATGGGGATTGAAACATTGAGTTTTATGTCGCTAATAAAAATTGGAGATGATGGAATGTTGCAAATGCATGACCAACTGAGAGATCTTGGTGGGGAAATTATTTGTCAAGAAGATTACCATGCTCCTATAAATCGAAGTAGGGTGTGGCTCTATGAGGAAGACTTGAAAATATTTCAGAGAAATAAGGTAATTGTAATCTCTATAATCTCTATCGTTGTTCTACTCTCTTTTGACATGAATTATCTTGGTTGGAATACACGGTAGACGTTTTCTATCGAGTTAGAAAAGAAAAAGAAGACGAAAACTTTGGTTTAAACAATGATTCCCTGCTACTTAGCGGTTGCTTGTGCTCTTGGTGTTAGTATTGATTAATTCCAAGTCAATATTCAACATAATTATTGCGTTTTTTTTCCCTTAAAATGACCCACTGCACTGCTCAGAATGATAAAATCTTGTCTCACCTTGAGCATCAACTTCACAACTATAGAAAGGCAAAGTGATAATGAGTCCACTTTAGCTAACTCGATGCAACATTTGTGAAGGGAATTGAAAATCTTAACGTTTAGGCCCTTGCTCTTGAAGGAGATAGCTCAAAGAGTGAATTCACAACTGAACAATTTGAGAAACTACCGAACTTAAGATGCCTTATGGTGTTTGATGCAAAACTGATTGGAGATTCGAAAATCTTGCTTCCCAAGTTACGAATCCTTGAGTTATCGGGATGTCCTGCATCCATGGCTACCAAATTTCATATGGAGAAATTAGTCGCACTTTTGTTATCAAGAAGTGACATTTCAGAGCATTGGGAAGGGTGGAGTTATCTTAAGGTTAGATAAAGAACATGTTGTTTTGTCTTTTGTTTTTATTGACTTATTCGTACCAAAAATTTATCAAATCATTTTGTTTTGTAGGTGGCAAAGCAATTGAAAGCTCTAGTTCTTACAGATTGCCCTCGTTTAAGAGTTACTCCTGATCTCTCGACCTTTCGACATTTAGAGATATTAATCATCGAACGATGTGGTAATTTAGAGCTAATCCACCCTTCTATTGGAGAAGCCAAGGGCCTCAATTTTTTGAGCTTGGATGGGTGTGTAAAACTCCGAGAGCTACCCCAAGAAATGGGCAAGTTGGAAGAACTAAAGGAACTTTACATAGGTGAGATTGCTATAGAGGAAATTCCTCCATGTATAAGTTCTTTGAAGAAGCTGAAGATTCTTCGTGCCAATGATTGCGAATCATTGGTTGGAATTCCTAGATCAATTAGCCATTTGGTAAATTTGTCAATCCTTGACCTAATTAATTGCTCGAAATTATGTAGACTTCCAGAGAGCATCGGATCCCTTGTGAACTTGCAGCAACTACTTTTAAGGCGAGCACAATTTTCAGGAGATTTACATATCCCTAACTCAATTGGGAAGTTGGAACGGTTGACTATATTAGACTTGTCATTTTTAGGCATTTGTAAATTGCCTGAATCGATTGGGGATTTGAAAAACTTGACAATTTTGATAATAAATTGTTGTGAGAAATTGAGTAATTTACCTAGTACTATTAGCAAGTTGGGCAACCTAGAACAATTTTATGTGATAGGGTGCAAGAGTTTGGGAGGGGAAATCCCTATAGATGGGTTGTCTTCACTGAAGATCCTTCGATTAAGTTGGACGCGCGTTTCGGGCTTCCTCGACGGACTCAATAAGCTTTCTCGCCTTGAGAAACTTGAAGAATTAGATGCCACGGGATGCAAGAATCTGGGAGGGGAAATCCTTATAGATGGGTTGTCTTCACTGAGGATCCTTCGATTAGGTGGGACAAGCGTTTCTGGTTTCTCTAATGAATTTCATAAGCTTTCTCATCTGGAGAAACTTGAAGAATTAGATGTCAAAGAATGCAAGAATCTGAGAGGGGAAATCCCTATAGATAGGTTGTCTTCACTGAAGATCCTTCGATTAAGTGGGACAAGTGTTTCTAGCTTCGCCGACTTCTTTAAAAAGCTTTCTCATCTTGATAAACTTGAAGAATTAGATGCCACAGGATGCAAGAATCTGAGAGGGGAAATCCTTATAGATGGTTTGTCTTCACTAAAGATCATTCGATTAGGTTGGACAAGCGTTTCTGGCTTCTCCAACGAATTCAATAGGCTTTCTCATCTTGAGAAACTTGAAGAATTAGATGTTAGAGAATGCAAGAATCTAGGAGGGGAAATCCCTATAGATGGGTTGTCTTCACTGAAGATCTTTCGATTAAGTGGGTCAAACATTTCTGGCTTTCTTGATGGATTCGATAAGCTTTCTCGTCTTGAGAAACTTGAAGAATTTGATGCCGCAGGATGTAAGAATCTGAGAGGGGAAATCCTTATAGATGATTTGTCTTCACTGAGGATCCTTCGATTAGGTTGGACAAGCGTTTCTGGCTTCTCCAACGAATCCAATAGGCTTTCTTGTCTTGAGAAACTTGAAGAATTAGATGTCAGAGAATGCAAGAATCTAGGAGGGGAAATCCCTATAGATGGGTTGTCTTCACTGAAGATCCTTCGATTAAGTGGGACAAGCATTTCTGGCTTCCCCGACTTATTCAATAAGCTTTCTCATCTGGAGAAACTTGAAGAATTAGATGCCACAAGATGCAAGAATCTAAGGGGGGAAATCCTTATAGATGGGTTGTCTTCACTGAAAATCCTTCGATTAAGTGAGTCAAGCATTTCTGGCTTTCTTGATGGATTCAATAAGCTTTCTCGTCTTGAGAAACTTGAAGAATTAGATGCCACAGGATGCAAGAATCTGAGAGGGGAAATCCTTATAGATGGTTTGTCTTCACTGCGGATCCTTCGATTAGGTGGGACAAGTGTTTCTGGCTTCTCCAATGGATTTAATAAGCTTTCTCGTCTTGAGAAACTTGAAGAATTAGATGTTATAGAATGCAAGAATCTAGGAGGGGAAATCCCTATAGATGGGTTGTCTTCACTAAAGATCCTTCGATTAAGTGGGTCAAGCATTTCTGGCTTTCTTGATGGATTCAATAAGCTTTCTCATCTTGAGAAACTTGAAGAATTAGATGCCACAGGATGCAAGAATCTGAGAGGGGAAATCCTTATAGATGGTTTGTCTTCACTAAAGATCCTTCGATTAGGTTGGACAAGCGTTTCTGGCTTCTCCAACGAATTCAATAGGCTTTCTCGTCTTGAGAAACTTGAAGAATTAGATGTGAGAGAATGCAAGAATCTAGGAGGGGAAATCCCTATAGATGGGTTGTCTTCACTGAAGATCCTTCGATTAAGTGGGTCAAGCATTTCTGGCTTTCTTGATGGATTCGATAAGCTTTCTCGTCTTGAGAAACTTGAAGAATTTGTTGCCGCAGGATGTAAGAATCTGAGAGGGGAAATCCTTATAGATGATTTGTCTTCACTGAGGATCCTTCGATTAGGTTGGACAAGCGTTTCTGGCTTCTCCAACGAATTCAATAGGCATTCTTGTCTTGAGAAACTTGAAGAATTAGATGTCGAGAAATGCAAGAATCTAGGAGGGGAAATCCCTATAGATGGGTTGTCTTCACTGAAGATTCTTCGATTAAGTGGGACAAGCATTTCTGGCTTCCCCGACTTATTCAATAAGCTTTCTCGTCTGGAGAAACTTGAAGAATTAGATGTTAGAGGATGCAAGAATCTAGGAGGGGAAATCCCTATAGATGGGTTGTCTTCACTGAAGATCCTTCGATTAAGTGAGTCAAGCATTTCTGGCTTTCTTGATGGATTCAATAAGCTTTCTCATCTTGAGAAACTTGAAGAATTAGATGCCACAGGATGCAAGAATCTGAGAGGGGAAATCCTTATAGATGGTTTGTCTTCACTAAAGATCCTTCGATTAGGTTGGACAAGCGTTTCTGGCTTCTCCAACGAATTCAATAGGCTTTCTCGTCTTGAGAAACTTGAAGAATTAGATATTAGAGAATGCAAGAATCTAGGAGGGGAAATCCCTATAGATGGGTTGTCTTCACTGAAGATCCTTCGATTAAGTGGGTCAAGCATTTCTGGCTTTCTTGATGGATTCGATAAGCTTTCTCGTCTTGAGAAACTTGAAGAATTTGATGCCGCGGGGTGTAAGAATCTGAGAGGGGAAATCCTTATAGATGATTTGTCTTCACTGAGGATCCTTCGATTAGGTTGGACAAGTGTTTCTGGCTTCTCCAACGAATTCAATAGGCTTTCTCGTCTTGAGAAACTTGAAGAATTAGATGCCACAGGATGCAAGAATCTGAGAGGGGAAATCCTTATAGATGGTTTGTCTTCACTGAAGATCCTTTGATTAGGTTGGACAAGCGTTTCTGGCTTCTCCAATGGATTGAATAGGCTTTCTCGTCTTGAGAAACTTGAAGAATTAGATGTGAGAGAATGCAAGAATCTAGGAGGGGAAATCCCTATAGATGGGTTGTCTTCACTGAAGATCCTTCGATTAAGTGGGACAAGCGTTTCTGGCTTCCCCGACTTATTCAATAAGCTTTCTCGTCTGGAGAAACTTGAAGAATTAGATGTTAGAGGATGCAAGAATCTAGGAGGGGAAATTCTTATAGATGGGTTATCTTCACTGAGGATCCTTCGATTAGGTTGGACAAGTATTTCTGGCTTCTCTAATGGATTCGATAAACTTTCTCGTCTTGTGAAACTTGAAGAATTAGATGTTAGTGAATGCAAGAATTTGGAAGCAGAAATCCCTATAGATGGGTTGTCTTCACTAAAGATCCTTCGATTAAGTGGGTTAAGCATTTATGGCTTCCTCGATGGATTTGATAAGCTTTCTCGTCTTGAGGAACTTCAATTATATGACTGCAAGATGCTTCAATCATTGCCACAAAGCATTGCTTATCTGCCTTCTCTGCAACTCCTTCAGTTAAGAAGGTGTCGCAATTTTTGATCACTCCCACAAATTCTTGCCTGTTTAACAGATTTAAGAGTTACCTGTCAACATCACACATTGCCTCACTTTCTCATCTAGTCCACCTAAAAGTGCTCGTTGTTGATTTTTGCCAACTGTTGAAATCCACGCCGGAGCTTCCCTCTAGATTGTCGGAGCTTTGTGTTTGCAATTGTAATGAGTTGAAAGAGTTACCAAATCTATCGAGATTGGAATTCTTGTCAAAATTAGTTATTTCTTGTTGCAATGAGCTGACAGAAATCAAGGGTCTAGAAGCATCAAAATCCTTAGCAAGATTCTTTGTACATAGATGCCGAAAGTTGTCCAACCTTGACGGCTTTGAACATCTATCGAAAAACTTATAAAAATTGAGAATACCTGGGTGCAGATCCATTGAAACATTACCAAGCCTCTCGTGCTTCGGTAACCTGACATATTTGAACATTAGAGGGTGGTCAAAGCTTCGTGATGTTTAGGGACTGGAGAAAGTCGCAAATGTGTACAAATGAGAAATTTACCTCCGAGCCTCAGCAAATTGTCCCCATCTGTGGAAATTCGAAGCTTTAATGAAAAGATGGGGGTCAATCTCGCATAAACTCGTGGAGATTACAGAGCTCTAGGAATCGAGGTGTTCGACTCTAAAAGATGTTCGGCGATGCAACTTATCAGAATTCCATTCGTTCATCGCACTACTGCAGCAGAGAGAAACAAATGGTCCCCGAATTCACGTTTTGCTTTGAAAGGTAAAATAAAGCAGGTAACACTGTTCATTGTCCAGATGCATTGCCGAATTTCATCAGCAGTTTCTACTTGATAACATTATTTTGCTTGATAGCCCGATATTCTTCTACATTTGTCTTTTAAGTAGTTCAAGGAATGTTGACTCTGGTCGTGGAAGTTGACACGATGCTTCAGGGGTATCGTGCTATGGATCTTGGAAGGGGTTAATAGCAGATTTACAAGGAAAAGTAGAAGGACTTACCAACGTTTTAATAGATCAGAAGATTACCGATGTCTTTCAGATTTTATAGGCGTGGTTAGTGAACTACCAACTCAAAAATGATTTTACCATCTTACTCTTGCATTAGTTTGTGACCAATTTTTTCAAATTGTACAAGTGTAGCACTTCAATAGATCTACAAATCTGTCAATAAATACGTAAGATATGATTTTCTGCGACTATTAAATAATTTCACTGACTAAAAAGTTTCTGTAGTTAATGTATTAACCATTTGATATTAGCAACCTATGAATGAGGAGGTTTGCTTTTTTGTCTCCTTTCTTTTACATGAAATAACTAGGTCGAATTTATTCAATTTTCATGGGTGTTGTTTTCCTTCTCTTACGTGATTCAAGGAACGTGGAAGCTGATGAAGGCATATGATATGATGCTTCAGAGAAATCACTCTCTTGATAATGCCAACAGTCAGATGTCATATAGCCATCAAGTAAGATTGCTTGTCCTGGATAAGCTATTAATGACCATCACAAGCAAATTTGAGTTATAATTTTCTGGAATTATTGACCTTGAAGAATGATTTGTTTCCTCCATTGACAACTACGTGGTTTTGTTTATTCGCCTGTGCAAATACTTTCGATTTCATCTTATACGTGAAGATGCTCAAATGGAAGAACAGTTGCCTCAAATGAGCTATATGTACTTTTCAGGAAACCCCTCAACTAAAGTTATCTCGGTCCCTCAACAATTTTTTTCGTGGTAAGTTATTATCATGTTTTTTATACATTGCTATATTCTCTTCACAAGATTCCCTGACCAGTTTGGATTCTTGATGAGATTTATGTGTCGAATTTGACCAAGGACAGAGATTCAGGGCCTGTGGAGGTATCTTCGGGCAACCAAAGCAGCTTCCGTGACAAGGCAGAGGACGTTGACGACACCCTCGACTTAGCATTTGCTTCCTCGACGAATCGGGCGATCACCTTCTCGGATCTCCACACGGAGTCGGGCCTCAAGTCCCCCTACGAGTTCCTCTCCGGCAAGACGTACATCTCCGGGTAACACTTCAATCTCTCTCTCTGTTCTTCGCGCGGGGTATCAATCGGTTGATTCGGCGTCTTGGGCCCCCTTGCTTGTTTGGGATGTTTATCGGCGTCGTTTTCGATGGCAGAGATCAGCTCACGAAGGAGGAAGGACGACATCAAGGTGTACGTCGCGGTTCTCGAGAAGCCCGGAGGCTCGTTCCCGAACGCCGGCAAGTGGTACCGTCATTTGTGCTCTCCCACAAAGGAATGCACAACAATTACAAAGGTGTGTGATCTTGTCTTTGTTGATTGCGTTTCTGAATAAGAGAAATAGATCATCGCAGCCCTGTTAGCAAGGTTAAGTAGTTTGTAGCTCAGAGGTGTCAAGCCTGGACTCATCGTTTTGGCTGGCTTAGAATATCGGAAGTGAATGTTTCGTGAGAAATCGATGCAACTGAAATCGTATGCATCAAAATCTGCACTCGTGAGTTTTAAAAGCCTATTTGGGTAGCCAGCGTACTGACACTTTTAACAACTATATGCAGGCGTTTTTCTTCTCTGCAGTCAAAGCTGAGACACACTGATGTTATCTTTTGTTAAAATCAAGACATTTCATGTGGAGAATCTAATTTCCCCTTCAAATGGAATTCGTAAAATTATCGAATTTATTCACTGGTCAAATTACTCTAATTGTCTCTATGTGCGCTTGCGCCTTTTTTCAATAAACACACATAACAAAAGAACACAATCTAACTCAACATGAATTGTAATTAGCTGGGCCTAGGATGGATCTTTCACTTGCTGCCTCTGTCTGATCTGGGATGGCGTGCGTGTTTTGATTAGTAAATGTGCTTCCTGCTTGCTTGCCTACTTATGTTTTGCTTGTCCCGATTTTCTTCTGTCCTGTGTCCCCAAGCATTTTGAAATATCAAATTGTTGGTTTCAGTTCAGCTGCAAATTCGAAAGTGCATTTGCAAACCAATTCGGTACCAAAGACAGAACTAGGAGGGTGGACGTCAGTGAAGTCAGAAAAAGCAACTTCTGCTTCTAATATGCCAATTATGAAGCACGGGCAAAAAGATGTGTATCAAACAGAAAGGTGTTTCTGCTTTTTCAAGTTTCATTTTGCTCACCATGTGGCAATCGATAATAAGACATGCTTGTCAATACTTCAAATGAAGGATTGGTACAAGTTGTCTTGAGTTGCTTGAAATCATCTCAAAGGGCAAGGTCATCTTACTCGTGGCATTCTCGGCAGGTCAGGGTGGATGAAAGAGACTGTCGACTTGCCATTGAGTCAGATGAGGAGATTGACAGTGGATTTCCTTGCTTGCTTGATGACAGGGAGACGGGTAAAACTAATTTCTATTCCTTATGGAATGATAAGTACCCATCAGCTGCTACTAGTTGAGAAGTAAATGGAAGTATCACCAGATTTACAAAGGCATTCGGGACCAAGATTAAGTCCATCAGCTCCACTTAAGATTGACATGTAGAATGTTATTATTTTCCACAAACCTGATACCATTCACGAAAGCTAGTAAACAGATTAACTTTAAAGATATCTCCAGCTTTGTGCAGCTATATAGATGTATATAAAAAAAGCACTATCCCTCTTCAAAATTCCTTGGGCAGATAAGGGTAGCTCCATAACAGATGAAGTCAAGGTAGAGACGGCGCGTATTCTAAGGAAAGCAATGAAACAAAAGTGGTGGTCTTCCAAAACTATAGTCATTATTGAAGGTCAGTAACTCCTTTTCTATATGAGTTGCCACACATTTAGTAGTTCCTGCCCGTAGACTAGTAGATGTCTGCAAATAATATTCTCTCCAGCCTTGTGCTTCAAGTCAGGAAGAATTATAAGTCATGGCAGATACAATTACATCTTGTAGTACCCCTATCATCGTAAATCAAAGCATTCTCGAAGATTCGTTTGTTGTTTATTGGCCAATGATACTGCAGTAGACAAAGTGGTATTTGTTTGTAATGCCTAATTCATTCCCACTGGGGGGTTACTGGATAGGCCAATGCTTCTTCCATAGTTCTCCGTAGCTTGGTGTTGGAAAGAAGGCTCAATTCCTGGCGGAGAGGAGACAAGCTTCTTGGAAAAGCAGATCCAGTTCTGCCGAATAACCACCATAAGGTATCTTCTCACCTGACCGAGCAATGTAAACTGCTATAATCGTTAATAATACAAGTAAATCTGGTGTAACCATGTCACGGACATTTACCTAGTTGTTTGCTTCTTCTTTTTTCCATTTACCTCATAAAAATAATAAATAAAAATCTACTAAGATGTACACACTGAATATATCTGTAGCTTTTCATGATTGGTATTCTGGAGAATAGAGTTGTCTATTAGACTGTCGCTCATGATAACAAAGCAGTGGAGTGATCAGCTGAATTATGAGATGAATTTCTGGCAATTGATAGTGGAATATGATCTCTAGAACGACGCATGCCAGTAGCACCCTGTCTAGCCCAAAATAAGATCCATGATCCCTCCTCTGCTTGAGATTTTCTCCCTTTTGGGCCAACCTCTTCGCTCCAACCTTTAAAACGGTTGCATCTTTTGCCATTATTTTTGTAGTTTTCCCTAACTGACCTCTTTACATATTACTGCTGATCATAAGCAATCATTCCAACTCTTGCCTCTATTCTGCTGTATCATTAAACTGAGACATCTCAATTCTGCTCATTTTACTAATGTCTTCCTTTGTTTTCAATTGCCACTGCTTTAAGATGCTTGCATATATTCTTACTTGTTGTGCTAGCATGTTATCGAGGTCCTTACTTATACAGCCATTCCGAAATTGTTATTGCAGGTGACAGAAATACACAATTTTAGTCAGGATGATTTGATGACCGAAGATATACTTGTCCTGGATTGTCACTCAGCAATCTTTGTCTGGGTAGGACAACAAGTTGACTCCAAGATGAAAATGCATGCTTTAACCATTGGAGAGGTATGGTTCAACTTGAGGCATAGAGGTGGCATGGTATTTTGAGTCCCATGTATTTTTACACGTTCTTCTGCTCAAGTGTTTAGGTCCATAATTGAAAGCCTTTGCTGCATGAGCAATTTATGAGTTGTAAATTAAAAATCATTGTTTATGGTTCATAAAAGATGATGAACACCAACCGTAATAGAGCCTGTATGCGGCAGAATGTTTCTGCATAAACAGAATGAAATTATACATGGCCCAAGACTTGTAAATGCTAATGATAGCCAAATGTTGGGAAATCCGCATCATAAAGTAAACAATATGCACCTGCCTTGACTGATTATGATACTCATCTTAGCACCGTGAAGGGAAATAAAGAAACAGAATGTCAAGATCAAATTTGATGTAACAGGTGCTATTCTGAAAACAGAAGCCTTATATGGTTAGATGCAGAGTAGATTCTTTCTTATATTCTCTTCTTTGATGTTCTTAAGTTGATGCTTGAAGGTTTGGTTTGTATTGTTGCTTTACCTTTTCCTGCTCCATTGGATATTCATAAGTTGGCTGCGATGAAGGTCTGCGAGAACGGTTTATCTACTTTCAATGTGTTTTTCAGTATCTGATGAGATTTCATAATACAGATTATTGGAGGTGGTTTGCAAGTTATCTTGTGGTTACATGACCTTATTGTGATATTTAGATCATTTTGTGTTACTTCCTATTTTCATTTTCTGGTCGTTCTCTGCTCCCCATATAGACATGTTCTGTGCCCCTTCAGTAGATATTGCTTTTCTTTCACAGCTTTCAGTGATCACTGAGGAGCGGAATAAATATCAAACTCTTGTCAATGAGCTGAAGAAGCCGGAGAAAGATGAAACTGGGAGTAAAGTGGCAAATGTAAACTTCTGCGATCTGTGGTTCACCGTCATCTTTGTCCCTCATTTTAATGCTATTGCCACATATCCCGACAATCCTCTGTGTTTATATGGAACAGGAGTTGCAGTTGTCTCTTGCCGAGAAGGAATGCTGTATCAAAGAAATGGAGAGCAGTTTAAATGAGCAAAAGGAAGCTAATAATCGGCAACGGGAGGAGATTAAGTTACTAAATGAGAGGCTAAATAATGAAGCAAGAAGGATAAAATCACTGGAAAGGGAGAGTGATCGGCTTATATCAGAAATTTCTCTTTTCGAGTCAAAGGTAAGGTCTTTTAAGAGTTTGCAAATTCGCATCATTTTCTGTTGGCTCAACTCTTTTCCTTATTAGAGTGAAGTATCTGGCTATGCTAAAAGGTCTATAGGTTGCCAAATGATCTGTGATTTGGGCAATCACACCATTTGTTTTTTGTGGTTAATACTGCTGCTGTTTGCTCTGTGGTTTTGTGTGCATAAGACTGGTGTCTTCATCTTTAATAGGTCCATATGCTTATACAGGTTGCACGTGCATCTTGATTTGATGTATTTATTAGAAACAGTGAGAGCATTGTGTGATGAAGTAACTTTTGGTTCATGCTAGCCTCACCCATGATAGTCTTGAACCTGCATAAAATAATAATGGATGTGAATTTAACATCTTGCAATTGTTGTGGAAATTTCTGTGACCTACGTAGATACCGAGTGCTAAAATGAGGAAATATAACCTGGCATCTTTTATGGGGCCAAAAAAAGGAAAAGTGTCTTCTCATCAGGCAATTGCTTTGCCTTTAGGCAGTGGTTATGCTTCCACCAATACAAATGTTGTATCCCTGGAGGAATCTAAAGATGTGTTGCTTCATCTTTTATGATCAAAGATCTGGTTTGACTCGATGAAAGCCTTCACGTAACTATTACACAGTAATGCTCACTTTGGGACTCATTTTTGCTTCTTTCTTTTTTATATTTCTTTTTTATATTTGTTTATTGCTTCACTTGACTAAAAACATGTCTGCCTTTCCTGTAGCTGGGTCATGGTGATTTTCTTGCCACAGGTACAAAAGTACTGCGCATGGTGAATACTCTTGCAATTGATAATGAGGCAAAGCAAACCATTCAAGGGGCAGGTCTCCTGCTTTCAATGCACTAGCTGCTAATTTTGAGAATCCAAATGCAAGAAATCTCTCAACTCCACCACCAATTGTCAGGAAGATCTTTCCAAAGTCTGTCACCCCTGATTCAACGAAACTGGCTTCCAAATCTTTAGCTATAGCAGCTATCAGTTCCACTTTTGAGAAATCACCACCAATACGAGAAGTCATCATATCCAAATCTATCAAAGGTACACCATAACTCATAAATTAATGCTCAGGGAAATACACCAACAGCCGACTATTGTTTCTATGGAGTTTTATCTGATCATTTTGTTTTACCAGGCAGTGAGTCCTAAGACACCAAAACAGAATTCAGAGCCTAATAACAAAGAGAACTCATGCTTGGTCGAAGTTCGTTGCTTGCATCAGTGATTTTCTTGTATTTGTCACAACAAAAGTTGCTAAGGTGCAATCATTTTTCTAATCTTGGCTTAAGCTGACATAGAAGCTTTGGTTTGTGTCTTTCCTTCTTCATTATAGTTCAAATATGAAAATGAAGCCAAAAAAAAAAAAGAACCCGTTGGAACTTAGAATTGACCCTGGAACCTATGACAGGGTAGGTTCTAGATTCTTGGTTTTAACGGGTATGTTCCAGGTTTCAAAAGATGAGGAACTTGTACCCGAGGGTAGGTTTTAGGTTTCTATAAGAGATCGGAAACCGCTCACCCCTACAAATTTCGATATATTTATGTGGGTGATACGACCTGTTTATGAATAAAAGATCAAATTAAACCATCACGCAATATAATTTCTTCATCATCGCCATCCCTTCATCCATTTGACAAGCCAAAATATTTGTGATTTTGTTTCGAAACGGTCCATTCCCCCCCCTCCCCTCCCCAAAAAAATGATCTCCTCCTCCGTAACCTCAATGACCGTAATTAAAGTTGGCTTGTGTGAATGAAGAGAAGGTTTAGTGAAATTGTGAAACCACATAGCCTTTGCAGGCACATTAATTTTATTCTCAAATGTTTTCACTGTGTCTATTCTTTCTTTTGACCCATTAGTCCCTTACGCCATTTTCTCAACATCCACTCCGCCGTACACTTTTTCATGAATATACATCCATGCATGTATAGAGTCTATAGACGTGTAAAGATATCGTTCGCCAGTGAAAAACTGTCCCATTCATCCTCATAAAATGTCCATGCTAATGCGGGGGCCAACAACTAGTCATCTGAAGCGATTTGATGAAGAACAAGCTGGATATATTGATGTCGAAACTCATGAGTTTCGGCTTGAATGCAAGCGTCATGCTTCATGCAACAAGCATCGAGGCCATCACGGAGTCTCTCCCCTAAAAGGAAAATTATCCAATCAATCCTATATATTTCGATTTAGTTCTAAATTTTTCATTTTTGTCAATTTAGTCATAAACCTTTGCTAACCAATTTTCGCTAAAGTCATGACTTAACAATATACCATATAAGATAACCGGTGAGGACTAGACTAATATTAAATAAATTAAAAGTCTGGAATGATATTACATATCGAGCCAAAATCCATACACTATTTGAATTATGATCCTAATTTTTCCCCTTGCTTTTATGAATTTGATAATGACCAAGTGAGACGTCATTGATTCCCTACCAATTTTTCTATCGCTAGCGTTCAGTAACCCAACATATAGACACATGACCTTAACTCCAATTCCAGACCATCAGATCTGGGAGACCTATACGAGACTTACACAAATCTTGTCATCATCGGTGATTCAGGCTCAATTTAATATATGTACTTGATACGTGTAAGAGGAGTAGAAAGTGAATATAACCCTTTGGCACTTATACGAATCCCAGAGGATCTTAACCATAAGATGGCAAAAGAATGAATCTCAATTGTTCATTGAAAAACTTTAAAATATTTGTGTGGTACGACACTTCAACTAGAAAGTACAATAAAATACACTAGGATACAACATTTTTATGATGGAGAATCAATCCCTCGGGAGATCATAGAACCCTGTGACTTCTAAGTCTTTTAACACGCATGGGAAGTTTGCTAAAAACAAAAACACGCATGGGAAGTGTTGTGTGGACTCTTTGAGATGTTAAAAAGTAGAGAGAAGATAGACAAACTCTGATCAATAATAGAACAAAATCCACTTACTCAAATCTAAAGGTTTCCTTCATCTGAACCGAAGAAACAATGTCACTCCATTATCAAACTGACTGCAATATTCTTCCGTACGTAGCGATCTAAACAAAGGGCTTGGCTTAAAAAGAAACAAGGAAAGAAACGAAAGGGAAGAAGAATTTGTGGACGGCATAAAGGGGATACAAGATTTTCTTCCTCACCCCCCCAAGAAAATTTAACATGACCGAACCCAACTCTGAAGTGAAGTCTGCACAATGAGAACTTACTCCCAGATGCAATCCAAGCTAGAAGCAAAATCTGTTTCCAACAAAACTAAGATACCAGTGAACAATTGGGGATCTGCAGCAGAACTTCACCAGTTATTGTGTTATTTTCCAAAAACATCAAAATGTCAATCTTCGTCGCCAAGACATCGTCCCTCAACTTGTAGTAACTCATAAGGATAGTGGATACAGTCCTTGTATTCTGTTTCTGGCAGCTGTGGCGGCTCAAAGTGTAGCACAGCTTTCTAAGGCTTCACTCTTATGAGCCCGACATGTGTGTATACCGTGTTTGGGGGAAAATTGTCCAAAAAGTCATAAACCTATTGCAGTTTTGCCAATTCAGTCTTAAATATTTTAACTTTGCTAATTGAGTCCTAAACTTTTTAACTTTGCTAATTGAGTCCTAAACCTTTTCACTTTTTGCCAATTCAGTCCATCCGGCCAATTTTGGCCGGAAAATGCTGACGTGGATGCCGGAGGTGCCACTTAGGACTGTCGGTGTTGACGTGGACAATTTTTAATAATATTTTAAATTTTTAAATATTTTTTTATTTTTTTGTATTTTCTGTTTTTTCCTTTCTTTTTTTTTTTTTTTTGGCTTTTTCCGGTGGGCGGCCACCGGCCACAGGCGACGGCCGGCCACCGACCACAGCCGGCCGGCCCTCGCCCGCCACAGGCGAGGCTCGGTTGGGCGACGACAACGCCGGGTGAGGCCGCCCTGGCCCCGGCGAGGGCCGACCTCGCCAGATCTGGCGAGGGGAGCCTCGCCAGGGGTCGCCCTCTCCCAGGCGAGCGTCGGCCTCGCCCATGGCCGGGCAGGCGACGGCTGGCCATCGGCCACAGGCTGACGCCTAGCCGGCCAGGGGCGAGGGCCGGCCTCGCCAGATTTGGTCTGGGCGAGGCCGACACTCGACTAGGCGAGGGCGAGCCTCAGCGAGGACTCCTCTCACCAGATCTGGCCAGACCAGCCCTCACCCCTGGCTGGCCGGGCGTCAGCCTGTGGCCGGTGGCCAGCCATCACTCGCCTGGCCAGGGGCGAGGCCGACACTCGCCTAGGTGAGCCCCCCCCCCCTCGGGCGAGGGCTCCCCTCGCCAGATCTGGCGAGGCTGGCCCTCGCTGAGGGGAGCCCTCGCCCAGCCGAGCGTCACCCCTGGCCGGCCGGGCGTCGGCTGGCCATCGCGAGGCTGACACTCGCCTGGGTGAGGGCGACCCTCGGCAAGGGCTCCCCTCGCCGGGGGTCGCCGTCGCTTGGCCGGGCCTCACCTGTGGCAGGCGAGCCCAGCCGGTGGCCGGCTGTCGCCTATGGCTAGTGGCTGGCCACCGGAAAAAGCCAAAAAGGAAAAAAAAAAATTTTAAAATTCAAACAATTTTAAAAATATTAAAATATTATTAAAAATTATCCACGTCAAAGCCAAAAGTTCTACATGGCACCGCTGGCGTCCACATCAGCATTTTCCGGCCAAAATTGACCGGATGGACTGAATCGGCAAGAAGTGAAAAGGTTTAGGACTCAATTAATAAAGTTAAAAGATTTAGGACTGAATTGGCAAAACTACCATAGGTTTAGGACTTTTTGGACAATTTTCCCCCGTGTTTGGGCTCCCATAATCAGCTCTATGACTTTAGCTGGATGAGTAAACATGAAGGAATGAGCACAATTGCCCACGATAAGTAGCCTTATCTTAACCAACGTGAAAAATAGAAGCAAAATGAACACCGGTAAGAGCCCCAAAAAAGAGAACGGGTTCCCACAATTTCTCTGCTTTGTCGAGCCTTTCCCTGAAATATCAGAGAAGGAACGTGGTTTTCCATGAGATTCATCCCAGAAATGTAGACTTCGCACTGGATATAATTTCTAGTAGCTATAAGTATACCTTGTGTATTTGCTAAAAAATGAATCCCTCGTGAGGTAGGGTGCCGAGAGTAGCTTTCTTCTTTTCAACTGCTAACAGGGAAAAAGAACATAAGTTGACACATCTTGAGAGAATCATTAATCTGGACATTAGATGGCTGAAGAAAGACCAGTCCGAAAGCATTGTGATACAAGCCAGGGCATGCATGCTAAATGGACAAATTCAAATGAATGATTACATATTTAGACTCTAACCTCATCTTTTTCTGAAGTGGTGTACTGAAACTTGTGGTCTTTACTACCCCGCCCAGACAAAGTAACTTGAGGAAAGATGCCAACGCCAACCACATCCATGGCCAGCGAAAGAAACCAAGGAGTCCAGGACCGAGTTCCGTACTTTCTAATAAACAAAACATAGATTAGTGGCCTTGCAATAAATAGGATCTCCCCCACGAGAAATTGTCGCAACCACATTTTCGGGCACCTTCTTACACGGGCGCGTGCGGAGACTAATGGCTTGCTAAGTATTAAGCTTAGCACGAACTCTCCCAAACCAGCTAATTCACGACTTAAATTTAAATTTTTAATCTGCTAGTTAATTTCAAATAGGAGTTGCTACTAATAAATTTTGGATGAATTGATTAGAAACCCAAGTGAAATATCAAGATAATTAATTTACTCCTACACAATCGAGAAATTACGATCGAAAGCTTGATTACATTAATTAATCATTAACACTTTTTCTGTACCTCATCTTATTTAAATTCTAAGATTGTTTGGATTTTTAAGGATTTTTCATGCACTTTGTGAAGAATAAAAATCATCTTTTAGGCTTTTTCTGATTTCTTGGAAAATATAACACTTTTGGATTTTTCTGATTTTTTTATTTTTTTATTAAAATAATATTATTATGAAAATCGACCTAGGTAGGTCAGACCTGACTTGATTTAGATCCGACGCGATCGACCCAGGGCGCGCGCCCACCTTAAAGCGACGAGCACACCTTATGCCCCCATTTTGAACTTTTCTCTCTCTCTCTCTCTCTCTTGTCTTGTCCCGCTCTCCTTACTGAGAGAGACCCATTTTCTAGGGGTGTGCAACGGAAACCGTCCGAATCGGGACCGGACTGGACCGGCCGATTTTGGGCGGTTCCCATGGTCGGCGGTCCAATTCCCGGTTCCTAATCTTGAAATCAACGGGTTGGTCCGATTCCCAGTTCCAAGGTGGGAACCGGACTAACCAGAATGGACCAAATTTTTTTATATATATAACATATATAATATTCATGAAACTTATTGCAATTAGAATTGCAATTGAGATAACAACCTCTTATGTGGCCAAAAATCCACCAAAGCTCTTGTTGTTACTCTTTATTTATAGAGAAAACTTACTTGTTAGTTTTATCATCTACTCGATATGGGACAAGGCTCTAGGACTTCCTCATGCTCACACTCTCTCTCTTGCTCTCCTCACTTGCAAACAACAAGGCACTTCAAGCCTCAAAAAGTCTCACATCGACTAAACATTCAAAGCATAGAAGAGAGATTGTCTAGAAAACCTAAGCTAAGCACAACCTTTCATCAAATTGTTCAGGGCTTTTATGCTTAAAATTAAACATGAAACACATAAACTGTTATTGATATTCACGAAAGTGAAGTTTGAATATTTTGCACGTGAAAACGAGTAGTTTTATTAGATCGCCCGGGAACCAAATTGGATTGATCGGTCCGGAGCATTTTTTTTTGTTAGTGAATGGTCAGTCTTTAGTGAAAAAAGAAAGTGCCGATTTTGTTGGACCGGACCGGACCGTTCTGGAATGGACCGGAACCGATGGTCTGGTCCGGTTCTTAGTCCTAGGACCAAACGGTCCGGCCCACGGTTCCCAATTTTGGGAACCGATTCTCCCAATCCGATTCTCGATTTCACCTTGGAACCGAGCCGAACCAGGAACCGATCATTCCTACCATTTTCTTGTCCTCTCTTCTTTTCCATTACTCTTCAATTTTTTTGTCTTTTATTCTTTGACTTTTCTTCCTCTTTCTTTTATCCCATTTTCTTTTATTTTTCTTTCACCCCCGCGCCCCACATCACAGAAGCAATTCCAGCGCAAGCGCTGGCCTCCTTTCCCCCAAGAGCCGAAGACCTGCTGGTTCAAGCAACTAAAAGAAACGCAGTTTAGTTAACAAAAATTCAGGCGCCGTATAAATCATGCCCGGCGGTCAAGAACCGGTCGCCCGGAAACATGACACACATACAAAAAACGTCGAAACAAGAATGTGCCAAGCAGAGGATAATGGCGGAAGCTTGCAAATAATCCTCTTAGCAAGCCGAGAGTGCCCACGACCACGACGGACACAGAATTAAGAACACTTGACCTGATCTCACGCGGGCATTTCGTCGAACACGTGAAGTGCGTTGGCTAAAAGGAAGTTTTAGACTCATGCGAACTCGCATAAAAAATCAACAAACAATGGATCGGCAAAACTTGATTTTGGCATGGGGCCGACTCGTTTATGTTCAACATAAACATGAAAGTAAGCAAGTTTCGACCATCAACGAAGAACACAAACGTGTGCCTAACTCGAAACAGAACGCGAGAATAGCAGCACATACACAAGGAAGGTCGGAAACTCGCGCGAGCCGAGCAACGGTAGCCCGGTCCGGCGAACTCGAAACAGAACGCGAGGAGAAAGGAATGGGGGCTGTCGGCGGCGTCCCCTACCTGGCTCGGTGGCGTCGGACGGAGGACGAGTTCGATAGATCGGGCTACGTCCGTCCGCCTCGCTCGTCTCCGAGCCGGGGTCCTCGGGAAACTGGTTCCCAAAAATAGGACAAGTCGAAAACCGACGAAACTCGGGGCCGGAACCTACCGAGGCTCCGTGCAAGGGGGGGAGGGGAACGTCCGTATGCTATTGACTCCGTCAAAGGCACGGTGGTCACCGGGGGCTCAGTCGCTCTCTGCTTCCTCTCCCTCCCCAGAACCTCTTCAACCTCCCTCTCTCGCTCGCTCACAGATCTCACTCTCTTCCTTCCTTCTCGGGCTCGCCTACTCTCGGGCCTCCCCCGATGTCTCACTGGGGAAGTCGTCGAGCTCGCTCCTCCGATCTCTCTCTCTTCATCTGTCTGTCTGTCTGTCTGTCTCTCTCTCTCTCGGATTCGCTCGCTCGCAGGCCTCCCTTGATGTCTCTCAGGGGAAGTCGTTTGAGCTCGCTGCTTCCGTCCGTCCACTTTCTAGTCTAGCGGACGTCCTATTTATCAGCAAAAGTACATCATACAACTTTACCAAAGGTTCAACTAACTACCTCCTGACACGTCGACCGAGAGATTTCATAATAGCATTCTGTTGCTGCGCCCTGCGCAACCACGGTGGGTCAGAAACCATTCTGGCATTCTCTCCTAATCTGCTTAACGCTGATAGTGCCCTTCCTTCCAGATTCCACTCATTCTTCCCAAAGCTATTCTTGAAAGAACCAGGCCCACTATAAAATCCAGGTTTTCTGAAATCTCCGGGTCTGGACTGTGAGGAGGAAACTTCTGATGCCTTCTCAGAATTTGGAATCTTTCCGCCTTGTAGAAGCATCGTATAGCCACTATTCCGAAACATGGCTAACCTAACCAAAAACTGGTTCAAACATACTACCGGAATGGCTACGTGAAAAGTCAGCTAACATCATCTAAACTCACTTAATAGCCTCTGTAGCGGCAATGAAGTTCCACTTCTTGGCATCACCATAGTAATGTTGTGCGACCACTTCAACGAGTGTTTCCAAGTCCTTTAATGCATATATACATAACGAATAAGGAAATGTAGAAGGCTCAGGATGACGAGTGTGGATCTGAGATGGGGCGATATCAATTATGTCTTCATTAACGGCAGTTATGACACCCAGGATAGTAGTCACTGCAGTAAAATGACAAACTTTCCCAATAAACTTCAATTCTTTCATTACACGAGGAAAAAAAATGTGGAAAACAATAGTCAAAATTCTATAAGAATAAGCAGCCTAATTTTTATTAACATGGGCTTGCGTGTGCATAGTTTACTCCTTGAATAAACCCCTACAATTTAAGGAAGTGATGGCCTACTAGTCAAACATGCTATCTTGAGTTTCTGTATATGTGGAGATTTAAAGCAATGAAAATATGGAATGTACGGTTCCACTTTGACCAAAAAATCTCTCCTATTCTCAATTGATGCAGAAAAGGTCCTTAAAAACCTAAATTGAAAATGAGTAGTTAAATGTAACCAAATTCTCGCACTTGTATTTGTCAATTTAACCCAACTATATCTCATAGGTCAAGAATAAAGGCATTTGATGCAGAAAAGGTTTTTCAAACCCCAAGTTGAAACACGTAGCTAAAAGTTACCAAATTTTCACAAAACCTGCTTCTGGTCCTATCTCTGAAGAAGAGAATAGCCCAAGCAGCAGCCATGTCAAACCCTGATGCACAATTAAAAGGTACAGATGAGATGAGGGCATAGGTAGAGAAGAGTCTGCTTTCATTAGAAATCAGCATGCATGACATTATAATTTACCTAAAATCGTATATAGAATAGTTCAAACCAATCTAAAAAAAAGCACACAAATAGAGCTTTTGTATGTTAGATCAAGAATATCTAGTTATGGCTGAAACAATTTATACATGCCAAATATTCTACGGAGTAAAGGAAATAACACTTCTTTTTTTTCCACCCAGTCGGAGAGGTGTTGATACAAATAGATCAAGGAGGAATATAGATTGTAAGCAACAAGATACACATAATTGAAATAGAAGCTAGGCAGCATCCAAGTTAATGTTAGGTTCTAAATGCATAATACTACCATTTTTCTTGTAAATTTAAGTCAAGTTCTGAATATGCTATAAATGAAAGAGGGTGAGCAAGGAAAAAAAAGCCAAAATGTAGATGTTGATCAAAGACATATCTTCTCGCCTTTTTAGGGCACATTTGTTAATGTTTCTGTTCCCGGGAACAATTTCTGAGTAGAAATTATTATTTTTTTATTCTGTTCCCAAGAATAATTTCTAAGCATTTTAAGCCGTTTGGTAACTGTCTAAAATTTAAATTCCCGAAATAGAATTGCGTTTGGTACCATACTCAAAATTTCTACTCCAAATTATTTTCTTTTAATTTTTAAATATTTTTATTACTTTTTTGCCTTTTTGTCTTTTTTCTTCTTTTCTTTTTTCCCTTTCTTTCTCCTATTTTTCTTCTTCAAGTGGCCGATCGCCGGCAGGTCGGCTAGCGACCTCACCGGAGTGTCGCCAACCATCGCCCCGGCCCTCGTTAGCCGAGCCTTGCTAGTAGTTGGGTGAGCCTCGCCGATGGCCGGGGGAGGCCCAAGTGAGGCCTGCCTGGCCACTAGCGAGGCTCAGCCTCGCCAGATCTAGCGAGGCTGAGCCTCGTTGGTGGCTGGGGTTGCCTTTGGCAAGCTCGCTGGACCTCATCCTAGCCGGGCGAGCCTCTAGCAAGCTTTCTGGACCAGTTGTCGGCGATCGGCGGTGGTGGGCGGTGGACGTCAACTGCAACGGTGGCAGTAGATGAAGAAGAAGAAAAGGGAAAAAGAACAAGAAAAAGAAAAATAGGGGCTTGATTCTAAAATTGTTCCCGGAACAAGAATCAATTTTTTTTTATTCTAGATTTTATTTCAAATCTACTTCCAAGAACAAAAATATAAAAATTTGTTCATGGAAACAAAAATTTTACCAAACGCATTTCTGTTCCAAATCTACTACCCAGAACAAAATAATAGAAATTAACACTATTTGACTAGTTACCAAACATGCCCTTAATAACTTTTTGTTGTCCAGCTCACATAGAGCTTTATGTCAATGCAACTGTAGACAATAGATCACTACAAGTTAGTCAACCGCGAAATCTTCCAAGTAAAAACTATATTGAGAAAGGAGATACAACAACATGATAAAAATTTATACAAGAAGAAGATCCACAAGATCCCAAAAGACTTGACCATAGAATTGATCCTCCACAAGACAATGGAACTAATTAAGAGCCATCAATTAATAAACTTAGGTTAAGATTGCCAAAGATAGTGTGTTGTGCTCTTCGACAAACCACGCCCCTTAAAGAAGTACAATAACAAGACAATGGAACTAATTAAATGGCTTCTTATCCTCTCTGTACAATGTTTTTCCTTCCAGCACATATAATAATCCTTCTTCCCAAACTGAAGCTTCCACCACCCAATAAAGACCCACAATGATATGAACCAAAATCTATGGCAACCCATTCACAAGGAGTGCAATGAAAGATGGCTTAAGCCTTCTTATGGATATGACACGTACACATCAGGCAACTAGGATAATTCCAATAGAAATATCATTAATGACGAAGTCCTCCTCACCCGGATGCCCAGGAACGGGCTGCATCAATACTAAATAAATACTGATGAAAGGAATGCAATGGGCCCTGCTATATTCGATCATCTTTTGTCACACAACTTCGAAGACCCATCAAATCACAGAATTGATATAGAAAGGAACAATACCATATGGGAACATTTGTCAGGTCATTCATCTTAATAGTACTAATTCAATTTTGGTTACCTTTTGACGAGGGATCTACTGAAAAATGCTATAATGGGGGAAAAAAACGAAATACCAAGTGGAAGTTCAGTAAACTTAACTTTGAATTTGGTCCTTTTCTGTGTTCTACTACGCACTTGCTTTCAAGTAAAAGTAATCCATTTCACTCGATCCAATACAACATCTTCTAAAAATTTCCCTTCTAATGTCTATTTGAACTTTTAGGTACTCATATCTTTCCACATGCTCACCCCAAAACTTTCTCGTACAAGTTGAAAACAGAAAAAAGAAGCCTTTTCACTTGCGTATAATTTGATTAGCAAATACTCCATTTTTCCCTAGCTTAGCCATAGACCTTTCCATACAATTGGACAAGCGGCCAGTCAAAAACATCATATTTTTTACATTTCCTACGGTTGTCAATTGGTAATGGTGGGCACTCGATTCATCTTTCTAAGGAGACAAGACTTAGCAATATCGCTGAAACTTTCATGATGGTCATGACTCTCATAACAAGCTGGATCGGGGGAAAAAAAAGATTGATTTGTCATAGTTACTGGGATTGCAGTTAATTATTGAATGATGGGCTGGGAAACTGATGATATTTCTCTCAATTCCATGTTGAATTCTCTCTCTCCCCCCCGGCTGTGCGCAAGCAGTCACTTTCTGACGAAAATTAAGATTACCCACATACAAACTAGCTCACTGAGGGAAACTTTAGCAGTTCTCTTATGCCTCCAAGAACTTGCAACTGCCCCAGTAAAGCATTTTGCGGATTACAAATAGTAGAAGCACATAAAAGTACAAGTACGCCTAAATTTATACGACTAGCCAATTAAGGGCGCTTCTTCAGCTCTTGCTTCTCCAGAACTTCTACTGAAACTTCCCTTTTACACTCGTACTATTTAAACAGAATCACGAACAAGAAGAATCCCCCTCGACGGCTGAGAAAATTTACTTCACACCAAACTAACCCACCAAAAGAAAAAAAAAAAAAAATCAAAGAAGAAAGGAGTGGTCATGAAGTGAGTGAAGGGATGGAGGTAATATAATTATTGAACGTGAACAGAGATTCAGGCCCGTGGAGGTATCGTTTGGCAAGCAAAGCTGCTTCCATGACAAGAGAGAGGACGTCCATGGCATCCTCGACTTCGTATATTCATCTTTTGCATAATCCATCTTCTTCAATCTATGCTCGAAAATTTTTCTCATTTCAAATTCCAGATTTGAACCACAGTTCTCTCTCTCCTCCAACTCCAACGGTCCCAACTGTCAACGCTCCCAGTTTATTCAACTATTGTCCCGAGACGTACATTGTTGGCTTCGATGGTCTTCAGGAGTTGGAAGAGTAAGGCAATCTCTCTCTTCAATTTTGGGACGACCCCGAGGATGGCTCTGCTCAGGTTATTCTTCTTCCTTACTTCAAATCTCTTCATGTTCCTCATCTTATGATCAGTGCTTTCCCAGTCGTCTCAAGAGATCCTTCTCATTCACCAGGATTTCATTCTAGTATACGTTTGGTCGAAGAGAAGCGGTAGATTTAGGACTTTTTCCAGTTTTGGATACTAAATTATATCAGTGGTACCTGAGGCTAAAACATCACTTGGTACATCTCTGGGAACAAGCCCGAATTAACTTAGCTTTCGAAATTTTCTTGCTCCAACTTACTCTTAGAACCTGGCTTGTTAGGTTTTCTTTTTACCTTCTGGTCTTCCTCTGCTAACTGCGTTCCCCCACCCCACCCCCACCCCCCCCCCCCCCCCCCCCCCCCCCCCCCCGGGGAAAAAAGCCCCACCCCGGGGACCTCTATCCATCACCCTTCTGGACATATTTGCTATTACTGGTTCATATGTTAATGACTCGACCAATAAAGCAGCAGCTTTTTTGCCATGCCGTCGTTTCTAAGTTCGTCTACGTCAAAGAGATGATGTTACGATTATTGATCTCAAAGGGTAGTCAGCAAAATTGATTTGCAAAGTTTGCATTTATCAAATTTTTGTTGGTCGTTTAAGCCCACCCATCAAAGACCAATGCAACATTTGATACACTCAACGAGCTAATTTTATAATGGCAGAATTTTCTTCAACCATACCTCTTATTGGTGGGTTATAAATTATGGACATGAGCTGCATATAAATTTAATCAAAATTGAATTTGAGATCTGTGCTTGTAACCCACCAATCAATAGTATAAGTGGAAAGGAATTTTGTCCGACTGGATTGTAGGAAATATTTTGTAATCATGAAATTACTCTTTTGATGGAATTACTATTTTCTCCTCTAATAAAGTACCTTCAATTATCATATATTTGACTTTTCATTCCTTAATATCATACCAAATCAATTAAGTTCAATTCTCCGTTCTCTCACTTGATTCCATCAGAAATGGATGGGGAAAAGTACCAAAAAAGTCATAAACCTATTGTATTGGTACCAAATCAGTCATAAACTTTTCAATTGGACTAATTTAGTCCTAAACCTTTTGATATTTGTACCAATTCAGTCCATCCGGCCAATTTTGGCCGGCAGGCGCTGATGTAGCAATTTCAATGATTTTTTTTTTATTATTTTTGGAATTTATTATTTTTATTTTATTATTTTTATTAATTTTTTCTTTTTTCCATTTCTTTTCCGGCCACGGCGAGGGCCGCGAAGCCCTCGCTTGCCGCTGACGAGGGTCGCGACCCTCGCCCGGCCTCTCCTTGGGCCGTCGGTGAGGCCATGGCAGCCATCGCCAGGGCGAAGGCGAGGGCCGCGAAGCCCTCGCTAGCTGGCGGCGAGAGTCGCGGCCCTCGCCTCCACCCTGGCAATGGCCGCCATGGCCTCGCCGGTGGCCCAGGGAGAGGCCGGGCGAGGGCCGTGACCCTCGCTGGCGGCAGGCGAGGGCTTCGCGACCCTTGCTCGACCTCGCTCGCCCAGATCTGGGCGAGGCCAGCCTCGCCCTGGCCTTGCCGCGAGCGAAGGCGGCCTCGCTGACGGCCCTAGGAGAGGCCGGGCGAGGGCCGTGACCCTCGCCGGCCACCGCCGGAAAAGAAAAGGAAAAAGGGAAAAAAAAGGAAAAAAAAGAATAATAATAAAAAATTTCGAAAAAATAATTAAAAAAATCATAAAAATTGCCACGTCAGCGTCCAGCCACCGGCCGACGTCCACGTCAGCGCCGGCCAGCCAAAATTGCCCGGATGGACTGAATTGGTACAAATATCAAAAGGTTTAGGACTAAATTGGTCAAATTGAAAAGTTTTTACGATCAATTTGCAATAATACATAGGTTTATGACTTTTTTTTTACTTTTCCTAAATGGATGAGTTCTACTTCACATTCAAGAGGGAATTTATACCTATGTTGAGCGAAATCAGAATAAACGACATGTTGGGATGTCAAAAATCTACATTTACTAATTTATCAAATTAAGTTAAGTATAAAAGAAAATCATAGAACTGTCTTTTTTTCTTTTTTTTTTTTTCTTTTTTCTGTCTTTCACTTTGCCAGTACCAAATAGCTCAATTTGCAAGTAGCGAAATCCTCTTAAATCTTACAAATAGATATCAAATTTAAGTCGGTACCATGCACTAAATCATTGATAGAGTTGTTGCCTCGTGCTATTATGTGCTCCTGGAAACATGTCATCTCTTCACAGGGCATACACGCACACGTAATCTTGTATCAAACTTCTTGAATTCCTTCATTGTCTTTGGGATAGAATACTCGCACGAAACTTAACTTTTGGTAACCTAACATTGACGGATCAGGCGACTCATTGATAGGGTTGTCCGAGAGAGCGTAAATATTTTTCGTCTTGTGGGGAATAACATTGCAAGTTTCGCTGGAGTCAATCCACCAACCTTCATCATCGTTCGCCATGAGAACCCCCATGATCATCGCAACCACGTCATTGTCCTCCGCCAAATTGGCTTCGTTCTTCTTTCGTCATAGCAAAAGGGAGGCCCATGATCCATTTTGCCACTCCGAAAGCAAGTCTCGTTCAAAAATTCCCTAAAATTACTAGATGCCGGTTCCTCAACATCATGAACTTTGTTCACTTTTTGCTTGGTTTTCAAATACATCATGATTTCTGGCCTAACTTTCAACTTAAATGCATTGAAGCGATCGATCCAAACTCAAAAGAGTCTTTCTAATGCTTAAAAGCTTTTGGCAGTCTTTCCATGGAGATGGAAGTTTACCAACAATAATAGAAACGAGAAAGGTCTTGGAGATCGATTCATCCGCTTCTGCATACGCAGTTACAATATCTCTCAATTCGTTGACTTGATCAGTAATGATCATTTTATAATCGAGGTACTTGTTAATCAAGAAAGATGTTACCAGTGTTCTCATTTACGTGCCTCTATCGAACGCCTTTCCAAACATCATTAACCGTCGATTCATGTGAGGATGTTAAAAAGAGGGTTGCCCATTGCGTCGTGGATCATGAATAGACTGTTTCAGTCATTTTCCATTCACTTCTTTGGACCTCGATGAGTTCCCTATTGGAAGATTCATCTCGTACATGTAGTTCTTAGAGCATAGCCAACCTGTGCAACGATCAATTGGCAGCACATCTTCGTGCTCCATCTCCTGTGGTTGAAAGCATTGAATTTCTCGAGCTTTTCCACGTCTTGAACTTGTGCCTTCGGGAAGACGTAATCCATTTGAGACAATAACTATGTTAAACTTGCCGTGGAATAAAGGTCAGAAATTCAAGTTGAACAAAATTGAAACAGGAAATTATAGAAGAATTGGACGGAGACACGGCATTACCTGTTCAAACTCCACCGTTCCAACAGAGGACCATTTAATTTGCTCAAAGCTGGTCAAATTTGTCTCATGGCACCAGCCCCTTCTTCTTATATGCTTTTCTTCCTTCTCCAGTATGTAAGTCAATAATTATATAAATATCAAATATCAAATACATCAAGAAAAGTGTTTTGCATATATATATGTATATATAGAGCTCAAATTAGTCATGCTTCCTGAAATGGATTAATATCTCGTTATTTCCTCATAGGTTATTGATCTCATCTAACAGACAAGATGTGCAAAATGCATTGCCTGAAAATAACTCCAGCTAAGTCTCATGTGCTGGAGCTATGCAAGGCTATATAAGCCTGCATTTGTGGCTAGAAAGCTTTGTAATTGCCTGAAGTACCCGTTGACGCCATCAAAGCGCAAGCGCACAAACATATAAAGTGGGTAAACCTCACATGAGGCTGAGTCACATAACACATTCACATAGAAATTTTACGCAGCTATTTGCTTTTAATGGTTACTTTAACAAATCTCTAGTTCTTCATTTATGATTCTTAACCATACCTTTGATAGGTGTCCAAGTTATGAACTGTAAACTTAACTAAAATTAAAGACGGGTGTTTTGCATACTTGTAACCCATCAATCAGAAGTATGACGTGGAATAAGGAAAACATGGCCTATTACATAATATTCTATAATGTAAGTATTTTGGTGCATGGAGAGGGAGCCTCTAAGGAGTTGATGTGCCTTTATCAACACCTAAATCACTTTGCTTTTTGTTTTCTCCTTTTTTCTTAATTTCTCAACTATGTCATATTTTGTGTTGCTTGCTTCCTTTCAAAAATTGCACATTGCCTCAAGAAAAATTAAAGACAAGCATAACAAGAGATCCCATAATTAAACTATTTATCATTATAATAAGTTGTCTAATATTAAAAAAACAAAAAACCTGCAAAGCCAATAACATTTGGGCCAAAAGTTGAAAAAAGAAGAAGAAGTAAGAACATCAGTGTCTGATAATCAAATTTATTACTTTTGGTGTCCTAAATTTATTAATTTTTATTAAAATTAATAAATTAATGAAAAGCAAATCGTGGATGTGCTCACGCAAAAAAAATAACCATTATTTTTTAGAGCTTAGAATTAAGCTTATAAAATAAATAGTGTCTAATGTATGATCTAAAATAGATGCGGTGAAACTAAAATAGTGGCCACTCATTGAAAGTGCTTTGGAGCATTACTTTACATTTATGTAACAAATTAGATTCACTATATCTATTTTAGATCTATACAACGGACATAATAGATTTTTATGAGCTTAATTCTAAGCTCCAAAAAATATTACTTTCTTTTCTTACGCTAGAACATCAACAATTTGATTTTCTTTAACTTATGATTTTTAATGAAATAATATGACAAGTGTATTGGAAGTCCTAAAATTTGTCACAAACTCCTTAGAGGTTCTCTCTCCATGCACCATAATACTTACATCATAGATTACTATCTAATGGGCCATATTTTCCTTATCACATGCTATGCCTCTAATTGGTGGGTTACAAATATGAAGACCACTCACATTTAAATTTAATTAAGTTTACAATTCATAATTTAGACACCAATCAAAGATATGATTGGAGGAAATTTTCCTAACCAAGTACGGAAGAAAATATTAACCATGATTAAATGCAACTACATCATTTAAAAATGAGGAAGATCACTTTAAATTAGATAAATTATCATGACACTCTTAAGGTTCCATGAACATGAAACCTCATTCTTACATTTAGGGAAAATGTTATTTTACCCTCATAACTTTAAAGTTCTTCGTTAATTCGCATTCCCCCTCCCCTAAACTTGAACTCGTATAATTATACACTAGTTGACCCCAATAACCTTTTCCCTTAACATGTATTGTGCACATGCCACATCTGGAAGTTCCAATATCAATTAATAATATGTAGGAATTTAAAGACGATAAATATCATAAGTGGAAATTTCAGTTGGATTGTTAATGTTGTAGTGAAGGAAAGTCCGAATTGTTTTTTCTATGTTCATAATTATTAACTTGCTTGATTGATAAGTCAAAAAAGTTCTCAAATTATCATACATTTCTATTGTCCATATTAGAACTCTAGAGGCCTTCAAATTTCAAGCAATACAATTAGATAGTTCTACTTCTACATTATGACTCAGAAGTTATTGGTAGTTGGAGAATTCCTCTCTCTCTCTCTCTCTCTCTCTCTCTCTCTCTCTCTCTCTCTCTCTCTCTCATAAAGAAAGAACATGAAGAAGCCTTCCCATTGCTCGAGAAGAAAAAGAAAGCAAGTTGAACTAGATATATGATAGTGTAGCTATTTGAATGAGTTTGAACATATGTGAATATGTTGATAACTTACTATAGCATCTAAAGCGAACATATTATTGAATTAGACTTACAGGCCAAATTGCACAACTTTCTAAATGACTTCAGGCCCATTTGAAAAAAGTTGAGCAATTTGAACTATACTTTCCATTAAAAAGGAAAATTTAAAGCGGCCCTGCTCATGTTTTGGGGGCCAGCAAGCACACAGAGTCAATTAGAGTTGGCCGCTCTAATTGACCCTTTGCACTTGTAGGCCCCCAAAGAATGACTAGCATCTTGCTTTTTCCGTAGCGTAAGCAATGCGGCAAGTTTTTATTGGGTGTTAGGTAGAGATACCAAGCATCGATCTTTTTGCTTTCAATGTTTCTTCTTAGAATGGGGTACATTGTTAAGTTGTTGAGCCTGCGCGGATCCAAGGAAGATCTTAGAGTGGACCAAGATGTAGATCCTCCGTCGCATAAGGAAATTCTCTTTCCTTTGCTTTTTGTTTCTGAAAAAAAAAAACAATTATTATCGTACTATGCACAAGAATAGACTTATAAAACCAAGGAGAAAGAAAGAAAGAGTAAAGCGTGATAGATCGCATTATACTAGCCCGACAGACCCATTCTTTACGCAACGGAGAACCTCCATCTCGGTCCACTTGAAGATTCCTTCGATTTGTGTAGGCTCGGCAACTTAGCAACGTACCTCATTCCAGGAACAAACACCGCAAGTGCTAGTTTGTTGAATAAGCTTCTCATTCCACATAAACAAAAAGATCAATGCTTGATATCTCTACCAAACACCCAATAAGAGCCTGCCGCATTGCTTAATTCTGCCGATCTTAGTCTTTTGATTTAGCCCAAACATATAAAATAAAATAAATAAATAAAATTGCGTTTGGAACACTAATTCTAAAAGTCTCCATCGGGGAAAAAGCAAGATGCCAGTCATTCTTTGGCCCTACAAGTGCAAAGAGTCAATCAGAGTGGCCCACTCTAATTGACTCTTTTGCGTTCGTTGCCCCCCAAAAAATGAGAAAAGCGATTGTAATTTTCCTTTTTAAAGGAAAGTCTAGTTCAACTTTGCTCAACTTTTTCAAATGCGCCGAAACTCATTTAGAAAGTTATGCAATTTTTGCCCAAGAAGTCTAGTTCAATCGTGTGTTCAGATTGTATGCTATAGCAAGTTATCAACATGTTCACATGCATTCAAACTCATTCAGAGAGCTACGCTATGGTAAGTCTAGTTCAACTAGAGTTAAAATGTTCAACTATCATCACCTTCTGAGCTAGAATCGCTACCGGGTATATTTGCCTAAAATAGTTGCCTAAAATTTTTGGTATCTCCATATTCCCAATATGGACATATGAAATGTATGGTACTTTAATAGATTTTTTGAATTATCAATCAAGCTCTATCTTTAAACGAATTCGGCTTTGGTTTTGGGTTAAATATAAAAGTGTTGTAGGCCATCCATAAATTATTAAATGAGTTTCGACTTTGAAATTGGTCTTGATAAATCGCATATCAATTTGAGACATTAATATCAATAGTTTGTTTGAGAAATGTATATCTTGCCACTAAAGTATGGTTTTTATTTCGTAGACGCTTGCAAAGCTTAATCTTGTCCAAATATATCTGGATAACATGACAATTAAGCATTAAACATCTTTCAGTTACTTAATTTGATATGCTGGATAGAGGTGAAATTTAATTAAGGAGTGTCTGGTACGAATTACAAAGCTGTAAATTATATCTATCAAGCTCAATTTTTGTTGTGTTTTTTTAGAATTTTTATAAATGGAAATGTGGCCACAAAACCTTAAGGACATTTTATTTGGAAAAAAAAAAAACTTGAGGACATAAGTAATCGAGTCTAAAGTCACCCGAAAGTTTACTTTCGCAATTTTTTTTTTAATATTTAATGATATTTTTATTTTAGCAGAAAATTTAAAAGTGATAGTGAAGCTAAGGGCCGCGAGTATACGACTTCACGAGGGCCTTCCGGAGATATTTTATCGTGGGGCCCACTGTTCTGACGGCCGTGACAGCCGTTTCACACCCTCTAGCGTATCATGCACGCAGCTAGATTTTAATATTTTAAATTTGCTTTCACCAAACCGTTAAAATGTCTAACAACTCATTAAGAGCCCAACCCCAGACGTATGAGTAAAAAAATTGGGTCTGTGTCTTATTATTATTTTTTTTTGGCACTTCCAAAATGTGTCTGAGTTTCTCTCTTTTTTTCTTTTTTTCCTTCTGTTTAATGCGAGTGTTGCAAAATGATTGCACGTAACCTAAATTAAATTTTTGGTCGCTCAAAAAAAAAACCTAAATTAAATTTTTAAGCGAAAAAAGACGGCTAAAATAAGACAAGAAGACCAAACTTGACCTTTCGGTCCTCCTCGCGCTGAATTTGGGATACATGGCTGGAAAAGTTTGCTGTTACTGACCGTTAGCCTAGCGGCACCCCAAAGTTGCTGGAGGCATGAAATTGAGGTTCTGGTCTTATGGGTGCGGATCAAAATCGTTCAAACGTCGATTTGGGAAAAGATGTTTGTTGCATTTGCTCAAAATATGGGTGAATTTGGAAGGCGACCGATGATTTATTCAGTCTTGTGCCGTGGAATGTACATTTCGTCCAGGTTGAGCCCCTATCCCATGACCAAAAGCGCAGAACGAAAGTGAGAGGAAACAGAGAGGAACGACAGGAGCCAGAGAAGAAACAGAATAGCGCGGGACCGCGTTGACATGATAACTCGGGACTACCTCGTATTTTCTCCGGCCGGGCCCGGAAGAATCGGACAAAAACAGCTGGAACTCACTTTGCAAAGCAGACGCGCTAGTCAAAAAGATATTTTACGGTCCGGAACTGACAGTGGTGAAAAAGCAAAAAGAGCCTGTCTACTTCAATAATTGTACTGATATGTCCGCTCCAATAATTGCACTATTTTGCATTAGAGCTCATCGTGTCGTGCTCTGATGATTTGTCTCCTGGTTCGTCTTGCTAGGCAACCCGAGTACAGAGAGGCTTTTTGTGCTCGCATATTGATAGAGTGACCCGGTTGGTGAGTCATTGAAGCAGACAAAATGAAACGTGATCTAGTGCCTGGGCGTTCTTTTGCAGTGTTGTTGGGTCGATTTTTCTCTCTGTGCTCGCACGCAATCCTGTCAAGAGCAACAAGAAGAGCACGCGTCGTGATGATTAGGTTCACTTTAATCCAATTTAATTTCTTTCCTTTTGGTCCAAGGGGCGTATAATCACTTTTCATATAACTTTAAGTACACTTCTGAAATAATTATTTATTGCAATCTTTTTTACGAGTTCTTTTCTCATGCATAGCACGGGTCCATTGGCTAGTATAATGTCATCTATTAAATTCGTTTCTTTCTTTTTCTTTATTTTTAGATGCAAATATTAATGTCGAGGCCAAAAAGGACTGTAATTTGCAGAGGTAATCTCCGTTTCAATCCATTCACAGAGCTTCCTTGGATTCCTGCAGAATCAGCAACCTAATAAATACTGCAAGTGCCGATTATCTTAAAGACCTCTCATTCCATTGAAACAAAAAGATCAATGCTTGTTATCTCTACCATAACACTAAATAAGGGCCTACCCATATTGCGTACTCTGCTGATCTAACTCTTCTGATTTAGCCCCAAAATACAAAATTAAAAATGTTTGCGTCCATAGCGCGGATTCTAAAAGTCATCCATTGGAGAAAAGGCAAGATGCCAGTCATTTTTGGGATGCCTACAAGTGCAAATTTATCAACTAGAGTAGCGTCCGGTAATTTTTTGGAGACCTACGAGTGCAAGGAGCCAATTAGAGCGGCTCGCCCCCAAACAATTATCTGTCATTTGCATTTATCAATGATCATAATTACGAGCTCAATATTTTATGCCATCGCTATGTCAAGCATCATCGCTTTAACACGGATCATTCATTCAAGGCATGAACGTCTAGCTCAAAAATGTAAGCTCCGCCATGTATAACAAGAACAGCTGGAACGCACTTTGCAAAGGAGACGCAACAGTCGATGCAAATCGGTGGGCCCCACCGACAACTAAATCCCACTTTCCCAGAAGAAAGGGCCTGGGTGGTTCGCGAGGACGCCCGTTTCACACGCAACGACTAAATCCAGTCTTTCTCTATTGATCTGTCTACTCGTTCCCTCCCGATCCATGTGCATCGTCATCTTGTAGTGTAAAGCACCAGAAAAAGAACCCTCTGCACGGTCGTCTTGTTGGGCAACCCGATTAGAGGCATTTCGTTCTTTGATATTAAAAGAGAGATCGGTTCAAGAATCATCGAAGGAGTGAAAATGAAACGTGATCAAGCGGCCGCACACAATTCTGGCCAAAGCAACGAGAAGAGCGCACGTCGAAAAGCTGATGATGCCAGCATTGTTAAGTTGCTGAGCCTGCCGCATTGCTTACTCTGCTGATCTTAATCTTCTGATTACCCAAAAATATAAAATTAAAAAAATCTTGCCTTTGTAGCACTTATTCCAAAAGTCCTTCATTGGGGAAAAAGCAAGATGCCCATCATTCTTTGGGGCCTACAAGTGCAAAGAGTCAATTAGTGCATTCACTGGCCCCCAAAAAATCAACAAGGTTGCTCTACTTTTTTCTTTTTAATGGAAAGTCTAGTTCAACTTTGCTTAACTTTTTTAAATGCGCACAAACTCATTCAGAAAGCTATGCAATTTTTAGCTGATAAGTCTCGTTCAATCGTGTGTTCTCATTGCATGCTATAACAAGTGATCCACGTGTCAAACTCATTCAGAAAGCTACGCTATGGTAAGTCTAGTTCAATTTGCTTATTTTTTCTCCTCAGGCGATGGGAAAGCTTCTTCATTATCTTTATTTATTGAGAGAGAGAGAGAGAGAGACTTAAAATGTCCAACTACAATTAGCTTCTGAGTTATCGGGTGTGTTTGCTTAAAGTAGTTGCTAAAATTTGAGGTATCTCTATACTCCCAATAAGGACATATGAAATGTATGACACTCTAAGATATTTTTTGAATTATCAATCAAACTTTATCTTTAAACGGATTCCGGCTTTGGTTTTGGGTTAAATATAGAAGTGTTGCAGGCCATCCATAAATTACGAACTGAGTTTCGACTTTGAGTTTGATCTTGATAAATCACATTCAAATTCGAGACATCTATCTCAATAGTTTATTCGAGAAATGTACATCTTATCACTAATGTATGGTTTTTATTTTGTAGATGCTTATGAAGCTTAATCTTGTCCAAATATATAAAGTAACATGACGATCAAGCATCAAAGATCTTTTGCCTACTCAATTTGAGAGACCAGAGTTGAAGATTTAGTTGAGGAGCGTTTGGTACGAATTGCACGGTTGTGGATTATATCTATCAAGCTCAACTTTCCTTGCGTTTTTTTGAATTTTTATCAGTGAAATGTGGCCAACCCTTGAGAACATATTTGAAAAAAAAAAAAAACCTTGAGGACATTTTTTTGTTAAAAATAAAAGTTACTCGAAAGTTTATTTTCGCAATTTTTTATATTAAATGATATTTCTATTTTGGCAGAAAATTAAAATGTGAAAGCGAAGGTAAGAGGCGTGAATATACGACTTTATGAGTGCCTTTTGAATATATTTTACTGTGGGGTCCACAGTTTTCAGAACTATTTCCATCTTCCACGGAACGTGGCAGCCGTTTCACACCCTCCGACGCGTCATGCACGCGGCCGAGACTGAGAGTAGTGAGAGATGGCCCAGTCCATGACCCACTCTGGTTGGATTTTAATAGTTTAAATTTATTTTTACCGATCCTTCGAATATCCAACAACTCATTTATAACACAACCCCAAATATATTAATTAAAAAATGAGTTTATAACCTGTTTTGACGTATCAAAAGTGTGTTTGAGTTTTCTATTTTTTTGGTTTAAAGTGATTGTTGTAAAATTATTGCACATAACCCAAACTAAACTTTTAAGCAGAAGAAAAAAATCGGCTAAAATAATACGAAAAGACCAAACTTGACCTTTCGGTCGCTTCTGTGGCTGAATTTGAGATACACGGTTGGGAAAGTTCACTGTTATTGATTGTTAGCCTAGCGGCACCGTAAAGTTGCTGACTCTGCCATGAAATTGCGGTTCGTGCGGATCAAAATCGTTCAAACGTTAATTTGGGAAAGAATGTCCGTTGCGTTTGCTTAAAATACAGGTGAACTCTGAAGGCAGTCGATAACTTATTTACTCTGTACCATGGAGCGTGCATTTCGTCCGGGTCGAACCCCTTCCCCGTGACCATGAGCTTAACGGCGAAGAGGAAGGAAGATGAAAGTGAGAGGAGAGAGAGTAACGACAGCAGCAAGGCACCCACTTTTAATCGCGACTTTCTTTTCAATTTTTTATTTTTTTTAGGCTTTTTCGTTCTACGTGTCAAAATTCGAATGGGGACGGACCACGATGACGTGACAATTCGAGACTACCTCACATTTTCTCTGGCCGAGACTGGAAGCATTCGGAACAGCAACAGCCGGAACGCGCTTTGCAAAGGAGACGCGCTAGTCCAAAGATACTTTACGGTCTGGAATCGACAGCGGTAAAGACTTTTATCAGTAAAAAGGAGCCTCTGTTGGCTCCAATAATTGTACTATAGCCTGTGTGCTCCAATAGTTGTACTTTTTCCATAGACGTCATCTTGTCGTGGTGCTGTAATAATTTGCTTGCTGGTTCATCTTGTTGGGCAACATGAATATAGGCATATTTTTGTTCTTTCGTATTCACGGAGCGACTCGGTTCGTGAGTTATTTGAAGGAGTAAAAATGAAACGTAACCCACTGCCTGGGATTTCTTTTGCGGTGTTGGTCACGTCCGTCCTTCTTTATGTGCTCCCATGCAATTTTGCCAAGAGCAACAAAAAGAGCACGTGTCGAAAAGTAGGTGACCTCACTGGAGCATCGCCGGCCCTCGTCGGTCGAGTCTCGCCGAGGTTAGGCGAGGCCCGCCTAGCCACCGACGAGGCTCCCCCAGCCCTGCTGAGGCTCGGCTTCGCTAGATTTGGTGAGGCCGAGCCTCACCAATGGCTGGGCTTGCCTTCGGTGAGCTCACCGGATCGGTTGCCGGCGACCGGCGGCGGCGGGCGGCGACGAACGGCAACTACGGCAGTGACAGTAGATGAAGAAGAAAAAAAAATGAAAGAAGAACAAGAAAAAAAGAAAATAAAAAGAGAAAATATGAGCTTGATTAAAATTGTTAAAAACGAATCGACTTTTTTATTTATTCTCGATTACATCCAAATTTATTTACGGAACAAAAAAATAAAAATTTGTTAAGTGACAAAAATTTTATCAAATCGTTTCTTTTCCAAATCTACTCTCGGGAATAAAAAATAAAAAATAAAAAATAAATACTTTTTGGCACCTTGCCAAAGAGCCGCTAAGATGCCAGTCATTCTTTGGGGCCTGCAAACGCGAAGAGCTCATCAAAGCGGCCAACTCTAATTGACTCTCTACGTTTGCTGGCTCCCAAAAAATGAGCGGAGCGCTCTAACTTTTCCTTTTTAATTGGAAGTCTGGTTTAAGTTGCTTTAACATTTTCAAATACACCCAAACTCTTTGCAATTTGGCCTGTAAGTCTAGTTTAAAGTGATCATGTGTTCGCTTTAGATGCTATAGCTAGTTATCAAATACGTTCGCATGTGTTCTTTTGTTTTTTTTTTATCGAAACACGTTCATATGTATTCAAACTCATTTAAAAAGCTACGCTACAGTTGATTAATCTTCTAGGTTTACAAGGAAACTATGCTACTACTTTTCCTTGCCTTGAAGTAGAAATTGCCATTGTGCAGGGTCACAAAAAATCTTCATCAACGAGTAACAAGTATTATATATCATGAAAAAGCACAGACAAATTGAAAGACGACTATAAATATTTGAGAGCTCAATTATTTATATCATCACTAAACATGTATCATTCATTTATGGCACCAACGTCTAGTCAAGAAATGTAAGCTTTATATATGTAATCATCGTATTCTTTTTCATATGTTTATTCTAGGCGGTTTTCTTATACTGCATTTTAAAGCTGCGTGCCGCAAAAGGTTTAGTACTTGATCGATGGATTTGGGGGCTCGTAAACGGAGTCGTAGGTGCGGAACAGGATGGTCCCACGCAGATTTTCGGATCGAAGCGGTGGGCCTGCGACGGCTACTTACCCGAAAGAAAGGGCATGGTTGATTTTTTTATTAATTTGTCTACATTTCCCCCTCCCGGTCCGTGTGCACCTTGAAGTACCAAAAACGCAGCTCTCCAGTCATCTTGTTGGGCAACCCAAGTAGAGACATTTGATTCTTTGATTTTCACGGAGAGATCGGTTCTAGGGTTATTGGAGAAGCAAAATGAAACTTGATCCAGTGTTTGGGCTTTTTTCGGCAGTGTTGGTCGCGTCGATTCTTCTCTCTATGCTCGCATACTATTTTGTCAAGAGCAACAAGAAGAGCACACGTCGAAAAGCAGATGATTCCAGTGCATCTAATCCGTCCACTACTTCGACAAGTGAAAACTACGATGTGTTCTTGAGCTTCAGAGGTGAGGATACTCGCAAAACCTTCGTGGACCACCTCTACAATGGCCTTGTTGATGCTGGGATCCACGTATTCAGAGACGACAATGAGCTTCGCGAAGGTGAGATGATCGGTACCAACCTTCTCCAAGCCATTAAGAACAGTAAGATCTCGATCCCGATTATTTCTCAGAACTACGCTTCGAGCAAATGGTGCCTTCAAGAGCTCGTTGAGATGACGGAGTGCATGAAGAGAGTCAGGCATGTTGTCTTTCCCGTATTTTATCGGGTTGAACCGGCCCATGTGCGACACCAAAGAGAAAGCTTTGGAAAGAATTTTTCCCATTTAAGTAGAAACTATATAACAGAAGATGTCGACAAATGGAAACAAGCACTCCAAGAAGTGGCTTCCCTAAAGGGATGGGAATCGAAGAAAACCGCTAACGGGTATTTCACTTTCTATCAAAACCTTGTTTACTTTTTTTCAACTGGATCTTGCTTGTAGAGGTGGCTATACATTCGTGTGTTTATCATCTTGTGCTTGTGTTTTTAACTTTTATATGCTGTAGCTTTGTGACGATGAGATAGAACAGGATACGAATGTTCTTCTAATGCATTTTAGTCCAAATCCTTTATAAACAGTCACGAAGGAGAATTGGTAAAAATCGTCGTCAGAAAAGTTTTGAGCGAGTTAAAGAAGGCCTTTCAGCTGGTTATTCCTGAACAGCTTGTCGGAGTCAATAATGCTGTGGAGGATATCTTGAGGTTGCTGGATGATAAATCCGGTGCCACCCAAATTGTTGGTATTCATGGAATGGGGGGTATTGGTAAGACAACTTTAGCCAAGGTCGTCTACAATAAGCTGTTTGACCAATTTCAGCATTGTAGTTTTATTGCAGATATTCGAGAATCCTTGCAGAGCAAGGGCATTTCATATTTGCAGGATCAATTAAAATTTGATATACTAAAAGAGAAAGATCATGCGTTTAATCAAGATGAAGGTATCCGGATTATGGAATCTAGATTTAAATGTAAGAAAGTCCTAATTCTTCTAGATGATGTGGATGATAACAATCATATCAAAGCTTTGGTTGGGAAACATGACTGGTTTGAGATGGGAAGTAAGATAATAATTACCACAAGAATAAGGTCTGTTCTTGATGATGCTGGGGTGACTTGCAAGTACGAACTCAAAGAAATTGCTAAGGATAAGTCCTTGGTCTTGTTCAGTAGACATGCCTTTAGGAGGGACTCTCCTCCATGTGAATTTGAATCTCTCTCTCATGCTATCGTGTCCACTACTGGAGGGCTACCCTTAGCTCTCGAGGTTATAGGTTCGTTTTTATGTGGACGGAAACAAGCATTTTGGCAAGATGCGTTAAAGAAGTTACATAAAGTACCACATGAGAAAGTGCAAGAGAAATTGAGGATAAGTTATGATGCATTAAACTATGAGGAAAAACAAATATTTTTGGATATTGCTTGGAACTTTCAAATGCATAGTTCCAAATGGGCGTTCCACATGTGGGATGCTTGTAATTTTTTTCCGAATATGGGGCTTGAAACATTGAGATTTATGTCACTAATAAAAATTGGAGATGATGGAATGTTGAAAATGCATGACCAACTGAGAGATCTTGGTAGGGAAATTATACATCAACAAGATTATAATGCTCCTATGAATCGAAGTAGGGTGTGGCTCTATGAGGAAGAGTTGGAAATATTTCAAAGAAATAAGGTAATTGTAACCTCTATTGTTGTTCTACTCCCTTTTGACATGAATTATCTTGGTTGGAATGCATGGTAGACGTTTTCTATCAAGTTAGAAAGAAAAAGAAGACGAAAACTTTGGTTTAAACAATAAACTCCCTGCTGCTTAGCGGTTACTTGGGCTCTTGGTGTTAGTATTAATTAATGGGAAAATTGTCCAAAAAGTCCTAAACCTATTGCAGTTTTGTCAATTTAGTCCTAAACCTTTTAACTTTGCCAATTGAGTTCTAAACCTTTTCACTTCTTGCCGATTCAGTCCATCTGGCCAATTTTAGCCGGAAAATCTTGCGTGGACGCCGGTGCCACGTAGATTTCCGTGACCGACATTGATAATTTTTAATAATATTTTAATATTTTTAAACAAATTTTGAATTTTTTTTTATTTTCTATTTTTTCATTTTTTTCTTTTTGGCTTTTTCCGGTGGTCGGCCATAGGAAAAAGCCAAAAATAAAAAAGAAGAAGAAGGAAAAAACATAAAATAAAAAAAAAAAAAATTCAAAAAAATTCAAAAAAATTTAAAAAATATTAAAATATCATTAAAAATTATCCACGTCAACGCCGGATCCTACGTGGCACATGCGCGTCCACATCAGTATTTTCCGGCTGAAATTGGCTGAATGGACTAAATCGGCAAGAAATGAAAAGGTTTAGGACTCAATTGGCAAAATTAAAAGGTTTAGAACTGAATTGGCAAAACTGCAATAGGTTTAGGACTTTTTGGACAATTTTCCCATTGATTAATTCTAAGTCGTTATTCAACATAATTATTGCGTTTTTTTCCCTTGAAATGACCCACTGCACTGCTCAGAATGATAAAATCTGGTCTCATCTTGAGCGTCAACTTCACAACTATAGAAAGGCAAAGTGATAATGAGTCCACTTTAGCTAACTCGATGCTACATTTGTGAAGGGAATTGAAAATCTTAACGTTCAGGCCCTTGCTCTCAAAGGAGATAGCTCGCAGAGTGAATTCACAACTGAACAATTTGAGAAACTACCAAACTTAAGATGCCTTGTGGTGTTTGATGCAAAACTGATTGGAGATTCCAAAATCTTGCTTCCTAAGTTACGACTCCTTAAGTTGGACAGATGTCCTGCCTCCGTGGCTACTAAATTTCATATGGAGAAATTAGTCGTACTTTCGTTATCAAGAAGTGACATTTCAGAGCATTGGGAAGGTTGGAGTTATCTCAAGGTCAGATAAAGAACATGTTGTTTTGTCTTTTGTTTTTATTGACTTATTCTCAACAAAAATTTATCAAATCATTTTGTTTTGTAGGTGGCGAAGGAATTGAAAGCTCTAATTATTGCAGATTGCCCTCATTTAAGAGTTACTCCTGATCTCTCGACCTTTCGACATTTAGAGAGATTAATCGTCGAACGATGTGGTAATCTAGAGCTAATCCACCCTTCTATTGGAGAAGCCAAGGGCCTCAGTTGTTTGAGCTTGGTTGGGTGTGTAAAACTCCAAGAGCTACCCCAAGAAATGGGCAAGTTGGAAGAACTAAATGAACTTTACATAGGCAAAACTACTATAGAGGAAATTCCTCCATGTATAAGTTCTTTGAAGAAGCTGAAGATTCTTCATGCCTATAATTGCAAATCGTTGGTTGGAATTCCAAGATCAATTAGCCATTTAGTAAATTTGTCAATCCTTAACCTAACTAATTGCTCGAAATTATATAGATTTCCAGAGAGCATCGGATCCCTTGTGAACTTGCAGCAACTACTTTTAGGGCGAGCACAATTTTCAGGAGATTTACATATCCCTAACTCAATTGGGAAGTTGGAACGGTTGGCTATATTGGACTTGTCATTTTTAGGCATTTGTAAATTGCCTGAATCCATTGGGGATTTGAAAAACTTGACAATTTTGAAAATAAATTTTTGTGAGAAATTGAGCAGTTTACCTAGTACTATTAGCAAGTTGGGCAACCTAGAAAAATTTTACGTGACAGGGTGCAAGAGTTTGGGAGGGGAAATCCCTATAGATGGGTTATCTTCACTAAGGATCCTTCGATTAGGTTGGACGCGCGTTTCGGGCTTCCTCGACGGACTCAATAAGCTTTCTCATCTTGAGAAACTTGAAAAATTAGATGCCGCAAGATGCAAGAATCTGGGAGGGGAAATCCTTATAGATGGGTTGTCTTCACTAAGTAACCTTCGATTAGGTTGGACAAGTGTTTTTGGCTTTTCCAATGGATTCAATAACCTTTCTCATCTCGAGAAACTTGAAGAATTAGATGTCACCGGATGCGAGAATTTGGGAGGGGAAATCCCTATAGATGGGTTGTCTTCATTGAAGAGCCTTCGATTAGCTAGGACAAGCATTTCTGGCTTCGCAAACTTATCCAATAAGGTTTCTCGTCTTGAAAAACTTGAAGAATTAGATGCCTCAGGATGCAAGAATCTGGGTGGGGAAATCCTTATAGATGGGTTGTCTTCACTGAGGATCCTTCGATTAGGTTGGACAAGTGTTTCTGGCTTCTCCAATGGATTCAATAAGCTTTCTCGTCTCGAGAAACTTGAAGAATTAGATGTCAGAGGATGCGAGAATCTGGGAGGGGAAATCCCTATAGATGGGTTGTCTTCACTGAAAATCCTTCGATTATGTGGGACAAGCGTTTCTGGCTTCCCCAACTTATTCAATAAGCTTTCTCGTCTTGAGAAACTTGAAGAATTAGATGTCGGTGAATGCAAGAATCTAGAAGGGGAAATTCCTATAGATGGGTTGTCTTCACTGAAAATCCTTCGATTAAATCGGACAAGCGTTTCAGGCTTCCCTAACTTATTCAATAAACTTTCTCGTCTTGAGAAACTTGAAGAATTAGATGTCGGTGAATGCAAGAATCTGGAAGGGGAAATTCCTATAAATGGGCTGTCTTCTTTGAAAATCCTCCGATTAGATTGGACAAGCGTTTCTGGCTTCGCGGACTTATTGAATAAGCTTTCTCGTCTTGAAAAACTTGAAGAATTAGATGCCTCAGGATGCAAGAATCTGGGTGGGGAAATCCTTATAGATAGGTTGTCTTCACTAAGGATCCTTCGATTAGGTTGGACAAGTGTTTCTGGCTTCTCCAATGGATTCAATAAGCTTTCTTGTCTCGAGAAACTTGAAGAATTAGATGTCGAGGATGCGAGAATGGGGAGGAAATCCCTATAGATGGGTTGTCTTCACGAAGATCCTTTGATTATGTGGGACAAGCGTTTACGGCTTCCCCGACTTATTCAATAAGCTTTCTCGTCTTGAGAAACTTGAAGAATTAGATGTCGGTGAATGCAAGAATCTAGAAGGGAAATTCCTATAGATGGGTTGTCTTCACTCGAAAATCCTTCGATTAAATCGGACAAGCGTTTCAGCTTCCCTAACTTATTCAATAAACTTTCACATCTTGAGAAACTTGAAGAATTAGATGTCGGTGAATGCAAGAATCTGGAAGGGGAAATTCCTATAGATGGGCTGTCTTCTCTGAAAATCCTCTGATTAGATTGGACAAGCGTTTCTGGCTTCGCGGACTTATTGAATAAGCTTTCTCGTCTTGAAAAACTTGAAGAATTAGATGCCTCAGGATGCAAGAATCTGGGTGGGGAAATCCTTATAGATGGGTTGGCTTCACTGAGGATCCTTCGATTAGGTTGGACAAGTGTTTCTGACTTCTCTAATGGATTCAATAAGCTTTCTCGTCTCGAGAAACTTGAAGAATTAGATGTCACGGGATGCGAGAATGCGGGAGGGAAATCCCTATAGATGGGTTGTCTTCACTGAAGATCCTTCGATTATGTGGGACAAGCGTTTCTGGCTTCCCTGACTTATTCAATAAGCTTTCTCGTCTTGAGAAACTTGAAGAATTAGATGCCTCAGGATGCAAGAATTTGAGAGGGGAAATCCTTATAGATGGGTTGTCTTCACGAGGATCCTTCGATTAGGTTGGACAAGTGTTTCTGGCTTCTCCAATGGATTCAATAAGCTTTCTCGTCTCGAGAAACTTGAGGAATTAGATGTCACAGGATGCGAGAATCTGGGAGGGGAAATCCCTATAGATGGGTTGTCTTCACTGAAGATCCTTCGATTACGTGGGACAAGCGTTTCTGGCTTCCCTGACTTATTCAATAAGCTTTCTCGTCTTGAGAAACTTGAAGAATTAGATGTCGGTGAATGCAAGAATCTGGAAGGGAAATTCCTATAGATGGGTTGTCTTCACTGAAAATCCTTCGATTAAATCGGACAAGCGTTTCAGGCTTCCCTAACTTATTCAATAAACTTTCTTGTCTTGAGAAACTTGAAGAATTAGATGTCAGAGCATGCGAGAATCTGGGAGGGGAAATCCCAATAGATGGGTTGTATTCACTGAAGATCCTTCGATTATGTGGGACAAGCGTTTCTGGCTTCCCCGACTTATTCAATAAGCTTTCTCGTCTTGAGAAACTTGAAGAATTAGATGCCTCAAGATGCAAGAATTTGAGAGGGGAAATCCTTATAGATGGGTTATCTTCACTGAGGATCCTTCGATTAGGTTGGACAAGTGTTTCTGGCTTCTCCAATGGATTCAATAAGCTTTCTCGTCTCGAGAAACTTGAGGAATTAGATGTCGAGGATGCGAGAATGCAGGGAGGGAAATCCCTATAGATGGGTTGTCTTCACCGAAGATCCTTCGATTAGGTAGGACAAGCGTTTACGGCTTCCCGACTTATTCAATAAGCTTTCTTGTCCGGAGAAACTTGAAGAATTAGATGTCGGTGAATGCAAGAATCTGGAAGGGAAATTCCTATAGATGGGCTGTCTTCTCTGAAAATCCTCCGATTAGGTAGGACAAGCGTTTCTGGCTTCCCCGACTTATTCAATAAGCTTTCTTGTCTGGAGAAACTTGAAGAATTAGATGTCGGTGAATGCAAGAATCTGGAAGGGGAAATTCCTATAGATGGGCTGTCTTCTCTGAAAATCCTCCGATTAGATTGGACAAGCGTTTCTGGCTTCGCGGACTTATTGAATAAGCTTTCTCGTCTTGAAAAACTTGAAGAATTAGATGCCTCAGGATGCAAGAATCTGGGTGGGGAAATCCTTATAGATGGGTTGTCTTCACTAAGGATCCTTCGATTAGGTTGGACAAGTGTTTCTGGCTTCTCCAATGGATTCAATAAGCTTTCTCGTCTCGAGAAACTTGAAGAATTAGATGTCAGAGAATGCGAGTATCTAGGAGGGGAAATCCCTATAGATGGGTTGTCTTCACTGAAGATCCTTCGATTACGTAGGACAAGCGTTTCTGGCTTCCCTGACTTATTCAATGAACTTTCTCGTCTTGAGAAACTTGAAGAATTAGATGTCGGTAAATGCAAGAATCTGGAAGGGGAAATTCCTATAGATAGGTTGTCTTCACTTGAAAATCCTTCGATTAAATCGGACAAGCGTTTCGAGCTTCCCTAACTTATTCAATAAACTTTATTGTCTTGAGAAACTTGAAGAATTAGATGCCTCGGGATGCAAGAATGCGGGTGGGGAAATCCTTATAGATGGGTTGTCTTCACTGAGGATCCTTCGATTAGGTTGGACAAGTGTTTCTGGCTTCTCCAATGGATTCAATAAGCTTTCTCGTCTCGAGAAACTTGAAGAATTAGATGTCAGAGGATGCGAGAATCTGGGAGGGGAAATCCCTATAGATGGGTTGTCGTCATTGAAGATCCTTCGATTACGTAGGACAAGCGTTTCTGGCTTCCCTGACTTATTCAATAAGCTTTCTCGTCTTGAGAAACTTGAAGAATTAGATGTCGGTAAATGCAAGAATCTGGAAGGGGAAATTCCTATAGATGGGTCGTCTTCACTGAAAATCCTTCTATTAAATCGGACAAGCGTTTCAGGCTTCGCGGACTTATTCAATAAACTTTCTTGTCTTGAGAAACTTGAAGAATTAGATGTCGGTGAATGCAAGAATCTGAAAGGGGAAATTCCTATAGATGGGCTGTCTTCTCTGAAAATCCTTCGATTAGATCGGACAAGCGTTTCTGGCTTCGTGGACTTATTGAATAAGCTTTCTCGTCTTGAAAAACTTGAAGAATTAAATGCCTCAGGATGCAAGAATCTGGGAGGGGAAATCCTTATAGATGGGTTGTCTTCACGAGGATCCTTCGATTAGGTTGGACAAGTGTTTACGGCTTCTCTAATGGATTCAATAAGCTTTCTCGTCTCGAGAAACTTGAAGAATTAGATGTCACAGGATGCGAGAATCTCGGAGGGGAAATCCCTATAGATGGGTTGTCTTCACTAAAAGTCCTTCGATTATGTGGGACAAGCGTTTCTAGCTTCCCCGACTTATTCAATAAGCTTTCTCGTCTTGAGAAACTTGAAGAATTAGATGTCGGTGAATGCAAGAATCTGGAAGGGAAATTCCTATAGATGGGTTGTCTTCACGAAAATCCTTCGATTAAATCGGACAAGCGTTTCGAGGCTTCCCTAATTTATTCAATAAACTTTCTCGTCTTGAGAAACTTGAAGAATTAGATGTCGGTGAATGCAAGAATCTAGAAGGGGAAATTCCTATAGATGGGCTGTCTTCTCTGAAAATCCTCCGATTAGATTGGACAAACGTTTCTGGCTTCTCCAATGGATTCAATAAGCTTTCTCGTCTCGAGAAACTTGACGAATTAGATGTCACAGGATGCGAGAATCTGGGAGGGGAAATCCCTATAGATGGGTTGTCTTCACTGAAGATCCTTCGATTATGTGGGACAAGCGTTTTACGGCTTCCCGACTTATTCAATAAGCTTTCTCGTCTTGAGAAACTTGAAGAATTAGATGCCTCAGGATGCAAGAATTTGAGAGGGGAAATCCTTATAGATGGGTTGTCTTCACTGAGGATCCTTCGATTAGGTTGGACAAGTGTTTCTGGCTTCTCCAATGGATTCAATAAGCTTTCTCGTCTCGAGAAACTTGAGGAATTAGATGTCACAGGATGCGAGAATCTGGGAGGGGAAATCCCTATAGATGGGTTGTCTTCACTGAAGATCCTTCGATTACGTGGGACAAGCGTTTACGGCTTCCCGACTTATTCAATAAGCTTTCGTCTTGAGAAACTTGAAGAATTAGATGTCGGTGAATGCAAGAATGCGGAAGGGAAATTCCTATAGATGGGTTGTCTTCACTTTGAAAATCCTTCGATTAAATCGGACAAGCGTTTCGAGGCTTCCCTAACTTATTCAATAAACTTTCTTGTCTTGAGAAACTTGAAGAATTAGATGTCGAGCATGCGAGAATGCGGGAGGGAAATCCCATAGATGGGTTGTATTCACTTTGAAGATCCTTCGATTATGTGGGACAAGCGTTTCGGCTTCCCGACTTATTCAATAAGCTTTCTCGTCTTGAGAAACTTGAAGAATTAGATGCCTCAAGATGCAAGAATTTGAGAGGGGAAATCCTTATAGATGGGTTATCTTCACTTTGAGGATCCTTCGATTAGGTTGGACAAGTGTTTTACGGCTTCTCCAATGGATTCAATAAGCTTTCTCGTCTCGAGAAACTTGAGGAATTAGATGTCGAGGATGCGAGAATGCGGGAGGGGAAATCCCTATAGATGGGTTGTCTTCACGAAGATCCTTCGATTAGGTAGGACAAGCGTTTACGGCTTCCCCGACTTATTCAATAAGCTTTCTCGTCGGAGAAACTTGAAGAATTAGATGTCGGTGAATGCAAGAATCGGAAGGGAAATTCCTATAGATGGGCTGTCTTCTCGAAAATCCTCCGATTAGATTGGACAAGCGTTTACGGCCGCGGACTTATTGAATAAGCTTTCTCGTCTTGAAAAACTTGAAGAATTAGATGCCTCGGGATGCAAGAATGCGGGTGGGGAAATCCTTATAGATGGGTTGTCTTCACCGAGGATCCTTCGATTAGGTTGGACAAGTGTTTACGGCTTCTCCAATGGATTCAATAAGCTTTCTCGTCTCGAGAAACTTGAAGAATTAGATGTCGAGAGAATGCGAGAATGCGGGAGGGAAATCCCTATAGATGGGTTGTCTTCACGAAGATCCTTCGATTACGTAGGACAAGCGTTTCTGGCTTCCCTGACTTATTCAATGAACTTTCTCGTCTTGAGAAACTTGAAGAATTAGATGTCGGTAAATGCAAGAATCTGGAAGGGGAAATTCCTATAGATGGGTTGTCTTCACTGAAAATCCTTCGATTAAATCGGACAAGCGTTTCGGGCTTCCCTAATTTATTCAATAAACTTTCTCGTCTTGAGAAACTTGAAGAATTAGATGTCGGTGAATGCAAGAATCGGAAGGGGAAATTCCTATAGATGGGCTGTCTTCTTCTCGAAAATCCTCCGATTAGATTGGACAAACGTTTCGGCTTCTCCAATGGATTCAATAAGCTTTCTCGTCTCGAGAAACTTGACGAATTAGATGTCACGGGATGCGAGAATGCGGGAGGGAAATCCCTATAGATGGGTTGTCTTCACCGAAGATCCTTCGATTATGTGGGACAAGCGTTTACGGCTTCCCGACTTATTCAATAAGCTTTCTCGTCTTGAGAAACTTGAAGAATTAGATGCCTCGGGATGCAAGAATTTGAGAGGGGAAATCCTTATAGATGGGTTGTCTTCACTTTGAGGATCCTTCGATTAGGTTGGACAAGTGTTTACGGCTTCTCCAATGGATTCAATAAGCTTTCTCGTCTCGAGAAACTTGAGGAATTAGATGTCACGGGATGCGAGAATGCGGGAGGGAAATCCCTATAGATGGGTTGTCTTCACTGAGGATCCTTCGATTAGGTTGGACAAGTGTTTCTGGCTTCTCCGATGTATTCAATAAGCTTTCTCGTCTCGAGAAACTTGAAGAATTAGATGTCAGAGAATGCGAGAATCTGGGAGGGGAAATCCCTATAGATGGGTTGTCTTCACTGAAAATCCTTCGATTAAATCGGACAAGCGTTTCAGGCTTCCCTAACTTATTCAATAAACTTTCTTGTCTTGAGAAACTTGAAGAATTAGATGTCAGAGCATGCGAGAATCTGGGAGGGGAAATCCCAATAGATGGGTTGTATTCACGAAGATCCTTCGATTATGTGGGACAAGCGTTTCTGGCTTCCCCGACTTATTCAATAAGCTTTCTCGTCTTGAGAAACTTGAAGAATTAGATGCCTCAAGATGCAAGAATTTGAGAGGGGAAATCCTTATAGATGGGTTATCTTCACTGAGGATCCTTCGATTAGGTTGGACAAGTGTTTCTGGCTTCTCCAATGGATTCAATAAGCTTTCTCGTCTCGAGAAACTTGAGGAATTAGATGTCAGAGGATGCGAGAATCTGGGAGGGGAAATCCCTATAGATGGGTTGTCTTCACTGAAGATCCTTCGATTACGTAGGACAAGCGTTTCTGGCTTCCCCGACTTATTCAATAAGCTTTCTCGTCTGGAGAAACTTGAAGAATTAGATGTCGGTGAATGCAAGAATGCGGAAGGGAAATTCCTATAGATGGGCTGTCTTCTCTCGAAAATCCTCCGATTAGATTGGACAAGCGTTTACGGCTTCGCGGACTTATTGAATAAGCTTTCTCGTCTTGAAAAACTTGAAGAATTAGATGCCTCGGGATGCAAGAATGCGGGTGGGGAAATCCTTATAGATGGGTTGTCTTCACTAAGGATCCTTCGATTAGGTTGGACAAGTGTTTCGGCTTCTCCAATGGATTCAATAAGCTTTCTCGTCTCGAGAAACTTGAAGAATTAGATGTCGAGAATGCGAGAATGCGGGAGGGAAATCCTATAGATGGGTTGTCTTCACCGAATATCCTTCGATTACGTAGGACAAGCGTTTCGGCTTCCCTGACTTATTCAATGAACTTTCTCGTCTTGAGAAACTTGAAGAATTAGATGTCGGTAAATGCAAGAATCTGGAAGGGGAAATTCCTATAGATGGGTTGTCTTCACTGAAAATCCTTCGATTAAATCGGACAAGCGTTTCGAGCTTCCCTAACTTATTCAATAAACTTTCTTGTCTTGAGAAACTTGAAGAATTAGATGCCTCAAGATGCAAGAATCGGGTGGGGAAATCCTTATAGATGGGTTGTATTCACCGAAGATCCTTCGATTACGTAGGACAAGCGTTTACGGCTTCCCCGACTTATTCAATAAGCTTTCTCGTCGGAGAAACTTGAAGAATTAGATGTCGGTGAATGCAAGAATCGGAAGGGAAATTCCTATAGATGGGCTGTCTTCTCCGAAAATCCTCCGATTAGATTGGACAAGCGTTTACGCTTCGCGGACTTATTGAATAAGATTTCTCGTCTTGAAAAACTTGAAGAATTAGATGCCTCGGGATGCAAGAATCGGGTGGGGAAATCCTTATAGATGGGTTGTCTTCACGAGGATCCTTCGATTAGGTTGGACAAGTGTTTACGGCTTCTCCAATGGATTCAATAAGCTTTCTCGTCTCGAGAAACTTGAAGAATTAGATGTCGAGAGAATGCGAGAATGCGGGAGGGAAATCCTATAGATGGGTTGTCTTCACTTGAAGATCCTTCGATTACGTAGGACAAGCGTTTACGGCTTCCCGACTTATTCAATGAACTTTCTCGTCTTGAGAAACTTGAAGAATTAGATGTCGGTGAATGCAAGAATGCGGAAGGGAAATTCCTATAGATGGATTGTCTTCACTTTGAAAATCCTTCGATTAAATCGGACAAGCGTTTCGGGCTTCCCTAACTTATTCAATAAACTTTCTTGTCTTGAGAAACTTGAAGAATTAGATGTCGAGCATGCGAGAATGCGGGAGGGAAATCCCATAGATGGGTTGTATTCACGAAGATCCTTCGATTATGTGGGACAAGCGTTTACGGCTTCCCCGACTTATTCAATAAGCTTTCTCGTCTTGAGAAACTTGAAGAATTAGATGCCTCAAGATGCAAGAATTTGAGAGGGGAAATCCTTATAGATGGGTTATCTTCACTGAGGATCCTTCGATTAGGTTGGACAAGTGTTTCTGGCTTCTCCAATGGATTCAATAAGCTTTCTCGTCTCGAGAAACTTGAGGAATTAGATGTCAGAGGATGCGAGAATCTGGGACGGGGAATCCCTATAGATGGGTTGTCTTCACTGAAGATCCTTCGATTATGTGGGACAAGCGTTTCTAGCTTCCCCGACTTATTCAATAAGCTTTCTCGTCTTGAGAAACTTGAAGAATTAGATGTCGGTGAATGCAAGAATCTGGAAGGGGAAATTCCTATAGATGGGTTGTCTTCACTGAAAATCCTTCGATTAAATCGGACAAGCGTTTCGGGCTTCCCTAATTTATTCAATAAACTTTCTCGTCTTGAGAAACTTGAAGAATTAGATGTCGGTGAATGCAAGAATCTGGAAGGGGAAATTCCTATAGATGGGCTGTCTTCTCTGAAAATCCTCCGATTAGATTGGACAAACGTTTCTGGCTTCTCCAATGGATTCAATAAGCTTTCTCGTCTCGAGAAACTTGACGAATTAGATGTCACGGGATGCGAGAATGCGGGAGGGAAATCCCTATAGATGGGTTGTCTTCACTTGAAGATCCTTCGATTATGTGGGACAAGCGTTTACGCTTCCCGACTTATTGAATAAGCTTTCTCGTCTTGAGAAACTTGAAGAATTAGATGCCTCAGGATGCAAGAATCTGGGAGGGGAAATCCCTATAGATGGGTTGTCTTCACTGAGGATCCTTCGATTAGGTTGGACAAGTGTTTCTGGCTTCTCCAATGGATTCAATAAGCTTTCTCGTCTCGAGAAACTTGAGGAATTAGATGTCACAGGATGCGAGAATCTGGGAGGGGAAATCCCTATAGATGGGTTGTCTTCACTGAAGATCCTTCGATTACGTGGGACAAGCGTTTACGGCTTCCCCGACTTATTCAATAAGCTTTCTCGTCTTGAGAAACTTGAAGAATTAGATGTCGGTGAATGCAAGAATCGGAAGGGAAATTCCTATAGATGGGTTGTCTTCACTTGAAAATCCTTCGATTAAATCGGACAAGCGTTTCGAGGCTTCCCTAACTTATTCAATAAACTTTCTTGTCTTGAGAAACTTGAAGAATTAGATGTCGAGCATGCGAGAATGCGGGAGGAAATCCCAATAGATGGGTTGTATTCACGAAGATCCTTCGATTATGTGGGACAAGCGTTTACGGCTTCCCCGACTTATTCAATAAGCTTTCTCGTCTTGAGAAACTTGAAGAATTAGATGCCTCAAGATGCAAGAATTTGAGAGGGAAATCCTTATAGATGGGTTATCTTCACGAGGATCCTTCGATTAGGTTGGACAAGTGTTTACGGCTTCTCCAATGGATTCAATAAGCTTTCTCGTCTCGAGAAACTTGAGGAATTAGATGTCGAGAGGATGCGAGAATGGGAGGGAAATCCCTATAGATGGGTTGTCTTCACTTTGAAGATCCTTCGATTAGGTAGGACAAGCGTTTACGGCTTCCCGACTTATTCAATAAGCTTTCTTGTCGGAGAAACTTGAAGAATTAGATGTCGGTGAATGCAAGAATGCGGAAGGGAAATTCCTATAGATGGGCTGTCTTCTCGAAAATCCTCCGATTAGATTGGACAAGCGTTTACGGCTTCGCGGACTTATTGAATAAGCTTTCTCGTCTTGAAAAACTTGAAGAATTAGATGCCTCGGGATGCAAGAATGCGGGTGGGGAAATCCTTATAGATGGGTTGTCTTCACTAAGGATCCTTCGATTAGGTTGGACAAGTGTTTGGCTTCTCCAATGGATTCAATAAGCTTTCTCGTCTCGAGAAACTTGAAGAATTAGATGTCGAGAGAATGCGAGAATCTAGGAGGGAAATCCCTATAGATGGGTTGTCTTCACGAAGATCCTTCGATTACGTAGGACAAGCGTTTCTGGCTTCCCTGACTTATTCAATGAACTTTCTCGTCTTGAGAAACTTGAAGAATTAGATGTCGGTAAATGCAAGAATCTGGAAGGGGAAATTCCTATAGATAGGTTGTCTTCACTGAAAATCCTTCGATTAAATCGGACAAGCGTTTCAGGCTTCCCTAACTTATTCAATAAACTTTATTGTCTTGAGAAACTTGAAGAATTAGATGCCTCAGGATGCAAGAATCTGGGTGGGGAAATCCTTATAGATGGGTTGTCTTCACTTGAGGATCCTTCGATTAGGTTGGACAAGTGTTTACGGCTTCTCCAATGGATTCAATAAGCTTTCTCGTCTCGAGAAACTTGAAGAATTAGATGTCGAGGATGCGAGAATCGGGAGGAAATCCCATAGATGGGTTGTCGTCATTGAAGATCCTTCGATTACGTAGGACAAGCGTTTAAAGCTTCCCCGACTTATTCAATAAGCTTTCTCGTCTTGAGAAACTTGAAGAATTAGATGTCGGTAAATGCAAGAATCTGGAAGGGGAAATTCCTATAGATGGGTCGTCTTCACTGAAAATCCTTCTATTAAATCGGACAAGCGTTTCAGGCTTCCCTAACTTATTCAATAAACTTTCTTGTCTTGAGAAACTTGAAGAATTAGATGTCGGTGAATGCAAGAATCGAAAGGGAAATTCCTATAGATGGGCTGTCTTCTCGAAAATCCTTCGATTAGATCGGACAAGCGTTTACGGCTTCGTGGACTTATTGAATAAGCTTTCTCGTCTTGAAAAACTTGAAGAATTAAATGCCTCGGGATGCAAGAATGCGGGAGGGGAAATCCTTATAGATGGGTTGTCTTCACTAAGGATCCTTCGATTAGGTTGGACAAGTGTTTCGGCTTCTCTAATGGATTCAATAAGCTTTCTCGTCTCGAGAAACTTGAAGAATTAGATGTCACGGGATGCGAGAATCTCGGAGGGAAATCCCTATAGATGGGTTGTCTTCACTAAAAGTCCTTCGATTATGTGGGACAAGCGTTTCTAGCTTCCCGACTTATTCAATAAGCTTTCTCGTCTTGAGAAACTTGAAGAATTAGATGTCGGTGAATGCAAGAATCTGGAAGGGGAAATTCCTATAGATGGGTTGTCTTCATGAAAATCCTTCGATTAAATCGGACAAGCGTTTCGGCTTCCCTAATTTATTCAATAAACTTTCTCGTCTTGAGAAACTTGAAGAATTAGATGTCGGTGAATGCAAGAATCTAGAAGGGAAATTCCTATAGATGGGCTGTCTTCTCTGAAAATCCTCCGATTAGATTGGACAAACGTTTCTGGCTTCTCCAATGGATTCAATAAGCTTTCTCGTCTCGAGAAACTTGACGAATTAGATGTCACAGGATGCGAGAATCTGGGAGGGGAAATCCCTATAGATGGGTTGTCTTCACTGAAGATCCTTCGATTATGTGGGACAAGCGTTTCTGGCTTCCCCGACTTATTCAATAAGCTTTCTCGTCTCGAGAAACTTGAGGAATTAGATGTCACAGGATGCGAGAATCTGGGAGGGGAAATCCCTATAGATGGGTTGTCTTCACGAGGATCCTTCGATTAGGTTGGACAAGTGTTTACGGCTTCTCCAATGGATTCAATAAGCTTTCTCGTCTCGAGAAACTTGAGGAATTAGATGTCACGGGATGCGAGAATGCGGGAGGGAAATCCCTATAGATGGGTTGTCTTCACGAAGATCCTTCGATTACGTGGGACAAGCGTTTACGCTTCCCGACTTATTCAATAAGCTTTCTCGTCTTGAGAAACTTGAAGAATTAGATGTCGGTGAATGCAAGAATGCGGAAGGGAAATTCCTATAGATGGGTTGTCTTCACGAAAATCCTTCGATTAAATCGGACAAGCGTTTCGGGCTTCCCTAACTTATTCAATAAACTTTCTTGTCTTGAGAAACTTGAAGAATTAGATGTCGAGCATGCGAGAATGCGGGAGGAAATCCCAATAGATGGGTTGTATTCATGAAGATCCTTCGATTATGTGGGACAAGCGTTTACGGCTTCCCGACTTATTCAATAAGCTTTCTCGTCTTGAGAAACTTGAAGAATTAGATGCCTCAAGATGCAAGAATTTGAGAGGGGAAATCCTTATAGATGGGTTATCTTCACTGAGGATCCTTCGATTAGGTTGGACAAGTGTTTCTGGCTTCTCCAATGGATTCAATAAGCTTTCTCGTCTCGAGAAACTTGAGGAATTAGATGTCAGAGGATGCGAGAATCTGGGAGGGGAAATCCCTATAGATGGGTTGTCTTCACTGAAGATCCTTCGATTAGGTAGGACAAGCGTTTACGGCTTCCCGACTTATTCAATAAGCTTTCTCGTCGGAGAAACTTGAAGAATTAGATGTCGGTGAATGCAAGAATCGGAAGGGGAAATTCCTATAGATGGGCTGTCTTCTCGAAAATCCTCCGATTAGATTGGACAAGCGTTTACGGCTTCGCGGACTTATTGAATAAGCTTTCTCGTCTTGAAAAACTTGAAGAATTAGATGCCTCGGGATGCAAGAATCGGGTGGGGAAATCCTTATAGATGGGTTGTCTTCACCGAGGATCCTTCGATTAGGTTGGACAAGTGTTTCGGCTTCTCCAATGGATTCAATAAGCTTTCTCGTCTCGAGAAACTTGAAGAATTAGATGTCGAGAGAATGCGAGAATGCGGGAGGGAAATCCCTATAGATGGGTTGTCTTCACTTTGAAGATCCTTCGATTACGTAGGACAAGCGTTTACGCTTCCCGACTTATTCAATGAACTTTCTCGTCTTGAGAAACTTGAAGAATTAGATGTCGGTAAATGCAAGAATGCGGAAGGGAAATTCCTATAGATGGGTTGTCTTCACTTTGAAAATCCTTCGATTAAATCGGACAAGCGTTTCAGGCTTCCCTAACTTATTCAATAAACTTTCTTGTCTTGAGAAACTTGAAGAATTAGATGCCTCAAGATGCAAGAATCTGGGTGGGGAAATCCTTATAGATGGGTTGTCTTCACTGAGGATCCTTCGATTAGGTTGGACAAGTGTTTCTGGCTTCTCCAATGGATTCAATAAGCTTTCTCGTCTCGAGAAACTTGAAGAATTAGATGTCAGAGGATGCGAGAATCTGGGAGGGGAAATCCCTATAGATGGGTTGTCGTCATTGAAGATCCTTCGATTGCGTAGGACAAGCGTTTCTGGCTTCCCTGACTTATTCAATAAGCTTTCTCGTCTTGAGAAACTTGAAGAATTAGATGTCGGTAAATGCAAGAATCTGGAAGGGGAAATTCCTATAGATGGGTTGTCTTCACTTTGAAAATCCTTCTATTAAATCGGACAAGCGTTTCGAGCTTCCCTAACTTATTCAATAAACTTTCTTGTCTTGAGAAACTTGAAGAATTAGATGTCGGTGAATGCAAGAATGCGAAAGGGAAATTCCTATAGATGGGCTGTCTTCTCGAAAATCCTTCGATTAGATCGGACAAGCGTTTACGGCCGTGGACTTATTGAATAAGCTTTCTCGTCTTGAAAAACTTGAAGAATTAAATGCCTCGGGATGCAAGAATGCGGGAGGGAAATCCTTATAGATGGGTTGTCTTCACTAAGGATCCTTCGATTAGGTTGGACAAGTGTTTCGGCTTCTCTAATGGATTCAATAAGCTTTCTCGTCTCGAGAAACTTGAAGAATTAGATGTCACGGGATGCGAGAATCTCGGAGGGGAAATCCCATAGATGGGTTGTCTTCACTAAAAGTCCTTCGATTATGTGGGACAAGCGTTTCTAGCTTCCCCGACTTATTCAATAAGCTTTCTCGTCTTGAGAAACTTGAAGAATTAGATGTCGGTGAATGCAAGAATGCGGAAGGGAAATTCCTATAGATGGGTTGTCTTCACTGAAAATCCTTCGATTAAATCGGACAAGCGTTTCGGGCTTCCTAATTTATTCAATAAACTTTCTCGTCTTGAGAAACTTGAAGAATTAGATGTCGGTGAATGCAAGAATCTAGAAGGGGAAATTCCTATAGATGGGCTGTCTTCTCTGAAAATCCTCCGATTAGATTGGACAAACGTTTCTGGCTTCTCCAATGGATTCAATAAGCTTTCTCGTCTCGAGAAACTTGACGAATTAGATGTCACAGGATGCGAGAATCTGGGAGGGGAAATCCCTATAGATGGGTTGTCTTCACTGAAGATCCTTCGATTATGTGGGACAAGCGTTTCTGGCTTCCCTGACTTATTCAATAAGCTTTCTCGTCTTGAGAAACTTGAAGAATTAGATGCCTCAGGATGCAAGAATTTGAGAGGGGAAATCCTTATAGATGGGTTGTCTTCACTGAGGATCCTTCGATTAGGTTGGACAAGTGTTTCTGGCTTCTCCAATGGATTCAATAAGCTTTCTCGTCTCGAGAAACTTGAGGAATTAGATGTCACAGGATGCGAGAATCTGGGAGGGGAAATCCCTATAGATGGGTTGTCTTCACGAAGATCCTTCGATTACGTGGGACAAGCGTTTCGGCTTCCCGACTTATTCAATAAGCTTTCTCGTCTTGAGAAACTTGAAGAATTAGATGTCGGTGAATGCAAGAATGCGGAAGGGAAATTCCTATAGATGGGTTGTCTTCACGAAAATCCTTCGATTAAATCGGACAAGCGTTTCGAGGCTTCCCTAACTTATTCAATAAACTTTCTTGTCTTGAGAAACTTGAAGAATTAGATGTCGAGCATGCGAGAATGGGAGGGAAATCCCAATAGATGGGTTGTATTCACTTGAAGATCCTTCGATTATGTGGGACAAGCGTTTACGGCTTCCCCGACTTATTCAATAAGCTTTCTCGTCTTGAGAAACTTGAAGAATTAGATGCCTCAAGATGCAAGAATTTGAGAGGGAAATCCTTATAGATGGGTTATCTTCACGAGGATCCTTCGATTAGGTTGGACAAGTGTTTCGGCTTCTCCAATGGATTCAATAAGCTTTCTCGTCTCGAGAAACTTGAGGAATTAGATGTCGAGAGGATGCGAGAATGCGGGAGGGGAAATCCCTATAGATGGGTTGTCTTCACGAAGATCCTTCGATTACGTAGGACAAGCGTTTACGGCTTCCCCGACTTATTCAATAAGCTTTCTCGTCGGAGAAACTTGAAGAATTAGATGTCGGTGAATGCAAGAATGCGGAAGGGAAATTCCTATAGATGGGCTGTCTTCTCTGAAAATCCTCCGATTAGATTGGACAAGCGTTTCTGGCTTCGCGGACTTATTGAATAAGCTTTCTCGTCTTGAAAAACTTGAAGAATTAGATGCCTCAGGATGCAAGAATCGGGTGGGGAAATCCTTATAGATGGGTTGTCTTCACTAAGGATCCTTCGATTAGGTTGGACAAGTGTTTCTGGCTTCTCCAATGGATTCAATAAGCTTTCTCGTCTCGAGAAACTTGAAGAATTAGATGTCAGAGAATGCGAGAATCTGGGAGGGGAAATCCCTATAGATGGGTTGTCTTCACTGAATATCCTTCGATTACGTAGGACAAGCGTTTCTGGCTTCCCTGACTTATTCAATGAACTTTCTCGTCTTGAGAAACTTGAAGAATTAGATGTCGGTAAATGCAAGAATCTGGAAGGGGAAATTCCTATAGATGGGTTGTCTTCACTGAAAATCCTTCGATTAAATCGGACAAGCGTTTCAGGCTTCCCTAACTTATTCAATAAACTTTCTTGTCTTGAGAAACTTGAAGAATTAGATGCCTCAAGATGCAAGAATCTGGGTGGGGAAATCCTTATAGATGGGTTGTATTCACTGAAGATCCTTCGATTACGTAGGACAAGCGTTTCTGGCTTCCCCGACTTATTCAATAAGCTTTCTCGTCTGGAGAAACTTGAAGAATTAGATGTCGGTGAATGCAAGAATCTGGAAGGGGAAATTCCTATAGATGGGCTGTCTTCTCTGAAAATCCTCCGATTAGATTGGACAAGCGTTTCTGGCTTCGCGGACTTATTGAATAAGATTTCTCGTCTTGAAAAACTTGAAGAATTAGATGCCTCAGGATGCAAGAATCTGGGTGGGGAAATCCTTATAGATGGGTTGTCTTCACTGAGGATCCTTCGATTAGGTTGGACAAGTGTTTCTGGCTTCTCCAATGGATTCAATAAGCTTTCTCGTCTCGAGAAACTTGAAGAATTAGATGTCAGAGAATGCGAGAATCTGGGAGGGGAAATCCCTATAGATGGGTTGTCTTCACCGAAGATCCTTCGATTACGTAGGACAAGCGTTTCTGGCTTCCCTGACTTATTCAATGAACTTTCTCGTCTTGAGAAACTTGAAGAATTAGATGTCGGTGAATGCAAGAATCTGGAAGGGGAAATTCCTATAGATGGATTGTCTTCACTGAAAATCCTTCGATTAAATCGGACAAGCGTTTCAGGCTTCCCTAACTTATTCAATAAACTTTCTTGTCTTGAGAAACTTGAAGAATTAGATGTCAGAGCATGCGAGAATCTGGGAGGGGAAATCCCAATAGATGGGTTGTATTCACGAAGATCCTTCGATTATGTGGGACAAGCGTTTCGGCTTCCCCGACTTATTCAATAAGCTTTCTCTTTGAGAAACTTGAAGAATTAGATGCCTCAAGATGCAAGAATTTGAGAGGGGAAATCCTTATAGATGGGTTATCTTCACTGAGGATCCTTCGATTAGGTTGGACAAGTGTTTCTGGCTTCTCCAATGGATTCAATAAGCTTTCTCGTCTCGAGATACTTGAAGAATTAGATGTCAGAGAATGCCAGAATCTGGGAGGGGAAATCCCTATAGATGGGTTGTCTTCACTGAAGATCCTTCGATTACGTAGGACAAGCGTTTCTGGCTTCCCTGACTTATTCAATGAACTTTCTCGTCTTGAGAAACTTGAAGAATTAGATGTCGGTGAATGCAAGAATCTGGAAGGGGAAATTCCTATAGATGGGTCGTCTTCACTGAAAATCCTTCTATTAAATCGGACAAGCGTTTGACGCTTCCCTAACTTATTCAATAAACTTTCTTGTCTTCAGAAACTTGAAGAATTAGATGTCGGTGAATGCAAGAATCTGAAAGGGGAAATTCCTATAGATGGGCTGTCTTCTCTGAAAATCCTTCGATTAGATCGGACAAGCGTTTCTGGCTTCGTGGACTTATTGAATAAGCTTTCTCGTCTTGAAAAACTTGAAGAATTAAATGCCTCAGGATGCAAGAATCTGGGAGGGGAAATCCTTATAGATGGGTTGTCTTCACTAAGGATCCTTCGATTAGGTTGGACAAGTGTTTCTGGCTTCTCTAATGGATTCAATAAGCTTTCTCGTCTCGAGAAACTTGAAGAATTAGATGTCACAGGATGCGAGAATCTCGGAGGGGAAATCCCTATAGATGGGTTGTCTTCACTAAAAGTCCTTCGATTATGTGGGACAAGCGTTTCTAGCTTCCCCGACTTATTCAATAAGCTTTCTCGTCTTGAGAAACTTGAAGAATTAGATGTCGGTGAATGCAAGAATCTGGAAGGGGAAATTCCTATAGATGGGTTGTCTTCACTGAAAATCCTTCGATTAAATCGGACAAGCGTTTCGGGCTTCCCTAATTTATTCAATAAACTTTCTCGTCTTGAGAAACTTGAAGAATTAGATGTCGGTGAATGCAAGAATCGGAAGGGAAATTCCTATAGATGGGCTGTCTTCTCGAAAATCCTCCGATTAGATTGGACAAACGTTTACGGCTTCTCCAATGGATTCAATAAGCTTTCTCGTCTCGAGAAACTTGACGAATTAGATGTCACGGGATGCGAGAATGGGGAGGGGAAATCCCTATAGATGGGTTGTCTTCACCGAAGATCCTTCGATTATGTGGGACAAGCGTTTACGGCTTCCCGACTTATTCAATAAGCTTTCTCGTCTTGAGAAACTTGAAGAATTAGATGCCTCGGGATGCAAGAATTTGAGAGGGAAATCCTTATAGATGGGTTGTCTTCACGAGGATCCTTCGATTAGGTTGGACAAGTGTTTACGGCTTCTCCAATGGATTCAATAAGCTTTCTCGTCTCGAGAAACTTGAGGAATTAGATGTCACAGGATGCGAGAATCTGGGAGGGGAAATCCCTATAGATGGGTTGTCTTCACTGAAGATCCTTCGATTACGTGGGACAAGCGTTTCTGGCTTCCCTGACTTATTCAATAAGCTTTCTCGTCTTGAGAAACTTGAAGAATTAGATGTCGGTGAATGCAAGAATCTGGAAGGGGAAATTCCTATAGATGGGTTGTCTTCACTGAAAATCCTTCGATTAAATCGGACAAGCGTTTCAGGCTTCCCTAACTTATTCAATAAACTTTCTTGTCTTGAGAAACTTGAAGAATTAGATGTCAGAGCATGCGAGAATCTGGGAGGGGAAATCCCTATAGATGGGTTGTATTCACTGAAGATCCTTCGATTATGTGGGACAAGCGTTTCTGGCTTCCCCGACTTATTCAATAAGCTTTCTCGTCTTGAGAAACTTGAAGAATTAGATGCCTCAAGATGCAAGAATTTGAGAGGGGAAATCCTTATAGATGGGTTATCTTCACTGAGGATCCTTCGATTAGGTTGGACAAGTGTTTTACGGCTTCTCCAATGGATTCAATAAGCTTTCTCGTCTCGAGAAACTTGAGGAATTAGATGTCGAGAGGATGCGAGAATGCGGGAGGGGAAATCCCATAGATGGGTTGTCTTCACTTGAAGATCCTTCGATTAGGTAGGACAAGCGTTTACGGCTTCCCCGACTTATTCAATAAGCTTTCTCGTGGAGAAACTTGAAGAATTAGATGTCGGTGAATGCAAGAATCGGAAGGGGAAATTCCTATAGATGGGCTGTCTTCTCGAAAATCCTCCGATTAGATTGGACAAGCGTTTTGGCTTCGCGGACTTATTGAATAAGCTTTCTCGTCTTGAAAAACTTGAAGAATTAGATGCCTCGGGATGCAAGAATCGGGTGGGGAAATCCTTATAGATGGGTTGTCTTCACTGAGGATCCTTCGATTAGGTTGGACAAGTGTTTCTGGCTTCTCCAATGGATTCAATAAGCTTTCTCGTCTCGAGAAACTTGAAGAATTAGATGTCAGAGAATGCGAGAATCTTGGAGGGGAAATCCCTATAGATGGGTTGTCTTCACTGAAGATCCTTCGATTATGTGGGACAAGCGTTTCTGGCTTCCCCGACTTATTCAATAAGCTTTCTCGTCTTGAGAAACTTGAAGAATTAGATGCCTCGGGATGCAAGAATTTGAGAGGGAAATCCTTATAGATGGGTTATCTTCACCGAGGATCCTTCGATTAGGTTGGACAAGTGTTTCTGGCTTCTGCAATGGATTCAATAAGCTTTCTCGTCTCGAGAAACTTGAGGAATTAGATGTCAGAGGATGCGAGAATCTGGGAGGGGAAATCCCTATAGATGGGTTGTCTTCACTGAAGATCCTTCGATTAGGTAGGACAAGCGTTTCTGGCTTCCCCGACTTATTCAATAAGCTTTCTCGTCTGGAGAAACTTGAAGAATTAGATGTCGGTGAATGCAAGAATCTAGAAGGGGAAATTCCTATAGATGGGCTGTCTTCTCTGAAAATCCTCCGATTAGATTGGACAAGTGTTTCTGGCTTCGCGGACTTATTGAATAAGCTTTCTTGTCTTGAAAAACTTGAAGAATTAGATGCCTCAGGATGCAAGAATCTGGGTGGGGAAATCCTTATAGATGGGTTGTCTTCACTGAGGATCCTTCGATTAGGTTGGACAAGTGTTTCTGGCTTCTCCAATGGATTCAATAAGCTTTCTCGTCTCGAGAAACTTGAAGAATTGGATGTCAGAGGATGCGAGAATCTGGGAGGGGAAATCCCTATAGATGGGTTGTCGTCACTGAAGATCCTTCGATTACGTAGGACAAGCGTTTCTGGCTTCCCTGACTTATTCAATAAGCTTTCTCGTCTTGAGAAACTTGAAGAATTAGATGTCGGTAAATGCAAGAATCTGGAAGGGGAAATTCCTATAGATGGGTTGTCTTCACTGAAAATCCTTCGATTAAATCGGACAAGCGTTTCAGGCTTCCCTAACTTATTCAATAAACTTTCTTGTCTTGAGAAACTTGAAGAATTAGATGCCTCAAGATGCAAGAATCTGGGTGGGGAAATCCTTATAGATGGGTTGTCTTCACTGAGGATCCTTCGATTAGGTTGGACAAGTGTTTCTGGCTTCTCCAATGGATTCAATAAGCTTTCTCGTCTCGAGAAACTTGAAGAATTAGATGTCAGAGGATGCGAGAATCTAGGAGGGGAAATCCCTATAGATGGGTTGTCGTCATTGAAGATCCTTCGATTACGTAGGACAAGCGTTTCTGGCTTCCCTGACTTATTCAATAAGCTTTCTCGTCTTGAGAAACTTGAAGAATTAGATGTCGGTAAATGCAAGAATCTGGAAGGGGAAATTCCTATAGATGGGTTGTCTTCACTGAAAATCCTTCGATTAAATCGGACAAGCGTTTCAGGCTTCCCTAACTTATTCAATAAACTTTCTTGTCTTGAGAAACTTGAAGAATTAGATGTCGGTGAATGCAAGAATCTGAAAGGGGAAATTCCTATAGATGGGCTGTCTTCTCTGAAAATCCTTCGATTAGATCGGACAAGCGTTTCTGGCTTCGTGGACTTATTGAATAAGCTTTCTCGTCTTGAAAAACTTGAAGAATTAAATGCCTCAGGATGCAAGAATCTGGGAGGGGAAATCCTTATAGATGGGTTGTCTTCACTAAGGATCCTTCGATTAGGTTGGACAAGTGTTTCTAGCTTCTCTAATGGATTCAATAAGCTTTCTCGTCTCGAGAAACTTGAAGAATTAGATGTCACAGGATGCGAGAATCTCGGAGGGGAAATCCCTATAGATGGGTTGTCTTCACTAAAAATCCTTCGATTATGTGGGACAAGCGTTTCTAGCTTCCCCGACTTATTCAATAAGCTTTCTCGTCTTGAGAAACTTGAAGAATTAGATGTTGGTGAATGCAAGAATCTGGAAGGGGAAATTCCTATAGATGGGTTGTCTTCACTGAAAATCCTTCGATTAAATCGGACAAGCGTTTCAGGCTTCCCTAATTTATTCAATAAAATTTCTCGTCTTGAGAAACTTGAAGAATTAGATGTCGGTGAATGCAAGAATCTGGAAGGGGAAATTCCTATAGATGGGCTGTCTTCTCTGAAAATCCTCCGATTAGATTGGACAAACGTTTCTGGCTTGTCCAATGGATTCAATAAGCTTTCTCGTCTCGAGAAACTTGAGGAATTAGATGTCACAGGATGCGAGAATCTGGGAGGGGAAATCCCTATAGATGGGTTGTCTTCACTGAAGATCCTTCGATTACGTGGGACAAGTGTTTCTGGCTTCCCCGACTTATTCAATAAGCTTTCTCGTCTTGAGAAACTTGAAGAATTAGATGTCGGTGAATGCAAGAATCTGGAAGGGGAAATTCCTATAGATGGTTTGTCTTCACTGAAAATTCTTCGATTAGATTGGACAAGCATTTCTGGCTTCGCGGACTTATTCAATAAGCTTTCTCATCTTGAAAAACTTGAAGAATTAGATGCCTCAGGATGCAAGAATCTAGGAGGGGAAATCCTTATAGATGGCTTGTCTTCACTGAAAATCCTTCGATTAGGTTGGACAAGCATTTCTGGCTTCTCCGATGGATTCAATGAGCTTTCTCGTCTTGCGAAACTTGAAATATTAGATGTCACAGGATGCGAGAATTTGGAAGGGGAAATCCCTACAGATGGGTTGTCTTCACTGAAAATTCTTCAATTAAGTGGGACAAGCGTTTCTGGCTTCCCCAACTTATTCAATAAGCTTTCTCGTCTGGAGAAACTTGAAGAATTAGATGCCATGGGATGCAAGAATCTAGGAGGGGAAATTCTTATAGATGGGCTGTCTTCACTGAGGATCCTTCGATTAGGTTGGACAAGCATTTCTGGCTTCTTCAATGGATTCAATGAGCTTTCTCGTCTTGACAAACTTGAAGAATTAGATGTTAGTGAATGCGAAAATCTGGAAGGGGAAATCCCTATAGATGGGTTGTCTTCACTGAAGATCCTTCGATTAAGTGGGTCAAGCATTTCTGGCTTGCTCAATGGATTCGATAAGCTTTCTTGTCTTGAGGAACTTCAATTATAAGACTGCGAGATGCTTCAATCGTTGCAGCAAAGCATTGCTTATCTGCCTTCTCTGCAACTCCTTCAATTAAGAAGGCGTCACAATCTTTGGTCGCTCCCACAACTTCTTGCCTGTTTAACAGATTTAAGAGTCACCTCTCGGCATCACACATTGCCTCAACTTTCTCATCTATTCCTCCTAAAAGTGCCCGTTGTTGATTTTTGCCAACTGTTGAAATCCTTCCCAGAGCTTCCCTCTAGATTATTGGAGCTTTGTGTTTACAATTGCAATGAGTTGAAAGAGTTACCAAGTCTATTGAGATTGGAATTCTTGTCAAAATTAGTCCTTTCTTGTTGCAATGAGCTGACAGAAATCAAGGGTCTGGAAGCATCAAAATCCTTAGCAAGATTCTTTGTACATAGATGCCGAAAGTTGTCCAACCTTGATGGCCTTGAACATCTATCGAAAAACTGAGAAAAATTGAGTTCTCCTGGCTGCAGATCCATGGAAACATTACCAAACCTCTCGTGCTTCGATAACCTGACATATTTCAACATTAGAGGGTGCTCAAAGCTTCGTGACGTTCAGGGACCGGAGAAAGTCACAAATGTATACAAATGAGGGATTTAGCTCCGAGCCTCAGCAAATTGTCCCCATCTGTGGAAATTCGAAGTTTCAATGAAAAGATGGGGGTCAATCTCGCATAAACTTGTGGAGATCACAGAGCTCTAGGAATCGAGGTGTTTGACTCTAAAAGATGTTCAGCGATGCAACTTATCAGAATTTTATTCGTTCATTGCACTACTGCAGCAGAGAGAAACAATTGGTCCCCGAATTCACGTTTTGCTTTGAAAGGTAAATAAAGCAGGTAACACTGTTCATTGTCTAGGTGCATTGCCAAATTTCATCAGCAGTTCCTACTTGATAACACCATTTTGCTTGATAGCCCGATATTCTTCTACATTTGTCTCTTCAGTAGTTCAAGGAATGTTGCCTCTGGTCGTGGAAGTTGACACGATGCTTCAGGGGTATCGTGCTATGGATCTTGGAAGGAGTTAATAACAAATTTACAAGGAAAAGTAGAAGGATTTACCAGCGTTTTAATAGATCAGAAGATTACCGATGTCTTTCAGATTTTATAGGCGTGGTTAGTAAACTACCAACTCAAAAATGATTTTACTATTGTACTCGTATATTAGCTAGTGACCAATTTTTTCAAATTGTACAAGTGTAGCACTTCAATAGATCTACAAATCTGTCAACAAATACGTAAGATACGATTTTCTGCGACTATTAAATATTTTCACCGACTAAAAAGTTTCTGTAGTTAATGTATTAACCATTTGATATTAGCAAGCTACGAATGAGGAGGTTTGCTTTTTGTCTCCTTTCTTTTACATGAAATAACTAGGTCGAATTTATTCAATTTTCATGGGTGTTGTTTTCCTTCTCTTACGTGATTCAAGGAACGTGAAAGGTGATGAAGGATATGATCTGATGCTTCGGAGAAATCACTCTCTTGATAATGCCAACAGTCAGATGTCATAGCCATCAAGTGAGATTGCTCATCCTGGATAAGCTATTAATGACTATCGCAAGCAAATCTGAGTTATAGTTTTCAGGAATTACTGACCTTGAATAATGATTTGTTTCCTCAGTTGACATCTATGTGGTTTTGTTTATTTGCCTATGCAGATACTTTCGATTTCTTCTTATATGTGAAGATGCTCAAATGGAAGAACAGTTGCCTCAAATGAGCCATATGTACTTTTCAGGAAACCCCTCAACTAAAGTTATCTCAATCACTTGACAATTTTTTTCGTGGTAAGTTATTACCGTGTTTTTTATACATTGCTGTACTCTCTTCACAAGACTCCCTAGCCATTTTGGATTCTTGATGAGATTTATGTGTTGAATTTGACCAAGGACAGAGAGTCAGGGCTTGTGGAGGTATCTTCCGGCAACCAATGCAGCTTCCGTGACAAGAGAGAGGACGTCAACGGCATCCTCGACTTAGCATTTGCTTCCTTTAAACGTTCGCCCTTTGTAGTTCTTGAAGTTGGCCATGGAGCTCAGTAAGTTTTGACTGCACTCCTGGCTCAAATTGTCATCTGTACAACACCCACTAGGTCTCAATGTCCCGATTCCGATATATGTATGTGGGCGATATGATCTTTTTATGAATAAAAGATCAAATTAAACCATCACGCAATACAATTTCTTCATCATTGCCATCCCTCCGTCCATTTGAAAAGCCAAAATATTTGTGATGTTGTTGTCCCGAAACGATCAATGAGAAAGAGATAATTCAATTTTTGTTATAAAAGCAAACGCTGATATTAGACCAACATGAGTGCATTTGCGAACCCACCGACCCCCCCCCCCCAAAATAATATCCTCCTCCGGAACCTCAGTGACCTTAATTAAAGTTGGCTTGTGAATGAAGAGAAGGTTTAGTGAAATTGTGAAACGACACATAGCCTTTGCAGGCACATCAATTTACTCTCAGATGCTTTCACCACTCGGTGTCTATTCTTTCTTTTGACCTATTAGTCCCTTACGCCACTTTCTCTTCATCCACTCCGCAATACACTTTTTCATGAATGTACATCCCTGCATGTATAGAGTCTATAGACATGTAAAGATGTCGTTCACCAGTGAAAAACTATCCCACAAATTCATCCTCATAAAATGTCCATGCTAATGCGGGGCCAACTACTAGTCATATTAAGCGATTTGGTGAAGAACAAACTGGATATGTTGATATCGAAATTCATTGTTTTGGCTTGAACGCAGGCATCATGCTTCATGCAACAAGCATCGAGGCCATCGTAGAGTCTCTCCCCCAAAAGGAAAATTATCCAATCAATCCTATAAATTCCAATTTAGTCCTAAGCTTTTCATTTTTGTCAATTTAGTCATAAACCTTTGCCAATCAATTTTTGCCGGAAGTTATGACTTAGCAATGTGCCATATAAGACTAGCGAGGACTAGACTAACATTAAATAAATTAAAAGTCTGGAATGACATTATATATCGAGCCAAAATTCATACACTATTTGTATTATTATCCTAATTTTTCCCCTTGCTTATGAATTTTACCAATGACCAAGTGAGACGTCATTGATTCCCTACCCATTTTTTATGTATTATTATCCTAATTTTTCCCCTTGATTATGAATTTTACCAATGACCAAGTGAGACATCATTGATTCCCTACCCATTTTTCTATCGCTAGCGTTCAGTGAACCCAACATATAGACACACGACCCTAACTCCAATTCCAGACCATTTGATCTAGGAGACTTATACGAGACTTACACGAGACTTACACAAACCTTCTCATCGTCGGTGATTCAGGCTCAATTTAATTTATGTACTCGATACGTGTAAGAGAAGTAGAAAGTGAATATAACCCTTTGGCACTTCCTAAAGGATCTTAACCATAGGATGGCAAAAGAACGAATCTCAATTGTTCATTGAAAACCTTTAAAATATTTGTGTGGTACGACACTTCAAATAGAAAGTACAATAAAATACACTAGGATACAACATTTTTATGATGGAGAATCAATCCCTTGAGAGATCATAGAACCCTGTGACTTCTAAGTCTTTTAACACGCATGGGAAGTGTTGTGTGGACTCATTGAGATGTTAAAAAGTAGAGAGAAGATAGACAAACTCTGATCAATAATAGAACAAAATCCACTTACTCAAATCTAAAGGTTTCCTTCATCTGAACCGAAGAAACAATGTCACTCCATATTCAAATTGACTGCAATATTCTTCTGTACGTAGGGATCTAAACAAAGGGCCTGGCTTAAAAAGAAACGAGGAAAGAAACGAAAGGGAAGAAGAATTAGAGGACGGCATAAAGGGGATACAAGATTTTCTTCCTCAACCCTCCCAAGAAAATTGAACATGATCGAACCCAACTCTGAAGTGAAGTCTCAATGAGAACTTACTCCCAGATGCAATCCAAGCTAGAAGCAAAATCTATTTCCAACAAAACCAAGAAACCAGTGTACAATTGGGGATCTGCAGCAGAACTTCACCAGTTATTGCGTTATTTTCCAAAAACATCAAAATGTCAATCTTCATCGCCAAGACATCGTCCCTCAACTTCTAGTAACTCATAAGGATAGTGGATACAGTCCTTGTATTCTGTTTCTGGTGGGTGTGGCGGCTCAAAGTGTAGCACGGCTTTCTAAGGCTTCACTCTTATGAGCCTGACATGTATGTATACCGTGTTTGGGCTCCCACAATCAGCTCTATCACTTTAGCTGCATGAGTAAACATAAAGAAATGAGCACAATTGCCCACGATAAGTAGCCTTATCTTAGCCAACGTGAAAAATAGAAGCAAAATGGACACAAATGAACACCTGTAAGAGCCCCAAAAAGGGGAACAGGTTCCAACAATTTCTCTGCTTTGTCGAACCTTTCCCTGAAATATCAGAGAAGGAACGTGGTTTTCCATGAGGAGATTCATCCCAGAAATGTAAACTTCGCACTGGATATAATTTCTAGTAGCTATAAGTGTACCTTGTGTATTTGCTAAAAAATGGATCTCTCATGAGGTAGAGTGCCCAGAGTAGCTTTCTTCTTTTCAACTACTTAACAGGAAAAAGAACACAAGTCGACAAATCTTGAGAGAAATCATTAATCTGGACATTAGATGGCTGAAGAAAGGCCAGTCCAAAATCATTGTGATGCAAGCCAGGGCATGCATGCTAAATGAACAAATTCAAATGAACGAATACATAACTATAGACTCTAACCTCATCTTTTTCTGAAGTGGTGTACTGAAACTTATGGTCTTTACTACCCACCCAGACAAAGTAACTTGAGGAAAGAAGCCAACGCCAACCACATCCATGGCCAGCGAAAGAAACCAAGGAGTCCAGGACTGAGTTCCATACTTTCTAATAAACAAAACATAGATTAGTGGCCTTGCGATAAAAAGGATCTCTCCCATGAGAAATAAAGATCCATGAACACCCTTCTCGGACAAAATAGATGACAATGTTGATTTCTCTGCCTTTGGAGCTGTCATAAAACAAAATGTATCAGCAAAAGTACATCATACAACTTTACCAAGGTTCAACTAACAACCTCCTGACATGCCTACCAAGAGATTCCATGATAGCATTCTGTTGCTGCACCCTGCACAACCACAGTGGGTCAGAAACCATTCTAGCATTCTCTCCAAATCTGCTTAACGCTGACAGTGCTCTTTCTTCCAAATTCCACCCATTCTGCCCAAAGCCATTCCTGAAAGAACCAGGCCCACTATAAAATCCAGGTTTTCTGGAATCTCCAGGTCTGGACTGTGAGGAGGAAACTTCTAATGCCTTCTCAGAATTTGGAATCTCTCCACCCTGTAGAAGCATCTTATAGCCACCATTCCTAAACATGGCTAACCTAACCAAAAACCTGGCTCAAACAGACTACCAGAACATCAGGAAACTACACAAACTATGGCTATATGAAAATTCAGCTAACATCATCTAAACTCACTTAATAGCCTCTGTAGCTGCAATGAAGTTCCACTTCTTGGTATCACCATAGTAATGTTGTGCAACGACTTCAACAAGTGTTTCCAAGTCCTTCAATGCAGATATGCATAACGAATAAGGAAATGTAGAAGATTCAGGATGACCAGTGTGGATCTGAGATGGGGCGGTATCAATTATGTGTTCATTGACGGCAGTTATGACACCCAAGATAGCGGTCACTGCAGTAAAATGACAAACTTTCCCAATAAAACTCCAAATTCTTTCATTACACATGAGGAAATAAATGTGGAAAACCACAGTCAAAATTCTATAAGAACAAGCAGCCTAAGTTTCAATTAACATGGGCTTGCGTGTACACAGTTTACTCCTTAATTAAACCCCCACAATTTAAGGAAGTGATGGCCTATTAGTCAATCATGCTATCTTGAGTTTCTGTAAATGTGGAGATTTAAAGCAATGAAAATATGGAAATGTACGGTTTCACTTTGACCAAACAATCTCTCCCATTCTCAGTTGATGCAGAAAAGGTCCTTAAAAACCTAAATTGAAAATGAGTAGTTAAATGTAACCAAATTCTCGCACTTGTATGTTCAATTCAGCCCAACTATATCTCATAGGGCAAGCATAAAGGCATTTGATGCAGAAAAGGTCTTTCAAACCCTAAGTTGAAACATGTAGCTAAAAGTTACCAAATTTTCACAAAACCTGCTTCTGGTCCTATCTCTGAAGAAGAGAATCGCTCGGGCAGTAGCCATGTCAAACCCTGATGCACAATTAAAATGTCCAGATGAGATGAGGGCTTAGGTAGAGAAGAGTCTGCTTTCATCAGAAATCAGCACGCATGACATTATAATTCACCTAAAACCATACATAGAATAGTCCAAACCAATCTTTAAAAAAAAAAAAAAAGGACACAAATACAGCTTTTGTATGTTAGATCAACAATATCTAGTCATGGCTGAAACAATTTATACATGCCAAATATTCTATGGAGTGAAGCAAATAAGACTTTTTTTTCCACCCAGACAGAAAGGTACCAATACTGATGGATCCAGGGGGGATACAGATTGTAAGCAACAAGATGCACATAACTGAAACAGAAGCTAGGCAGCATCCAAGTTAATGCTAGGCTGCAAATGCATAATACTACCATTTTTCTTGTAAATTTAAATCAAGTCCTGAATATGCTGTAAATGAAAGAGGGTGAGCAGGGGAAAAAAAGCCAAAATGCAGATGTTGGTCAAAGACATATCTTCTCGCTTTTTAACCACTTTTCTGTTGTCCAGCTCACATAGAGCTTTATGTTAATGCAATTGCAGACAATAGATCACTACAAGTTAGTCAACTGCGAAATCTTCCAAGAAAAAACTATATTGAGAAAGGAGATACAACAACGTGATAAAAATTTATACAAGAAGAAGATCCACAAGATCCCAAAAGACTCAATAATAGAATTGATCCTCCAAATGATGGTCATTCAGAGCCATCAATTGATAAACTTGGGTTAAGATTGCCAAAGATAGTGTGTTGTGCTCTTCGACAAACCATGACACCTAAAAAAGTACTATAACAAGACAATGGAACTAATTAAATGGCTTCTTATCCTCTTTGCACAATGTTTTTCCTTCCAGGACATATAATAATCCTTCTTCCCAAACAGAAGCTTCCATCACCCAATAAAGACCTGCAATAATATGAACCAAAATCTATGGCAACCCATTCACAAGGAGTGCAATCAAAGATGGCTTAAGCCTTCTTATGGATATGACACATACAAATCAGCCAACTAGGATAATTCCAATAGTAATATCACTAATGACAAAGTCCTCCTCATCCGGTTGCCCAGGAACTGGCTGCATCAACACTAAATAAATACTAATGAAAGGAATGCAATGGGCTCTGTTACGATTGATCATCCTTTGTCATTCAACTTAGAAGAACTATCCAATCACAGAATTGACATAGAAAGGAACAATACCATATGGGAACATTTGTCAGGTCATTTATCCTAATAGTACTAATTCAATCTCGGTTACCTTTTGACAAAGGATCTACTGAAAAATGCTAAAGAGGGGGAAAAAACTGAAATACCAAGTGGAAGTTAAGTAAACTTAAATTTGAATTTGGTCCTTTTCTCTGTTCTACTATACACTTGCTTTCAAGTAAAAATAATCCATTTCACTTGATCCAATACAACATCTTCTAAATATTTTCCTTCTAACATCTATTTGGACGTTTGGGTAGTCATATCTTTCCACATGCTTTTACCCCAAGAGTTTCTTGTTCAAGTTGAAAACAGAAAAAGAAGTCTTTTCACTTGCATATAATTTGATTAGCAAATGCTTCATTTTTCCCTAGCTTAGGCCTGGACCTTTCCATACAATTGGAAAAGTGGCCAGTCAAAAACATCATATTTCTGACATTTCCTAGGGTTGTCAATTGGTAATGGTAGGCACTTGATTCATCTTTCTAAGCAGACAAGACTCAGCAATATCGCTGAAACTTTTATGATGGTCATGAGTCTCATCAATTTCTCTCAATTCCGTGTTGAGGGCGCTGTGCGCAAGCAGTCACTTTCTGACGAAAACTAAGATTACCCACATACAAAACTAGCTCACTGACGGAAACTTTAGCAGTTCTCTCATGCCTCCCAAGAACTTGCAACTGCCCCAGTAAAGCATTTTGCAGATTACAAATAGCAGAAGCACATAAAAATACAAGTACGCCTAAATTTATTACGACTAGCCGATTAAGGGCACTTCTTCAGCCCTTGCTTCTCGAGAACTTCTACTGAAACTTCCCTTTTACACTCATACTATTTGAACAGAATCACGAACAACAAGAATCCCCCCTCGACGGCTGAGAAAATTTACTCCACACCAAACTAACCTGCTAAAAGAGAAAAAAAGAAAAAAGAAAAAAGAAAAAGAGCAAGTGATTCCGTTCCATTATCCCATGCTCAAGTCATCACCCTATAGCACTACAAACCAAATGGTTGGTCTACAAACTTCAACTGTACATAGCAGTCGCCAAAACCCCTCGGCGGCAACAACAAGAACACCAAAACAACCGTATCACGTCTTTCAATTCAACCTACTGCAATCGGGGAAAAAAAAACACAACCCCTCGCATAGATTCCTCTCATCCCAATCTTCACCTACGAATTTCTACAGACCGATCGGCCTAAAAATTACAATATCAGCCAGCTCATACCACTAGTTCAGCTTCATCACCATACTCTAACAGGACACCCCTGCAGCTCATGACCCCCAAGATCAGAACTTCGCGGCGACATTCGGCGAAACACAGTTTCATCGACTCGCACCCCACACCAAAATTCACTCCATGCACGCACCGCCGACCGGTAACAGAGAACACGAAGCGAGATTCGAGAGAGCTTACGTTGGCCAGAGACTCCAACGAGTGCACGTACTCCTTGTTCCTCCGAACCCACCGCTTGCACGCCTCCATGGCCGTCGAGGGCACCCAGCTCCGACCGGCGAGGCCTCCGGCTCCGGCTCCGGCTCCGCGGCGCGGCGCGGCGCTCCGGACGATTCAGGCTCCGACTCCGAGCAAGGCGGGCACCGATCGGATTCCGAGGTTTTTCCAAGGGAAATTGCAGAACTTCTGATCCGGTGTGGATATTTTCGTTGGGCAACCCGATTAGAGGCATTTCGTTCTTTGATATTAACGGATAGATCGGTTCAAGAAACATCGGAGTAGTAAAAATGAAACGTAATCGAGCGCCCGCACACAATTCTGGCCAAAGCAACGAGAAGAGCGCCCGTCGAAAAGTTGATGATGCCAGTGCGTCTAGCTCCTCCGCCGCTTCGACGGGCAGTGACAGCTACGATGTGTTCTTGAGCTTTAGCTGTGAGGATACTCGCTTAACCTTCGCGGATCACCTCTACAACGGCCTCGTCAATGTCGGAATCCGCGTGTTCAGAGACAACAATGAGCTTCCCAAAGGTGAGAAGATCGGCACCAACCTTTTCCAGGCCATTAAAAATAGTAAAATCTCGATCGCGATTCTCTCTCAGAACTAGGCATCGAGCAAATGGTGCCTTCAAGAGCTCGTTGAGATGAGAGTGCATCAAAAGCGGGCAAGTTGTCTTGCCCATATTTTACCATGTTGAACCGACCATGTGCGAAATCAAGAAGGGAGCTTTGGAAAGACTTTCTCCTGTTTAAGTAGGAAGTATTTGAAGGAAGATGTTGAGAAATGGGAAGTAGCACTTAAAGAAGTGGCTTCCCTAAAAGGATGGGATCGGAGAAAATTGCTGACGGGTACTTCATTTTCCATTGAATCTTTAAAATTGCTGACGGGTACTTCATTTTCCATTGAATCTTTTTTTACTTTCTTGCAACAGAATCTTGCTTGTAGAGGAGGCTATACAGTAGTGTGTTTCTCTACTTATGCTTGCTATCTTTCGCTCTTATATGTTGTAGTGCTGGGATAATAAGATGATGGAATATGATTGTTCTTCTAATCCTTTTTGACTCAAATGTTTTGTAAACAGCCACGAAGGAGATATGGTGAAAATGGTTGTCGCAGAAGTTTTGAGCGAGTTAAAGAAGGCCTTTCAGCTGGATGTGACTGAACATCTTGTCGGAATCGATAATGCTGTGGAGAGTATTTTGAGATTGCTGGATGATAACCTTAGTGCTACCCAAATTGTTGGTATTTATGGAATGGGGAGCATCGGTAAGACAACTTTAGCCAAGGTTGTCCACAATAAGCTCTCCGACCAATTTGAGCATCATAGTTTTATTGCAGATATTCGAGAATCCTCGCGACACGGTAGCATTTTTTATTTGCAGGATCAATTAATATCTTATCTGAAAGGGAAAGTTCAAGTGTCTACTTCGAATGAAGGAATCGAGATCTTGGAATCTAGATTTAAATATAAGAAAGTCTTAATTCTTCTAGATTATGTGGATTCAACATGACTAGTTTAAGATGGGGAGTAGGATAATAATCACCACAAGGATAAGGTCTGTTCTTGATGATGCTAGGGTGAACTGCCGGTACGAACTCAAGGAACTTGCTGAGGACAAGTCCTTAATCTTGTTTAGTAGACATGCCTTTAGGAGGGAGTCTCCTCCGTGTGAATTTGAGTCTCTCTCTCGTGATGTCATATCCACTACCGGAGGGCTTCCGTTAGCTCTCAAGGTTATAGGTTCGTTTCTATGGGGGAAGAAGCAAGAATTTTGGCAAGAAGCGTTAAAGAAGTTGCAGAAAGCACCACATGAGAAAGTGCAAGAGAAGTTGAAAATAAGTTATGACGCATTGAACTATGCAGAAAGGTAGATATTTTTGGATATTGCTTGTTTTTTCAATGGAGATGATTTAAGAATTGTATCCTACATGTGGGATGCATGTGGTTATCATCCAAAGATGGAAATTGAAATATTGAGTTTTATGTCACTAATAAAAATTGGAGAGGATGGAAAGGTGCAAACGCATGACCAACTAAGAGACCTTGGTAGGACAATTGTTCATGAAGAAGATTACAATGCGCCTATAAATAGAAGTAGGCTGTGGGTGGATGAGGAAGCCAGGGAAGTACTTAAGAGGAATAAGGTAATTGTTACCTCTACCGTTCTTTCACTCTCATTTTACTTGAATTTTCTTGATTGGAATGAATCGTTTTACAGCCAAAATTAGTCTTATATTATTTCCTTGATATGATTAGGAAGTGATGTGTTTAGCATCAGTTCATGGTAGACATTTCCATCGAGTTGGAAAAAAGGAAGAAGAAGAAATGTGACATCCCGAAATTTGGCCCCTGTTTCGAATATATGAAATTGTTATTTCATCGACGCGCTTATGGTTATTTTACTCGGAACTGATCACTCACAAGTTAACTAATCTATTAGATGAGGCCGTAAAGGGTTATTAATACGACAGATTAGAGAATTCAATCAGAAATTGACCGCTCGACTATAATAATGGACAAGAGTCAATATTACACTATTATAAATCGATTAGCGAACGGATATAAGCAGATTCGATGGAAACACGTAGTCGAATTGCCAGTGGTTTTGCATGATTACGATATTCGCATCAAACGGCAATAAACCGATTTACTATCGATATTATATTCAGGGTACATAATTGAACCCTCGCGATTACATGACAACCAATGGTTGTTTACGATTCGAAAATGCACAAACGTGGGTTAAAAATTATCGACCACGGGTCAAACGCATTAAAACCCCTAAAAGCTACCCAATATATTAGATCGTACTAAAGTCATGTTCGATCGATTTTAACCACGAAATTTAATTCAATTTTGGGAATCGAACGTTCGAGTGTGTCACGATTTAATTATTGGATGTCGTCTCATCTTTAGTCGAATTTTCGACGAGTCCGAAATTTTTCGGAAAAATGATTTTCGGACAAGTAGAAAAAGGAAATGAAATTTGGATGGGTAAGCAAATTGGAAATTTGCTGCCCAAAAAGCTTTAATTTTTGAGAAATTAGAGTTAAAAAGTTAATTGGGAGACTAAGGATGAGCATAGAAGACTGAGGTTGGGACACCTGGAGTGCCATAACTTGGCACGGAGGGACACTTAAGTGCCATAACTTTGAAATTGTACACTTAAGTGCCAATATCGGAGTAAAATGGAACATTTAAGTGCCAATCCGACCAAAAACCGGCCAAAATGTAGGCGTGGCATTTTCCGGCGACATGCTTAACCGACATGGCAATTTATTAAAAAAAAAAAAAAAGCCACGTGGAGGAGGAAAACGACGTCGCCCCATCCACTATGCATTTGGCCAAACTAAACGACGTCGTTTTGCTTATTTGGATTTTAACCGTTCGTCCATCGGTTCACACCAGATCTGACGTCCTCTCCATCGCCGTTTACAGCTCACCATTCGCAAGTCATCGCTCGTCGTCGTTGCTCACCGTCGTCGATTTGCTCAGGTTTTTTCTCTTCTTCCTCTCCCCTGTGGTGAAATTAGGGCTTCGACCCATTTATTAGAGCTTGGACTTGAAATTTGGGGGTCGGCTGGGAAAGCTCAGGCTTGGATGGTATTGATGTGAGATTTATGGCTCAGATGTGGTGCTACAATCCTGTTGGGGGGTTCGAATTGACAGTTTAGGATCGGCCTCGAAATGTAGGCTTGGTGTAGGGCTCGGCGGGGGGAAAATTAGGGCACGGTGTAGGGCTCGACGTCGCCTCATTCACTGTGATGTGTGATTCATTCAGGGTGTTGAATTGTGATGTGCGAAAGTAATTTGTAGTGGTCGGATATGAAATGGGCGATGGTGATTGGTGATTGTTAGGATTCAGAGTATTGGACCTTGGACATGTTCGAATCAAATCTCTTGTTGTCGTGGGGATGGGAACTTCTGGGTATTTTTTTAATAACTTGCATTGTTGAGGACCCATGCTGAGGGATCTCTCAATATTTTAAAGGAATGCGACGACATAATCAAAGTAGTTGTCGGGTCCCATCTCTATTTGTCATTGTCCTGAGGCCTCTTTTCAAGCTGCAGCTGTCGTTTGACCTATGCATCTTCCCTCTTTCTTTCTTCTTTTCTTTAATAAAGAGTGTAGGGACCTCCACTTGCAATTGTCTGTCCTTTGTGAATGTGGTCCCAAAAGTTAATTGTATATTTGTCATCTTTTGTTGCAGAAATGGCTCATGATAAAGACTATGTTGCTGTCATCGTTTACTACGATGGGGATTGTGTGATTGGGGAGGATGAGTGGGGGTATGAGGGGGGGAATGAGGGTACTATCTTTGTAGATATAAAGAATGCATCTTATATTGGATTTGTTAGGGATATAGTGACATTTTTGCCTTATAGAGTACAAAAGTTACTGTACTGTGTTCATGTTCCTGGGAAAGGCTTGAGAGATGGTTTGAGAGTTTTGGAAGATGATAATGGTTTTAGGGATGTCTTATATCATTATCTTCATGGCGAAGAGGCGAAAGTATTTGTTGAAAACAATAGTGATAGTGAGGACGAAGATGATGACAGAGATAGCACCTAAGTAGGAGAAGGAGGAGATGGTATTCAAGCTAGTACTGAGGTTAGGAATGAAGCAGGGCATGATGGACAGGACGGGGAGGAGAGGGGCGCAGATGCTGTTCACCAGAGTGATTATGACATAGGTGATGTCACCATCACTGAATTAGATTGGGAAGTAGCTGAATCCAGTGATGGTGATGATGACGATGACGATGACGATGAAGGGTTGGCTGCTGAAGCTGAAAATTTATTAATCTTAAGTGACGACGACGATGAGAAGCTTACACAGTCAAGGAAAAAACAAAGGGACTTTTTGTCAGATAGATTTGCAACTTTGCAGGTAGCTGATGAAGTTCCAAACAGAGACGAAGGCCCTACAGATGTTGTGTTGCTGGCCAGGAGACAGATTATGAAGAAAGCATCGACACCGCTACTTCCCAGGACGAACTTGAAGAAGATCAACGAGCTGTGCGTAGAAGGAAAAGTAAGTTTCCTTCCTATAATCCATCTGTTGCCTCTCATACTTTGTCAGTAGGTATGAAATTCCATGATGCGATACAATTTAGGGAAGCTATACTGAAGAACTCTATTGCTGCACAAAGAAATATTGATTTCATTAGAAATACCAAGAAATTTGTAAGAGCTAGGTGTTCGCAGCAAAACTGTCCATGGAAGATTTACGGCGCGTTTGTTAAGAAGAGTGGGTCATTCCAGATTAGAGCTTACCAAGAGGAACACACTTGTTCCATTAATTTTCAAAACAAAAAGGTAATAAGTGCATGGTTGTTCAAGCACTTCTTCAATCTGATCAAGCTGATGCCCGAGATGAAAATTACTAACTTTAGGATGCTGGTGAAGGAGCGTGTGGGCATCAATGTATCTAGGAATCAGTGCAAAAGAGCAAAGCAAAAGGTGATAAAGATACTTATTGGTCAGTATGCTAAGGAATATGGGCATGTGTGGGAGTATGCTTGGGAGTGTAGGCTGCAAAACCCTACAAGTAGAGTGTATGTAGAGGTGGTTGAGAGACCGCTTCCTGATCATGGGACCAAGTTCGATAAGTTCTATGTGTGCTTTGATGCATGCAGACGAGGATTTTTAGCTGGTTGTAGACGGATTATAGGATTGGACGGCTGTTTCTTGAAGGGCTTGTGCAAGGGAGAATTGTTGGCGGCGATTGGAAGAGATGCGAATAACCAAATGTTCCCACTAGCTTGGGCTATTGTAAAGATTGAGAACAAGGACAATTGGTCTTGGTTCTTGAAAAATCTGATGGCTGACTTGGAGATAACAAACGGGGAAGGGTGGGCATTCATGAGCGACCAACAAAAGGTAATGCTTGCTTTTTAGAAAATTTAGTCAATAGTTTGCTTTGTAATATGAACATGTAATTTGCTCTAGTATTTCTTACTTTGAATTATTGCAAGGATTGGTTCCGGCAATAGCCTAGTTGTTGCCCCATGCTGAACATCGAATGTGTGCGCGGCACATATACGGAAATTGGGCAAAGACTTACAAAGGGGATAAGCTACAATTGCAATTTTGGCAATTAGCAAAGAGTGCAAACATGGCTGACTTTAGGATAGCCAAAGAAGGACTGCTTCAATTGACAAAGGAAGGTTGTGCTACCCTATTTCAACTAAAACCGAAGCATTGGTGCAGGGCATTCTTCAGTGAGGAGTTCAAGTGCGATAACGTCGACAACAACATTTGTGAAGTATTTAATTCGAAGATAATAGATGCCAGATGCAAACCAGTCATCTCAATGCTTGAAGATATACAAGTTGCGGTTATGACTCGGTTGCAGAAACAACGAGATGAGGCTGCAAAGTGGACAAGACAATATGGTCCTAGGATTGCCAAGAAATTGGATGAGAACTTGGCTACAAGTAGGCATTGTCATCCCATTTGGAATGGAGATGACGGATATGAGATAATGAAGGGTGCTGATAAGTATGTTGTCAATCTAGGAAGTAGGAAGTGTTCATGTAGAGCATGGCAAGTAAGTGGAATTCCATGTGCACATGCCATATGTGCCATCCAATTGAAGGGCGACAATACAGATGATTACATCGATGATTGGTATCATAAATCAAAATACCTTGCTTCCTATCAGTTCATGATGCAGCCAATTAGAAGTAGCAAGTTTTGGGAGCCCACGGATCATGAAGCACCTCAACCTTTGCCACTGAAGAAGAAAATTGGAAGGACAAAACGAAGACAAAGAATGGCGGAGGGAGAGGTCTCAAGTCAGCAAAGAATGAGCAGGCAGGGTGCAAAGATAACGTGCTCTTATTGTCGCCTAGCAGGCCACAATATTAAAGGTTGTTAATTGAGGAAGCAACAACAATCGTTGAGGCAAGGTGAAGGGCCTAGTGAAGAGACAGTTGGAGAAATGCAAACAGCAGGGCCAAGTGAGTCGACTGTTCTTCAGTCAACAACTCGAACCCCGGTAAGTCATGAAATTTATTTTATGTTTATGTTGCTTTGTCGTTTATCATAAAAATGTACATAATATCCTATTTGGCCTTGTATGTAATGTGTTTGTTAGGTCACAAGAAGAACCCCAGTAAGTCATGAAACTGAACAGCCTGCTCGAAGAAGGCAAGGTAGAAGATGGCCAGCTGAAGGATTGGCCCAAGCAGCATCACGGCCAGCTGAAGGATTGGCCCAAGCAGCATTACGGCCAGCTGAAGGATTAGCCCAAGCAGCATCACGGCCAGTTCAGTCGACTGTTCATCAGCAGTGAAAGACATACCCATTGGTAAATTCAACCATTTGTATTCAGTTTTTCATTTTTTTTACATTATTATATGTCCCGATATTATATTTATGGTGTCTTTTGCCTCTTTCTCAGGTTCGAAGAAAGCAAGTTGGAACTCAACTGCCAACTGAAGGGCTATCACAAGAGCCACCTCAAGGGTCATCACAGGGGCCACCAAAAGAATCACTACAAGGGGCACCACAAGTACCACCAGAAGGCCCAACAGAAGGAGGTGTCACTGAAGTTGAAGGGCTACACAGAAGGACAACTAGAAGAAGGCCAAGTGAAGGGGTAGCTACACAAAGGCCATCTAGAAGACGCCCACCAGTGAAGAATTGGTCGAAGAAGCCATTAGTGGCGAAGGGCCCAAGAAAGCAAGAAAAAGAGCCAACAAATCACAAGTTCCTGAAAGTGACGCCCCTATTCAAACAAGAGGGGCACTTGGGAAGAGGTTAAAACAATATGGCCATGGCCTTTATACAGATGAGCGTACTGGAACAGTTATTCTCAATATAAGTTTTATTGGCTGCATTTAATTTAATTTATGCTGTAGACTTTTACTGACAATTTATTGTTTTTTTGTAGCTTGGGAGAAGTTCAGAGGTTCTTATCTCAGGCCCAACTCAAGAATCAACGGCTGCACCAACAAAAAAGATAACATCAACTGTGCCAACAAGAAAGAAGAGAAAGAACCCAGTTGCAGCTCCAACTCCTTTTGAATCAATTCGACCTAGGACATTTGCAGCTCCATTTGAGTCAGTGGATACTGAGAAGGTTGAAGAAGAAGTTGCACGTCCAATTAGAAAGAGTGCAAGAATTATGAATCAAGTGAAAGGCCCATCGAAAGGAGCACGAACAGGGGATGTTGTGCATATTGATTGATGAGATGAGACGTGATAGGATTTGTGGAGCTTAGGAGTCAAAATAGTTATGTAAATGTTAACGTTATAATAACACTTGCTATGGATGGTTATCTTTTTTTTTTCTTTAGTTTGTCATTCATTGATGTTGTGAGACTTAATTTCAATATCAATGAAATGATCTTGCGCTGCTTGTCAATTTTTTTTGTTTGTCATGGATTCTGCTTTTACTTGCTGCTGCTGTTGTTGGTGTTCTGTGGTGGTAGCTGGAGTGCTGGTGTGGCTGGTGGTGGTGGATGGTGATGTTTGGTGGTAGTGAGTTGTTGTTGGGGTGCTAATGTGGTGGCTAGGGTGCTAGTGTGGCTGGTGGTGATGCACGATGATTATGGGTTTGTGGTGGGGATTATAGGCTTATGCTGCACTTACACTTGGTACAAGTGTGCAGTTTGCACATCTTACACCATGTGTACTGGTGCAAGCTAGTGCAAGGCTTAGCTTGCACTAGTACCTTGTGCAGCAACACCACCAGCATGGTGGTGGCTGGAGCGCCTAGTATGTAGTGTGGCTAGTGGTGATGGTTGGTGGTGCAACCGGTGGTGGTAGCTGGCGCAATTTTTAGAGAAAACCCACAAAAAAATTGGCACTTAACTGGTCATATTCTAAAAAACTTGGCACTTGACTGTTCACTTTTAACTACAAGTGACACTTAACTGATCACTTTAATAATAACTTGACACTTAAGTGATCATTTTTTTATCGCGACTAGCACTTAAGTAATTACTAAATACAACTTATGACACTCGGGTAATCACTCATGTTTGTCTTGTGTATATGTTGGTCTGCATCAAAACAGAGAAGATGATGATAATTTAACTTATGGCAACTCCATATGACAGCACAAACAACAACAAAGCCACAATGATCTTGTGAAACAACACAAACTTCTTCGCATCTTTCAAAAAGAAAAAAGCCTACGTTTAATCCAGAACAACACCATTTTTAACTATAGCAGTCGGAGAAACTTTTTCTCATTTTCAAGTACTTTACATTTCATCATAAAGTACAATAGACAACAAAACAACACCATAATAAACGATTGGTAACACTTTCGTTCAATTTTCATCATTGAAACTCCATTCTTGAAAGGTTTAGTTGAAGATGCTTGAGCGTGCATTGAGACTTCATTCTTGAAAAGTTTAACTGAAGATGCTTGAGCTTGCATTGAGTCAACATCGTCCAAGTCGTCCACGAACACAGATGGAGATTGCTGTCTTTTATGAAGTAGATCCAATATCACCTCTGTGGCTCGGTCAGAGAACTTCGCATCGACCCATTTGAAGTATTTACACTTCGACGCTTCTTTATATCGGGCGCATCCATAAAATCTTCTCCCAAGATTGATTCGAGTCCACGATAATCTTCTTAGACTCGATAACCCACAAAAACAGAAACGCTAGCCTTCTCCTTCGCTTCGGTGAAAGGAAATTGAGGCGCTGCTGCGAGTCCTGCTCTCCATTTCCAAGATTCGACGAAGGAATTTTGGGCAAATGAAAATTAGGGTTCGAGACTTGGATTCGAGCACTTCAATAGGGATTTTGGCCGATTTAGGATTTTAGATTTGGGGCATTTGGGGAGACGACGTCGTTTTTGGAAGATTTTGGGCTTTTATTATGCAGACGACGTCGTTTCTGGTGAGTTAGAGCCGACTCAGCTCTCCGGCAAGCCACGTAGGCAATAAAAAATAATAAAATATTGCCACGTAGGATTTCCTCCAAGGGTCGCCAGCGGTGGCACTTAAGTGTCTCACTAGAAAAAGAAAGTGGCACTTAAGTGTACCGTTTTGAAATTATGGCACTTAAGTGTCCCCCCGTGCCAAGTTATGGCACTTGGGCTGTTCTTCTGCCTAGAAGACTTTTGTGGCATTTGGATGAAGTGTGATGATGAAAATGTGAGATATTTTCCTTAGAAGTCTTTGGTTTGCTTTATTTTCTTTTCTCTCTCTCTCGCGTGAAACTCCCCCCTACAGTCGATCCTTCCTTTCTCCCCATGTTCTCCCTTTTCCCTCACGTTCTTCTTTCCCCACCATTCTCTTTTCTTTCTCTGCCACTAGCCCCATTTTCTCTTCACCCGGTTCTAGTTCTTCTTTTCTTTTCATTCTGCTGCATCCACCACATCACCACCCATCATCCCATCAACCCCCATCCTTCCTCATCCATCATCACCTTCATAGCACCCCAGCACCTCACGCCCATCTCCACGCTCGCAGCTCCACCCGTCAACTCCATTGCCAGCTTTACCCACCATCTTCACCTCACGCCATCACCACCAGCGACTCCACCACCAACGTCCAGCCACCACCACCATGCCATCCTCGCACCACCACCACCTTGGCCGCGCCGTCCGTCACCTCCACCGAGGCCAACACCAAGCCGAAACCCCTAGGTGGCCAAGGGCTTAAGGGACCACCACCGACACTGTCAAGCCTCCGTTCAAGCCGCGGGTGACACGTTCTCGACGCCGTCGCATCGCCATCGCCACGAGCCTACCGCCGTCGAAAACCCACGAGTTAACTTTCTAATCTTTGATTAGGCCATTAATTGCGTTTAGGGGTGGTTAAATTAGTACTAATAGTGATTAGTCTTAGTTAAGCTTGGTTTAGTATTAATTGAGATTAAGAATGGTTTAGGTTAAATTTAATTACAATTAGTGTAAGTAATTTCGATTAGTTTAATTAATCGTGTTTAGATTAATTAATTGCGTTTAGCTTTATTAATCGTTATTTATTTAATTAATTGCGTTTAGTGTAATTTGTGACGGATTAGTCGTTAGGTAGAATTTTATGCTTGCTTTCTTGGATGAGATTTTGCGTGATTTTAATTGTTGGTACGTGCAATATTATGTGATTGATTGCTCTATGGTAAATATCGATTGTTATTACAAAACTTGGTTTCATAGGCAATTAAATAGAAAAATGCGAGGTGTTGGGTTTAGACGCCAAATTTTACGTGCTAGATAAAACAATGGAGTTTTAAAATAGAAGTGTGCTAAGTTTGACGGGTTGATTTCGAATACGTGACCACGTACGATTATTTTACCGGGATTTTTAAATAAGAAAAATTGGCCAACTTTATTATTTGAAAACAAAGTATGGTGTTCTTGGCTAAATATGTGCTTGAATGGTCATTTAATTGAACCCGTCACCCAATGGGAGTTTGGGGCCGATGCCTAAGTTTATCGAATGCTCGGCGGGGGTCCGGATGTTGAGTCATAGTTGAGGCCGAACCAAAACTCCTTTATGAAATGCCCGTTTAGGCGGGGGTCCTAGACGATGCTGTGCTCGATGGGGCGGGACGATGCCCGGTCATGCCGGAAGAACGTTGACACTTGTGTTGGCCGTGGCCCAAGGGGTCGTAATAATTGGAACACATGTGGCGACAATGCGCATGAAATTCTAAATATGTGTTCTGATTGTTATTTATGCACGTTACTCTGTTATTACTGTACGAGACGTGCTAATATGCAGGGGGTGTGCCGATGTGAGGTGAGTTTATGTGTGGTGTGTGCTTAGGCCACCTTCGAAGCGAATTCGCTTCCTAATCAAGGTTTAGGGATTTTAAACTCGCTAAGATTTTATCTCACCCCGTCGTTGTCAAATATTTTCAGGTTCGTAGTATTGAGAATTGCCCTGTACGTTTCGGGATCCCCTGGGATATGGAGGTAGAGACTACTCTATACCCTATCCCCGGGACCGACCGTTTTCGCGGGTTGGTAGTTACGACGTTGTGGGTAGATGACGGCTTTGTACATGTGGTGCCTCATAACTTCAAGGCGAGGTTCATTAGGGAGGCGAATGGTGATAGGATTGGTCCCCTACATGGTTTTGATTGACCGCCCGTCGGAAATGTGGATGGGCAAGACAGTGACCCCATGGATATCGACATTCCTGACGGTATCGTTGTGAATCCAGATTCCAAGCCACAGGGGCCCAGGGAGCCGGACCCACCTGACGCCGTGCATGACTTCGCGCTTGGGTACTAGAGCGGATATTGGGAGTTTGTGCAATTAGAAGTTAGCCCTGACCTTTTGACCCTTTTTGCTGTAGGTCATGTAGGAGTTTCTTTTTGTGGTAGACCTGTATATATTAAACTCCTTGGGTTAACCTGTCGATAAATAAATCGTTGTGTTTTACAATCCCTATTTTTGTTGGTTGACTGGGTGTTTGTTTATTTCGCTTCTGCATGCGTTTAATCGAAAGATAAAAAGAATGGGTCGGCGATGCATCTTGGGATGTCGCATTTTTAATTGATCATTGAGGGATGTTCGCGTACTCGGGTTCAGGGTGTGACATCCCCTTTTAAGTGGTATCAGAGCCTGGTTAAGGTTTGGAGTGATAAGATGCGATGGGTTACGGGATAGTTAGTTAGGAAAAACATTTTTCCTTATGCTTATACTTGTGATTGATTGATTGTTTTGTGCAGGTCGCTCAGACTTCTAATTCCGTGTTAGAATTGGAAAGCAGGTTTCTGTAAGGACCTTGCGAGATGAGCGATCTTGAGCAGAGAGCCCCTCGGAGAAGGGCCGTAGTAGCATTGTCAGGTGCCAAAGGGAGGGCACCGAGACGAGCGGGTGCTAGAGAGAGAGAGCGCCGGCTCCAGCTAGTACCGTGGGAAGAGTACTGCCTCAGGCTGGTGTTGGAAGAGGAGCACTAGGCGATCCTAGGTTGGATGGATCGTGCAGGCGCTAGAAACTTTAGGGAACATGATCGGTCAGCAAGCTCAGAACCAAGCTGCTGCTACCATCGCCGCCGCTACTGCTACCGTCGCCGCCACTGCAGCCGCTAATGTTGTTGTTGCTGTTGCCGTTGCACCTACTGAAGTCCCACTGGGAAATGGGAATGGTGAGCGGCTTATGCATAAGCTGGTGGAGCAGTTCCTGAAACTAAAGCCGCCAAGGTTCACTGGAGTAAGCGATCCGAAGGCTGCAACTTTCTGGATCCGAGAATTAGAGAAGGTTTTCGCATTGTTGAGGTGCTCTGAAGAGGACAATGTAGTCCTAGCTGTCCACTAGTTGCAAGGTATTGCAAGTACTTGGTGGGAAGCCACCAAAGGGAGAGTGTTTCCCGAAGGTACGGTCCTGGAGTGGGATGCCTTTGTTGAGGCCTTCTATGGGAAGTATTTTTCAGATTGCGCGCGGGAGCAGAAAATGGCCGAGTTCCAGCGTCTCCATCAGAATTAGATGTCCGTGGACCAATATGAGGCGAAGTTTGCTGAGTTGTCAAACTATGCACCAAGGCTAATTAAGAACCTGGTGAACAGGGCGAGGAGGTTCAGAGATGGTTTGAAGCCAGAGATTAAGGACCTACTGGTGCCACTGAATCTCAAGGACTATGATGAACTGTACGAGAGGGCCCAACTGATTGAGAGGAATCTGAATGAGTGGGCTGCCGCATCTGGGTCGCGATTCGTGCACAACAGGGATAGCAACCGATTTGGGAAGAGGCCGATGACGGGAGGAAGGTATTCCATTCCTCCCAACCAAAAGGTTGGAATTGGAAAGCTGGCACCCAACTCGAATGGTGTGTGCCGATTCTGTGGAAGAAAACATGGACCAACCTCATGTCCTGCTAGAATAGGAGCGTGCTACGGATATGGCTAGCATGACCATTAGGTGAAGAATTGCCCGCGTAGACCCATCGGAGCGCAGGCACCACTACCGTAGATGGGACAAACCACGGGGAGTGCATCGTAGAACGCACAGCAAGGCATTTTGAGCAGGCCTCCGATGCAAGGAAGGGTGTATGCTGTCACCCGAAGAGAGGTGGAGGACTCGCAGAACGTGGTTACAGGTACGGTCTCGCTGAACGACCATGCTGCTTATGCTTTATTTGATCCTGGAGCTACCCATTCATTTATTACTGAACAGTACGTTAAGTTAGTGGGATTGAGTCCACAACCGTTGGAAGCAGTCATTAGTATATCCACCCCGTTAAAGGATAAAGTGTTGTTGGCGATAGGGTGTCTTGGTTGCAAGTTAGTAATTAGTGATCGAGAGGAAATGATAGATTTGATTGTGCTTGCAATGTTTGATTTTGATGTGATCATTGGTATGGATTGGCTCACTAAGCAACGAGCTACCGTAGAATGTTATCGTAAAACGATTCAGTTTAACCCGTTAGCGGGTGAAAGTTTTGAGTTTGTTGGAAATCGAGGAAGACCCTCGATTATCTTAATCTCGTTGCTTGAGGCAACCCGATTATTAGGGGTGGGTTGCCAAGGTTTTATGGCAACCGTAGTTGATACGTCAGTTGAGGAGTCGAAAATGGAGGATATCGCCATAGTGTAGGAATTTTCCGACGTATTTCTTGAGGAGTTGCTTGGTTTGCCCCCAAAAAGGGAGTTAGAGTTCGCGATTGAGTTGACCCCTGGGATGAAGCCAATTTCTAAGACTCCTTACTGCATGGCGCTATCAAAGTTAAAGGAGTTGAAGGTGCAGATGCAGGATTTGTTGGATAATGGATTTATTTGTCCTAGTGCATCGCCTTGAGGAGCGTCAGTTCTGTTTGTAAGGAAGAATGATGGTTCGTTGTGCCTTTGCATCGACTATCGGTAACTCAACCAAGTAACGATCAATAACAAATATCCGTTGCCAAGGATTGATGACTTGTTTGATCAGCTGCAGGGAGCATCGATATTTTCCAAAATTGACCTGAGGATAGGTTACCATTAGTTGAGGATTAAGCATGAGGATATACCGAAGATGGCTTTTCGTACGTGTTATGGCCATTATGAATTCACCGTAATACCATTCGGTCTGACCAATGCCCTAGCTGCTTTCATGGATTTGATGAATTGAGTGTTCAAGGAGTATCTGGACCAGTCCGTGATTATGTTTATCAATGACATCTTGGTGTATTCGAGAAGTCCAGAGGAGCATGAACGACACTTAAGGACGGTGCTTCAGACCTTGCGAGAACACGAGCTGTACACCAAGTTCAGTAAGTGTGAGTTTTGGCTAACTCGTGTAGCTTTCTTAGGTCATGTGATCTCTAGCGAAGGGATTTCCGTGGACCCGACCAAGATTGAAGCTGTTATAAACTGACAGAGACCAATAACGGTGACAGAGATCCGAAATTTCTTGGGATTGGTAGGCTATTATAGACGATTCGTGAAAAGATTTTCTGTGATAGCCATGCCCTTGACACGATTGCTGAAAAAGGAAGAGAAGTTCGAATGGACGAATAAGTGCGAGTGTAATTTCCAAGAGCTCAAGCAGAAGCTGACTACCACACCCATGTTGACAATTCTGTCTAATCCTGAAGGATATGAGATTTATAGCGATGCGTTATAGAGAGGATTAAGTTGCGTTTTAATGCAACACAGGAGAGTTGTTGCATACGCGTCTCGTAAGCTGAGGCCTCATGAGTTGAATTATCTGACGCATGACTTGGAACTTGCAGCAATCATCTTCCCCTTAAAGATTTGGAGACATTACTCATGCGGAGAAAAGTTCCAAATTTTTACGGACCATCAAAGCCTGAAGTACTTATTCTCTCATAAGGAGTTGAACATGAGACAACGTCGTTGGATGAAGCTTCTCAAGGATTACGACTATGATATCCTGTATCATCCCGGAAAAGCCAATAAGGTCGCGGATGCGTTAAGTCGGAAGTCGTCGATTGCGCAGATGATGGTTCAGGAGTGGATCCTACTCAAAGGAGTTCGAGATTCAAATTTCAAGTTTGAGGTAGGCCACCTTTCAAGTCTCATGGCTACCCTCAGAATTGAACTAGATGTGCAGGTAAAGATTAAGACGTTACAGTTGACAGACCTTAAAATCCAGAAAGTTTTGCATGAGGATGCGGAAAAGAGGAAAGTCGACTTTCAAGTTATTGAGGACAGAATACTAAAGTTTCGTGGGCGATTGTGCGTACCCGACGATGTGGAGCCTAAGGAGGAAATCTTGTTTGAAGCCCAGCGTAGTAGTTATAGCATTCATCCGGACAGTACAAAGATGTATTAGAATCTGCGTCAACACTATTGGTGGACTAGTATGAAAGCAGATATCACCAGACACGTTGCCAAGTGTCTGACGTGCCAACAAGTGAAAGCGCAGCATTGCAAGCCTGGAGAACTTTTACAACCTCTCGAGATTCTTGAGTGGAAGTGGGAACATATCACAATGGATTTTGTGATGGGATTACCGAGAAGTCAGCGAGGTAATGATTCCATATGGGCCGTAGTCGACAGGTTGACAAAATATGCTCACTTCATCGCCGTACAAAAGGACTTTGCATTAGACAGGTATGCTGAATTGTATGTATGACAGATAGTTCATCTTCATGGAGTGCCAGTGACGATCACGTCAAATCGAGACCCAAAGTTTACGGCAGTTTTTTGGAAAAGTTTACAAACTGCCATGGGAACGAAGCTGCAGTACAGCACGACCTATTATCTGCCGATGGATGGTCAGTTTGAGAGGGCTATTCAAACCCTCGAGGATATGCTGCGAGCTTGTATATTGGACTTCAAAGGAGGCTGGGAGGAACAGCTTCATCTAATTGAGTTCGCCTACAACAATAGCTATCAATAGAGTATCAAGATGGCACCATTTGAAGTGTTGTATGGCAGGGCCTGCAGGACTCTTGTCTGTTGGGATGAAGTTGGACAACGTAAGATTACGGGTCCTGAGTTGGTTCAACAGTCAATTGATGCCGTCAGAGTCATTTGAGAAAGACTCAAGACCGCCCAAAGTCGTCAAAAGAGCTATGCAAATAAGCGACGTAGACCACTAGAGTTTCAAGTAGGTGAACACGTACTCCTCAAAGTGTCGCCAATGAGAGGTACTTCACGTTTTGGCAAGAAAGGGAAATTAAGTCCGAGGTACGTCGATCCCTTTGAAATTTTAGAGCGAATTGGGACTTTGGCATATCGTCTCGCATTGCCGCTGAGACTTACTCAAGTGCATGACGTCTTCCATGTGTCAATGCTGAGGAAGTATAAACCCGATCCAACCCACGTGCTGAATTTTGAGGAAATAGACGTGGACAAGAGGGTGTTGTATGTAGAGAGACCGGTTCGGATAGTGGATCGAAAAACACAAGTGCTTCGCAATAAGATGATCCCCTTGGTTAAAGTGGTCTGGCAACACCACGGAACAGAGGGAGCCACGTGGGAAAGAGAAGAGTCGATGAGATGTCTACACCCTCATCTTTTTGTAGAAGGGTTGCAATAGTTTAAATTTTGAGGACGAAATTTTTGTAAGAGGGACGTCCCAAAATTTGGCCCCTATTTCGTATAGGTGAAGTGGTTATTTCATCAACACGCTTATGGTTATTTTAATTGGAACTGATCACTCACGAGTTAACTAATCTATTAGGTGAGACTGTAAAGGGTTATAAATGCGACAGACTAGAGAATTCGATCAGAAATTGACTGCTCGACCATAATAATCAACAAGAGTTAATACTATACTGTTATAAATCGATTAGCGAACGGATATAAGCCAATTCGATGGAAGCACATAGTAGAATTTACAATATTCGCGTCAAACGGTAATGAACCGATTTACTATCGATATTATATTCAGGGTACGTAATTGAACCATCGCGATTACATGACAACCGATGGTCATTTACAATTCGAAGATGCACAAACGTGGATTGAAAATTATTGACCACGGGTCAAACGCGCTAAAACCTCTAAAAGCTACCCGATAGATTAGGTCGTACTAAAGTCACGTTCGATCAATTTTAACCACGAAATTTAATTTGGTTTCGGGAATTAAACATTCGAGCGTGTCACGATTTAATTCTTGGATGTCGTTTCATCTTTCGTCGAATTTTCAACGAGTCCGAAATTTTTCGGAAAAAATGATTTTTGGACAAGAAGAAGAAGGAAATGAAATTCGGATGGGGAAGCAAATTGGAAATTTGCTGCCCAAAAAGCTTTAATTTTTGAGAAATTAGAGTTAAAAAGTTAATTGGGAGATTAAGGATGAGCATAGAAGACTTTTGTGACATATGGATAAAGTGTGATGATGAAAATGTGAGAAATTTTCCTTAGAAGTCTTTAGGTTGCTTTATTTTATTTTCTCTCTCTCTCTCTTGCGTGAAACTCCCCCTGCAGCCGATCCTTCCTTTCTCCCCACGTTCTCTATTTTCCCTCACGTTCTTCTTTCCCCTCCATTCTCTTTTCTTTCTCTGCCGCCAGCCCCATTTTCTCTTCACCTGGTTCTAGTTCTTCTTTTCTTTTCATTCTGCTGCATCCACCACATCACCACCCATCATCCCATCAGCCCCCATCCTTCCGCATCCATCATCACCTTCACAGCACCTCACGCCCATTTCCACGCCCGCAACTCCACCTGCCAACTCCACCACCAGCTCCACCCGCTAACTCCACCGCCAGCTCCACCTCACGCCATCACCACCAGCGACTCCACCCCCAATGTCCAGCACTCCACCACCAACGTCCAGCCACCACCGACATGCCATCCTCGCACCACCACCACCTTGGCTGCGCCGTCCATCACCTCCACCGAGGCCAACACCAAGCCGAAACCCCTAGGTGGCAGAGGGCTTGAGGGACCGCCACCGACACCGTCGAGCCTCCATTCAAGCCGCGGGTGACACGTTCTCGACGTTGTCGCGTCACTGTCGCCGCGAGCCTTCCGCCATCAAAAACTCGTGAGTTAACTTCCTAATCTTTGATTAGGCCGTTAATTGTGTTTAGGAGGTGGTTAGATTAGTACTAATAGTGATTTGTCTTAGTTAAGCTTGATTTAGTTTTAATTGAGATTAAGAATGGTTTAGGTTAAATTTAATTACGATTAGTGTAAGTAATTTCGATTAGTTTAATTAATCGTATTTAGATTAATTAATTGTGTTTAGCTTTATTAATCGTAATTTATTTAATTAATCGCAATTAGCGTAATTAGTGACGGATTAGTCGTTAGGTAGAATTTTACACTCATTTTCTTGGATGAGATTTTGCGTGATTTTTATTGTTGGTACATATGATATTATGTGATTGATTGCTCTATGGTAAATATCGATTGTTATTACAAAACTTGGTTTCATAGGCAATTAAATAGAAAAATGTGAGGTGTCGGGTTTGGATGTCAAATTTTACGTGCTAGATAAAACAATGGAGTTTTAAAATAGAAGTGTGCTAAGTTCGACGGGTTGATTTCGAATACGTGACCACATATGATTATTTTACCAGGATTTTTAAATAAGAAAAATTGGTCAAGTTTATTATTTGAAAACAAGGTATGGTGTTCTTGACTAAATATGTGCTTGAGTGGTCATTTAATTGAACCTGTCACCCAACGAGAGTTTGGGGACGATGCCCGAGTTTATCGGATGCCCGGCAGGGGTCGGATGCCGAGTCGTAGTTGAGGCCGGATTGAAACTCCTTTATGGAATGCCGTTTAGGCAAGGGTCCTAGACAATGCCGTGCTCGACGGGGCGGGACGATGCTCGGTCATGCCGGAAGACCGCTGACACTTGTGTTGGTCATGGCCTGAGGGGTCGTAATAATTGGAACACGTGTGGCAACAATGCGCATGAAATTCTAAATATGTGTTCTGATTGTTATTTATGCACGTTACTCTGTTATTACTATATGAGATGTGCTAATATACAGGGGTGTGCCGAGGCGAGGTGAGTTTATGTGTGGCGCGTGCTTAAGCCGCCTTCGAAGCAAATTCGCGTCCTAATCAAGGTTTAGGGATTTTAAACTCACTGAGATTTTATCTCACCCCGTCGTTGTCAAATATTTTCAGGTCTGTGGTATGGAGAGCCGCCGTGTACATTTCAAGGTCCCTTGGGATATGGAGGTAAAGACTACTCTATACCCTATCCCGGGGACCGACCGTTTTCACGAGTTGGTAGTTACGACGTTGTGGGTAGATGAGGGCTTTGTACATGTGGTGCCCCATAACTTCAAGGCGTGGTTCATTAGGGAGGTGAATGGCGATAGGATTGGTCCCCTGCACGGTTTTGATGGACCACCCATCGGAAATGTGGATGGGCAAGACAGTGACCCCATGGATATCGACATTCCTGACGGTATTGTTGTGAATCCAGATTTCGAGCCGCAAGGGCCCGGAGAGCCGGAACAACCTGATGCCGTGCATGACTTCGCGCCTGGATACTAGAGCGGATGTTGGGAGTTTGTGCAGTTAGAAGTTAGCCCTGACCTTTTGGCCCTTTTTGCTGTAGGTCACATAGGAGTTTCTTTTTGTGGCAAACATGTATATATTAAACTCCTTGGGTTAACCTGTCGATAAATAAATCGTTGTTGTGTTTTACTATCCCTATTTTTGTTGGTTGACTGGATGTTTGTTTATGTCGCTTCCGCATGCGTTTAATTGAAAAATAAAAAGAATGGGTCGGCGACGCGTCCTGGGACGTCACATTTTTAATCGACCGCTGAGGGATGTTCACGTACTCGGATTCGGGGCGTGACAAGAAAAATTTTGGCTTAAACAATAAACTCCTTGCTATTTAGTGGTTATTTGTGCACTTGGTGTCAATATCGTGTTTTTTCCCCCCGAAGTGACCTATTGCGCTGATCCTCTAATCGGATTAAAGAAGGAATAGAAATAAGAGCAAATAGCATAAGCAAAAGAAGGGAATAATTTCATCATAGAAAAATAAATAATCGCATATATGATAAAAATGTGTCTAATTTGAGTGTCAACGTCACGACTATAGAATGAAGGGAAAGTGATATATATGGGTCCATCGTTAGCTGATTTGATGCAACATTTGTGAAGGGAAATAAAAAAGATCGCATTCAGGCCCTTTGCCTTGACAAAAATTGGATGGAGGAGGACTTTTTTCTTCGTTTGCCGTTACCAGGGATGGAATTCACAACTGAACAATTTGAAACACTACAGCGCTTAAGATTCCTTACAGTGCGTCATGCGAAAGTGATTGGAGATTCCGAAGACTTGCTTCCTATAAAATACGATGGCTCATGTGGAGGGGAAGTGAAGCATTCGTGACCACCAATTTTTGTGTGAAGAAATTAGTCATACTCGATTTATCAGGAAGTCACATTTCAAAGTTTCGAAAAAGTTGGAGTCATCTTAAGGTGAGAAAGAAATCATCTTGTTTTGTCCTTTGTTTCTAATAACTTATTCTTAACGAAAATTTATCAATCATTTTATTTTGCAGAAGGTGGAGAAGTTGAAAGTTCTAGATCTTAGCTATTGTAGTTGTTTAGAAGTTACTCCCGATTTGTTAGCCTTCCGAAATTTAGAGATATTTCAGTTTAAGGCATGTAGGAACCTGAAGCAAATTCATCCTTCTATTGGAGCAGCCAAGAGCCTTGTTTTTCTAGACTTGCGAGAATGTCATAAACTCCAAAAGCTACCCCAAGAAATGGGTAAGTTGGAAGAATTGAATGAACTTTACATAGGCAAGATTGCTATAGTGGAAATTCCTCGATGTATAGGTTTTTTGAAGAAGCTAAAGGTGCCTTCTGCCTTTTCCTGTAAATCATTGGTTGGACTTCCTGATTCAATTGGCCATCTGGTAAACTTGTTGACCCTTGACTTCAGTTTTTGCCCCAAGTTATGTAAACTTCCAGATAGTATTGGATCCCTCGTAAACTTAGAGTGCTTGTCATGGGGATTTGATCATTCTCTCCATCTTATCGGCTTTGGGATGTCGAGCGAGTTGGCTCAATTGAACTTGTCATATGGAGGCATTTGTGAATTACCCGAATCCATTGGGTATTTGAAAATTTTGAAATTTTTTGCATGTTTCTGATAGTGATAAATTGAGTTATTTACCTAGTACTATTAGCAAGTTGGGCAACCTTGAAGAATTAATTGTTGCAAGTTGTAAGAGTTTGGGAGGGGAAATTAATATAGATGGGTTGTCTTCACTAAAGATCCTTCAATTAAGTGGAACAAGTGTTATTGACTTCCACGGCACATTTGATAAGATTTCTCGTCTTGAGAAACTTGAATTACATGACTGCCAGATGTTTCAATCGCAGCCGGATCTTCCTGCCTCTTTAACAATTTTGGAAATCACTAGTCGGCATCGCACATTTCCTCAACTTTCTCATTTAATCAACCTAAAAAAGCTCACTGTTAAGGATTGCCCATTGTTGGAGTCCATGCCGGATCTTCCCTCGGGACTATTGGAACTTTCTGTCAACAATTGTGGTGAGTTGAAAGGGTTACCGAGTTTGTCGAGTTTGGAATGCTTGGCAGAATTAAATCTTGAATCGTGCGGAAAGCTGACAGAGATCGGGGGTCTAAAGGGATTAAAATCCTTAGCAAGACTATATGTAGCTAGATGCTGGAGGTTTTCAACCTAGACGGCCTTGAACATCTAGAATCTTTGAAGAGTTGACATTATCGTCAAATGGACCAATATTGAATGATGATCAAGTTCCAGGCCTTGAAAAATTGAAAAACTTGGAAGGGCTAGGTGTACTGAACTGTCAATCCCTTGTAAGACCGGACGTTACGCAATTAACACGTCTAGAGATATTAGATTTTCGTGGATGCCACAATCTACTCGAAATTAAAGGCCTTGAGAGATTGAATTACTTGAAAGTATTAGATATCACGGGCTGCCCATCCGTTGAAACATTACCAGATCTCTCATGCTTCGATAACCTGCCAGTTGTGTGGATTGAAGAGCGCTTGAACCTCCCTGATGTTCAGGGAGTGTTGAAAGTCACATATGTGGGCGGATGAGGGATTCAGCTCCGAGCCTCAGCAAATTTTCCACGTCCGTCGAAATTCGAAGATTCAATGAAATAATGGGGGTCAATATCGCATGAACTGCTGGATATCGCAGAGCTCGGGGAATCAAGGCGTCCAAACTCGAAGAAGGCATTCAGCGGTGCAACTTATCGAACGAATTAGAGGTATTTGGCCACAATGTCCGGATCAATTCACGCTTCCTTATAGAGGTAAATAAAGCAAATCACGCCATTCATCGTCGTTGTCTCCATCTCCCACCACTTTACGGTTTCAGTCTCCAGTCTCACTTTTCGTGTCTTGATGTTCAGGAGGTCCAAAGTCCAAGTACGTGCCAGCCGTAACGTCAAAGTTGAGAAAACAGAGGAAATCGAGTTCGGAAACAGCACACGCAGCAACGTCATTCTTCGCGGTCAAATCCAGATAAGTCCAGCCAGCTCCTCCGGCGGCCGATATTGCTGCGAAGAAGCACGACAAGAAGGAACAAATCGTGAGTCTTTTGTGTGGTAAAATTGCTGAGCGCTTATTCATCCACGATTCTTGTTCAAAGGGGGTTTTGAAGGGCGGGACAAAGTACTTGAATCTGGTGAAGCTCCCTGTACATGGGCTGTCTCCAAGAGGTACAGTGAGCGACGCCGTGAAGTTCCCCTTTCGGTCGAGTCGCTGCTGGAATCGTCTCTGGCGACGGCACGCTCTTCACCAAGGATGGGGGAAGGGGTTTCGAGCGAGGCCGAAGCATCCGCTGGAAAAGATCAAAGTCGAGGACTCTGGCTACGGCGATTGTTTTTACCATCTCTTCTGCGGACATCATGATACAGGTGTGGTTAGTAAAACACGAACTAAAAAATGATTTTTCCAACGCACCCATAAATTAGTTAGTGATCGAAAAAGAAAATATACAAGCGTGAACTACAATAGAATTACAAATATTTCTATAGAATTAGTAATTTACAAATTTCTTCTATCATTAAAAATTTTCCCCAACTAAAAATGTTTATAGTTGATCGTGATTATTTTCCTTTTGTCTACTTTCCCTTTGCATAAAATAATTAGGTCGAATTTAATCGTTTCCCACGACAACAGCGTAGTGTTTTCCTTCTCTTGCGTGTTTCAAGCACCAGGGGAAGCTAATGGAGGAGGATGGCATGATGCTTCGGAAAAATCACTCTCTTGATAATGCGAAAAAGTCATCGGAATGCCTTCTAAGAACATTACATGTTGTAGCCATCAAGTAAGATTGCTGATCCTAGATAACGACTATCACTAGCAAATCTGAGTTGTAATCTTCTCTAAGTATTTAGTTCGAAGATGATTTGCTTCCTCCCTTGACATCTATTTGGTTATGTTTATTCGTCTACGCAGATACTTTTGATTACATTTTATCCATGAGGATGCTCAAATGGAAGAACAATTTCCCTCAAATAAGCCATGTTGTACTCTTCAAGGAAACCCCCCAACTTCAGTACTTCAGTTATCTCAATCCCTTAAGAATTCTTTTCATGGTAAGTCATTAACATATTTTTGATACACTGCTACATTCTCTTCACAAGTTTTCCTGGCTATTTTGGATTCTTGATGAGACTTACGTGTCGAATTTGACCGAGGGCAGAATATCCATCAAATCAATCCCGTCTGGAAAAATCAGCTTCAGATTTTATGTTTTATTCATTCACGCATTAGAATTTTTCGTTATGCAATCTGGATTTGTTCCGCCGACGCTCATTGTACATGCTATGTACAATGAAAGAAACGATGTCTTTTTAATCTGGGACACGTAAACCAAAGAGGATTATATGTGGAGGTAGTTTTGATGCGAGATTAAGAATGAAGTGATTGTGTAAATGGACTGTTTGTTTTGGCACCAGAATGAAGGCAGAGCTGGACGTTGTTCTTGCTTTTTAAGAGTTTTAGCGTCGAGACTACTCTGAAAGATTTGGTAGTAATCGATTTAGTGGATAACAAATTGACCTCATGATGTTGCACCAATTTGCAGGAGTTGTCATGCCTCTGTTAGGGATAGTTTTTCAGTTTCTAAAGCAGATTTCAATTGATGCAGTTTATGAATGCTGCAATTTATAATTATTGTTCTTGACAGTTGAGGCAGCTTGAGACTCTGGTCCATCCAACTCCTGTTTTGTTGAAGGATTGACACTTGACAGCAATTTCCGCATGAACTTGAGGAAAATTTCAACCATAATTATGTGACTTCTGACGCCAAAGATTGAACATCTTGACATCAGAAACAAAGGACGTATATGTAGAGTCTCCTTTCTGTTCGAAATTCTTTGTTTTAGAGAGAACGTATTTTGATAGCTAGGACGGTTGCTAAAAAGCTGTTTGTCAATTATTCAAATGACTTTCTTGGTCGCCCTTACATTAAAATCAAGATCATTCCCCCTGACCATGATATTGTTAGTTGTATGTTCGATTCGCATTATTTGGCATTCTAAATTTGTATGCAGATCTTGGGCTTTGAACTCTCTGGCCACTTTATGTTCCTGTTTCTGCAATTATAATTGAAGTCCATTGTCAGTTTCCATTACTCTTCCAATTCTAGCAGGAAAGGAAAACAGAGGCACTTCACAGTACTCCCTATTCTTTTTCCCATTTGTAGAAAGAGAACAGAGAAAGACAAACAGCAGGAAGAAGAAAAAGTTAAAGAAGAAAGGGGTCAACATGAATTGAGGTGAAGGGATCCGAGTCGATATATCCATTGAACAAGGACAGAGATTCAGGGCTTGTGGAGGTATCTTCCGGCCGGCAAAGCAGCTTCCTTGACAAGAGAGAGGACGTCGGCAACATCCTCAACTTAGCATTTGCTTCATGTAAACGTTGGCCCTCCGGAGATCTTCAAGTTGGCCATGCAGCTCAGTAAGTTTTGGCTGCACTCCTGGCTCAATTGTCATCTGCAAGACACCTGCCAGGTCCCCCATCAATGTATAATAGGTCAAATTAAAGGATCACGTGATAAGATTTCTTCATGATCGCTGTCGCCATGTACATTCGACTAGCCAAAATATTTGTGAAGTTATTGTCCCAGCACGGTTTATGAGAAAGAGACGATCTAGGTATGCACTTTTTGTTATAAAAGCAAATGTCGATACTATAGACCAACTTGAGTGCATTTGCTCTCCCGCAGTCGTGTCCCCTGAAACCCCAGAACAGTAATTGAAGTTGGCTTGTGGATGAAGAGATGGTTTAATGAAATTGGGGAACAACAGATTTATATTTACTCTCAGATTTTATCACCTCACTTGGAGTCCCATCTTTCATTCGACCCATTAGTTCCTCAACGTCATTTTCTCCGCGATGTACTTTTTCATGAATGGGAATCCATGCATGTAGAGACGTGTAAAGCTACCATTCACCGATGCAACAATTTCCACATTCATCCTCGTAAAACGTCCATGCAAACGCGGGGGCCAACCACAAGTCATATCGATCGATTCGACGAAGGACAAGCTGAATAAATCGACGTCGAAACTCATTGTTTTTGGCTCGAGCCCTAGCGTCATGCTCCATGCAGCAAGCATCGAGGCGGTTGCGGCATCTCTACCTCGGAAAGAAAATTGTCCAGTCAGTTTTTAATTCATAGTATGAATGTTAATTCAATTTTAAATTTTTCTTTATCAATTTAAATATAAACGTTTGTACGAAATTCTAAGAAATTACTAGTGTAGTGATGGTGTCTGGCATAGGATGTTTGGGGACGGTTGGATCGTCACATTAATGATTTTCGGCGAAAATTTATCGGAATGACTATATTGGAATTTCATGCATAGAATTAGGATTAAATTGAAAAAAAATGAAAATTTTATGATTAATATTATATTCGAACAATATATTTATAACTAATTGGATTATTTTCCCCTCACTGCACATCCACCGTAGAGAAGCCCACGATACTTGCCGTACCTCAAGAGTTGGAGGCGCTGTGCCATTTTCAATAATGATCTTTTTTATGTTCAATAGTAATTAATCAACCACACAAAAAGCCGCAAATGAATCGAGAATCCTTCATCGCATTATGTATTAAAAAAAGAAAGTGAATTTTTTGTAGAGAAGAGAAAGCACCACTAGATACCAGAGCCGAACTCGGATTCGCATTTTCCGCAGCATTATTTGCTCTGCCGGATTATTCATTCTTGCAAGAAACATTAATCCATCCTTCGGCTGGATTGGATAGTTTCAGTTCTCTTCTACCGAGTTGCCACAGCTTCTTCCCCCGGGGCTGCAACACCGCCTGCCTCATGTCTAGTTCTGAGATTAAATGTTTTTGCCCGATTGATAACATGACTGGAATTTTGTGAGTTAATTTCACGGCTTAATTAGCACAAGGTTCGTATAATTCGCCTTCTTTACTTAACCTCTCGAGGTCTCGTTATGAGTAATTGATCATTGACAAATCCTTTGTAATGGTCACGGCATTGTTGGTTTGCTCTTTGACGGAGCTCGAATATTATCAACCTCTGTCTAATCCGGACAATATACATGCACATCGTTAATGTGCTTGATTAATAGTAAATTTGGGTAACCTAATTATATAGGCTTTTGTGCATTAGTAATAGGTGTTTGTTTTTTCTGTGATGTTTTTATTTTATTGATAACCTATTTTTATAAAATAGATTTTTTTTTCTCAATTATTCTTTTATTAGCTAGTTGCGTTTGAATTTGCCTTTTTTAGAAACAAAAAGAGATTGTCCAGATTACATAAAAATCATGCATTGAAAAAGAAATAAATACAACGAGAGTTGCATTTCTAGAGAAAATGCCTATATACATTAATCAGAGAGTTTTTTAAGGCTGTGCATTACATTGAGAAGATCAATAGGCCTCACTTCCTCCTTTGTCAAAGAAATAACGACCAGAAAATCTTGTTTCTATTCAGCCTTATACCAAAACGAATTATATGCCTGATATTTTATGAATATAGAAGAATAGAGTTGTCAAATTTTACGGATGCGTTCTACCGGAAAAGTGAAGCATCTTTAAATATGGATCGAATTGAATCAATAAATATTATAAACTGGTTGTTTGTGGATCTTGGACTGGGAAATATATGGCTGGAAATTAAATTTCAGGAGGGACAAATTTACCGAAATTTTAAAGGTTAAGATAAATTTGCAAAGACCATTTAGTTCTGAGAAAATAAATCAATTTGGATAATTATAGCCCACCATCGATGATTAAATGCAAGCAGTCTTTTATTTTTGAATCCATCAGGCAGTTTTATTGATGTGGATATTTAGGTCTCACCACGAGGGCCACATTATTAACGGTCCAAATGGGGTTTGGTCTTCATGATTTATATAGATCCTACGATTCCTCCAGCACAATCTCATTGCCCCAACAGTTGAGAGGTCAATATAAACATCTGCTGAGCATCTGCTGTGACCCACTGCGTATAATGGGCCCACTCTAGATCAGATTCGATCTAATAGTTGGGCGGGCCCACTAAGAACCGGGCCATGATTTGGGGGTTATGCGGTCGGCCCACAGACCCACTTTCCTTCTAATTGGGCCTCGTGCTCGACTGTGGTGCACCCCAGCCCACTCATGTGGTGGTGCGACGACTGCACGAGTTCCTTTCCCCCTCACCCATCACTTTGACCCAATGGCCGCCAAGTGAATTGCCGTTCATTCTCTATTAGTATTTTCCACCGGGAGTTTTCAATGAGCCCAGCATTCAGACATGCACCTTTGCTTGATGCCGACCGTTGGATATGATGAGACCCACACAGGTTTCATGCGAGTCTTGTCACATTTCTATCATCTAAATTTAATTTAGTATATGTTCTGTAAAAGCAGTAAAAAGCTAACCATCACTCTGGGGCATTCCTACAAATCCCAGAGGATCAATGAGCGTTGGATTGCAAAAAGAAAAAAATCTCAAACTATTCGTTGGAAACCTGGAAAATCTTTGCGATGTATGACATTTTGCATAGAAGATCCAACAAAATGCATTAGATTTCGAAGGGCTGTGATCGATTTGGTCTGCCAAGACCGGTAAAGGGAGGCAGGTTTGAGAGGTGGCGATCAAATTAGTAATGAAAAAGAGAATATAAATTTTTGAAAAAATGAAATAGATGATTCTAAATTTTTTAATATATATTTCGAGAGAGAGGTTCGGTGTTGAAGAGGCGGGCAAAATGTATAAGGAGAAATGGACAACCGTGCAAAAGTAATACCATAGAACAATCAATTTTATTCTCAGAGCCAAATTTTTACCAAGCAGAAAATCTATTTCCAACAAAACCAAGGAAATTACAGCCAAGTGTACAATTCGGCATCTGCAGCAGAATTTCTCCAGTCATCGTGTTAATTTCCATAAATCATCAAAATGTCAATTTTCATCACCAAAACATTTGCCTCGACTTCTAGCAACTCACGAAAATAGTGGATACAGTCCTTGTACTGCTTTAAATGTCTAAACGATGTCATATTTTGTGTGCTGCTTGCTTCCTTTTATAAAAATGCCAATTGGCCCAAAAAAATTAAAGACGAGTGGAACATGAGGCCTCATAATTTAGCTGTTCATCATTAAAATAAGTTGTCTAATTTAAAAAAAATTTCAAAGCCAATAGAACTGAGAAAATTTGGGCCAGAATTAAAAAACAAAAGGAAGAAAAAGTACGAAAACGAATTGTCCCGTAGGCCGTAGTAATCCTCGAGATGGGGTTTCCCAAATTACCACCTGGTTTGAGTAAGATTTAATCTTGATGAAAATTTCCTGGAAGAATCATGCGAACGCGTTAAATGTCATCATGCCGATTTTCTAATTTGGCCCCCACTATATAAACTATTATTTGTATTTACCAATACAAAGTCTTGTTCAACTTGCTTATCTTTTTCTCCTCGGCCAATGGGAATATGTAATGTTTAAAAATATGACAGAAATAAATTATTCTCTACGTGTCGTTGTCGTGACCCAAAAAATAAACAATTCACCACTTGTTAATCTTTTTCAAATGCACCCAAAATCATTGAAAAAGCCATGCAAGTTGGTCATTATGTTTAGTCCAATTATGTGTTCGCGTTAAATGATATTATTAAGTTATTAACGTGTTCACTTGCATCCAAACTTAGCTACGTGGTTTTGGCCAATAATTATAGTTTAAATTGTTTAATTTTTTTTCTTCCCGGGCAACGAGAATGCTTCTCCATGTTCTTTCTTTAGTAAACAAAGAGAATTAAACTCTCCCAACTATCAATAACTTCCGAATTAGAATATGTAGGTAAAACCGCCACCAGGTGTATTTGCCTCAAGTAGTCACCTGAAACTTGAAGGCATCTCTAGATTCCCAATGTAGACAAATGAAATGTACGATACTTTGATAGATTTTTTTGAATTATCAGTCAAAGTTCTATACGCACTTCATCCTCCCACCTCGCCTCCCACTTTCCCTTCTTCCTCTTTATCAACGACACTTTGAATCTAGCACGAAGATACTCAAGTGGTCGTTTCGAGCTCAAAACCATCCAAAATAGTCAAGTAAGTATCTTGTTTTACAACAAGACAACTGTACTTTCCCCGCCTTGAAGTATAAATTGCGAAAAACTCAGTTCTATATGATCATAAAAAATCTTCACTCCATATAAATGTCATACTAACAAAGCAAACACCATGTATTATATATCATGAGAAAACAGGGACAAATTGAACAACGACTATAATTATTTGAGAGCTCAATTATTTATATCATCACTAAACATGCATCTTTCATTTATAGCATGAGTCTAGTTTAGATATATAAGGTCTACTATGTATATGTAATCGTCATATTTTTTATTTTTATTTTAAGACGCACAGATAGCATCCTGGAAGAATTGGAACAAGAACAGCTGGAACTCACTTTACAATATTAAAAATTCCATAAAAGTTCATCAAATCCAGAAAGTTGTTGTTTCGAACCAAAGTCGTACGTAAAGGAAGGGGCTAAACATTCCCCAAGCCGCGCGCACACCGTGATCCGACGAATTCATGTCGTAAGAGTCTTCTTCCGGGGGTCCATTCGGGTCAGATTATAATCATCACCAAACTCATAATTATTTTATTTAGGGCGCAGCATGGAATATTCTGTTAAAATATTTAATTAACAAATTATACGTTAATCTAATGGCTTAAGCTTTTAAAACAGTGCGTTGTGCTCCGACAAATCTTGAGTTCAAATTTTTCCAAGCCCCGTTTGTCTTCCAAATTAAATTTCCATGTTTATTATTAGGCAAAAAACCAGATTGAATTTGAGGGGTATTGTTAGAATATTTAATTAATAAACTACACTATTATTTAATAGCTTAAATTTTTAGAACAGTCGGTCGTGATCCCACAACACCTCACTTATTCCATTGTGTAGTTGCTTAAACAAATCGGATGCGATCGAGTATAATAAGTACATCAAATCCGTGGCGTAATTATGCATAGACGTTTTTTGAATAATAAGTATTATTATATCCTATGGAAGTGGTTAGGGCAAAGAGATGACACGCGATAATTATTTATTAAATTAAATTAATAATTTAACAAATCGCAGCGTAATCGATGCATTATTAACGTAGCATAATATGTGCTCTAGTGTCCTTATAATATCTCTTTCCCACGCCATGTAATTTGTCATTACATCGCCAAAATCGTGTTCGCGGGCCACTCGAATAAGAAGATAATCCGCATGGTCCTAAATTTTTTAATATATATTGAGGAAGCGAAAAGTTTAAGAAGAAATGGACGATCGTGTAAAAGCAATACCATTGTCAGATGGAAAAATCAATTTTATTCTCAGAGCGAAAACTTTTACCAAGCAGCAAAGTTATTTCCAACAAAACCAAGAAAATTACACCTAAGTGTACAATTATGGATCTGCAGTAGAGCTTCCCCTGTTATCGTGTTAATTTTCATAAATCATCAAAATGTCGATTTTCATCACCAAATGATGTGCCTCGACTTCTAGCAACTCACGAGAATAGTAGATACAGTCCTTGTATTGCTTTAAATTTCTAAACCATGTCATATTGTGTGTGTGTGTTTTTTTTTTTTTTGATATTCAAGATCCTGCTTGGCACACCTTACGGGTGCTCACGGCCACCGCCAGCCTGGCAGGCCGTACGGAGACCACCGACTATATCTGAAGGGAGACTAGCACAGGACCCCACCATCATGACCCACCACTCAAGACGCTAGCAACTGCGGGTTTCAAATCCTCGACCTCAGCGTGAGGGAGGGGCATCTCAACTAGTGCAGCTACCCACCGGTGGATGTCATATTTTGTGTGTTGTTTGCTTCCTTTCAAGAAAAAGCCAATTCGGCCTCAAGAAAAATTAAAGACAAGTGGGACATGAGGTCTCATAATTAAACTGTTCGTCATTAAAATAAGTTGTCTAATTTTAAAAGATTTCAAATCCAATAGAACTGAGAACATTTGGGCCAAAATTCCAAAAAAAAAGAAGAAGAAGAAGAAGAAGAAGTATGAAAGTGAGTTGTCCCATACTAATCCTCAAGATGGATATTTAAATTAGATGAAAACTTCCTGGAAGAATCATGCGTCCGCGTTAAATGTCATCGCACTGATTTTTCAGTTTGGCCCCTACAATATAAACTATTATTAGGGTTTACCAATACAAAGTCTAGTTCAACTTGCTTATTTTTTTTCTCCCGAGCAACGAGAATATATAACGTTTTAAAATATGACAGAAATAAACTATTCTCTACGTTTGGTGACCCAAAACATAATCAATTCGCCACTTGCTTATCTTTTTCAAATGCGCCCAAAAATCATTCAGAAAGTTATGCAATTTAGCCGGTATGTCTAGTTCAATCATGTGTTCACGTTAAATAGTATTTATTTATCAACATGTTCACTTGTGTCCAAACTTAGCTACGCGGTTTCGCCAAGAAGTTTAACTCAACTTGTTTATTTTTTCTCCTCGGGCAAGGGGAAGGCTTCTCCATGTTCTTTCTTATTAAACAAAGAGGGAGTTGAACTCTCTCAACTACCTATAGCTTTTGAATTAGAACATGGAGGTGGAACCGCTATCGGGTGTACTTGCCTCAGGTAGTCGCCTGAAAATTGAAGACATCTCTCGTTTCTCAATGTGGACATATGAAATGTGGATATTTTTTTAGATTTCTTTGAATTATTAGCCAACTCTATCTTGCGCTTCATCCTCCCACCTCGTATCTAGCTTTCCCTCTTTCCTCTTTATCAGTGATGCTGTGAATATGGCGAGGAGATAGTGATCATTTCGAGGTCGAAACTATCCAAAATAGTTGAGTAATTTTCTTAGTTTACAAGGAAACCATTATACTTTCCTCTCGTCTTGATTGCAAAAAACTCGACGCCATATGATTCCAAAAAGTCTTCACTCCAGATAAAAGTCATATAAATAAATGACAACCGTGCATTTATATGCCATGGAAAGTTCTGACAAATTGAACAATGACCTTAAGTATGAGCTCAATACTTTATGCCATCGCTATATCAAGTATAACTGCTTTAACACGGATCATTTATTCAAAGCATGACGTCTAGTTCAAAAATGTAAGCTCCACCATGTATAAAGAACAGCTGGAATGCACTTTGCAAAGGAGATGCAACAATCCCACATACTTAGAGGGCATTTGATAACGATTATGTTTCCGAGAACAATTTTTGATCAAAAATGATTTTTTTTATTCTGTTCCCCGGAACAATTTTTAAGTAAAAGAACGCGCTTGATAATCGTACAAAATTTCTATTCTCGGGATAGAAATGCATTTGGTAGAATTCTTAATTTTTTTTTTTGTTTCTTTTAATTTGTTAATACTTTTATTATATTTTTCCTTTTTTTTTCTTTTTTTTTTCCTTCTCTTTTTCTTCTTCCTTTGTGGCCGGTCGCCGATCACGGCAATGACTGACAATCGGCTGGATGAGGTACGGCGAGGACCTCACTCACCGGAGCCTTGCAAGCCTTGCCAAGCCACGACAAGGGTCGGCGAGCTTGCTAGAGGCTCGCCTAGCCACCGTGAGGTCAACCTCTCCTTGATTGGGCAAGTTGGAGCTCGTTTAGCCACCAGCGAGGCCAAAAGCGTTGCCAGGCGCTAATGACTGTCCGGCGAGGTCGCCGGCTCTCATCAATAGGTCACCAGCCATGGCCAAAGCCGACGACTGGCCAAAAGGAAGAAGAAGAAAATGAAAGAAAATAAAAGAAAAGAAAAAATTGGAATTGATTCGAGGAATTGTTCCTGAAAACAATAAGTAACTTTTTTCTACTTCTTGATTTTATTCTAAATCTATTCCCGGGAATTAAAAAAATAGATTTTTGTTTTCAGAAATAAAAATTTTATCAAATAGGTTTTTGTTCTTTTTTTTTCTTAAAATAAAATTATAAAATTAGTTGTTTCAGGATGGTTATCAAATAGGGCCTTAGGATCTTAAACCGACAATTATGAGTAAAAAAATTGTATCAGTTGATGCGAATCGGTGGGCCCCACCGACAGCTAGCATGGGTGGTTCGCGAGGACGCCCACTTCACACGCAACGACTAAATCCAGTCTTTCTCTATTAATCTGTCTACTTTTTCCATCCCGAGCCACGTGCATCTTCATCTTGTATTGTAAAGCACCAAAAACAAAACCCTCTGCACCGTCATCTAGTTGGGCAACCCGATTAGAGGCATTTCATTCTTTGACATTAACAGAGAGATCGGTTCAAGAATCATCGAAGGAATAAAAATGAAACGTGATCGAGCGCCCGCACACGATTCTGGCCAAAGCAACGAGAAGAGCGCACGTCGAAAAGCTGATGATGCCAGTGCGTCTAGCTCCTCCGCTGCTTCGACGGGCAGTGACAACTACGATGTGTTCTTGAGCTTCAGTGGTGAGGATACTCGCAAAACCTTCACAGATCATCTCTATAACGGCCTCGTCAATGCCAGAATCCGTGTGTTTAGAGATAACAATGAGCTTCGCGAAGGTCAGAAGATTGGCACCAACCTTCTCCAGGCCATTAAAAATAGTAAAATCTCGATCCCAATTCTCTCTCAGAGCTACGCTTCGAGCAAATGGTGCCTTCAAGAGCTCATTGAGATGATACAGTGCATCAAAAGCGGGCACGTTGTCTTGCCCATATTTTACCATGTTAAACCAACTGATGTGCAAAACCAAAAAGGGAGCTTTGGAGAGACTTTCTCCCATTTAAGTGCGGAGTATTTGGAAGATGTTGAGAAATGCAAAGTAGCACTTCAAGAAGTGGCTTCCCTAAAGGGATGGGAATCAGAGAAAACTGCTAACGGGTATTTCATTTTCTATTGAAGCCTCGTTTGCTTTCTTGCAACATGATCTTGCTTGTAGAGGAGGCTATACATTCGTGTGTTTCTCAACTTGTGTTTGCTTTTTCTTTTTCCACTCTTATATGTTGTAGTGTTGTAATGATGAGATATTGCAAATATGATTGTTCTTCTAATGCATTTTAGCTTGAATGCTTTATAAACAGCCACGAAGGAGAACTGGTGAAAAAGGTCATCAATACAGTTTTGAGCGAGTTAAAGAAGACCTTTCAGCTGGTTGTTACCGAACAACTTGTTGGAATCGAGAATGCTGTGGAGGATATTTTGAGAAAGCTGGATGGTGACCCTAATGGTACTCAAATTGTCGGTATTTATGGAATGGGGGGCATCGGTAAGACAACTTTAGCCAAGGTCGTCTACAATAAGCTCTTAGACCAATTTCGGTATCATAGTTTTATTGCAGATATTCGAGAATCCTCGCAAAGCAAGGGCATTCCACATTTGCAAGAACAATTAATACTTGATTTGGAAGTGGTAGATCGAGTGTCTAATAGGGATGAAGGAATCAGGATCTTGAGATCTAGATTTAAAAGTAAGAAAGTCCTAATTCTTTTAGATGATGTGGATAATATTGATCAAGTTGAAGCTTTAGTTGGGAATTATGACTGGTTTGAGATGGGAAGTAGGATAATAATCACCACAAGAAGCAGGTTTGTTCTTGATAAAGCTGAGGTGAAATGCAAGTATAGACTCAAGGAAATGGCTGAGGATAAATCTTTGACATTGTTTAGTAGACATGCCTTTAGGAGAGACTCTCCTCCATGTAAATTTAAGTCTGCCTCTCGTGCCGTTGTATCCACTACTGGAGGGCTTCCCTTAGCTCTCAAGGTTATAGGTTCGTTTTTGTGTGGCCAAAGCAGAGATTTTTGGCAAGACACGTTAAAGAAGTTGCGGAAAGTACCACATAAGGAAGTGCAAGAGAAGTTGAGGATAAGTTACGACGCATTAGAATATGAGGGAAAGGAGATATTTTTGGATATTGCTTGTTTCTTCATTGGAGTGGATTTAACATATGCATTCTACATGTGGGATGCCTGTAATTTTTTTCCGAAGATGTGGATTGACATATTGAGTTTTATGTCGCTAATAAAAATTGGAGAAGATGGAAAGGTGCAAATGCATGATCAATTGAGAGACCTTGGTAGAGAAATTGTTCGTGAAGGACATTACGATGTGCCTATGAATCGAAGTAGGTTGTGGGTGCATAAGGAAGCCTTGGAAGTATTTAAGAGGAATAAGGTAATTGTTACCTCTATCGCTCTTTTACTCTCTTTTGACATGATTTTTCTTCATTGGAATGAATTGTTAGATCTCACGGACGAAATTACTCTGTTAATATTATTTCCTTGATATGATTAGGAAGCATCTGTACAGGTAGACCTTTCCATCGAGTTGGAAAAAAAGAAAAAAGAAGAAATCTTTAGGTTTAAACAATGAACCCCCTACTGCTTAGTGGTTACTTGTGCACTTGGTGTCAGTGTCGTTTTTTTTTTCCCCTTGAATTGACCTATAGCTCCGATCCTCTAGTCGGATAAAAAAAGGAAAAAGAAAAAGGAGCAAATAGCATAAGCAAAAGAAGGGAATAATTTCATCATAGAAAAATAAATAATCACATATATGATAAAAATGTGGTCTGATTTAAGAGGCAATGTCACCACTATAGAATGAAGGCAAAGTGATATGTATGGGTCCACTGTTAGCTGATTTGGTGCAACATTTATGAAGGGAATTCAAAATGAACAAGTTCGAGCCCTCTGTCTTGACGAAAACTGGACGAAGAGAGATATTATCCTTACTTCGTTGGGACGGAAAAGAACATTCACAACTGAACAATTTGAGACACTACCGAAGTTAAGGTTCCTTACAGTGTGTGGTGCGCAACTGATTGGAGATTCCAGAAGCTTGCTTCCTAATTTACGATGGCTCATGTGGAGGGGATGTCCTACATTCGTGGCCACTAATTTTTGTCTAAAGAATTTAGTCATACTTGATTTATTTGGAAGTGACATTTCAGAGCTTTGGGAAGGTTGGTGTCATCTTAAGGTCAGAAGATCATTTTGTTTTTATCTTTTGTTTCTAGTGCTTCAGTCTTAGTGAAAATTTATCAATCATTTTATTTCACAGATGGCGAAGCACTTGAAAGTTCTAGATCTTACACGTTGCCATTGTTTAAAAGTTACTCCCAATCTGTCAGCCTTCCAAAATTTAGAGATATTTCGACTTAGGAATTGTAGGAATCTAAGGCAAATTGACCCTTCTATTGGAGCAGCCAAGAGCCTCGTTCTTTTGGACTTGCAAGAATGTGATGAACTCCAAGAGCTACCACAAGAAATGTGCAAGTTGAAAAAATTGAAGGAACTTTACATAAGCGAGACTGCTATAGTGAAAATTCCTCAATGTATAGGTTATTTGAAGAAGCTGGAAGTGCTTTATGCTGCTAATTGCAAATCATTGGATGAACTTCCCGATTCAATTAGCCATCTGGTAAATTTGTCGACCCTTGACTTGAGTTGTTGCCCCAAGTTATGTAAACTTCCAAAGAGTATTGGATCTCTCGTGAAATTAGAGCGCTTGTCATGTGGATTTAATTACTCTTATTATCATATCAACAACTATGCGAAGTTCCAATGGTTGAGTGAGTTGATCTCATCAGGCGTAGGCATTTGTGAATTACCTGAATCCATTGGGGATTTGAAAAATTTGAAATTTTTGCATATTGCTTTTAGTAATAAATTGAGCAATTTACCCAATACTATTAGCAAGTTGGGCAACCTTGAAGAATTAGATGCCATGGGTTGCAAAAGTCTGGGTGGGAAAATTCATATAGATGGGTTGTCTTCACTAAAAATCCTTCGCTTAAAAGGGACAGGTTTTTTTGGCTTCCATGGCACATTTGATAAGCTTTCTCCTCTTGAGAAACTTGAATTGCATGACTGCCAGATGCTTCAATTGCTGCCAGAGCTTCTGGCCTCTTTAACAGTTTTGGAAGTCACCGGTCGACATGGCACATTTCCTCAACTTTCTCATTTAATCCACCTAAAAAAGCTTCCTGTTAAGGATTGCCCGTTGTTGGAATCCATGCCGGAGCTTCCCTCGGGACTATTGGAACTTTCTGTCTGCAATTGCGGTGAGTTGAAAGAGTTACCAAATTTGTCAAATTTGGAATTCTTGTCAGAATTATATCTTCAATCGTGTGGAGAGCTGATAGAGATCAGGGGTCTAGAGGGATTAAAATCCTTAGCAAGACTTATTGTAGTTAAATGCTGGAAGTTGTCCAACCTTGACGGGCTTGAACATCTACAATCTTTGAGGTACTTGCGTTTAGAGTCAAATGGTCCGATATTGAAAGATGATCAAGTTCCAGGCTTTGAAAAATTGAAAAACTTGGAAGAGCTAGATGTAGTGGGCTGTGAGTCCCTCGTAAGAGTGGACGTTTCACAATTAACACATTTAGAGGCATTAGATTTTTGTGGATGCTGCAATCTACTCGAAATTAAAGGTGTTGAGAGATTGAAAGACTTGAGAATGTTAGAACTCGTGGGGTGCCCATCCATTGAAACATTACCAGACCTCTCGTGCTTCCATAACCTGCGATTTGTGGATGTTGACGAGCGCTCGAACATCCCTGATGCTCGGGGAGTGACGAGAGCCAAATATTTGGGCAACGGATCGTATGCGTTATCGGCCTCGTAAACTTTCCACATCCGTCAAATTTCGAAGATTCGATGAAATAATGGGGGGTCAAACTCGCATGAACTTCTGGACATCGCAGAGCTCTGGGAATCAAGGCGTCCAAACTCTAAAAGGCATTCAGCGATGCAACTTATCGGACGAGTTAAAGGTATTCGGCCACAACGTCCGGAACGATTCACAAATCCTCGGAGAAGGTAAATAAAGCAGATCAGGCTATTCATCGTCTTTGTCTCCCATCTCCCCCCACTTTACGGCCCCAGTCTCCAATCTCAATTTTCAATTCTTGATGTTCAGGAGGTCAAAGTTGAGAAAGCAGAGGAGATCGAGTTCGAAAACAGCGCACGCAGCAACGTCATTCTTCGCGGTCAAATCCAGATAAGTCGAACCAGCTCCTCCGGTGGGCGATGATGCTTCGAAGAAGCACGACAGGCAGGAAGAAACCGCGAGTCTTTTTGTGTGGTGAAAATTGCTGAGAGCTTATTCATCCACGATTCTTGTTCAAAGGAGCTTTTGAAGGACGGGTTGCACAAAGTACTTGAATCTGATGAAGCCTCCGGTGCATGGGCTGTCTCCAAGAATTACAGTGAGTAACGCCGTGAAGACGCCGTGAAGTTCCCCTCTCGGTCGAGTCGCTGCTGGAATCGTCTCCGGCGACGGCAGGCTCTTCACTGAGGATGGGGGAAGAGGTTTCGAGCGAGGCCAACTGCCGGAAAGGATCAAGTCGAGGACTCTGGCTACGGCGATTGTCTTTAGCCATCTCTTCTGCGGACATCATGATGCAGGTGCGGTGAGTAAAACGCCAACTAAAAAAATGATTTTACCAACGCACGCATAAATTAGTTAGTGATCAATTTTTTTTCCCTTCAAATTATACAAGCGTGCACTACAATAGAATTACAAATATGTCAATAAAATCGGTAAGTTACAAATTTCTTCTATTACTAAAGATTTTCCCCAACTAAAAATGTTTATAGATAATGTATTAACCATTTGATATTAGTGACGTAGGAGGTTTGATAGTTAATCAGGATTATTTTCCTTTTGTCTCCTTTCCCTTTGCATATAATAATGAGGTCGAATTTGATTGTTTTCCAAGACAATAACGTATTGTTTTTCCTTCTCTTACGTGATTCAAGCGCCAGGGAAGCTAATGGAAGAGGATGGCATGATGCTTTGGAAAAATCACTCTCTTGATAATGCGAAAAAGTCATCCGAATGCCTTCTAAGAACATTACATGTCGTAGCCATCAAGTAAGATTGCTGATCTTAGATGACCTATCAATGACTATCACCCGCAAATTCGAGTTGTAATTTTCTCGAAGTACTGAGTTTCAAAATGATTTGCTACCTTCCTTGACATCTATTTGGTTATGCTTATTTGCCTATGCAGATACTTTCAATTTCATTTCATCCATGAGGATGCTCAAATGGAAGAACGGTTTGCCTCAAATAAGCCATATTAGACTCTTCAGGGCAACCCTTGGCTTCAGTTATCTCAATCCCTTAAGAATTCTTTTCATGGTAAGTCATTAACATGTTTTTGATACACTGCTATATTCTCTTCACAAGATTCCCTGGCCATTTTGGATTCTTGATGAGATTTACATGTCGAATTTGACCGAGGGCTGAATATCGATCAAATTCATCCTGTCTGGAGAAATGAGCTTTGGATTTTATGTTTTACTCATTCAAGTATTAGAATTTTTAATGCTATCTGATGTGATTTGTTCTGCCAATGCTCATTCTGTACCTTCGAAATAGCAAGATATCATACAGCTTGCTATGTATGATGAAAGAAACATGTCTTTTTAATCTGGGACATGTAAACCAAAGTGAACCATAAGTGGAGGTAGTTCTGATGTGAGATTAAGAATGAAGTGACTGCGTAAATGGACTGTTTGTTTGTTTTGGCACTGGAATGAGGCAGAGCTGGATGATGTTCTTGCTTTGTGAGAATTTTGGTGTCAAGACTACTCTGAAAGATTTGATAGTAATCGATTCTGTGGATAACAAATTGATCTCATGATGTTGCACCAATTTGTAGGAGCTGTTAATGGCTTTCTTAGGGATAGTTTTTCAGTTAATTGAATTGATGCAGTTTATGAAGGTTGCAATTTATAATTATAGTTCTTGACAGTTCAGGGAGCTTGAGACTCTGGAATTATATCCTTTTAACTCCTGCTTTGTCTAAGGATTAACACTTGACAGCAATTTCCTTATGAACTTGAGGAAAATATCAATCATAAATGTATGATTCCTAATGCTGAAGATTGAACATTTTAACATTAGAAACAGAAGACGCATATGCTGAGTCTTAGGATTTCTGTTCGATATTCTTTCGCTCCAGAGAGAACGTACATTTGTAGCTAGGACAGCTCCTTGCGTGATGCCAAAAAACTATTTGCCAACGATTCAAATGTCATTCTTCATCATCCTTATGGTAAAATCAAGTTCGCTCCCCCTAATCATGATATTGTTAGCCTTTGTTAATTAAGTATAGAGGTATAGAGTATTATGTTCTATTCGCATTACTTGGCATTCTAAATTTGTCCGAGGATCTAGGGTTTTGAACCTCTGTGACCACTTTAAGTTCTTGTTCCTGCAATTATAGTTGAATTCCATTGTCAGTTTCTATTACTCTCCCAATCTATAGGAAAGGGAAAACAGAGGCACTTCACAATACCCTCTTTTCTTTTCCCATTTGTTGCAACAGAACGAGAACAGACAGAGACAAACAGCAGGAGAAAAAAAAAAGTCACAGAAGAAGGGTGATCGAGAAGTGAGGTGAAGGGATCTGAGTTGATATATCCACTGAACGAGGACAGAGATTCAGGGCTTGTGGACATATCTTCAGGCAAGCAAAGCGGCTTTCATGACAAGAGAGAGGATGTCCACGACATCCTCGACTTATGCATTTGCTTCCTCTAAACGTTCCCACTCCGGAGTTCTTGACGTTGGCCATGCAGCTCAGTAAGTTTTGGCTGTGCTCCTGGCTCAGATGGTCATCTGCACAACCCCCACCAGGTCTCGATGTCACTGCTCCTATATGTTTATGTGGGCGGTACGACCCGTGTTTGCATACAAGATCAAATTAAAACATCATTTGATTTCTTCATCATTGCCGTCCGTAATGCCATTTTCTCTTCATCCACTCCGCAATATACTTTTTCATGAATGTGAATCCATGCATGTATAGTCCATAGACGTGTAAAGCTAGCGTTCACCAGTGAAAAACTTTCCCCCGTTCATCCTCGTAAAATGTCCTTGTGAATGCAGGGCCAACGACTAGTCATATCAAGCGATTTGATGCAGAATAAGCTGGATATGTTGACGTCGAAACTGACTGTTTGGGCTTTGAACGGGGGAGTCATGCTTCATGCAGCAAGCATCAAGGTGATAAAGGTCCCTCCTCTGGAAGGAAAATTGTCCAATCAATCTTAAAGATTCCAATTTAGTCTTAAGCTTTTCATTTCTACCTATTTAATCATGAACCTTTATGCAAAATTTCAATGTAATCATTTGTCAATTTTCGCCAAAAATTATAACTTGGCGATATGATATATATGATAGCATTAAACAAATTAAAAATCAAGAATGACATTGCACCTTGAGCCAAAATTTATGCACTATTTATATTATCATTAAGATGTTTTCCCCTTATAACTTCAACCAATGGCCAAGTGACACTTCATTCATCCCCTACTCATTTTTCTATCGCTGGCGTTCAGCGAACCCAACATATATACAAACGCACTACCTTAACTCCAAGTCTAGACCATTAGATCTAGGGAACTTACACAAGACTTACATGAATCTTGTTATTGTCGGTGGTTCAGATTCAATTTAAATATAAACTTGTCATGTATAAAAGGAGTAGAAAGTGAATTGTAACTCTTTGGCACTGGTACAAATCCCAGAGGATCTCTAATCATTGGATTGCAAGAACAAATCTCAATCATTCATTGAAAACCTTTAAAATATTTGCATGATACAACACTCCAAATAGAAAGTATAATAAAATGCATTGGGATACAACATTTTTATGGTGGAAGGGAGGGATCCCTCGAGAGACCATAGAACCCGGTCACCAGAACAGTGGTGACTTCTAAGCCTTTACCATGCATGGGAAGTGTTGTGCGGACTCTTTGAGCTGGAAAATTCTTAACGTGTAAGAAAAGTAATGTGTAGAGAGAGTGGGGGGAACTCTGATCAATAACAGAAAAAAAATCCACTTACTCACATCTAATGGTTTCCTTCATCCGAACCAAAGAAACAATCTCACTCGATCATAATCAAACTGACTGCAATATTCTGCAATATTCTGCTGTACGTAGGGATCTAAAAAAAGGGCTTGGCTTAAAAAGAAACAAGGAGAGAAACGAAAGGGAAGAGGAATTAGTAGACAGCATAGAGTAAAGGGGATAGAAGATTTTCTTCCTCAACCCCCCAAGAAAATTGAACATGATCGAACCCCAACTCTGAAGTGAAGTCTGCACAATGAGAACTTCCTCCCAGATGCAATCCAAGCTAGAAGCAAAATCTATTTCCAACAAAACCAAGAAACCACTGTACAATTGGGGATCTGCAGCAGAACTTCTTCAGTTATTGCGTTATTTTCCAAAAATATCAAAATGTCAATTTTCGTCGCCAAGACGTCGTCCCTCAACTTCTAAGAACTCATGAGGATATTGGATACAGTCCTTGTATTCTGTTTCTGGCGGGTGTGGCAGCTCAAAGTGTAGACCAGCCTTCTAAGGCTTCACTCTTATGAGCCCGACATGTACGTATATCTTGTTTGGGCTCCCACAATCAGCTCTATGACTTTAGCTGCATGAGTAAACATAAAGGAATGACCACAATTGCCCATGATAAGTAGCCTTATCTTAGCCAACGTAAAAAATAGAAGCAAAATGGACACATAGGAACACCTGTAAGAGCCGCAAAAAGGGAAACAGGTTCCAACAATCTCTCTGCTCTGTCGAGCCTTTCCCTGAAATATCAGAGAAGTACAGTGGTTTTCCATGAGGAGATTCATCCGAGAAATGTAAACTTCACACTGGATATAATTTATAGTAGCTGTAAGTGTACCTTTTGTATCTGCTGAAAAATGGATCTCTCATGAGATAGAGTGCCCAGAGTAGCTTTCTTCTTTTCAACTAGTTACAGGGAAAAAGAACATTAGTTGACAAATCTTGAGAGAATCATTAATCTGGACATTAGATGGCTGAAAAAAGGCCGGTCCAAAAGCATTGTGATACAAGCCAGGGCATGCATGCTAAATGGACAAATTCAAATGAACGAATACATATTTATAGACTCTATACCTCATCTTTTTCTGAAGTGGTGTACTGAAACTTGTAGTCTTTACTACCCCACCCAGACCTAACTTGAGGAAAGATGCCAACGCCAACCACACCCATGGCCAGCAAAAGAAACCAAGGAGTCTAGGACCGAGTCCCGTAATTTCTAATAAACAAAATATAGATTAGTGGTCTTGTGATAAATAGGATCTCTCCCATGAGAAATTATCGTGACCTCATTTTCAGGCACCCTCTTACGCGGGCGCGGGCACATGTGAAGTCTAATAGCTTGCTAAGTATTAAGCTTAGCGCGAACTTTCCCAAGCATACCAATTCACAACTTATGATTCGAGTTTTCAACCTACAAGTTAATTTCAAATAAAAGTTATTACTAATAAATTTTGAGTGAATCGATTAAAATTCAAAGTAAAATATCGGAAGAATTGATACACTCCTGCACAACCAGAGAAATTATTGTCAAGGATTTGATTACATTAGTTAATCATTAATATTTTTCCAATACTTAATTTTATTTAAACCTATGACTTCTTCAATTTTTAAAGATTTTTCATGAACTTGGTGAAGAATAAAAATCATCTTTTAGGTTTTTTCTTATTTCTTGGAAAATATAAAACACTTTTAGATTTTTCTGATTTTTGATTTTTCATTAAAATATTTTAATATTAAAATATTATTATTATAAAAACCGCCCCGGGTCGGTCAGACCTGGCGCTCGGCCTGATTTAGATCCGGTCCGACCGACCCGGGGCTCACGCGCCCCCCTTAGAGCGACGAGCACACCTTATGCCCTCCCCCATTTTGAACTTTTCTCTCTCTCTCTCGTCTTGTCGCGCTCTCCTTGCTGCACACGCAAGAATGGCAGAAGAGAGAGAGACCCATTTTTTTCTCCTCTTCTTTTCCATAACTCTCTTAAATTTTTTTACTTTGCTTCCTCTCTCCCTCTCCCTCTCACGCTGTCAGACTAAAGGGAAAAGTGGAAGAACCCTTTTCTTGTCTCTTATCCTTCGACTTTTCTTCCTCCTTCTTTTATCCTATTTTCTTTTATTTTTCTTTCAACCCCACGCCCCCCCATCACAGACGCAATTCCAGCGCAAGGGCTGGCCTTTTTTTCCCCAAGAGCCGAAGACCTGCTAGTTCAAGCAACTAAAAGAAACGGAGTTTAGTCAACAAAAATTCAGGCACCGCATAAACCACGCCCGGCGGTCAAGAACCGGTCGCCCGGAAACACGACACGCATACAAAAAACGTTGAAACAAGAATGTGCCAAGCAGAGGGTAACGGCGGAAGCTTGCAAATAACCCTTTTAGCAAGCCGAGAGCGCCCACGACGGACACAGAACTAAGAACACTTGATCAGATTTCACGCGGGCATTTCGTTGAACACGGGAAGGGCGTTGGCTAAAAGGAAGTTTTTGACTCATGCGAACTCGGATAAAAAATCAACAAACAATGGATCAGCAAAGCTTGATTTCGGCATGGGGCCGACTCATTTATGTTCAACATAAACATGAAAGTCAGCAAGTTTCGACCATCAACGAAGAACTCAAGCGTGTGCCTATCCTAAACGTTTCGTCGAACACATAGGGTGCATCAGCGGAGGGGGAAATGTCGACTTGTTTGGGACTTGATTGCACGCTCAGGTTTGCAGCAAACCACTAGCAAAAACCGAGAATAGCAGCACATGCACAAGGAAGGTCGGAAACTCGCGCGAGCCGGGCAACGGTAGCCCGGTCCGGCGAACCCGAAACAGAACGCGAGGAGAAAGGAACGGGGGCTGTCGGTGGCGTTCCCTAACTGGCTCGGCGGCGTCGGACGGAGGACGAGCTCGATAGATCGGGCTACGTCCGTCCGCCTCGCTCGTCTCCGAGCCGGGATCCTCGGGAAACTGGTTCCCAAAAATAGGACAAGTCGAGAACCGACGAAACTCGGGGCTGGAACCTGCCGAGGCTCGGCGCAAGGGAGGAGGAGGGGGGGCAAACATCCGTATGCTATCGACTCCGTCAAAGGCACGGTGGTCGCCGGGGGCTCAGCCGCTCTCTGCTTCCTCTCCCTCCCCAGAACCTCTTCAACCTCCCTCTCTCGCTCACTCACAGATCTCACTCTCTTCCTTCCTTCTCGGGCTCGCCTACTCTCGGGCCTCCCCCGATGTCTCTCTGGGGAAGTCGTCGAGCTCGCTCCTCCGATCTCTCTCTCTTCATCTGTCTCTCTGTCTCTCTCTCTCGGATTCGCTCGCTCGCAGGCCTCCCTTGATGTCTCTCAGGGGAAGTCGTTTGAGCTCGCTGCTTCCGTCCGTCCCCTTTCTAGTCTAGCGGACGTCCTATTTATCAGCAAAAGTACATCATACAACTTTACCAAGGTTCAACTAACTACCTTCTGACACGTCGACCGAGAGATTTCATGATAGCATTCTGTTGCTGCGCCCTGCGCAACCACGGTGGGTCAGAAACCATTCTGGCATTCTCTCCAAATCTGCTTAACGCTGACAGTGCTCTTCCTTCCAGATTCCACTCATTCTTCCCAAAGCTATTCTTGAAAGAACCAGGCCCACTATAAAATCCAGGTTTTCTGAAATCTCCGGGTCTGGACTGTGAGGAGGAAACTTCTGATGCCTTCTCAGAATTTGGAATCTTTCCGCCTTGTAGAAGCATCGTATAGCCACTATTCCGAAACATGGCTAACCTAACCAAAAACTGGTTCAAACAGACTACCGGAATGGCTACGTGAAAAGTCAGCTAACATCATCTAAACTCACTTAATAGCCTCTGTAGCCGCAATGAAGTTCCACTTCTTGGCATCACCATAGTAATGTTGTGCGACCACTTCAATGAGTGTTTCCAAGTCCTTTAATGCATATATGCATAACGAATAAGGAAATGTAGAAGGCTCAGGATGGTGAGTGTGGATCTGAGATGCGGCGGTATCAATTCTGTGTTCATTGACGGCAATTATGACACCCAAGATAGCAGTCACTGCAGTAAAATGACAAATTTTCCCAATAAACTTCAAATTCTTTCATTACACATGAGGGAAAAAATGTGGAAAACAATAGTCAAAATTCTATAAGAACAGGCAGCCTAAATTTTAATTAACATGGGCTTGCGTTTGCACAGTTTACTCCTTGAATAAACCCCCACAATTTAAGGAAGTGATGGCCTATTAATCAAACATGCTATCTTGAGTTTCTGTATATGTGGATATTTAAAGCAATGAAAATATGGAATGTACGGTTCCACTTTGACCAAAAAATCTCTCCTATTCTCAATTGATGCAGAAAAGGTCCTTAAAAACCTAAATTGAAAATGAGTAGTTAAATTGTAACCAAATTCTTGCACTTGTATGTTCAATTCAACCCAACTATATCTCATAGGGCAAGCATAAAGGCATTTGATGCAGAAAAGATTTTTCAAACCCCAAGTTGAAACATGTAGCTAAAAGTTACCAAATTTTCACAAAACCTGCTTCTGGTCCTATCTCTGAAGAAGAGAATCGCCCAGGCAACAGCCATGTCAAACCCTGATGCACAATTAAAAGGTGCAGATGAGATGAGGGCATAGGTAGAGAAGAGTCTGCTTTCATCAGAAATCAGCATACATGACATAATTTATCTAAAACCGTATATAGAATAGTCCAAACCAATCTTAAAAAAAAGCACACAAATAGAGCTTTTGTATGTTAGATCAAGAATATCTAGTTATGACCGAAACAATTTATACATCCCAAATATTCTACGGAATAAAGGAAATAAGACTTCTTTTTTTCCACCCAGACAGAGAGGTATTAATACAGATAGATCAAGGGGGAATATAGATTGTAAGCAACAAGATGCACATTGAAATAGAAGCTAGGCAGCATCCAAGTTAATGCTAGGCTCTAAATGCATAATACTACCATTTTTCTTGTAAATTTAAATCAAGTTTTGAATATGCTATAAATGAAAGAGGGTGAGCAGGGAAAAAAAAAGCCAAAATGCAGATGTCGGTCAAAGACATATCTTCTCGCTTTTTTAATGACTTTCTGCTGTCCAGCTCACATAGAGCTTTATGTCAATGCAATTGCAGACAATAGATCACTACAAGTTAGTCAACCGCGAAATCTTCCAAGTAAAAACTATATTGAGAAAGGAGATACAACAACATGATAAAAATTTATACAAGAAGAAGATCCACAAGATCCCAAAAGACTCGACAATAGAATTGATCCTCCACGTGATGGCATTTGAGAGCCATCAATTAATTAACTCAGGTTAAGATTGCCAAAGATAGTGTCTTGTGCTCTTCGACAAACCACGCCCCTTAAAGAAGTACAATAACAAGACAATGGAACTAATTAAATGGCTTCTTATCCTCTCTGTACAATGTTTTTTCCTTCCAGCACATATAATAATCCTTCTTCCCAAACTGAAGCTTCCACCACCCAATAAAGACCCACAATGATATGAACCAAAATCTATGGCAACCCATTCACAAGGAGTGCAATGAAAGATGGCTTAAGCCTTCTTATGGATATGACACGTACACATCAGCCAACTAGGATAATTCCAATAGAAATATCATTAATGACAAAGTCCTCACCCGGATGCCCAGGACCGGGCTGCATCAACACTAAATAAATACTGATGAAAGGAATGCAATGGGCCCTGTTATGATCGATCATCTTTTGTCACACAACTTCGAAGACCTATCAAATCACATAATTGATATAGAAAGGAACAATACCATATGGGAACATTTGTCAGGTCATTCATCCTAATAGTACTAATTCAATCTTGGTGGGATCTACTGAAAAATGCTATAATGGGGGAAAAAACGAAATACCAAGTGGAAGTTCAGTAAACTTAACTTTGAATTTGGTCCTTTTCTGTGTTCTACTACGCACTTGCTTTCAAGTAAAAATAATCCATTTCACTCGATCCAATACAACATCTTCTAAAAATTTTCCTTCTGATGTCTATTTGAACTTTTAGGTACTCATATCTTTCCACATGCTTAACCCAAAAGTTTCTCATACAAGTTGAAAACAGACCCTCCTAAGCATGAGGCTAAAAGGTTTTGACCACCAGGAAAGTCTGGGTAGAGGCCGGGATCCGGGCCTCAAAAAAGATTTCAGCCCCATTGGCCATCCCATTTCCACACCTCTTCAGAGGTTAGGGGGCCAGCCTTGAACCCCGTGACGCCTTCCCCAGGGCTACCTGGGCGTGGTACAGGGTAATCACAGGTCCAATTCCTGGAAACAGGAACTGGGTGGAAATGGAAAAACAGAAAAAGAAGTCTTTTCACTTGCATATAATTTGATTAGCAAATACTCCATTTTTCCCTAGCTTAAGCCTAGACCTTTCCATACAATTGGAGAAGTGGCCAGTCAAAAGCATCATGTTTTTTACATTTCCTACTGTTGTCAATTGGTAATGGTGGGCACTCGATTCATCTTTCTAAGTAGACAAGACTTAGCAATATCGCTGAAACTTTTATGATGGTCATGACTCTCATAAACAAGCCGGATCGGAAAAAAATAAAAAGGATTGATTTGTCATGGTTACTGAGATTGCAGTTAATTATTGAATGATGGGCTGGGAAACTGATGACATTTCTCTCAATTCCATGTTGAATTCTCTCTCTCCCCCCCGGCAGTGCGCAAGCAGTCACTTTCTGACGAAAATTAAGATTACCCACATACAAACTAGCTCACTGAGGGAAACTTTAACAGTTCTCCTATGCGGCTATGCCTCCAAGAACTTGCAATAGCCCCAGTAAAGCATTTTGCGGATTACAAATACTAGAAGCACATAAAAGTACAAGTACGCCTAAATTTATACGACTAGCCAATTAAGGGTGCTTCTTCAGCTCTTCCTTCTCGAGAACTTCTACTGAAACTACCCTTTTACACTCGTACTATTTGAACAGAATCACGAACAACAAGAATCCCCCTCGACGGCTGAGAAAATTTACTTCACACCAAACTAACCCACCAAAAGAAAAAAAAATAATCAAAGAAGAAAGGGGTGGTCATGAAGTGAGTCACGGGATGGAGGTAATATAATCATTGAACGTGGACAGAGATTCAGGCCCGTGGAGGTATCGTTTGGCAAGCAAAGCTGCTTCCATGACAAGAGAGAGGACGTCCATGGCATCCTCGACTTCGTATATTCATCTTTTGCATAATCCATCTTCTTCAACCTATGCTCGAAATTTTTCTCTTTTCAAATTCCAGATTTCAACCATAGTTCTCTCTCTCCTCCAACTCCAACGGTCCCAACTGTCAACGCCCCCAGTTAATTCAAATATTGTCCCGAGACGTACATTATTGGCTTCGATGGTCTTCAGGAGTTGGAAGAGTAAGGCAATCTCTCTCTTCAATTTTGGGAAGACCCCGAGGATGGCTCTGCTCAGGTTATTCTTCTTCCCTACTTCAACTCTCTTCATGTTCCTCATCTTATGATCAGTGCTTTCCCAGTCAATCTCAAGAGATCCTTTCCATTCACCAGGATTCCATTCTAGCATATGTTTGGTCGAAGAAAAGTTGTAGATTTAGGTCTTGTTCCAGTTTTGGACTCTAAAATCTATCAGTGGTACCTGAGGCTAAAACCACACATGATACATCTCCGGGAAGGAGCCCGAATCGACTTAGCTTTGGAATTTTCTTGCTTCGAACTTAATCCTGGAACCTGGCTTGTCAGGTTTTCCTTTTACCTTCTGGTCTTCCTCTGCTTATTGGGCTTCTATGGATCACCCTCCTCGACATATTTGCCACTACTGGTTTCTCTCCTTAGGGTGCGAAGGCTCATGAGATATAGGTCTCATAATCCATTCATCGAAAAATTTCATGCTCTTGATTTTCACATGTAGGAAATAGAAAAGGTAACCTTGTGAGCTTGATATCGTTCATAATGGATAACGTATTCACTTGCCCATCATTTTTTAGTTAATGACATTGCATTTGCTTGAACTTTTATTCATCATGACACCTAAACTTATCTTTGCCTAACAAGTATCTCAACATTCTAAATTTTGCTCATTGAGAGACTATGCACCATGTGACAAAACTATTAACGACGATTGACACGAGATGTGCGTTTATAGTGATAGTTTTTTCAGTTTCTGAAGCAGCTTGTTGAATGGATGCAATTTATGAAGGTGGCAACTTGTAAAAATTGTTCTTGACAATTCAAACAGCATGAGATTATGGAATAATATATCCAACTCCTGATTTGTAAGATTGAAACTTGACAGCGAGTTCCTTATGAACATCTTAACATTAGAAATCGAGGGCGTACATGCGGAGTATCAGGGCTGGGCATGAACCAAGTCAATATTCAACGATTTCCATTCGAAATTCTTTTGTTCAAGAGAGAACGTATTTGGAAGCTAGAACAGTTGCTGACTAGATGTCAAAAAGCTGTTTGTCGACGATTCAAATGTCTTTTCTGGACGCCCTTATGGTAAAATCAAATTTGTTCGTCCACATCGTGAGATTGTTAGCATTAGTTAATTGAGTACCGAAGTACAGCGTGGTTTGTTCAATTCACATTATTTGGCATTCTAAACTTGTACACGGGTCTTGAATTTTTACGTCCATGGCCAGTATAGGTTCTTGTTTATGGAGTTAAAATGGAACTCCATAGTCAGTGTCCATTACTCTTCCAGTTCTGCAGGAAAGGAAAACAGGGGCGCTTTACAGTATTCTCTTTTCTTTTTCCCATTTGTTGCAACGGAACAAGAACAGACAGAGACAAACAGCAGGAAGAAAAAATAATTAAAGAAGAAAGGGGTGATCATGAAATGAGTGAAGGGATCCTAGGTAATATATTTCGGCAAGCAAAGCAGCTTCCATGACAAAGAAGAGGACGTTGATCGCATCCTCGACATCAGAGCATAGATTTCGCCTTTCCATCTTCATCTTTTGCATACTCCATCGTCTTCAACCTTTTCTCCCAAATTTTTCTCGTTTCAATTTCCAGATTTCAGCCATAGCGCTCTCTTTTCCTCCAACTCCAACAGTACCTACTATCAAAGCTCTCAGTTTCTTCAACTCTCGTCCAGAGCTGTACATTGCTGGCTTCGATGGTCTTCAAGAGTTGGAAGAGTAAGGCAAGCTCTCTCTTCAATTTTTGGACAACCCCGAGGATGGCTTTGATAAGGTTATTCTTCTTCATTACTTCAAATCTCTTCATGTTCCTCATCTTACGATCAGTGCTTTCCCAGTCAGTCTCAAGAGATCCTTCTCATTCACCAGGATTTCATTCTAGTATACGTTTGGTCGAAGAGAAGCCGTAGATTTAGGACTTTTTCCAGTTTTGGATACAAAATTATATCAGTGGTACCTGAGGCTAAAACATCACTTGATACATCTCTAAGAACAAGCCAGAATTAACTTAGCTTTCGAAATTTTCTTTCTCCGACTTACTCTTAGAACCTGGCTTGTTATGTTTTCCTTTTACCTTCTGGTCTTCCTCTGCTAACTGCGTTTTTCTTCCCCCCCTCCCCCCCGGAAAAAAAAAAAAAAAAAAAGCCACGCCGGGGACCTCTATCCATCACCCTTCTGGACATATTTGCTATTACTGGTTCATATGTTAATGACTCGACCAATAAAAGGACTTTCTTATGATCCATTCATTGAAAAATTTGGTGAGCTTGATTTTTCATATGTAGGAAATAGAAAAGGTAACTTCGTGAGCTTGATTTCGTTTATGATGGACAACATGTACGGTTGCTGTCATTTTTCAGATAATGATGTTGCAAATGCTTGGACTTTTATTCATTAGATACCTAAACTTATCTGTACCTAATAAGTATCTCAACATATTAAATTTCGCTCTATGAGAGATTTCTGCACCATGTCACAAAATTATTAGCAATGCATTGCAAGTATAACTAGGTGAAAATGTCGCATCATTCTTTTTAAACTCAGCCTGTCACGTATTTGTTCCTTTTTGCGCTTTGGTCTTTCTTCTTCTTCCGCACTCCATAGCAGCTGACTTTGCTCCGCTCCTCCACGGCCACTGTCATCAGGTTGCAACAGCACCACCACAAACTCCAAAACCGAATCAGTCGACCGTACTCAACATAATGGATTAGCAGGCAGCAACGGCTGCTTATAAGGTTCCTGCGTGGGAAGTTCTCTTTCGGTCTACACAATATTGTACAGCATTCCTATATAGCAGCAGCTTTTTTGCCATGCCGTCGTTTCTAAGTTCGTCTACGTCAAAGAGACGATGTTATGATTATTGATCTCAAAGGGTAGTCAGCAAAATTGATTTGCAAAGTTTGCATTTATCAAATTTTTGTTGGTCGTTTAAGCCCACCCATCAAAGACCAATGCAACATTTGATACACTCGACGAGCCAATTTTATAAAGGCAGAATTTTCTTCAACTATATCTCTAATTGGTGGATTATAAGTTATGGACATGAGCTGCATATAAATTTAATCAAAATTGAATTTGAGGTCTATGGTTGTAACCCACCAATCAACAGTATAAGTGGAAGGAATTTTGTCCGACTGGGTTGATGGAAATATTTTGTAATCAGGAAATTACTCTTTTGATGGAATTACTATTTTCTCCTCTAATAAAGTACCTTCAATTATCATGATTTTGACTTTTCATTCCTTAATATCATACCAAATCATTTAAGTTCAATTCTCCCTTCTCTCACTTGATTCCATCGGAAATGGATGAGTTCTACTTCACATTCAAGAGGGAATTTATACCTATTAATTTGGCGATGTTATGTTGAGCGAAATCAGAATAAACCACGTGTTGGGATGTCAAAAATCTACATTTACTAATTTATCAAAGAAAATCATAGAACTAAGTCCTTTATGTTTATTTTTTTCTATCTTTCACTTTGCCAGTACCAAATAGCTCTAGCTCAATTTGCAAGTAGCGAAATCCTCTTAAATCTTACAAATAGATATCAATTTAAGTCGGTATTATGCACTAAATCATTGATAGAGTTGTTGCCCTCGTGCTATTATGTGCTCTTGGAAACATGTCATCTCTTCACAAGCCATACACGCACACGTAATCTTGTATCAAACTTCTTGAATTCCTTCATTGTCTTTGGGATAGAATACTCGCACGAAACTTAATTTTTGGTAACCTAACATTGACGGATCATGCGACTCATTGACGGGGTTGTCCGAGAGAGCGTAAATATTTTTCGTCTTGTGGGGAATAACATTGCAAGTTTCGCTGGAGTCAATCCACCAACCTTCATCATCGTTCGCCATGAGAACCCCCATGATCATCGCAACCACGTCATTGTCCTCCGCCAAATTGGCTTCATTCTTCTTTCGTCATAGCAAAAGGGAGCCCATGATCCATTTTGCCACTCTGAAAGCAAGTCTCGTTCAAAAACTCCCTAAAATTACTAGATGCCGGTTCCTCAACATCATGAACTTTGTTCATTTTTTGCTTGGTTTTCAAATACATCATGATTTCTGGCCTAACTTTCAACTTAAATGCATTGAAGCGATCGATCCAAACTCAAAAGACTCTTTCTAATGCTTAAAAGCTTTTGGCAGTCTTTCCATGGAGATGGAAGTTTACCAACAATAATAGAAACGAGAAAGGTCTTGGAGATTGATTCATCCGCATCTGCATACGGTGATAGGCATAGAATGATCATTTTATAATCGAGGTACTTGTTAACCAAGAAAGATGTTACCAGTGTTCTCATTTACGTGCCTCTATCGGACGCCTTTCCAAACATCATTAGCCATCAATCCTTGTGAGGATGTTGAAAAGAGGGTTGTCCATTGCGTCGTGGATCATGAATAGGCTGTTTCGGTCATTTTCCATTCGCTTCTTTGGACCCCAATGAGTTCCCTATTGGAAGATTCATCTCGTACTTGTAGTTCTTAGAGCATAGCCAAACTGTGCAACAATCAATTGGCAGCACATCTTCGTGCTCCATCTCCTGTGGTTGAAAGCATTGAATTTCTCGAGCTTTTCCACGTCTTGAACTTGTGCCTTCGGGAAGACGCAATCCATTTGAGACAATAACTATGTTAAACTTGCCGTGGAATAAAGGTCACAAATTCAAGTTGAACAAAATTGAAACAGGAAATTATAGAAGAATTGGACGGAGACACGGCATTACCTGTTCAAACTCCACCGTTACAATAGAGGATCATTTAATTTGCTCAAAGCTGGTCAAATTTGTCTCATGGCACCAGCCCCTTCTTCTTATTTGCTTTTCTTCCTTCTCCAGTATGTAAGTCAATAAATATATAAATATCAAATATCAAATACATCAAGAATCATATAAGAAATATTATTAGCTAATAATATACACACACACATATGTCTATAGGTTGTGCGAAAATCGCCCTAGAGCTCAAATTACTCATGCTTCCTGAAATGGATTAATATCTCGTTATTTCTTCATAGGTTATTGATCTCATCTAACAGACTAATTGTGCAAAATGCATTGCTTGAAAATAACTCCAGCTAAGTCTCATGTGTTGGAGCTATGCGAGGCTATAGAAGCCTGCATTTGTTGCTAGAAAACTTTGTAATTGCCTAAAGTACCCATTGACGCCATCAAAGCGCAAGCGCAAAAACATAAAAAGTGGGTAAACCTCACATGAGGCTGAGTCACATAGCACATTCACATAGAAATTTTACACAGTTATTTGCTTTTAATGGTCACTTTAACAAATCTCTAGTTCTTCATTTAAGATTCTTAACCATACCTTTGATAGGTGTCTAAGTTATGAACTGTAAATTTAAGTAAAATTAAATACGAGTATTTTGCATACTTGTAACTCATCAATCAGAAATATGACGTGAAATAAGGAAAACATGATCTATTAGACAATATTCTGTAATGTAAGTATTTTGGTGCATGGAGAGGAAGCCTCTGAGGAGTTGATGTGCCTTTATCGACACCTAACTCACTTTGCTTTTTGTTTTCTCATTTTTTTTCTTAATTTCTCAACTATGTCATATTTTGTGTTGCTTGCTTCCTTTTAAAAATTGCAGATTGTCTCAAGAAAAATTATAGACAAGCATAACAAGAGATCCCATAATTAAACTATTTATCATTATAATAAGTTGTCTAATATTAAAAAAAAAAAAAAAACTGCAAAGCCAATAGTATTGATAACATTTGGGCCAAAAGTTGAAAAAAGAAGAAGTAAGAACATCAATGTCCAATAATCAAATTTATTACTTTTGGCGTCCTAAATTTATTATTTTTTCTTAAAATTAATAAGTTAATGAAAAGCAAATCGCGGATGTGCTCCCGCAGAAAAAGAAACCATTATTTTTTAGAGCTTAGAATTACGCTTATAAAATAAATAGTCTCTAATGTATGATCTAAAATAGATGCGGTGAATCTAAAATAGTGGCCACTCAATGAAAGTGCTTTGGAGCATTACTTTACATTTATCTAACAAATTAGATTCACTATATCTATTTTAGATCTATACAACGGACATAATAGATTTTTATGAGCTTAATTCTAAGCTCCAAAAAATATTACTTTCTTTTCTTGCGCTAGAACATCAACAATTTGATTTTTTTTAACTTATGAACTTTAATGAAATAACATGACAAGTGTATTGGAAATCCTAAAATTTGTCACAAACTCCTTAGAGGTTCTCTCTCCATGCACCATAATACTTACATCGTAGATTACTATCTAATGGGCCATATTTTCCTTATCACGTGCTATGCCTCTAATTGGTGGGTTACAAATATGAAGACCACTCACATTTAAATTTAATTACGTTTACAGTTCATAATTTAGACACCAATCAAAGATATGATTGTAAGAAATTTTCCTAACCAAGTATGGAAGAAAATATTAACCATGATTAAATGCAACTACATCGTTAAAAAATGAGGAAGATCACTTTAAATTAGATAATTATCATGACACTCTTAAGGTTCCATGAATGTGAAACCTCATTCTTACATTTAGGGAAAATGTTATTTTACCCTCATAACTTTGAAGTTCTTCATTAATTTACATTCCCCCTCCCCTAAACCTGAACTCTTATAATTATACACTAGTTAACCCCAATAACCTTTTCCCTTGACATGTACTGTGCACATGCCACATCTGAAAGTTCCAATATCAATTAATAACATGTAGGAATTTAAAGACGATAAATGTCATAAGTGGAAATTTCAGTTGGATTATTAACGTTGTAGTGAAGGAAAGTCCGAATTGTTTTTTCTGTGTTCATAATTATTAACTTGCTTGATTGATAAGTCAAAAAAGTTCTCAAATTATCATACATTTCAATTGTCCATATTAGAACTCTAGAGACCTTCAAATTTCAGGCAATACAATTAGATAGTTCTACTTCTACATTATAACTCGGAAGTTATTGGTAGTTGGAGAATTCCTCTCTCTCTCTCTCTCTCTCTCTCTCTCTCTCTCTCTCTCTCTCTCTCTCTCTCTCTCTCTCTCTCTCTCTCTCTCTCTCTCTCTCACATAAAGAAAGAACATGAAGAAGCCTTCCCATTGCTTGAGAAGAAAAAGAAAGCAAGTTGAACTAGATATACTATAGTGTAGCTATCTAAATGCTCTCTCTGTTGAACTAGATATACTATAGTGTAGCTATCTAAATGCTCTCTCTCTCTCTCTCTCTCTCTCTCTCTCTCTCTCTCTCTCTCACATAAAGAAAGAACATGAAGAAGCCTTCCCGTCCGTTGCTTGAGAAGAAAAAGAAAGCAAGTTGAACTAGATATACTGTAGTGTAGCTATCTAAATGAGTTTGAACACATGTGAACATGTTGATAACTTGCTATAGCATCTAAAGCGAACATATTATTGAACGAGACTTACAGGCCAAATTGCACAGCTTTCTAAATGACTTTAGGCCCATTTGAAAAAAAAAATGAGCAATTTGAACTATACTTTCCATTAGAAAGGAAAATTTAAAGCAAACATATTATTGAACGAGACTTACAGGCCAAATTGCACAGCTTTCTAAATGACTTTAGGCCCATTTGAAAAAAAAAAATGAGCAATTTGAACTATACTTTCCATTAGAAAGGAAAATTTAAAGCGAACATATTATTGAACGAGACTTACAGGCCAAATTGCACAGCTTTCTAAATGACTTTAGGCCCATTTGAAAAAAAAATGAGCAATTTGAACTATACTTTCCATTAGAAAGGAAAATTTAAAGTGGCCCTGCTCATGTTTTGGGGGCCAGCAAGCGCACAGAGTCAATTAGAGTGAGTCAATTAGAGTTGGCCGCTCTAATTGACCCTTTGCACTTGTAGGCCCCCAAAGAATGATTAGCATCTTTCCGTAGCATAAGCAATGCGGCAAGTTTTTATTGGGTGTTAGGTAGAGATACCAAGCATCGATATTTTTGCTTGCAATGTTTGTTCCTAGAATGGGGTACATTGTTAAGTTGTTGAGCCTGCGCGGATCTAAGGAAGATCTTAGAGTGGACCAAGATGTAGATCCTCCGTTGCATGAGGAAATTCTCTTTCCTTTGCTTTTTGTTTCTGAAAAAAAAAACAATTATTATCGTACTATGCACAAGAATAGACTTATAAAACCAAAGAGAAAGAAAGAAAGAGTAAAGCGTGATAGATCGCATTATACTAGCCCTACGGACCCATTCTTTACGCAACGGAGGACCTTTATCTCGGTCCACTTGAAGATTCCTTTGATTTGTGTAGGCTCGGCAACTTAGCAACGTACCTCATTCCAAGAACAAACGCCGCAAGTGCCCGTTTGTTGTCTTAATAAGCTTCTCATTCCACATAAACAAAAAGATCAATGCTTGATATCTCTACCAAACACCCAATAAGAGCCTGCTACATTGCTTAATTCTACCGATCTTAGTCTTTTGATTTAGCCGAAACATATAAAATAAAAAGATTTTGTGTTTGGAGCACTAATTCTAAAAGTCTCAATCGGGCAAAAAGGAAGATGCCAGTCATTCTTTGGGGCCTACAAGTGCAAAGAGTCAATTAGAGTGGCCCACTCTAATTGACTCTTTTGCGTTCGCTGCCCCCAAAAAATGAGAAAGGCGACTGTAATTTTCCTTTTTAACTGAAAGTCTAGTTCAACTTTGCTTAACTTTTTCAAATGCGCCCAAACTCATTCAGAAAGTTATGCAATTTTTGCCCAAGAAGTCCAGTTCAATCGTGTGTTCAGATTGTATGCTATAGCAAGTTATCAACATGTTCACATGCATTCAAACTCATTCAAAGAGCTACGCTATGGTAAGTCTAGTCCAACTAGAGTTAAAATGTCCAACTATCATCATCTTCTGAGTTAGAACCGCTACCAGGTATATTTGCCTAAAATAGTTGCCTAAAATTTTTGATATCTCTATATTCCCAATATGGACATATGAAATGTATGGTACTCTAATAGATTTTTTGAATTATCAATCAAGCTATATCTTTAAACGAATTCGGCTTTGGTTTTGGGTTAAATATAAAAATGTTGTAGGCCATCCATAAATTATTAAATGAGTTTCGACTTTGAGATTGGTCTTGATAAATCGCATTTCAATTTGAGAAATTAATCTCAATAGTTTGTTTGAGAAATGTATATCTCGCCATTAAAGTATGGTTTTTATTTCGTAGACGCTTGCAAAGCTTAATCTTGTCCAACTATATTTGGATAACATGACAATTAAGCATTAAACATCTTTTAGCTACTCAATTTGATATGCTTGATAAAGGTGAAGATTCAATTAAGGAGTGTCTGGTATGAATTGCAAAGCTATGAATTATATCTATCAAGCTCAACTTTTGTTGTGTTTTTTTAGAATTTTTATAATGGAAATGTGGCCACAAAACCTTAAGGACATTTTATTTGAAAAATAAAAATAAAAATTGAGGACATATGTAGTCGAGTCTAAAGTCATCCGAAAGTTTACTTTCGCAATTTTTTTATATTTAATGATATTTCTATTTTAGCAGAAAATTTAAAAGTGAAAGTGAGGATAAGGGCCGCGAGTATACGACTTTACGAGGGCCTTCCGAAAATATTTTATCGTTGGGCCCACCGTTCTAACAGCCGTGACAGCCATTTCACACCCTTTGGCGTATCATGCACGCAGCTAGATTTTAATATTTTAAATCTATTTTCACCAAATCGTTAAAATGTCTAACAACTCATTAAGAGCCCAACCCCAGACGTACGAGTAAAAGAATTGGGTCTGTCTTATTTTGACACTTCCAAAATGTGTCTGAGTTTCTCTCTCTCTCTCTCTCTCTCTCTCTCTCTCTCTCTTTTTTTCCTTCTGGTTTAATGCGAGTGTTGCAAAACGATTGCACGTAACCTAAATTAAAATTTTAAGCGAAAAAAGATGGCTAAAATAAGATGAGAAGGCCAAACTTGACCTTTCGGTCGCTCCTCGTGCTGAATTTGGGATACATGGCTGGAAAAGTTTGCTGTTACTGACCGTTAGCCTAGCGGCACCCCAAAGTTGCTGGCTTTGGCATGAAATTGAGGTTCTGGTCTTACGGGTGTGGACCAAAATCGTTCAAACGTCGATTTGGGAAAGGATGTTTGTTGCATTTGCTCAAAATATGGGTGAATTTGGAAGGCGACCGGTGATTTTTTCAGTCTTGTGCCCCTACCCCATGACCAAGAGCGCAGAACGAAAGTAAGAGGAAAGAGAGAGTAACAACAGCAGCCAGAGAAGAAACAGAGTAGCGCGGGACTACTCGTATTTGCTCCGCGGCCGGGCCTGGAAAAATCGGACAAAAACAGCTGGAACTCACTTTGCAAAAGCAGACGCGCTAGTCAAAATGATATTTTACGGTCTGGAACCGACAGTGGTGAAAAAGCAGAAAGAGCCTCTGTCTACTTCAATAATTGTACTGATATGTCCGCTCCAATAATTGTACTCTTTTGCAAAGAGCTCATCTTATCGTGCTCTGATAATTTGTCCCCTGGTTCGTCTTGCTGGGCAACCCGACTATAGAGAGGCTCTCTGCGCTTGCATATTGATAGTGACTGGGTCGGTGAGTCATTGAAGAAGAAAAAATGAAACGTGACCTAGTGCCTGGGCGCTCTTTTGCGGTGTTGGTTGGGTCGATTCTTCTCTCTGTGCTCGCACGCAATTCTGTCAAGAGGAACAAGAAGAGCATACGTCGTGATGATTAAGTTCACTTTAATCCAATTTAATTTTTTTCCTTTTGGTCCAAGGGGCGTACAATCACTTTTCATATGACTTTAAGTACACTTCTATAATAATTGTTTACCGTAATCTATTCCTCGAGTTCTTTTAGCATTGGTCTATAGGCTAGTATAATGTCATCTATTAAATTCATTTCTTTCTTTTTCTTTTTTTCAGATGCAAATATTAACGCTGGGGCCACAAAGGACTGTAATTTACAGAGGTAATTCTCATCTCAGTCCATTGACAGTAGGGGTGAGCATGGTCCGGGTTGGTCCAGGCCACCCCCTAACCCTAGGATCAACCCGTACAGTGTCGGTTCTCAATTTTTAGGACTGAGGACCAACCTTATTGAACACGGGCCAAGACTGACCGACCCAATGGTTGGTCCTTCTGTCAATCCTAGACAGATCGATAATTTTTTTTCGTCTTATTTTTTATACTTCCTAAAAAAGCAAACCTACAAATTCAAATTACACATCCATCAACAATGCGGCATTGTGCAACTAAACTATAAATACCAATACATATTTAGCAAATTTAAGATGACACAATAATAGAAATTTCGTACCTACTAACCGCTCATCGAGATATGGGACAAGATGGAAAGTTCTTGTAATCATCTATTTTTAATATTCATAACACCATATGCAAAAGCGTTTTCCTGCATTTGATCATGTAAAGTCCACTCAACTAAAAAATGAGCTTCACACCACTTGACTAGCAAATCACCGTAGCAATTGTAGTACTACTCTACTCTTCAAAAACTTCTACCATTTGACACAAATTGAAAAGCAAAGTGTAGCTAAAATTCATTAGCAAAATACAATTAAACCATAAAAAGTTCAAAATACTTAATATAAACCATGAATATATAACTTCACATCTTGTTAATTCACTTGAACTTCTAAACACTTGAAAACAAAATAAACGACACATAATTAATACTCAACAAAAGTTTTAAATTGAAATTACTATTAGTGTTATTGATAAAATATCTCAATACAATATAATATAACAGACATTTTACTTAGGTTTGAATATATAAAAGAATTATAAATAATATAATATAATATAATATAATATACGGGGTTGGTCCCCTTGGACCGACCCAAAACTCTTAGGATCGGGACCAACCCGTACATGTTGGTCCTGGAATTCGAGACGAAGACCGACCCAGTCCCCTTGGGAACGGACCCGGACCAAGCAGGGTTGGGCGGTCCAGGGTCGGTCCAGGGTCGACCCTAGACCGCTGCTCACCCCTGATTGACAGAGCTTCCTTGGAATCGTGTAGAATCAACAACTTATGATATATTTGGTAACATTTCTGTTCAAAAATTATTCCCGGATTAGAAATCTATTTCGGGAATAATTTTTTAACAAAGAACGTGTTTGAATCGCACAAAATTTCGTTCTCGAAATAAAAAAGAACAGAAACACGTTTAGTAAACTTGTATAATTTTTAATATTTTTATTTTATTTTTCCTTTTTTCTTCTTTCTTTTTTTCTTTTTTTTTTTTTCTTCCCTTTGGCCGGTCTCCGGGCTCGGCCATGGCCGGCGAGCCTTACCGTGGCCGGGCGAGGCCCTTGGCCCTCCTCGGCCGGTCGCCGGCCATGGCCGAGCCCGACGACCGGCCAAAAAGAAAGGAAGAAAGAAAAAAAAAGAAGAAAAAAGAAGAAGAAAAAGGAGAAAAAAAAAGTATTTCTTGGAATTGTTATCGGGAACAAGAATCAAGTTTTTTTATTTTATTTCTTATTTCTATTCCAAATTTGTTCTAAACAAAAATGTAAACAAATGCAATTTTATTCTTTTTTTGTTCCCCGGAACAAAAATTTGTATTCGGAAGAGCAGAAACAGAAATTCCCAAACAAGGCCTTAATAAACACCGCAAGTGCCGATTTGCTTAAAGACCTCTCATTCCATAGAAAGAAAAAAGATCAATGCTTGTTATCTCTACCATAACACTAAATAAGAGCTTACCCATATTGCTTTCTCTGTTGATCTTACTCTTCTGATTTAGCCCCAAAATACAAAATTAAAAATGTTTGCGTCCGTAGCGCGGATTCTAAAAGTCATCCATTGGAGAAAAGGCAAGATGCCAGTCATTTTTGGGATGCCTGCAAGTGCAAATTTGTCAACTAGAGCAACGTCCCGTAATTTTTTGGGGACCCACGAATGCAAAGAGCCAATTAGAGCGGCTCACCCCCAAACAATAATCTGTCATTTGCATTTATCAATGATCATAATTACGAGCTCAATATTTTATGCCATCGCTATATCAAGCATCATCGCTTTAACACGGATCATTCATTCAAGGCATGAACGTCTCTTAGTTCAAAAATGTAAGCTCCGCCATGCATAACAAGAACAGCAGGAACGCACTTTGCAAAGGAGACGCAACAGTCGATGCAAATCAGTGGGCCCCACCGACAACTAAATCCCACTTTCCCAGGAGAAAGGGCATGGGTGGTTCGCGAGGACGCCCACTTCACACGCAACGACTAAATCCAGTCTTTCTCTATTAATCTGTCTACGCGTTCCCTCCCGATCCATGTGCATCATCATCTTGTAGTGTAAAGCACCAAAAACAAAACCCTCTGTGCACGGTCATCTAGTTGGGCAACCCGATTAGAGGCATTTCGTTCTTTGATTGTACCAGAGAGATCGGTTCAAGAATCATCCAAGGAGTAAAAATGAAACGTGATCTAGCGCTCGCACACGATTCTGTCCAAAGCAACGAGAAGAGCGCCCGTCGAAAAGCTGATGATGCCAGTGCGTCTAGCTCCTCCGCCGCTTCGACGGGTAGTGACAACTACGATGTGTTCTTGAGCTTTAGTGGTCAGGATACTCGCAAAACCTTTGTGGATCACCTCTACAATGGCCTCTTCGATGCCAGCATCCGCGTGTTCAGAGACAACAATGAGCTTCGCGAAGGTGAGAAGATCGGCACCAATCTTCTCCGGGCCATTAAAAATAGCAAAATCTCGATCCCGATTCTCTCTCAGAACTACGCTTCGAGCAAATGGTGCCTTCAAGAGCTCGTTGAGATGACAGAGTGCATCAAAAGCGGGCACGTTGTTTTGCCCATATTTTACCATGTTGAACCGACCGATGTGCGAAACCAAACAGGGAGCTTTGGAGAGGCTTTCTCCTGTTTAAGTAGGAAGTATCGGGAAGATGTTGAGAAATGGAAAGTAGCACTTCAAGAAGTGACTTCCCTAAAGGGATGGGAATCGGAGAAAACTGCTGATGGGTACTTCATTTTCCATCGAATCCTTGTCTACTTTCTTGCAACAGGATCTTGCTTGTAGAGGAGCCTATACATTCGTGTGTTCCTCTACTTGTGCTTGCTTGCTTTCACTTTTATATGCTATATTGTTGTGATAATGAGATAATAGAATATGATCTTCTAATCCTTTTCGACTTGAATGTTTTGTAAACAGCCGCGAAGGAGATCTGGTGAAAATGGTTGTCAGAAAAGTTTTGAGCGAGTTAAAGAAGGCCTTTCAGCTGGATGTGACCGAACATCTTGTCGGAATTGATAATGCTGTGGAGAGTATTTTGAGATTGCTGGATGATAACCCTAGTGCTACCCAACTTGTTGGTATTTTTGGAATGGGGGGTATGGTAAGACAACTTTAGCCAAGGTCGTCCACAATAAGCTCTCCAACCAATTTCAGCATCATAGTACTTGAGAGAAATAAGGTAATTGTTACATTTATCATTCTTTTATTCTCTTTTGACTTGAATGAATACCTCATCGCCGAAATTGCTCTCTGTATATTATTTCCTTGATATGATTAGGAAGCATATGTACATGGTAGACATTTCTATTGAGTTAAAAAAAAGGAAAAAGAAGAAAACTTTAGGTTTAAACAATAATCTTCCTACTACTTAGTGGTTACTTGTGCACTTGGTGTCTGTGTCGTTTTTTTTTCCCCTTTGAATTGACGTATTGTGCTGATCCTCTAATCGGATAAAAGAAGGAAAAAGAAAAAGGGGCAAATGGCATAAGCAAAAGGAGTAATTTCATCATAGAAAAATAAATTATCACATACATGATAAAAAAGTGGCCTGACCTGAGCGTCAACATCACCACGATAGAATGAAGGCAAAGTGATATATATGGGTCCACTATTAGCTGATTTGATGCAACATTTGTGAAGGGAATTCAAAAAGATAGCATTCATGCCCCCTGTCTTGAGGAAGACCGGAGGAAGGGGAAACCTTATGTTCCTTGGTCGGAATCGGATGGGGAATTCACAACTGAACGATTTGAGACACTACCGAACCTAAGGTTCCTTGCAATGGGTGGTGCAAAACTGATTGGAGATTCCAGAAACTTGCTTCATAATTTACGGTGGCTCGTGTGGAGACGTCCTACATGCGCGGCCACCGGTTTTTCTTTGGAGGGGTTAGTCATACTCGATTTATCAAAAAGTAGCATTTCAGAGTCATGGGAAGGTTGGTGCCATCTTAAGGTCAGAAGGAGATCATCTTGTTTTGTTTTTTTGTTTCTAATGACTTATTCTTAGCGAAAATTTATCAATCTTTTTGTTTCACAGATGGCAAAGCAGTTGAAAGTTCTAGATCTTAGAGATTGCGGTTGTTTAGGAGCTACGCCCGATCTGTCAGCCTTCCGAAATTTAGAGATAATTCAGCTTAAGAGATGTTGGTATCTAGAACAAATTCACCCTTCTATTGGAGCAGCCAAGGGCCTCCTTTATTTGAACTTGCAGGAATGTTCTCAACTCCAAGAGCTACCCCAAGAAATGGGCAAATTGGAAGAACTGGAGGAACTTTACATAGGCGAGACTGCTATAGGGAAAATTCCTCAATGTATAAGTTCTTTGAAGACGCTGAAAGTGCTTGATGCCGCTGGTTGCAAATCATTATTTGAACTTTCCGATTCAATTAGCCATCTGGTAAATTTGTTGACCCTTGACTTGAGAGATTGCCCCGGGCTATGTAAACTTCCTGAGAGTATTGGATCCCTTGTGAAATTGCAGTGCTTGTCATTTGGACCTCGAGATAAACCTGATTGGTCCTTTGACAAGAGGCAGGTGCAAGAGTTTGAAAAATTGAACCGGCCATATGAAGGCATTTGCGAATTACCCAAATCCATTGGGGATTTGAAAAATTTGAAATTTTTGCAAATTTGTTGTTGTATTAAATTGAGTAATTTACCTAGTACTATTAGCAAGTTGGGCAACCTTGAAGAATTAGATGCCTCACATTGCGAGAGTTTGGGAGGGAAAATTCATATAGATGGATTGTCTTCACTGAAGATCCTTCAATTAAGTTCCACAGGTGTTTCTGGCTTCCATGGCACATTCAATAAGGTTTCTTGTCTTGAGGAACTTAAATTAGGTGATTGCCAGATGCTTCAATCGTTGCCGGAGCTTCCTACCTCTTTTAACAGTTTTGAAAATTAGCAGTCGACATAGCACATTTCCTCAACTTTCTCATTTAATCCACCTGAAAAAGCTCACCGTCAAGGATTGCCCATTGTTGAAATCCATGCCAGAGCTTCCCTCAAGATTATTGAAACTTTCTGTCAGCAATTGTGGTGAGTTGAAAGAGTTACCGAGTTTGTCAAGATTGGAATTATTGTCAAAATTTTATCTTAACTCGTGTAGAGAGCTGACAGAGATTAGGGGTCTAGAGGGATTAAAATCCTTAGCAACACTTATTGTTCCTGAATGCTCAAAGTTGTCCAACCTTGACGGCCTTGAACATCTAGAATCTTTGAGATTGTTGCATATATGGACAAGTGGTCCAATATTGAAAGATGATCAAGTTCGAGGTTTTGAAAAATTGAAAAACTTGGAAAGTCTAGTTATAGTGGGGTGTGAGTCCCTTGTAAGAGTGGACGTTTCGCAATTAACACATTTAGAGTGGTTAGATTTTTGTGGATGCTGCAAACTACTCGAAATTAAAGGCCTTGAGAGATTGAAAAACTTGACAACGTTAAATCTCGTGGGGTGCCCATCTATTGATACATTACCAGACCTCTTGTGCTTCCATAACCTAGAATTTGTGTCTGTTGACGACCGCTCGAACATCCCTGATGTTCGGGGAGTGAGGAGAGCCAAATATTTGGGCAACGGACGGTATGCGCGCTAGCCTCAGTAAATTTTCTACATCCGTCAAATTGCAAAGATTCAATGAAGCAATGGGGGTCAATCTCGCATGAACTTCCGGATATCGCGGAGCTCCGGGACTCGAGGCGTCCAAACTCTAAAAAGGCGTTCAGCGATGCAACTTATCGGACGAGTCAGAGGTATTTGGCCACAACGTCCGGAACGATTCACGTTTCATCAGAGAAGGTAAATAAAGCAACAGAATTACTAGTTCCTCGATTATCTTTTCTTAAATCACGCTATTCATCGTCGTTCTCTCCATGTACCACCACTTTACGGCCTCAGTCTTCAATCTCACTTTTCAAGTCTTGATGTTCAGGAGGTCAAAGTTGAGAAAGCAGAGTAGATCGAGTTCGAAACCAGCACGCGCAGCAACGTCATTCTTCGCGGTCAAATCCAGATAAGTCGAGCCAGCTCCTCCGGTGGGCGATGATGCTTCGAAGAAGCACGACAAGCAGGAACAAACCGCGAGTCTTTTTGTGTGGTGAAAATTGCTGAGAGCTTATTCATCCACGATTCTTGTTCAAAGGGGCTTTTGAAGGACGGGTTGCGCAAAGTACTTGAATCTGATGAAGCCTCCGGTGCATGGGCTGTCTCCAAGGGTTACAGTGAGTGACGCCGTGAAGATGCCGTGAAGTTGCCCTCTCGGTCGAGTCGCTGCTGGAATTGTCTCTGGCGACGGCAGGCTCTTCACTGAGGATGGGGGAAGGGGGCCGAAGCCCCCGCCGGAAAAGGTCAAGTCGAGGACTCTGGCTAAGGCGATTGTTTTTAGCCATCTCTTCTGCGGACATCATGATGCAGGTGCGGTTAGTAAAACGCCAACTAAAAAATGATATTTACCAACGCACGCATAAATTAGTTAGTGATCCAATTTTTTTCCCTTCAAATTATACAAGCGTGAACTGCAATAGAATTACAAATATGTCAATAAAATCAGTGAGTTACAAATTTCTTCTATTAGTAAAGATTTTCCCCAACTAAAAATGTTTATAGTTAATGTATTAACCTTTTGATATTGGCGACGTATGTAGGAGGAGGTTTGATAGTTAAGCATAAAATAATGACGTCGAATTTGATCGTTTCCTAGACAATAGCGTATTGTTTTTCCTTCTCTTACGTGATTGAAGCACGAGGGAAGCTAATGGGGGAGGATGGCATGATGCTTCGGAAAAATTACTCTCTTGATAATGTGAAAAAGACATCGGAATGCCTTCTAAGAACATTACATGTCATAGCCATCAAGTAAGATTGCTAATCTTAGATGACCTATCAATGACTATCACCCGCAAATCCAAGTTGTAATTTTCTCGAAGTACCGAGTTTCAGGATGATTTGCTACCTTCCTTGACATCTATTTGGTTATATTTATTTGCCTATGCAGATACTTTCGATTTCATTTTATCCATGAGGATGCTCAAATGGAAGAACGGTTTGCCTCAAATAAGCCATATTAGACTCTTCAAGGCAACCCTTGGCTTCAGTTATCTCAATCCCTTAAGAATTCTTTTCATGGTAAGTCATTTTTGATACACTGCTATATTCTCTTCACAAGATTCCCTGGCCATTTTGGATTCTTGACGAGATTTACATGTCGGATTTGACTGAGGGCTGACTATCGATCAAATTCATCCTGTCTGGATAAATGAGCTTCATATTTTATGTTTTACTCATTCAAGCATTAGAATTTTTTATGCTATGTAATGTGATTTGTTCCGCCAGTGGTCATTCTGTACCTTCGAAATAGCAAGATATCCTGTAGCTTGCTATGTACGATGAAAGAAATATGTCTTTTTAATCTGGGACATGTAAACCAAAGTGAACCATATGTGGAGGTAGTTCTGATGTGAGATTAAGAATGAAGTGACTGTGTAAATGGACCGTTTGTTTGTTTTGGCACTGGAATGAGGCAGAGCTGGATGATGTTGTTCTTGCTTTGTGAGAGTTTTGGTGTCAAGACTACTCTGAAAGATTTGATAGTAATCTATTCTGTGGATAACAAATTGATCTCATGATGTTGCGCCAATTTGTAGGAGCTGTTAATGGCTTTCTTAGGGATAGTTTTTCAGTTAATTGAATTAATGCAGTTTATGAAGGTTGCAATTTATAATTATTGTTCTTGACAATTCAGGCAGCTTGAGACTTTGGAATTATATCCATCCAACTCCTGATTTGTTGAAGGATTAAGACTCGACAAGCAATTTCCTTATGAACTTGAGGAAAATATTGACCATAATTGTGTGATTCCTAATGCTGAAGATTGAACATCCTGACATTAGTCATAGAGGACGCATATGTGGAGTTTCAGGATTTCCGTTCAAAATTCTATTGTTCCAGAGAAAACGTATTTTGATAGCTAGGACAGTTGCTGACTAGATGCCAAAAAGCTGTTTGTCAACGATTTGAATGTCTTTTTTGGTTGCCCTTATGGTAAAATCAAGTTCTTTGCCCCCGATCATGATATATTGTTAAAGTTAATTAAGTACGGAAGTATAGAGTAGTATGTTCGATTTGCATTGTCTGGCAATGCAGATCTTGGGTCTTGAACTCTCTGGCCACTTATATGTTCTTGTTTCTGCAATTATATTTGAAGTCCATTGTCAGTTTCCATTAATCTTCCAATTCTGCAGGAAAGGAAAACAAAATTAATCTTCCAATTCTGCAGGAAAGGAAAACAAAGGCACCTTACGATACTCTCTTTTCTTTTTCCCATTTGTTGCAACAGAACGAGAACAGACAAAGACAAACGGCAGGAAGGAAAAAAAGACAATTAAAGAAGAAAGGGGTGATCATGAAGTGAGGTGAAGGGATCCAAGTTGATATATCCATTGAAAGAGGACAGAAATTCAGGGGTTGTGGAAATATCTTCCGGCAAGAAGCAGCTTCCTTGACGAGAGAGAAGATGTTGACTTAGCATTTGCTTCCTGTAAACGTTCACCCTCTGGAGTTCTGCAAGTTGGCCGTGCGGTTCAGTAAGTTTTGGCTGCACTCCTGGCTCAAATAGCCATCTGCACAACACCTGCCAGGTCCCCATCTATGAATCATTGATCAAATTAAAGGATTGCTGTCGCTTAGTACATTTGACAAGCCAAAATATTTGTGATGTTATTGTCCCGGCACGGTTTATGAGAAAGAGAATCTGGGTACGCACTTTTTGTTATAAAAGCAAATGTCGATATTATAGACCAACATGAGTGCATTTGCTGCCTCACAATCTCCTCCCTCGAAACATCGGAACAGTAATCAAAGTTGACTTGTGATTGAAGAGATGGTCTAGTGAAATTGTGGAACGACAGAGTTAGTCTTACTCAATCTGCAACGTACCTTTTCATCTTTGTGAATCCAGGCATGTGTAGACGTGTAAAGCTATCTTTTCCCAGTGAAGAACGTTTCCAAGTTCATCGTCATAAAACGCTCATGTAAAATGCAGGGGGCCAACGACAAGTTATATCGATCAATTCAAAGAGGAACAAGTTGAATCGAAACTCACTTTTTTAGGCTTGAACCCAGGCTTCGCACTTCATGCAGCAAGCGTCGAGGCCGTCGCAGGGTCTCTCCCCCCGACATCCGCTGTGCAAATGGTAAACGCAGAGTCGAAATTACGTGAAAACAGGAAATAAGAAAATAGGGAAAGCCTGGTTGTTTTGAACCAAATATATAATTAAGTTTAAAAATTTGTTCCTCGGGCCTCCATCGATGACCTTCCTTGACACCTTTGCCATTATTGGTTTCTCTCCTTATGGCGCGGAGGCATATGAGATGGAGGCCGACCCATATTCCTAATTCAGTGACTTGACCAATAAAGAACTTTCCTGTGGTCCTTTCAGTTGAAAAATTTCGTGACTCTTGATTTTCATACGTAGAAAACAGAAAAGGTAACTTTGTGAGCTTGATTTCGTTTGTGATGGATAACTTGCACCCTTGCGACTTTTAGTGACTTTTACTGCGCATGACAACGTTTACATTCTAAGAGTTTTTTTTCGAAATAGTTCTTTTCTATTTCTCGTTCTAACAATTTCTAAGTAAAAGAACCTTTTGGTAACTACATAAAATTTCTACTCTTGGAATAGAAAAAGAATAGAAATGCGTTTGGTAACGCAACAATTTCTTTTTTGTATTTATTCATTTTTTATTCTTGCTTACGGATCGCGCGCCGCCGCCGCATTGCCGACGACCGCCGCCGCCGATCCCGCCATGGAAGAAGCCCATCGGCCGCCCGCCGACCCGGGCGGCGGCAAGCGGTGGTGGGTGAGGGCTCGGGCGGTTGACGGTGGCCGCGGCAAGAAAAAGAAATAAAAGAAAAATAATTAAGAAAATCAGCTTATTTCTAGAAATTGTTCCCGGAACTAGAAGCAACTTTTTTTTGCTTCTCAAAAACCGTTCCTGGGAACAAAAATTTAGAGAAATTGTTCCCGGAACAAATATTTTACCAAACAGGTTTTACATTCTTTTTTTGTTCCTGTTAAACAAAAAAACGTAAATGGGAGAAACATGAGCATTACCATGCGCTACCTAATTACCGGAACATCCCATGCTTTAACAAAAATATTTGCTTTTTAGCTTCAACTCCCCCTTACCTATTGCTTTGACGAATGGCCAAGTGACACGTCATCATTCCCTACTAGTTTTTTACACTGAGAGTAATCGGTGATTACAACATCCAGATAGGGGTGTCAATGGTTGGGTTCGGTTCGGTTTTTTTGAAAAATCGAACCGAACCGAACCGTTAGAAAAATCTTCCGAACTGAACCGAATGAGACCTGAACCGAACCGAAAATTTCGGTTCGATTCGGTTTGGTTCGGTTTTTCAGTTTTTGGTTTTCGGTTTTTTTTTTTTATGAAATCTCTAAGCGATCCCCCAAGTATTTTGTAAAAGAACCACTCTTTTCCTTTTTGAGCTCTATAAACTAACTTTGGAAACAATTTCGTCATATGACTATATCAATTGAAGCAAACAACGCCCAACAACTTCAAGCTTCACGAGCAGATGACTTGTTAAACAGCAGTCACACTCATCAGATCAGATATAAAATCATCTCATACATTGCCAAAAGTAAAGAGGAAAAAAAGGATTATATTTGAAATCATTGCATAGAGTTCCTACCAGTCATCAGTGAAAATTCTCCACTCATCTGCTTATACAAGTACTGAAAAGGACTAAACCGGGTAACAAGATTCAGTTCACAATGAAGAAGTTTTGCATTTCTTCAAGCCAGTTGCAGCTGATGTGGAGCGTGGATTCTTAAATTATATGAAGTGCAGTTGAAATATTCAGGAGTGAAGTGACAGGTCCAATATCAACAGGACTTACCGTGATTATTCTGACAAACAAAGTTCCCATGACACCATCAAAACATTCTTGTGCCAAAGAAGCAATTCATATTCTCTGCTCATTATGGAATTATCACCACAAAGCAACAAATCTGGTCCCTCAGTTCAAATATCACTTCTTTTAACAGTAAGAACCACGACCAAGTGATGCAAAAGCTATTCTCGCATTCCATTGTTAAGGTCCCATGTTTGTAAGAATGCAGAACGCATGATCAGCATGCCTCCAAAACATTTTTTTGGCTCTAAGCTGTTGCTGTTCTCTCTTATTGGTTCAGGATACCACTAAATGGGAAATCACCTGATTGTTCCACTTCAAAGGATCAATGTACAAACTGACCGAAACCAGAGCACCTGTGGACAATGCATTACTGGAATTTCTTGGTTTTCTTTGACCATCCAGAGCAACCAAATTTCCAACCAAAGTACAGGATGATTGAGCAAGACCCAACATATGGGATATACACCGAGAATCCTAACCAAGATGAGATCTTTCTACTCATTCATTTCCTAACAAGCCCTTCCTGCTCCAAATTAATGCTGGTCAGTCATTAAGTCCATGTAATGCTACAGACTCCGACAATCATACACAAGAGAACAGTCCCCCAAAACACTAAAAAAAGAAACCAATCCGATTCAAACCGAAACATGATCTTGCCAGGGTAATGTGCAAAACAGATATCGTCACAACAAACAGCTCATTCAAATGAGCCCTCACAAGATAACTTACTCCAAGAAGAGAGAATTTCCCCAGAAAGAGAAAAGGGAAAAATCGCACCTTCAAAGAGGCAAATCGCTTTCGGGTTCCGAAACCAAGACCCGCAACGCCACCACCGTGGGAGCAATTCGCAGAAGCATCGGACCACCTGTGGAGCTTATGAGGAGGAGGGCAGAGGGCACCACGCTGGCGCGAAGAGGACGGCGTCAGAGACGAAGAAGAAGGAGAAGAAGAGAAGCGCAATGAAGACAGTCGAACCACATCCACCATCTAAGCCCCCAAGACTCGACCAAAAGCCAAAACCCAGAAGAGCGGAGCCGACTTTCTTCCCCCTCGGAGCTTCTGGGCACCGAGAAAAAGGGGCCAAAAACGCAGCTTTACCAAAGAAAGAGGGCGAGGGGAGACATAGGAACGGAGGGTCGCCGTCGCCGTCGCAGTCGCCATCGCCATCGCCGTCGCCGTCGCACCTCCAACCGACCAAGACGAGATACGAGAGGAGAGGAGACGGGAGTCGGGAGAGAAAAACCGAATTTATCGGTTCGTGCTTCGCTTCGGTTCGGTTAACCAATAAAAACCGAATCAATAAAAAAATATCAATTTTTTATGAGAACTGAACCGAAAACCGAATCGAATTTTTCGGTTCGGTTTCCGATTTGGTTCCTGACACTCCTACATCCAGACACTCAACTCCGAGTCTAGACAGTTAGATCTGTTGGGACCTATATGGGATTTACATGAATCTTTTTATCATTAGTAGTTTAAATTCAGTTTAGTATATGTACTCGGTATGTGTAAAAGGAGTTGAAAGCGAATCGTCGCCCTTCAACACTCCTACATGAAGGATCTCTGCCCGTTGGATTACAAAAGAACAAATCCCAATCGTTCATTGAAAAAGTGTTTGTGAGGTAAAAATTATTATATGAGAGATGCAATAACCTCTGGGATGTGACATTTTTGGGATGGAGAATCGATCCCTTGAGAGACCTCAGAACCCTGTAAGTAAGATACATGTCTTTAACGTGCATGGGAAGAGTTGTGTGGGTAAATTGAGATTGAAAATTTTTACCATTTGAATTCGCGTAAGAAAAGTAATGTGAAGGAAATACATGTAGGATTGCTCAACCAAAATAAATCAATAGCCGTAATTGATTGGGTGAGAGAGAGAGAGAGAGGCTAGCCATGAAGACAAAACTCGAGATTTCTTTTACTACACAAATGAGCAAAACTCAACACGAGATTCTTTCCGATGCTAGTGCCAGCATCAAAATGGTAGCCAGTGAAGTTTCTTACGAAGTATGAAGCAAATGCATAACCGTTGATTGCTCTCAAATTTCAAAATCTCTTTGGCACAAAATTTGCAGCTCAAAGCATGTGATAATAGCTTCTCCTCTATTTGTTGCGGGTCAAGGACTCTTTCTCCTTCTTTGAACTACGTTTCCTACTTTTCATAAAGTGATCTCTGATCAATAATAGAACAGAATCCATTTGACATCATATTCGAAGGATTCCTTGATTTTAAGGGGAAAAGTGCCAAAAAAGTCCTAAACCTTTTGGCTTTGGGCCGATTTAGTTCTAAATCTTTTTTGGTGCCGATTTAGTCCTAAACATTTTTACGTTGTGCCAATTCAGTCCTTTCCGGTCAATTTTGGCCTGATTTTGCTGATTGGACGTCGGCCGGCTGACGTGACCTGATCGGCGCTGACGTGTACAACTTTTAATAATATTTTAATATTTTTGAATTTTTTTTTTTTTTTTTATTTATTTTTTCTCTTTTTATTTTTATTCTTTTCTTTATTCTTTTTCTTTTTTTCTTTCTCCAGCCGGTCGCCGGAGCTCGGCGACCGGCCAGAGGCGACGGCCGGCGAGGTCGAGGGGCCGCCCTCGCGGCCTGGGTGGCGAGGGCGAGCCTCGCCAGCTCGGCGCGAGGCCAGCTGGACTCCTCCCCGGCTCCGTTCTCCGATCCCAATCTCGCTCTAGAAATTTCCTCCCTCCTCCGCTCGTCGTCGTCATCGTCTCTAGGGTTTACAGGAGCTCGGGGTGTCTTCGGTCGCGCGGCTTCGGCCCTGAATTTTCGCTTGCTTCTCCCGTGGCGGCGATCCGTTGGGGGTGGGGGTTTTGTGATTCCTGGGGTTCTCCGAGGCAGCTGGCCTCGCGCCGAGCTGGCGGGGCTCGCCCTCGCCGGCCATGGGCGAGGCTCGACCCTCGCTAGATTCGGCAAGGGTGAGCCTCGCCACCCAGGCCGCTAGGGCGGCCTCGCCCGCCCGGCGTGAGGCCGCCCTCGCGGCCACTGGCGAGGTGGCCGGCGAGGTCGACCTCGCCAGCCGTCGCCTCTGGCCGGTCGCCGGAGCTGGAGGAAGAAGATGAGAAGAAAAAGGAAAAAGAATAAAAGAAAAGAATAAAAATAAAAATAAAAAGAGAAAAAATAAAATAAAATATTCAAAAAATATTCAAAAATATTAAAATATTATTAAAAGTTGTACACGCGCCGGCGCCGATCGCCATGTCATGTCGGCCGGCGTCCAGTCAGCAAAATCCGGCCAAAATTGGCCGGAAAGGACTGAATTGGCACAACGTAAAAATGTTTAGGACTAAATCGGCACCAAAAAAACGTTTAGGACTAAATCGGCACAAAGCCAAAAGGTTTAGGACTTTTTTAGCACTTTTCCCTGATTTTAACTAAAGAAACAATGTCACTAGATCATAATCAAACCGGCCCCAACATTCTTTTGTTCGCAGGGATCTACACCAAGGGCATGTCTTGAAAGGAAACAAGGAAAGAAAGAAATGGGAAGAAGAATTAGTAGACAGCATAAAGTAAAGGACGTGCGAGATTTTCTTCATCAACCCCCCAAGAAAAGTGAACATGATTGAACCCCGACTCTGAAGCGAAGTTTGTGCAGTGAGAACTTCCTTCCAGATGCAATCCAAAGCTAGAAGCAAGTATTTTTCCAGCAAAACCAAGAAACCAGTGTACAATTGCGGATCTGCAGCAGAGCTTCACCAGTTATCGTGTTATTCTCCAAAAATATCAAAATGTCGATTTTCATCACCAAGACATCGTCCCTCAACTTCTAACAACTCATGACGTTAGTGGATACGGTCTTTCTATTCTGTTTCTGGCGGGTGTGGCCGCTCAAAGTGTGGAACAGCTTTCTAAGGCTTCACTCTGATGAGCCCGTCATGTACGGATACGGTGTTCGCGCAGCTTCGCTCTATGACTTTAGCTGCATGAGTAAACATATAGGAATGAGCACAATTGCCCAATACCCATGATAATTAACCTTATCTTAGCCAACGTAAAATATAGAAGCAAAATGGGAACATAAGAACACCTATACACATTAATCAATGAGTTTTTTTAGGCTGTGCATTGCGTTGAGAAGATAAAATATGCCTCACTCCCTTTTCATCAAAGAAAGGACGATCAGAAATTCCTGTTTCCATTCAGCCTTATGCCAAAACAAATGTCATTTCATGAACGAAGAGGAGAAGAGTTGTCATGCTTTATGGATGCGTTCTCTCAAAAAAGCAAAATATTTTTAAATATGGATCAAATTGAATCCATAAAGATTATAAAATGGTTGTTTGTTGATGTTGGATTGGAAAATAAATGCCTGGAAATTGAATTGCAAGAAAGATAAATTTACTGGAATTTCAAAGGTAAGGATAATCTTGCGCAGAACATTTAGTTTTTTTTATTAATTTTACAAAGAGTATGATGTAGATATTTATAACCTATCATCGATAATTACATACAAGCAGTTTTTTATTTTTAAATCCACCAAGCAGTTTTATTTTTTACCGTGGCATGACCATCAATTTGGCGATTTTCAATCAAAATTAGTTGAAAGAATTAAATTGGCAAATCGTGAAAAGTTTTAGGAAGATTAAAAAGTTCAGGATTAAATCAACCATCATATAATAAGTCTATGATTTTTTGGATAGTTTTATCAAAAAACATATATGTATGGCAGAGCCTAATTGTTTTGATCCAAACAAATTCCCATCGACTAACCACCCAGTACATTTCAATTTCCTTCATTCCTACGTACCTAAACCTAAACCTAAATCCGTTATAACCATGAAAAACGATGGTGCATGGGAGACAATTTACTCTGACATAGAGTCTCCTGTTGTATGATTTGCAAAAGGAAACAGAAAAATCATATGATTTTTCCTGCTTATAAGGTTTATGTTGGCTTTCAGTCTTCACAATATTGTACAACATTCACTGATGGCACCAACTTGTCCGCCTTGTTGTCGTCTCTACGACATCTACGTTCGTCTACGTAAAAGGGACAACGTTGTGATTATTGATGTCAAAGAGTAGTTAGCAAAGATGATTTCACAAAATTTATGTGATAAGATTTATGTTGGTCGTTTTAGCACATTCATCCATGACCAATGCACCATTTGGGACACCACTCAATGGGCCAACTTTCCAAAGGCAATATCTTCTTCAACCATTCTCTTTAATTAAAAGATTATAAGTTATAGACATTGGCCATATGTAAACATTTTTAAAACTAAATGTAAGTGATGTCTATGTTTATAACCCACCAATCAAAGGTATAATCAATGGGAATTTCCTCTAACAAGGTTATAGGAAAATATGGCACATTTTGTAATCATAATATTACTCTTTTGATGGTAATTCCACTATATATCCTCTAATGAAATACCTTCACTTGCGATGATTTTGAGTTTTCATTCCTTAATATCACACTGGATCAATTAAGTACATTCTCCCCTCTCTCACTAGAATTCAATGGAAATAGATGGGTTCTACATCACATTCAAGAGGGAATTTAAAACCTATTAATTTGGCAATGTTATGTTGAGCGAATTATGAATAAACAACGTGTTAGGAATGTCTAGAAATATATATTCGCTGATGTTTAACCATGAAACTAAGTTAATTATCCAAAGAAAACCGAAGAACTAAGTTTTTTCTTTTCTTTTTTCTTTTGTTTACCAGTACCATTGAACTTGATTTGCAACTGCCGAAATCCTTAGTTTCCACAAACAAGCATAAATTTAAGTTGGTACCTTGCACTAAATCATCAATAGAGCTCTTGCCCTCGTGTTGTCATAAATTGCCGACTTTGTATACATATCGTTTTTGTGAAGTTCCTCAAATCACCCGTCACATGCTATTATTATGCCTTCCCGAAACATGTCATCTCTTCAAAGGGTGTACCCGCACCGATAATCTCTTATCAAGCTTCTTAAATTCCTTCCTTCGCTTTGGGCTTGAATACTTGCATGATACCTGCCATTTAGGCTCTGTTTAGTAACCTTCCGGGGAACAACTATTTCTATTCTTTTATTCTTCAGAACAAAAAAAAAAAAAAGAACAGAAATCCGTTTGGTAAAATTTTTATTTTCAATAATAGATTTGGAACAGAATTAAGAAGTAGAAAAAATTAGGGCGCGTTTGGTAACGATTCTATTCCTGGAAACGGATTCTGATCAGAAATGATTTTTTTTTTAATTATGTTCCTGGGAACAATTTCTAAGCATTTTAAGTCGTTTGGTAACTGTCCAAAATTTATGATTCTGGAATAGAATTGCGTTTGGTACCGTGCTCATTAATTCTGTTCCAAATAAATTTCTTTTAATTTTTAAATAATTTTTTTTTACTTTTTCTTTTCTTTTTTCCTTTTTTTTTTTTTTTTCTCCTATTCTTCTTCTTCTTTTTCTAGCCGGCGACCTCATCGGAGCGTCGCCGGCCCTCGTAGACTGAGCCTTGCCGGTGGCCAAGCCGGCCTCGTAGGGGCTGGGTGAGGCCCGCCTGGCCACCGGCGGGGCTAGGCGAGCCTCGCTGGTGGCTGGGCTTGCCTTCGGCGAGCTCACTGGACCTCGCCCTGGCCGGGGCGAGCCTTCGGTGAGCTCGCCAAACAGGTTGCCGGCAACCGGTGGCGACAGTGGATGGCGGCAGACTGTGGCGGACGGTGGCAGATTGTGGCGGACGGCGGCGTGGGATGGCGGTCGATGAAGAAGAAGAAAAGAGAAGAAGAAGAAGAGAAAATGGAAGAAGAATTGGTTTTGATTCTTAGATTTGTTCCCGGAACAAGAATCAATTTTTTTTTTTATTCTTGATTTTGTTCCAAATCTACTTTTAGGAACAAAAAAATAAAAATTTGTTCCCGGAAACAAAAATTTTATCAAACACGATTCTGTTCCCAAACTAATCACGGGAACAAAAAATTAGAATCAGACACTGTTTGGATGGTTACCAAACATTGCCTTAGCTTCTTGTTCCCAAGAACAATTCTTAGAATCAGTTATTTTTTTTCTTTCTCTTTTCTTTTCTCTTCTTCTCTTCCCCTTTCTTCTTCTTCCCTTTGGCCGGTTGCTGGCCTCGGCTATGACTGGCAATTGGCCAGACGAGGGCTGGCAACGCTCCCCGAGCCCCTTTGTGGCTAGGCGAGGGTCGGCCTCTCCTTAGCTGGGTGAAGTCGACCTCATCGAGCCACCTCCAAGTCGAGGCAGCTTGGTGCGGCTGAGCTCGAGCCTCGCACAACCACGACGAGGCTCGGCCTCGCCAGGCCAGGGCAAGGCTGACCTCGTGTTGCTTGGGCGAGGCCGAGGCTTGCCTTGGCCAGGCGAGGCTTCAACGAGCTTGCCATAACTCGCCCAGCCAATCGCTGGCCACGACGTTGGCCGATGACTAGCTACAAAGAAGAAGGAGGAAGAAGAGAAAAAGAAAAAGAAAAAGAAAAAATAATAAAAAATAATAAATTATTTAAAAACTTTAAAGAAACAAAAGAATTTACAAATCTTACCAAATGCATTTCTATCCCGAGAATAGAAATTTTGGACAGTTATCAAGCGCATTCTTTTACTCAGAAATTGTTTCCAAGAATAGAATAAAAAAAAAATCATTTTTGATCAAAAAATTGTTCCTCGGAACAGAATGATTACCAAACGCGCCCTTAGTGACTTGATCACGTGACTCGTTGACATAGTGCTTGAAGAGAAGGTAAATTTCTTTTGTTAACAACGTCACAAGCGCAGCTCAACACATTTGATATAAAATTACCTAGGTTACACGACAAAGTACATTCTGTCAACATTTTCATAGTTAAAAAAAACACACACACACACAATTGCAAAACTAGAATTTGAATGAGTTTGTCGCCTTCAAAAGGTTGGTATATGATAATATAAAGAGGAAGAGCTTTGTTAGGTGTAGGATTCTTAGCACCCCAAATCCTGGAAAACCCCCTTTACTTGCCGGTTCTGGACTTTTGGAGCGTATAAATCGCACCATCACCTCTAATACCATATTGAAACCTATTCGATTATATCGGTTTCATTGCAAATTCTGCAGATTCTCCTAAACCCCACTTCTATTAATGAGATTGAACACTTTGATGGCGACACAAATGCAACAAAACATCTAATCACACCCGGAATCCATAACAATGGAGACAATTGATGCTCACCTTATAAAGGATCTAACTTTTAATATAGGATATATATAATTGGACAAATGATCTTAGATTATACATATGTAACTTATTTACCCCTTTAAAGGCATGTGCATGGCACATGTTAAGTGAAAAGATTTACGGGATAAAAGCATAACATTGTACAAGTTCGGGTTTGAGGGAGGGGGTATGTAACCTTATGAAGCTCAAAGTTTGTTGTGCACCAATTTCAAAGTTAAGAGGGTAAAATAAAATTCTCCCTAAATGTAAGAATGAGGTTTCACACTCACGAAACCTAAGAGTGCGATGATAATAAGGAAAACATGGCCCTTCTGACTAGCAATCTATAATGTAAATATTCTGCTGCATGGAGAGGGAGTGCATGGAGAGGGAGGGAGCGTCTAAGGAGTTGGCATGTCCTTTATTGATCTCCAAGTCATTTTCCTTTTATTTTCTCCTTTTTGGTTTAATTTCTATACCATGTCATATTTTGTGTTGCTTGCTTCAGAAATTGCAAATTGGCTCAAGAAAAATTAAATACAAGTGGAACAGGATGTCCCATAAATAAGTTGTCTAATTAAAAAAATTGCAAAACCAATAGTACTTAGAACATTTAGGCCAAAAGTTGACAAGAAGAAGAAGAAGTAAGAACAGAAGTGTTCCATAATCAAATATGTTATTTTTGTTAAAGTTCATAAGTTAATGAAAAGCAAATTGTTAATGTTTGCGCAGAAAGAGAAAGCGTTATTTTTTTAGAGCTTAGAATTAAGCTTATCTATCCGGTGTATAGATTTAAAATAGACGTTAGATAAATGTAAAGTGGTGCTCCAAAACAATTTCTATAAGTGGCAGCTTTTAGTGGATGGCCGACATGTGGCACTCTCAATGAGTGACATCTATCATAACATTCTTTTGAAAAAAATTGGCTTTGAAATTTTTCACTTTAATCAAACTAAAATTTATAATTCAAGAGGCAATAATCACTTTCAATGTAACAACAATATCTTACCAACATGAATTAGTAGTCTTTTGAAATTATTATTTCTTGTAATTTATTTCACAAGTCTATTCTCGTGCATACCATGGTGAAAATTGCTTCTGTTTAAAAAACAAAGGGCAAAGGGAAGAGAATTCCTTTTAGGCACAAAGGATCTCCATCTAGGTCCACTCTCGAATCTTGGATTCGTGCAAGCTCAGCAACTTAATAGTGCACCTCATTCTAGGAGCAAACACAACAAGCAAAAAGATCAATGCTTGGCATCTTTACCTAACACCCAATAAAAGCTTGCCGCATTGCTTACTCCGCCAATCTTAATCTTCTGATTTAGCCTAAAAATACAAAATCGAAAATGTTTGCGTTCGTCATTCCAAAAGTCATCCATTCGGGGAAAAAAGAAAGATGCCAATCATTCTTTTGGGGCCTACACACGCAAAGAATCAGAACATAAGCGGCGCGCTCTAACTTTTCCTTTTTTATGGAAAATCTAGTTCGACTTGCTTTAACTTTTTCAAATGCGCCTAAATTCATTCAGAAAGCTATGCAATTTGGTCTGTAAGTCTAGTTTGGGTTCGCTTTAGATGCTATAGCAAGTTATCAACGTGCAGATGTGTTCAAACTCATTCAAAAAGCTACACTATAGTTGAGTAATCTTCCAAGATTACAAGGAAAAGACTATACTTACTTTCCCCTCACTTGAAGGGGGAATTTTCTAAAAACTCGACGGCGCATGGTCACAAAAAGCCTTCATTCCACATGAACGTCATACGGACAAAATAAACACTGGGTATTATATATATCATGAAGCACCGGCAAATTAAATGATGATACAAGTATTTGAGAGCTCAAATGTCACAAGAAGAAGCCCACGCCAGCCTGCCTTCTCCCTCCTCCATCTTCGCGAGCAAAGAGCGAGAAAGAAAAGCTGGAGAGAGAGGGAGAAGGAGGGAGCATCGAGCAAGAATAGAGAGAAGAGAGAGGGAGAGAACACCGGAGAGCGAGCTTGAGAGAGAGAGAGGGCGAAGGACAGAGAGCTGGGGGACAGAGACCGGAGAGGAAGAAAGGAAAAGGAGAAAAACACAAAAACGAGGCTTCTTCTTCTTCCTTGCCGACCCTCCTGCAGCACCCACCGCCTGCAACCCAACGCCGGCAGCCGAGCCACCGAGCCTCACCGCCGCTCCGCGCCCCCGGAGTCGCGACCCCGCCTCTGTCTGCCACGTCGACGCTGCTGCCGCGACTTGCGGCAACCCACGAGCACCGCTGCACCTCCGCGAGCAGCCGTGAGCACCCGCGCCCTCTGCCGGTTGCTGCTGCGTCCTCGTGCCAGTCACCGACACCTGCTGCCGCCGACTCCTTCTCTCCGGCGATCTGCGAACGCCGACGCTGCAGCAACCAGCCGTTGCCTTCCTCCTTCCGGCGAGTTCCGAACGCCGGCCACCGCCGCTCGCCCCCGCGACGCCGCAGCAACCCGCGAGCTCGCTTGCAGCGCCTCCGTCCTCAGCCCGTCCGTCTGCAACCCCCTTGCAGCGCTTCCGCCCGCCGGTCGCCGCTCCTCCGCCTCTGCTCCGCCTGCGACTTGCAGCAGCCGAGCCCCCGCCTGACCGACCTCCGGCACAGCGTCGCCGTGTCTCGCCGTGCCACCGCCGCCAGGAAGCCTAGAGAGGAGGTACGAGCCGGGTGAAAGAAACGGGTAGGGTCTTGGGCGATTCAGGGCCGGGTTTGGGCTTGTGGGCTTGTGGACTTCCCTTTTTAAAAAAAAAATTAGACCGGACTGGGCTGCGAGGGGAGTTTCTTCTCACGCAGATTTTCGGATCAAAGCGCTGCGCCCCATGGACAGCCATATCCCACTTTCCCAAAAGACAGGGCATGGTTGATTTTTTATTAATTTGTCCACTTTTCCCCTCCCGATCCATGTGCATATTTCCACGAGCATCTTGGTGGGCAACCCCAATAGAGGCAGACATTCACAGAGAGATCGGTTCACTAGTTATTTGAGAAGCGAAAATGAAGCTTGATCTAGATTTTGGGCTTTCTTTTGCGGTGTTGGTCGCGTCGGTTCTTCTTTCTGTGCTCGCATACAATTTTGTCAAGAACAAGAAGAAGAGCCCCCGTCGAGTAGCAGATGATACCGGCGCGTCTAGTTCATCCGCTGCTTCGGCAGGAAGTGACTGCTACGACGTGTTCTTGAGCTTTAGCGGCAAGGATACTCGCAAAACCTTTGTGGATCACCTCTACAACAAGCTCATGGATGCTGGAATCCGTGTGTTTAAAGACGACAATGAGCTTCGCGAAGGTGAAAAGATCGGGACCAATCTTATTTTGGCCATTAATAACAGTAAGATCTCCATCTCGATTCTCTCTGAGAATTACGCATCAAGCAAATGGTGCCTTCAAGAGCTCGTTGAGATGACAAAGTGCATGAAGAGTGGGCACATTGTCTTGCCCATATTTTACCGGGTTGAACCGGCCCATGTGCGATACCAAAAAGGAAGCTTTGGAAAGACTTTCTCCCGTTTAAGTAGGAAGTATTCGGAAGAAGATGTTGCGAAGTGGAAACAAGCACTCCAAGAAGTGGCTTCTCTAAAGGGGTGGGAATCAGACAGATTTGCTAGCGGGTATTTTTTTTTCTACCGAAGTCTTGCTTGCTTTCTTTCAGCTAAGACTACACATTTGTGTGTTTCTCAACTTGTGCTTGTGTTTTTTACTCTTATATGCTGGAGCGTTGTAGTAATGAGATAAAAAATATGATTGTTCTTCTAATGCATTTTAGCTCGAATGATTTATAAACAGCTACGAAGGAGAATTGGTGAAAGAAGTCGTCGGAAAAGTTTCGAGGGAGTTAAAGAAGGCCTTTCAGCTGGTTGTTACCGAACAACTTGTCGGAATCGATAATGCTGTGAATGATATTTTGAAATTGCTGGATGATAAACCCGGTGCCACGCAAATTGTTGGCATTCATGGAATGGGGGGAATTGGTAAGACAACTTTAGCCAAGGTCGTCTACAATAAGCTCTCTGACAAATTTCAGCATCGTAGTTTCATTCCAGATATTCGAGAATCCTCGCGGCGCAAGGGTATTTCATGTTTGCAAGATCAATTAATCTTTGATATACTGAAAACGAACAATCCAGTGTCTAGTCTAGATGTAGGAATTAGGATTATGGAATCTAGTTTTAAATGCAAGAAAGTCCTAATTCTTCTGGATGATGTGAATCATAAGGATCAACTCAAAGCTTTGGTTGGGAAACTTGACTGGTTTGAGATGGGAAGTAGGATAATCATTACTACAAGGATAAGTTCCGTCCTTGATGAAGCTGGGGTGAAATGCAAGTATGAACTTAAGGAAATTAATGAGGATAACTCACTGAGATTACTCAGTAGACATGCCTTTATGAGGGACTCTCCTCTGTGTGAATTTGAATCTCTCTCTCGTGCTGTCGTGTCCACTACCGGAGGGCTTCCCTTAGCTCTCGAAGTTATAGGTTCATATTTGTATGGGAAAGATAAAGCATTTTGGCAAGGTGCGTTAGAGAAGTTACGGAAAGTACCACATGAGGAAGTGCAAGAAAAATTAAAGATAAGTTATGAAGCATTAAACAAGGAGGAAAAGCAAATATTTTTGGATATTGCTTGTTTCTTTATTGGAAGTAACTTAAAAATTGTATCCTACATGTGGGAAGCTAGTGGATTTTTTCCAAGGTTGGGGATTGACACGTTGAGTGTTATGTCTCTAATAAAAATTGAAGATGACGGAGAGTTGAAGATGCATGACCAATTGAGAGACCTTGGAAGAAAAATTGTTCGTGACGAAGACTATTCTGTGCCTTTGAATCGAAGTAGGTTGTGGGTCCATGAGGAAGCCTTGGCAGTACTTCAGAGATATAAGGTAACTGTTACCTCTATTGTTTTGCTCTCTTTTGACATGAATTATCTTAATTGGAATGAATTGTTAGACCTCACAGTTGAGATTACTCTCCTTGTATTGTATCCTTGATGTGACTCGGAAGTGATGTGCTTAGCATCTAATCATAGTAGACATTTTCTATTGAGTTGAAAAGAAAAAGAAAAAGAAAACTTTGGGTTTAAACAATAAATCCTTGCTGCTTAGTGGTTATTTGTGCACTTGGAGTTAGTATTGATTGATTCTAAGTCGTTATTCGATTTAGCCATCGTGTTAACCGCCCCCCCCCTTTCTTTTTCCTTTCCCCGAAATGACTATTGCACTAGTTCTCTTATCGGATAAGAGAAGGAAAAGAAAAAGGAGCAAACAGCATAAACAAAAGAATGGAAGAAATTTCATCATGTAAAAATAGATAATCGCATATATGACAAAATCTGGTCCAACCTAAGCGTCAACTTCAAAACTATAGTATGAAGGCAAAGTGATATATATGGGTCCAATGTTACCTGATTTGATGCAACATTTGTGAAGGGAATTCCAAAAGTTCGTGTTCAGGCCCTTTGTCTTGACGAAGACAAGTCTCAGAGGACATTCACAACTGAGCAATTTGAGACACTACCGTTCTTAAGGTTCCTTGCAGTATATGGTGCAAAATTGATTGGAGATTCCGAAGGCTTGCTTCCTGATTTACGATGGCTTGTGTGGAAGGGATATCCTGCATTTGTGGCTACTAGTTTTTGTTTGGAGAAACTAGTCATACTTGATTTATCAAGAAGTGACATTTCAGAGTTTTGGGAAGGTTGGAGTCATCTCAAGGTCAGAAGAAGAGCATCTTGTTTTGTCTTTTGTTTCTAATAACTTATTCTTAGCAAAATCAATCGTTTTGTTTTGCAGGTGGCGGAGCAATTGAAAGTTCTAGATCTTACATATTGCCGTTGTTTAAATATTATTCCTGATCTCTCAGTCTTTGAAAATTTAGAGATATTAATCCTCGAAGGGTGTAATAAACTAGAGCAAATTCCCCATTCTATTGGTAAAGCCAAGGGCCTCATTTTTTTGAACTTGCAAGGATGTGAGAAACTCCAAGGGCTGCCCCAAGAAATGGGCAATTTGGAACAACTGCTGGAGCTTAACATAAGACAAACTGCTATAGAGGAAATTCCTCCATGGATAGATTCTTTGAAGAAGCTGGAGATGCTTAATGCTCGTGGTTGCGAATCACTAGTTAAACTTCCCGATTCAATTAGCCATCTGGTAAATTTGTTGACCCTTGACTTGAGCTATTGCATCAGGTTATGTAGACTTCCAGAGAGCATCGGATCCCTCATGAAATTGCAACGCTTGTTATTAAACGGAGTGAAGAATCCAAAAAATTCCCAATTTGATCATGCTCTCCATAATATCCCCAACTCAATTGGAAAGCTGGAGTGGTTGATTGAATTGAACTTGTCAAATTCAGGCATTTTGGAATTGCCTGAATCCATTGGAGATTTGAAAAACTTGAAAATTTTGAATATTGCTTATAATGAAGGATTAAGTAGTTTACCTAGCACTATTAGCAAGTTGGGCAACCTTGAAGAATTCGATGCTACAGAATGCGAGACTCTGGGAGGGGAAATTCCCATAGAGGGGTTGTCTTCATTGAAGATCCTTCGATTAAGTTCGACATGCATTTCTGGCTTCCTTGACGCATTTGATAAGCTCTCTCATCTTGAGACACTTGATTTATATGACTGCCAGATGCTTCAATCGCTGCCACAAACAATCAGTAAGCTCCCTTCTCTGCAACACCTTAAGTTAACTAGTTGTGACAATTTTCGATCGCTGCCAGAGCTTCCTACCTGTTTAACGGTTTTGGAAATCACCTATCAGCATCACACATTGCCTCAACTCTCTCATTTAATCCACCTAAAAGGGCTCACTATTGTGGATTGCCAATGGCTAGAATCCATGCCAGAGCTTCCCTTAGGATTAGTGGAGCTTCACGTCCATGGTTGTGATGAGTTGACAGAGTTACCGAATTTGTCAAGTTTGAAGTTCTTGTCAGAATTAGATCTCAGTTCGTCCAGCGAGCTCATAGAAATCAAGGGTCTAGGAGCTTTAAAATCCTTAGCAAAACTAAATGTATCTGGATGCTCGAAGTTGTCCAACCTTGATGGCCTTGAACATCTTGAGTCTTTGAGATTCTTGTGTATGAGTATGTTCTCTGGGTCAGATGCTCCAGCATTGAATGATGATCTATTTCGAGGCCTTGACAAATTGAAAATCTTGGAAGAGTTGCAGATGTGGTATTGTCAGTCCCTTATAAGACCGGACCTTTCACAATTAACACATATGAAGCAATTAAGTACTCGTGAATGCCACAATCTAGTCGAAATTAAAGGTCTTGAAAGATTGAAAATCTTGGAAAAATTGGATATAGAGGGATGCGGATCCATTGAAAAATTCCCAAACCTCTTGTGCTTTGATAACCTGAGACATTTGAACATTAGAGGGTGCTCGAAGCTTGGTGATGTTCAGGGACTGGAGAAAGTCCCAGTTGTGTTTAAATGAGGGATTCAGCTTCGAGCCTCAGCAAATTGTCCACATCGGTCTAATTTCGAAGATTAAATGAATTGATGGGGTTTAATCTCGCATGACCTTGTGGAGATTCCAGAGCTCCAGAAATCGAGGAAACCAAGACGTTCAGCGATGCAACTTATCGGAATTTCATACGTTCATTGCACTACTTTTGCAGAGAGAAAAAGTTGGCCCGTGAGAAGATTGCTCCGATGAGTCAAGCACAACGGCCACAATGTCCGGAACGATTCACGTTTCCCTCAAAAGGTAAATAAAGCAGGTCATCCTGTTCATTGTCGAGATGCATTGCCAAATTTCATCAGCATTTCCAGCTTGATAAAGACCATTTTTTTGGATGGCCGGCTATTCCACTTTTGTCTTTTTAGTAGTTCAAAAAATTGAGACGCTGGTCGTGGAAGCACGATGGTTCAGGGGTATCGTGCTCTGGATCGTGGGGAGGAGTCAATAATACATTCACAAGAGGTGCAGTTAGTAAAATACCAACCATTTAAATGATTTACCAATGTTTCCTTAAATTAGTTGGTGACCAATTTTTTTTCAAATTGTACTAGTGTAGACTGTCAATAGATCTACAAATGTGTCAGATTAATTAGTAAGTTGCGAAATTCTTCCATTAACCAATGGGGCTCAGTGGCCACCCTTCCCATTTTGTGTGGGGTGGAGATGCGTGAACGAGAAAGCGGGGTTTTGCAACCTACACAGCAATATATCTAGGATATGATCAGACAAAAAACCGAAACGAATTTCTTCCATTATTAGATAATTTTTGCTGACTCAAATTTTCTATGGCTAATGTATTAACGATTTGGTGTTAGCAATGTACGAAAGAGGAGGTTTGATATTTAATCACCAGATAAAAAGATGGATTATTGTCTTTTTGTCTCCCTTTTTTACATAAAATAATCAGGTCGAATCTAATCAATTTCCTTGACAACAGCGTATTGTTTTCCTTCCTTTACGTCATTCTATGAATGGGCAAGCTAATGGAGGAGCATGGAATGATGCTACAGAGAAATCACTCTCTTGATAACGCCAACAGTCATCAGAATGCCTTGAGATGTCATAGCCATCGAGTAAGATTGCTCATCCTTCATAAGCTATTAATGACTATTGCAACCAAATCTGAGTTGTAGTTTTCTGGGAGTACTGATTTTGAAGAATAGTTTGCTTCCTCCTTGACATCCAGGTGGTTATGTTTATTTCCTATGCCGATATTCATTTTATCCGTCACGATGCTCAAATGGAAGAACAATTGCTTCATATAAGCCATATGTACTTTTTAAGAAGCCCCTCAACTTCAGTTATCTCATTCCCTTCAGAATTCTTTTTGTGGTAAGTCATTAAAATGTTTTTGATACACTGCTGTAATTTCTTAACAAGATGCCCTGGCCATCTTGGATTCTTGATGAGACTTATGCATCGAATTTGACCAAGGGCACAATATCAACCAAATTCATCACCTGTGGAAAAATCAGCTTCAGACTTTATGTTTTATTCATCCAAGCATTAGAATATTTACGCTATGCAATGTGGATTTGTTTCGCCGATGCGCATTCTGGACCTTCAAAATAGCTATAGCTTGCCATGTAAGAAGAAAGAAACGATGTCATATTAATCTGAGACATGTAAACCAAAGAGAACACTATGTGGAGGTGGTTCTCATTTGAGATTAAGAATGAAGTGACTGTGTAAATGGACTGTTTTGGCATCGGAAGGAAGGCAGAGCTGGACGTTGTTCTTGTTTTGTGAGAGTTTTAGTGTCAAGACTGCTCTAAAAGATGGAGATTCCTCAATGTCACCTCACGGCATGATTTGGTAGTAATCGATTCAGTGGATGACAAATTGATCTCATGAGAATGCACCAATTTGCAGGAGCCCTAGATACCTTTTCTTAGGGATAGTTTTCCAGTTTTTTAAGCAACTACTTGAATTGATGCAGTTGATGAAGTTTTCAATTTATAATTATTGTTCTTGACGGTTCCAGCAGCTTAAGACTCTGGAATTATATCCATCCAACTCCTGATTTGTTAAAAGGATTAACACTTGTCAGCAAATTTTTTTTTTTTATGAATTTGAGGAAAATATCAACCGTAATTACGTGATTCCTAATGCCGAAGATTGAACATCCTAACATTAGAAACAGAGGACACATATGCGAGTCTCAACCATAATTCTTTTGATAGCTACTACGGATGCTCACTAAAGGTCACAGTTGTTTGTCAACGATTCAAATGTCTTTCTTGGTCGCCCTTATGTTAAAATCCGTTCCCCCTCATCATGATAATGTTAACATTAATTAATTTAAGTATGGAAGTATAGGGTAATATGTTCAATTTGCAATATTTGGCGTTCTATATTTGTACGTGGATCTTGTGTTTTGAACTCTCTGGCCACTTCATGTTCTTGTCTCTGCAGTTATAATTGAAGTCCATTGTCAGTTTCCATTAATCTTCCAATTCTACAGGAAAGGAAAACAAAGGCACCTTCAATACTCTCTATTCTTTTTCCCATTTGTTGCAACAGAACGAGAACAGACAAAGACAGAGCACGAAAGTTGAAAGAGAGGGGTGATCGCGAAGTGAGGTGGAGAGATCCGAGTTGATATGTCCATTGAACAAGGAAAGAGATTCAGGGCTTGTGGAGGTATATTCCGGCAAGCAAAGCAGCTTCCGTGACAAGAGAGAGGATGTCGATGACATCCTCAACTTAGCGTTTACTTCCTTCAAACATTCGCCCTCCGGAGTTCTTGAAGTTGGCCATGCAGCTCAGTAAGTTTTGGCTGCACTCCTGACTTAAGAGAGTTGTCAGCACGAACCTCTCAGGACTCAATGTTACAGCTCTCATATGTTTATGTGGGCGATATGACCTTGTCTATAAATAAAAGTTCAAATTAAACCATCCCACAATATGATTTCCTCATCATTGATGTCGATTGGTACATTTGACAAGCCAAAATATTTGTGATGTTATTGTGCTAGAATGGTCAATGAGAGAGATAATCTAGATATAATCTAGATATGCACTTTCTGTTATAAAAGCAAATGTTGATATTATAGCTAACATGAGTGCATTTGATCCCGCACAATCTCCTCCCCCGAAACCTCAGAACAGTAATTACAGTTGGCTTGTGAATGAAGAGATGGTTTAGTGAAATTGAGAAACAACATAGCCTTTGCAGGCACATTAATTTTACTCATTTGTTTTCACCTCATTTGGTGTCTATTCTTTCTTTTGACCCGTTGGTCCCTTACGCCATTTTCTCTTCATCTATAGACGTGTAAAGCTACCGTTCACCGGTGAAAAGCTAATCCGCATTCATCCTCATAAAATGTCCATGCGGATGCGGGGGGCCAACAACTAGTCATCAAGTGATTTGATGAAGAACAAGCTGGATATATTGATGTCGAAACTCGTTGTTTTGGCTTGAACCCAAGCGTCATGCTTCGTGCAGCAAGCATCGAGGCCGTCGTTGGGTCTCTCCTGAAAAGAAAAATTATCCAATCAATCAGTCTTAAAGATTCCAATTTAGTTTTAAGCTTTTCATTTTTGCCAATTTAATCTTGAACTTTTGTGCGAAATTGGAATGTAGTTTTTTTGACCAATTTTTGCTTGAAATTACTAATGTGGTAATATCATGCCATATAGCAAGGCCGATGATGACTAGACTATCTCGTCATCAATTTCCATGAAAATTTGTCGGAAGAACTATATTAGAATGTCGTGCAAAGGTTTAAGACTAAAATAGTAAAATTGAAAAGTTTAAAACTAATTAGGTAACTTTTCCCATTTGCACATTCACCGTAGAGGAGACCACGATATTTGTTGTACCTCAAAAATAGAGGCACCGTGTAATTTTCAATAATGATCTTTTTTATGTTCAATAGTAATTAATCAACCAACCAAAAAAAAAAAAAAAAAGAGCTCCAAATGAATCGAGAATCCTTCGTCACATTATGTATTAAAAAAAAGTGAAATTTTTCTAGAGAAGATAAAGCATTACTTCAGCCGAACTTGGATTCGCATTTTCCACTGCATTCTTTGCTCTGCGAGATTATTCATTCTTGCAAGTAACAAATGTTGCTACTGGCAATTTTTACGATCATTGTGACCATTAATCCAGCCTTCGGCTGACTTGGATGAGTTTCAATTCTCTTCTTCCGAGTTGCCAAAGCTTCCACCCCTCGGACCACAACGCTGCCTGTCTCATGTCTAGTTCTGAGATTAAATGTTTTTGCCCGATTGATAACATGACTGGAATTTTGTGAGTTAATTTCACAGCTTAATTAGCACAAGGTTCGTGTGATTCGCCTTCTCTACGTAACCTCTTGAGGTCTCGTTATGAGTAATTGATTATTGGCGAATCCTCTGTAATAGCCTCGACACCATTAGTTTGCTCTTTGATGGAGCTCGAATATTACCGACCTAGGTCTAATCCGGATAATATACATGCACATCATTAATGTGTTTAATTAATAGTAAAATTTTGGTAACCTATTTATATAGGCTTCTGTACAATAGTAATGTGTGCTTCTTTTTTCCGTGATGTGTTTATTTTATTGATAACCTATTTTTATAAAAGAGAATTTCTTTTTTCTCAATTATTCTTTTATTAGTTAGTTGCATTTGAATTTGCCTTTTTTAGAAACAAAAAGAGACTGTCTGGATTACATAAAAATTGTGCATTGAAAAAGAAATAAATACACCAAGAGTTGCATTTCTAGAGAAAATGCCTATATACATTAATCAGTGAGTCTTTTTAGGCTGTGCATTACATTGAGAAGATCAATAGGCCTCACTTCCTCCTTCGTCAAAGAAATAATGAGCAGAAAATCTTGTTTCTATTCAGCCTTATACCAAAATGAATGATATGCCTGATATTTTATGAATATAGAAGAATAGAGTTGTCAAATTTTACGGATGCATTCCACCGGAAAAAGTGAAATATCTTTAAATATAGATCAAATTGAATCAATAAATATTATAAACTGGTTGTTTGTTGATCTTGGACTGGGAAATATATGGCTGGAAATTAAATTTCAGGAGAGACAAATCTACTGAAATTTTAAAGGTTAAGATAAATTTGCAAAGACCATTTAGTTCTGAGAAAATAAATCAATGTGGATAATTATAGCCCGCCATCGATGATTAAATGCAAGCAGTCTTTTATTTTTGATCCACCGGGCAGTTTTATTTATGTGGATATTTAGTTCTCACCACGAGGGCCACATTATTAACGGTACAAATGGGGTTTGGTCTTCATGATTTAGCCCCAACAGTTGGGAGGTCAATATAAACATCTGCTGGGCATCTGCTGGGGCCCGCTGCGTATATGGGCCCACTCTAGATCAGATTCGATCTAATAGGTGGGTCGGGCCCACTAAGAACTGGGCCGGGGTTATGCGGTCGGCCCAACTTTCCTTCTTATTGGGCCTCGTGCTCGACTGTGGTGCACCCCAGCCCACTCATGTGGTGGTGCGACGACTGCACGAGTTCTTTTCCCCCACACCCATCACTTTGACCCAACGGCGGCCGAGTGAATTGCCGTTCATTCTCTATCGGGAGTTTTCAATGAGCCCAGCATTCAGACATGCACCTTTGCTTGAATGCCGCCCGTTGGATATGATGAGACCCACACAGGTTTCATGCGAGTCTTGTCACATTTCTATAATCCAAATTTAATTTAGTATATGTTCTCAGTCTATGTAAAAGCAGTAAAAAGCTAACCATCACTCTGGGGCATTCCTCAGTCTATGTAAATGCAGTAAAAAGCTAACCATCACTCTAAGGCATTCCTACAAATCCCGGGGGATCAATGAGCGTTGGATTGCAAAAAGAAAAAAAATCTCAAACTATTCATTCGAAACTTGGAAATCTTTGCAATGTATGACATTTTGCATAGAAGATCCAGTAAAATGCACTAGAATATGAAGGGTCGTGATCGATTTGGTCTGCCAAGACCAGTAAAGGGAGGCAGGTTTGAGAGGTAGAGATTAGTAATGAAAAAGAGAATAGAAATTTTTGGAAAAATGACATAGATGATTCTAAACTTTTTAATATATATTCAGAGAGAGAGGTTCGGTGTTGAAGAAGCCGGTGAAATGTTTAAGGAGAAATGGACAACCGTGCAAAAGCAATACCATGGAACAATCAATTTTATTCTCAGAGCCAATTTTTTACCAAGCAGAAAATCTATTTCCAACAAAACCAAGGAAGTTACAGACAAGTGTAGAATTCGGCATCTGCAGCAGAATTTCTCCTGTTATCGTGTTAATTTCCATTAATCATCAAAATGTCAATTTTCATCACCAAAACGTGTGCCTCGACTTCTAGCAACTCACGAAAATAGTGGATACAGTCCTTGTACTGCTTTAAATGTCTAAACAATGTCATATTTTGTGTGCTGCTTGCTTCCTTTTATAAAAATGCCAATTGGCCCCAAAAAAATTAAAGACGAGTGGAACATGAGGCCTCATAATTTAGCTGTTCGTCATTAAAATAAGTTGTCTAATTTAAAAAAATTTCAAAACCAATAGAACTGAGAACATTTTGGCCAGAATTAAAAAACAAAAGGAAGAAAAAGTACGAAAATGAATTGTCCCGTAGGCCGTAGTAATCCTCGAGATGGGGTTTCTCAAATTACCCACCCGATTTGAGTGAGATTTAAACTCGATGAAAATTTCCTGGAAGAATCTTGCGTACGCGTTAAATCTCATGATGCCGATTTTTCAATTTGACCCCCACAATATAAACTATCATTGGGATTTACCACTACAAAGTCTTGTTCAACTTGCTTATCTTTTTCTCCTTGGCCAATGGGAATATGTAATGTTTAAAAATATGACAGAAATAAACTATTCTCTACCTGCCATGACCCAAAAAATAAACAATTCGCCACTTGTTAATCTATTTCAAATGCACCTAACATCATTGAAAAAGCCATGCAAGTTGGCCATTATGTCTGGTTCATTCATGTGTTCACATTAAGTGATATTATTAATTATCAACGTGTTCACTTGCACCCAAACTTAGCTACGTGGTTTTGGCCAATAAGTATAGTTCAACTTGTTTTTTTTTTTTATTCTCCCCGGGCAACGAGAATGCTTTTCCATGTTCTTTCTTTAGTAAACAAAGAGAGAGTTAAATTCTCTCAACTATCAATAGCTTCTGAATTAGAATATGTAGGTAAAACCGCCACTAGGTGCATTTGCCTCAAGTAGTCACTCGAAACTTGAAGGCATCTCTAGATTCCCAATGTAGACAAATGAAATGTACGATACTTTGACAGATTTTTTTTGAATTATCGGTCAAGTTCCATATGCACTTCATCCTTCCACCTCACCTCCTACTTTCCCTTCTTCCCCTTTATCAACGACACTTCAAAATACTCAAGTGGTCGTTTCGAGCTCAAAACCATCCAAAATGGTCAAGTAACTATCTTGTTTTACAAGAAGACAACCGTACTTTCCCTGCCTTGAAGTATAAATTGCGAAAAATTCGGTTCTACATGATCATAAAAAGTCTTCACTCCACATAAATGTCATACTAACAAAGCAAACACCGTGTATTATATATCATAAAAAAATATGGACAAATTGAACAACGACTATAATTATTTGAGAGCTCAATTATTTATACCATCACTAAACACGCATCTTTCGTTTATAGCATGAGTCTACTTTAGAAATATAAGCTCTACTATGTATATGTAATTGTCATATTATTTTTTTAATAGATACAGTCCTTGTATTGCTTTAAATTTCCAAACCATGTCATATTTTGTGTATTGTTTGCTTCCTTTCAAGAAAATGCCGATCGGCTCAAGAAAAATTAAAGACAAGTGGATCATGAGGTCTCATAATTAAACTGTTCGTCGTTAAAATAAGTTGTCTAATTTAAAAAAATTTCAAATCCAATACAACTGAGAACGTTTGGGCCAAAATTTCAAAGAAGTATGAAAGTGATTGTCCCATACTAATCCTCGAGATGGATTTTCCCAAACTGCCCATCTGCTTATATTGATATTTAAATTAGATGAAAACTTCCTGGAAGAATCATGCGTACGCATTAAATGTCATCACACTGATTTTTCAATTTGGCACTTGCAATATAAACTATTATTAGGGTTTACCAATACAAAGGCTAGTTCAACTAGAATATATAATGTTTTAGAATATGACAGAAATAAACTATTCTCTACATTTGGTGACCCAAAACATAATCAATTCGCCACTTGCTTATCTTTTTCAAATGCGCCAAAAATCATTTAGAAAGTTCTGCAATTTGGCCAGTATGTCTAGTTCAATCATGTGTTCGTGTTAAATGGTATTAGTTATTTATCAACATGTTCACTTACATCCAAACTTAGCTACGTGGCTTCGCCAAGAACTTTAGTTCAACTCGTTTATTTTTCTCGTTAGGCAAGGGGAAGGCTTCTCCATGTTCTTTATTTATCAAACAAAGAGGGAGTTGAACCCTCTCAACTACCAACAGCTTTTGAATTAGAACATGGAGGTGGAACCGCCACGGAGTGTAATTGCCTTAGGAAGTTGCCTGAAAATTGAAGACGTCTCTAGATTTTCAATGTGGGCATATGAAATGTGGATATTTTGTAAGATCAAGCTCTATCTTGCACTTCATCCTCCCATCTCGCCTCCAACTTTCCCTCTTTCCTCTTTATTAGTGACGCTGTGAATATGGCGTAGAGGTAGTGATCATTTCGAGGTCAAAACTAACCAAAATAGTCGAGTAAACTTCTTAGTTTACAAAGAAACTATTGTTTTTTCCTCCCGTCTTGAAGTATTAACTGCAAAAAACTTGATGCTACGTGATTATAAAAAGTTTTCACATTAAATAAAAGTTATATAGATAAAATGACAACCATACATTATATATCAGGAAAAGTACTGACAAATTGAATAATGACCATAATTATGAGCTCAATACTTTATGCCATCACTACATCAAGTATCGCCACTTTAACACGGATCATTCATTTAAGGGATGAACGTCTAGTTTAAAAATGTAGTCTCCACCGTGTATAACAAGAACCGCTGGAACGCACTTTGCAAAGGAGACGCACCAGTCCCGGATTTTCAGGGTCATGAACTGACAGTTATGAGTAAAAAAACTTCGTGCAAAAACGGTGGGCCCCATCGACAGCTCAATCCCACGTAGCCAAAATAAAGGGCTTGGGCGGTTCGCGAGGACGCCCACTCCACGAGACGACTAAAACCGGTCATTTTCTATTAATTTGTCTACTTTTTCCCTCCCGATCCATGTGCATCTTCATCTTGGATTGTAAAGTACCAAAAACAAAACCCTTTGCAAGGTCATCTTGTCGGGCAACCCGAACAGAGGCATTTCATTCTTTGATATTAACAGAGAGATCGGTTCAAGAATCACGGAAGGAGTAAAAATGAAACGTGATCTAGCGCTCCAACACAATTTTGTCCAAAGCAACCAGAAGAGCACACGTAAAAAATGTCGAACAATTCATTTATAACCCACCCCCAAATATGTGAGTCAAAAAATGGATTTATGTCCTATTTCGACACTTTTAAAGTGTGTTTGAATTTCTTTATTTTTTGGTTTAAAATGAGCGTTGCAAAATGATTGCATAGAACCTAAACTAAAATTTTTAAGCAGAAAAAAAAATCGGTTAAAGTAAGACAAAAAGACCAAACTTGACCTTTCGGTGGCTCCTCACGCTGAATTTGGGATACATGGCTGGAAAAGTTCACTGTTATTGACAGTTAGCCTAGCGGCACCGTGAAGTTGCTGACTCTGCCATGAAATTGAGGTTCTGTCTCATGCGTGTGGATTGAAATCGTTCAAACGTTCATTTGGGAAAGGATGTTTGCTGCGTTCATCTTGTTGGGCAGCCCCAATATAGGGATAGTTCGTTCTTTTCATATTCACCGAGCGGCTCGGTTTGCGAGTTACTTGAAGGAGTAAAAATGATACGTGATCTATTGCTTGGGCTTTCTTCTGTGATCTATTACTTGAAGGAGTAAACATGTTTAAGGAGAAATGGACAACCGTGCAAAAGCAATACCATGGAACAATCAATTTTATTCTCAGAGCCAATTTTTTACCAAGCAGAAAATCTATTTCCAACAAAACCGAGGAAATTACAGCCGAGTGTACAATTCGGCATCTGCAGCAGAATTTCTCCTGTTATCGTGTTAATTTCCATAAATCATCAAAATGTCAATTTTCATCACCAAAACGTGTGCCTCGACTTCTAGCAACACACGAAAATAGTGGATACAATCCTTGAATTGCTTTAAATGTCTAAACAATGTCATATTTTGTGTGCTGCTGGCTTCCTTTTATGAAAATGCCAATTGGCCCAAAAAAAAAAAAAATTAAAGACGAGTGGAACACGAGGCCTCATAATTTAGCTGTTCCTCATTAAAATAAGTTGTCTAATTTAAAAAAAAAAAAAAAAATCAAAACCAATAGAACTGAGAAAAGAACGAAAGGAAGAAAAAGTACGAAAATGAATTGTCCCGTAGGCCGTAGTAATCCTCGAGATGGGTTTCCCAAATTACCCACTCGGTTTGAGTGAGATTTGAACTCGATGAAAATTTCCTGGAAGAATCATGCGCTGGCGTTAAATGTCATGATGCCGATTTTTCAATTTGGCCCCAAAATATAAACTATTATTGGGATTTACCAATACAAAGTTTTGTTCAACTTGCTTATCTTTTTCTCCTCGGCCAATGGGAATATGTAATGTTTAAAAATATGACAGAAATAAACTATTCTCTACTACGTGTCATGACCCAAAAACTAAACAATTCACCACTTGCTAATCTTTTTCAAATGCACCTAACATCATTGAAAATGCCATGCAAGTTGGCCATTATGCCTAATTCAATTATGTGTTCGCGTTAAATGATATTATTAAGTTATCAATGTGTTCACTAGCATCCAAACTTAACTACGCGGTTTTGGCCAATAAGTATAGTTCAACTTGTTTTTTTTTTCCTCCCCGGGCAACGAGAATGCCTCTCCATGTTCTTTCTTTACTAAACAAAGAGAGAGTTAAACTCTCCCGACTATCAATAGCTTCCGAATTAAAATATGTAGGTAAGACCGTCACAGATGTATTTGTCTCAAGTAGTCAACTGAAACTTGAAGGCATCTCTAGATTCCCAATGTAGACAAATGAAATGTACGATACTTTGACAGATTTTTTTGAATTATCAATCGAGTTCTATATGCACTTCATCCTCCCACCTCACTTGCTACTTTCCCTTCTTCCTCTTTATGAACGACACTTTGAATCTAGCGCGGAGATACTCAAGTGGTCGTTTCGAGCTCAAAAACATCCAAAATAGTAAAGTAACTATCTTGTTTTGCAAGAAGACAACTGTACTTTTCCTGCCTTGAAGTATAAATTGCGAAAAACTCGGTTCTACATGATCATAAAAAGTCTTCACTTCACATAAATGTCATACTAACCAAGCAAACACCATGTATCATATATCATGAGAAAACAGGGACAAATTGAACAACGAGTATAATTATTTGAGAGCTCAATTATTTATACCATCACTTAACATGCATCTTTCGTTTATAGCATGAGTCTAGTTTAGAAATATAAGCTCTACTATGTATATAATTGTCATAATATTTATTTTATTTTATTTTAAGACGCACATATGGCATCCTGGAAGAATTGGAACAAGAACAACTAAACTCACTTTACAATATTGAAAATTCCATAAAAGTTCACCAAATCCAGAAAGCTATTGTTTCGAACCAATGTCGAACGTAAAGGAAGGGGCTAAACATTTTCCCAAACCGCGCGTACACCATGATCCGAGGAATCCATGTCGTAAGAGTCTTCTTCCGGGGGTCCATTCGGGTCAGATTATAATCATCACCAAACTCATAATTGAAAAAAAAGAAGATTACAATTGAAAATTTAATTATTTTATTCGGGGCGTGGCATGGAATATTTGTTAGAATATTTAATTAACAAATTACACCGTAATCTAATGGCTTAAACTTTTACAATAGTGAGTTGTGCTCTCTCAAATCCTGAGTTTAAATCTTTCCAAGTCCCGTTTGCCTCTCAAATTAAATTTCTATGTTTACTATTAGGCAAAAGACCAGACTGAACTTGAGGGAAATTGTTAGAATATTTAATTAATAAACTACGTTTTCATCTAATAGTTTAAACTTTTATAACAATAGGTTGTAATCCCACGAAATCTCAATTATTCCATTGTGTAGTCACTTAAACAAATCGGATGCGATGGAGTATAATAAGTACATCAAATCTGTGACGCAATTATTCAGAGCCGTTTGTTGAATGATAAGTTATATCCCATGGAAGTGGTTAGGGCAAAGACACGACACGCGATAATTATTTATTAAATTAAATTAGCAGTTTAACAAATCGCTGTGTAATCGATGCATCATGAACGTAGCAGAATATGTGCCCTAGTGTCCTCATAATAACTCTTTCCCTTCGACCAAAAAAAAAAACTCTTTCCCACGCCATGTAATTTGTCATTACATCGCCAAAATCGTGTTCGCGGGCCACTCGAAAAAGAAGATAATCCGCATGGTCCTAAATTTTTTAATATATATTGAGGAAGCGAAAAGTTTATGAAGAAATGGACAATCGTGTAAAAGCAATACCATTGTCAGATGGAAAAATCAATTTTATTCTCAGAGCGAAAACTTTTACCAAGCAGCAAAGTTATTTCCAACAAAACCAGGAAAATTACTCCTAAGTGTACAATTATGGATCTGCAGTAGAGCTTCCCCTGTTACCGTGTTAATTTTCATAAATCATCAAAATGTCGATTTTCATCACCAAATGATGTGCCTCGACTTCTAGCAACTCACGAGCATAGTAGATACAGTCCTTGTATTGCTTTAAATTTCTAAACCATGTCATATTTTGTGTGTTGTTTGCTTCCTTTCAAGAAAATGCCAATCGGCTCAAGAAAAATTAAAGGCCAGTGGAATATGAAGTCTCATAATTAAAATGTTCGTCATTAAAATAAGTTGTCTAATTTTAAAAAATTTAAAATCCAATATAACTGAGAACGTTTGGGCCAAAATTCCTAAAAAAAAAAAAGAAAAAAAAGAAGAAAGAAGAAGTATGACAATGAGTTGCCCCATACTAATCCTCAAGATGGATATTTAAATTAGATGAAAACTTCCTGGAAGAATCATGCATCGGCATTAAATGTCATCACACCGATTTTTCAATTTGGCCCCTACATAGGGTTTACCAATTCAAAGTCTAGTTCAACTTGCTTATTTTTTTCTCCCGAGCAACATGAATATATAGTGTTTTAAAATATCTCTACGTTTGGTGACACAAAACATAATCAATTCGCCACTTGCTTATCCTTTTCAAATGCACCCAAAATCATTTAGAAAGTTATGCAATTTGGCCAGTATGTCTAGTTCAATCATGTGTTTGCGTTAAATGGTATTAGTTATTTATCAACATGTTCACTTGCATCTAAACTTAGCTACGCGGTTTCACCAAGAAGTTTAGCTCAACTTGTTTATTTTTTCTGCTTAGGCAAGAGGAAGGCTTCTCCATGTTCTTTCTTTATTAAACAAAGAGGGAGTTGAACTCTCTCAACTATCAATAGCTTTTGAATTAGAACATGGAGGTGGGACCGCCATCGGGTGTACTTGCCTCAGGTAGTTGCCTGAAAATTGAAGACGTCTCTAGATTTTCAATGTGGACATATGAAATGTGGATATTTTCTGAAATTTCTTTGAATTATCAGCCAACTCTATCTTGCACTTCATCCTCCCTTCTCGTCTCTAGCTTACCCTCTTTCCTCAGTGACGCTGTAAATATGGCGCCGAGATAGTGATCATTTTGAGGTCAAAATTATTTAAAATAGTCGAGTAATTTTCTTAGTTTACAAAGGAACCATTGTATTTCCCTTTCGTCTTGATTGCGAATAACTCAACGCTATATGATCACAAAAAGTCTTTATTATGAATAAAAGTCATATAAATAAAATGACAACTGTGCATTATATACCATGGAAAGTTCTGACAAATTGAACAATGACCATAATTATGAGCTCAATACTTTATGCCATCGCTATATCAAGTAGCACCGTTTTAACACGGATCATTTATTCAAAGCATGAAGGTCTAGTTCAAAAATGTAAGCTCCACCATGTATAAAGAACAGCTGGAACGCACTTTGCAAAGGAGACGCAACAGTCGATGCAAATCGGTGGGCCCCACCGACAACTAAATCCCACTTTCCCAGAAGAGGGCATGGGTGGTTCGCGAGGACGCCCACTTCACACACAACGACTAAATCCAGTCTTTCTCTGTTGATCTGTCTACTGGCTCCCTCCCGATCCATGTGCATCATCATCTTGTAGTGTAAAGCACCAAAAACAAAACCCTCTGGGCACGGTCATCTAGTTGGGCAACCCGATTAGAGGCATTTCGTTCTTTGATTTTACCAGAAAGATCGGTTCAAGAATCATCCAAGGAGTAAAAATGAAACGTGATCTAGCGCTCGCACACGATTCTGTCCAAAGCAACGAGAAGAGCGCACGTCGAAAAGCTGATGATGCCAGTGCGTCTAGCTCCTCCACCGCTTCGACTGGTAATGACAACTACGATGTGTTCTTGAGCTTTAATGGTCAGGATACTCGCAAAACTTTTGCGGATCACCTCTACAATGGCCTCTTTGATGCCAGCATCCACGTGTTCAGAGACAACAATGAGCTTCGCGAAGGTGAGAAGATCGGCACCAATCTTTTCCAGGCCATTAAAAATAGTAAAATCTCGATACCGATTCTCTCTCAAAACTACGCTTCGAGCAAATGGTGCCTTCAAGAGCTCGTTGAGATGACAGAGTGCATCAAAAACGGGCACGTTGTTTTGCCCATTTTTTATCATGTTGAACCGACCGATGTGCGAAACCAAACAGGGAGCTTTGGAGAGGCTTTCTCCTGTTTAAGTAGGAAGTATCTGGAAGATGTTGAGAAATGGAAAGTAGCACTTCAAGAAGTGGCTTCCCTAAAGGGATGGGAATCGGAGAAAACTGCTGACGGGTACTTCATTTTCCATCGAATCTTTGTTTACTTTCTTGCAACGGGATCTTGCTTGTAGAAGAGGCTATACATTCGTGTGTTTCTCTACTTGTGCCTTGCTTTTTTTCACTCTTATATGCTGTAGTGTTGTGATAATGAGATAATAGAATATGATTGTTCTTCTAATCCTTTTTGACTTGAATGTTTTGTAAACAGTCGCGAAGGAGATCTGGTGAAAATGGTGATCAGAAAAGTATTGGGCGAGTTAAAGAAGGCTTTCCAGCTGGTTGTTCCCGAACAACTCGTCGGAATCGATAATGCTGTTGAGAATGTTTTGAGATTGCTGGATGATAATCCCGATGACAATCCCAGTGCTACCCAAATTGTTGGTATTCATGGAATGGGGGGCATTGGTAAGACAACTTTAGCCAAGGCCATCCACAATAAGCTCTCCAACCAATTTCAGCATCATAGTTTTATTGCAGATATTCGAGAATCCTCGCGACACCATGACATTTTTTATTTGCAGAATCATTTAATATGTGATTTGAAAGAGAAAGACCAAGTATCTAATAAGGATGAAGGAATCGGCATCTTGGGATCTAGATTTAAACGTAAGAAAGTCCTAATTCTTCTAGATGATGTGGATGATATCGAGCAGATCAGAGCTTTGGTTGGGAAATATGACTGGTTTGAGATGGGAAGTAGGATAATAATCACCACAAGAAGTAGGTCTATTCTTGATGAAGCCGAGGTGGAATGCAAGTACGAACTCGAGGGAATGGCTGAGGATGAATCTTTGGTATTGTTTAGTAAACATGCCTTTCGGAGGGACTCTCCTCCATGTGAATTTGAATCTCTCTCTCGTGCTATCGTGTCCACTACCGGAGGGCTACCCTTAGCCCTCGAGGTTATAGGTTCGTTTCTGTGTGGACGGAAGCAAGCATTTTGGCAAGATGCGTTAAAGAAATTTCAAGAAGTACCACATAAGAAAGTGCAAGAGAAATTGAGGATAAGTTATGATGCATTAGACTATGAGGAAAAACAGATATTTTTGGATATCGCTTGGAACTTTCAGATGGATAGGGCCAGATGGGCGTTCCACATGTGGGATGCTTGCAATTTTTTTCCAAATATGGGGATTGAAACATTGAGTTTCATGTCGCTAGTAAAAATTGGAGATGATGGAATGTTGCAAATGCATGACCAACTGAGAGATCTTGGTAGGGAAATTATTCGTCAAGAAGATTACCATGCTCCTATGAATCGAAGTAGGGTGTGGCTCTATGAGGAAGGCTTGGAAATATTTCTGAGAAATAAGGTAATTGTAGCCTTTATCGTTGTTCTACTCTCTTGACATGAATTATCTTGCTTGGAATACATGGTAGACGTTTTCTATCGAGTTAGAAAAGAAAAAGAAGACGAAAACTTTGGTTTAAACAATAAACACCCCGCCGCTTAGTGGTTACTTGTGCTCTTGGTGTTAGTATTGATTAATTCTAAGTTGCTATTCAACGTAATTATTGCATTTTTTCCCTTTGAAATGACCCACTGCATTGCTTAGAATGATAAAATCTGGTCTTACGTTAAGTGTCAACTTCACAACTATAGAAAGGCAAAGTGATAATGAGTCCACTTTAGCTAACTCGATGCAACATTTGTGAAGGGAATTGAAAATCTTAACGTTCAGGCCCTTGCTCTCGAAGGAGATAGCTCGCAGAGTGAATTCACAACTGAACAATTTGAGAAACTACCGAACTTAAGATGCCTTGTGGTGTTTGATGCAAAACTGATCGGAGATTCCAAAATCTTGCTTCCCAAGTTACGAATCCTTGAGTTGTATGGATGTCCTGCATCCATGGCTACTAAATTTCATATGGAGAAATTAGTCGTACTTTTGTTATCAAGAAGTGACATTTCAGAGCATTGGGAAGGTTGGAGTTATCTCAAGGTCAGATAAAGAACATGTTGTTTTGTTTTTTGTTTTTATTTACTTATTCTCAGCAAAATTTTATCAAATCATTTTGTTTTGCAGGTTGCGAAGCAATTGAAAGCTCTAGTTCTTACAGATTGCCCTCGTTTAAGAGTTACTCCAGATCTCTCGACCTTTCGACATTTAGAGATATTAATCATCCAAAAATGTGGTAATCTAGAGCTAATCCACCCTTCTATTAGAAAAGCCAAGGGCCTCAGTCTTTTGAGCTTGGATGGGTGTGTAAAACTCCGAGAGCTACCCCAAGAAATGGGCAAGTTGGAAGAATTAAAGGAACTTTACATAGGCCAAACTGCTATAGAGGAAATTCCTCCATGTATAAGTTCTTTGAAGAAGCTGAAGATTCTTCACGCCAATGATTGTGAATTGTTGGTTGGAATTCCTAGATCAATTGGCCATATGGTAAATTTGTCAATCCTTGACCTAACTAATTGCTCGAAATTATGTAGACTTCCGTGAGCATCGGATCCCTTATGAACTTGCAGCAACTACTTTTAAGGCGAGCGCAGCTTTTGGAGATTTACATATCCCCAACTCAATTGGGAAGTTGGAATGGTTGACTATATTGGACTTGTCATTTTTAGGCATTTGTAAATTGCCCGAATCCATTGGGGATTTGAAAAACTTGACAATTTTGACAATTAATTTTTGTGAGAAATTGAGTAGTTTACCTAGTACTATTAGCAAGTTGGGCAACCTAGAAAATTTCATGTGGCGGGTGCAAGAGTTTGGGAGGGAAATATCCATAGATGGGTTGTCTTCACTAAAGATCCTTCATTTAGGTTGGACACGCATTTCGGGCTTCCTCGACGGACTCAATAAGCTTTCTTGTCTTGAGAAACTTGAAGAATTAAATGTCGAGGATGCAAGAATCGGGAGGGGAAATTCCTATAGATGGGTTGTATTCACTGAAGATCCTTCGATTAAGTTGCACAAGCATTTCTGGCTTCCTCGATGGATTCGATAAGCTTTCTCGTCTTGAGAAACTTGAAGAATTAGATGCCATAGGATGCAAAAATCTGGGAGGGGAAATCTTTATAGATGGGTTGTCTTCACTAAAGATCCTTCGATTAGGTTGGACAAGCGTTTCTAGCTTCTCCAATGAATTCAATAGGCTTTCTCGTCTTGAGAAACTTGAAGAATTAGATGTTAGAGAATGCAAGAATCTGGGAGGGGAAATCCCTATAGATGGGTTGTCTTCACTAAAGATCCTTCGATTAAGTGGGTCAAGCATTTCTGGCTTCGTCAATGGATTTGATAAGCTTTCTTGTCTCGAGAAACTTGAAGAGTTAGATGCCACAAGATGCAATAATCTGGGAGGGGAAATTCCTATAGATGGGTTGTCTTCACTGAAGATCCTTCGATTAGGTTGGACAAGCATTTCTAGCTTTGCTGACTTATTCAATAAGCTTTCTCGTCTTGAGAAACTTGAAGAATTAGATGCCACAGGATGCAAGAATCTAGGAGGGGAAATCTCCATAGATGGGTTGTCTTCACTAAAGATCCTTCGATTAGGTTGTACAAGCGTTTCGGCTTCTCCAACGAATTCAATAGGCTTTCTCGTCTTGAGAAACTTGAAGAATTAGATGTCACAGATGCGAGAATGCGGGAGGGGAAATCCCTATAGATGGGTTGTCTTCACCGAAGATCCTTCGATTAAGTGAGTCAAGCATTTCCGGCTTCACAATGGATTCAATAAGCTTTCTTGTCTCGAGAAACTTGAAGAGTTAGATGCCACAAGATGCAATAATCTGGGAGGAAATTCCTATAGATGGGTTGTCTTCACCGAAGATCCTTCGATTAGGTTGGACAAGCGTTTCGGCTTTGTCGACTTATTCAATAAGCTTTCTCGTCTTGAGAAACTTGAAGAATTAGATGCCACAGATGCAAGAATCGAGGGGAAATCTCCGTAGATGGGTTGTCTTCACTGAGAATCCTTCGATTAGGTTGTACAAGCGTTTCTGGCTTCTCCAATGAATTCAATAAGCTTTCTCGTCTTGAGAAACTTAAAGAATTAGATGTCAGAGGATGCAAGAATCTGAGAGGGGAAATCCCTATAGATGGGTTGTATTCACTGAAGATCCTTCTATTAACTGACACAAGTGTTTCTGGCTTCCTCGATGGATTCGATAAGGTTTCTCATCTTGAGCATCTTGAAATATTAGATGCCACAGCATGCAAGAATCTGGGAGGGGAAATCTTTATAGATGGGTTGTCTTCACTGAGGATCCTTCGATTATGTTGGACAAGCATTTCTGGCTTCTCCAACGAATTCAATAGGCTTTCTTGTCTTGAGAATCTTGAAGAATTAGATATCAGAGGATGCAAAAATCTGGGAGGGGAAATCCCTATAGATGGGTTGTCTTCACTGAAGATCCTTCGAGTAAGTGGGTCAAGCATTTCTGGCTTCGTCGATGGATTCGATAAGCTTTCTCGTCTTGAGAAACTTGAAGAGTTAGATGTCGCAAGATGCAAGAATATGGGAGGGAAAATTCTTATAGATGGGTTGTCTTCACTGAAGATCCTTCGATTAGGTTGGACAAGCGTTTCTGGCTTTGCTGACTTATTCAATAGGCTTTCTCATCTTGAGAAACTTGAAGAATTAGATGCCACAGGATGCAAGAATCGGGAGGGGAAATCTCCATAGATGGGTTATCTTCACTGAAGATCCTTCGATTAGGTTGTACAAGCGTTTCGGCTTCTCCACCGAATTCAATAGGCTTTCTGTCTTGAGAAACTTGAAGAATTAGATGTCACAGATGCAAGAATCTGGAGGGGAAATCCCTATAGATAGGTTGTATTCACCGAAGGTCCTTCGATTAAGTGGGTCAAGCATTTATGGTTTCGTCGATGGATTCGAGAAGCTTTCTCGTCTTGAGAAACTTGAAGAATTAGATGCCACATTATGCAAGAATCTGGGAGGGGAAATCTTTATAGATGGGTTGTCTTCACTGAGGATCCTTCGATTAGGTTGGACAAGCATTTCTGGCTTCTCCAACAAATTCAATAGGCTTTCTCGTCTTGAGAAACTTGAAGAATTAGATGTTAGAGGATGCAAGAATCTAGGAGGGGAAATTCCTTTAGATGGGTTGTCTTCACTGAAGATCCTTCGATTAGGTTGGACAAGTGTTTCTGGCTTCTCCAACGAATTCAATAGGCTTTCTCATCTTGAGAAACTTGAAGAATTAGATGTCACAGGATGCGAGAATCTGGGAGGGGAAATCCCTATAGATGGGTTGTATTCACTGAAGATCCTTCGATTAAATGGGTCAAGCATTTCTGGCTTCGTCGATGGATTCAATAAGCTTTCTCATCTCGAGAAACTTGAAGAGTTAGATGCCACAAGCTGCAAGAATCAGGAGGGGAAATTCCTATAGATGGGTTGTCTTCACCGAAGATCCTTCGATTACGTTGGACAAGCATTTCGGCTTCTCCAACGAATTCAATAGGCTTTCTTGTCTTGAGAAACTTGAAGAAATAGATGCCACAGGATGCAAGAATCGGGAGGGAAAATCAGATAGATGGGTTGTCTTCACTAAAGATTCTTCGATTAGGTTCGACAAGTGTTTCTGGCTTTGCTGACTTATTCAATAATCTTTCTCGTCTTGAGAAACTTGAAGAATTAGATGCCACAGATGCAAGAATCTGGGAGGGAAATCTTTATAGATGGGTTGTCTTCATTGAGGATCCTTCGATTAGGTTGGACAAGCGTTTCTGGCTTCTCCAACGAATTCAATAAGCTTTCTTGTCTTGAGAAACTTGAAGAATTAGATGCCACAGATGCAAGAATCGAGGGGAAATCTTTATAGATGGGTTGTCTTCATTGAGGATCCTTCGATTAGGTTGGACAAGCGTTTCGGCTTCTCCAACGAATTCAATAAGCTTTCTCGTCTTGAGAAACTTGAAGAATTAGATGTCAGAGGATGCAAAAATCTGGGAGGGGAAATCCCTATAGATGGGTTGTCTTCACTGAAGATCCTTCGATTATGTGGGTCAAGCATTTCTGGCTTCGTCGATGGATTCAATAAGCTTTCTCATCTCGAGAAACTTGAAGAGTTAGATGCCACAAGATGCAAGAATTTGGGAGGGGAAATTCCTATAGATGGGTTGTCTTCACCGAAGATCCTTCGATTAGGTTGGACAAGCGTTTCGGCTTTGTTGACTTATTCAATAAGCTTTCGCCTTGAGAAACTTGAAGAATTAGATGCCACAGATGCAAGAATCTGGGAGGGGAAATCTTTATAGATGGGTTGTCTTCATTGAGGATCCTTCGATTAGGTTGGACAAGCGTTTCTGGTTTCTCCAACGAATTCAATAAGCTTTCTCGTCTTGAGAAACTTGAAGAATTAGATGTCAGAGGATGCAAAAATCTGGGAGGGGAAATCCCTATAGATGGGTTGTCTTCACTGAAGATCCTTCGATTAAGTGGTTCAAGCATTTCTGGCTTCGTTGATGGATTCAATAAGCTTTCTCATCTCGAGAAACTTGAAGAGTTAGATGCCACAAGATGCAAGAATCGTCGAGGGAAAATTCCTATAAATGGGTTGTCTTCACCGAAGATCCTTCGATTAGGTTGGACAAGCGTTTCGGCTTCTCCAACGAATTCAATAGGCTTTCTGCCTTGAGAAACTTGAAGAATTAGATGCCACAGATGCAAGAATCTAGGAGGGAAAATCTTTATAGATGGGTTGTCTTCATTAAAGATCCTTCGATTAGGTTGGACAAGCGTTTCGGCTTTACCGACTTATTCAATAAGCTTTCTCGCCTTGAGAAAGTTGAAGAATTAGATGCCACAGATGCAAGAATTTGGGAGGGGAAATCTTTATAGATGAGTTGTCTTCATTGAGGATCCTTCGATTAGGTTGGACAAGCGTTTTCGGTTTCTCTAACGAATTCAATAAGCTTTCTCGTCTTGAGAAACTTGAAGAATTAGATGTCAGAGGATGCAAAAATCTGGTAGGGGAAATCCCTATAGATGGGTTGTCTTCACTGAAGATCCTTCGATTATGTGGGTCAAGCATTTCTGGCTTCGTCGATGGATTCAATAAGCTTTCTCATCTCGAGAAACTTGAAGAGTTAGATGCCACAAGATGCAAGAATTTGGGAGGGGAAATTCCTATAGATGGGTTGTCTTCACTGAAGATCCTTCGATTAGGTTGGACAAGCGTTTCTGGCTTTGTTGACTTATTCAATAAGCTTTCTCGTCTTGAGAAACTTGAAGAATTAGATGTCACAGATGCAAGAATCAGGAGGGGAAATCTTTATAGATGGGTTGTCTTCATTGAGGATCCTTCGATTAGGTTGGACAAGCGTTTCGGTTTCTCCAACGAATTCAATAAGCTTTCGCCTTGAGAAACTTGAAGAATTAGATGTCGAGGATGCAAAAATCTGGGAGGGGAAATCCCTATAGATGGGTTGTCTTCACTGAAGATCCTTCGATTAAGTGGTTCAAGCATTTCTGGCTTCGTCGATGGATTCAATAAGCTTTCTCATCTCGAGAAACTTGAAGAGTTAGATGCCACAAGATGCAAGAATCTGGGAGGGGAAATTCCTATAAATGGGTTGTCTTCACTGAAGATCCTTCGATTAGGTTGGACAAGCGTTTCTGGCTTCTCCAGCGAATTCAATAGGCTTTCTCGTCTTGAGAAACTTGAAGAATTAGATGCCACAGATGCAAGAATCTAGAGAGAAAATCTTTATAGATGGGTTGTCTTCACTAAAGATCCTTCGATTAGGTTGGACAAGCGTTTCGGCTTTACCGACTTATTCAATAAGCTTTCTGCCTTGAGAAACTTGAAGAATTAGATGCCACAGATGCAAGAATTTGGGAGGGGAAATCTTTATAGATGAGTTGTCTTCATTGAGGATCCTTCGATTAGGTTGGACAAGCGTTTCTAGTTTCTCTAACGAATTCAATAAGCTTTCGTCTTGAGAAACTTGAAGAATTAGATGTCAGAGGATGCAAAAATCTGGTAGGGGAAATCCCTATAGATGGGTTGTCTTCACTGAAGATCCTTCGATTAAGTGGTTCAAGCATTTCTGGCTTCGTCGATGGATTCAATAAGCTTTCTCATCTCGAGAAACTTGAAGAGTTAGATGCCACAAGATGCAAGAATCTAGGAGGGGAAATTCCTATAGATGGGTTGTCTTCACTGAAGATCCTTCGATTAGGTTGGACAAGCGTTTCGGCTTCTCCAACGAGTTCGATAGGCTTTCGTCTTGAGAAACTTGAAGAATTAGATGCCGCAAGATGCAAGAATTTAGGAGGGGAAATTCTTATAGACGGGTTGTCTTCACCGAGGATCCTTCAATTAGGTTGACAGCATTTCCCGCTTCTCCAATGGATTCAATAAGCTTTCTCGTCTTGAAGAATTAGATGTCAGACAATGCAAGAATCTGAGAGGGAAAATCCCTATGGATGGGTTGTCTTCATTGAAGATCCTTCGATTAAATGGAACAAGCGTTTCTGGCTTCCTTGGAGGATTCGATAAGCTTTCTCGTCTTGAGGAACTTCAATTATACGACTGCAAGATGCTTCAATCGTTGCCGCAAAGCATCGCTCATCTGCCTTCTCTGCAATTCCTTCAGTTAAGAAGGTGTCGCAATCTTTGGTCGTTCCACAACTTCTTGCCTCGTTTAACGAGACTTAAGAGTCACCCGTCAAAATCGCACATTGCCTCAACTTTCTCATCTAGTCCACCTGAAAGTGCTCGTTGTTGATTTTTGCCAACTGTTGAAATCCATGCCGGACCTTCCTCTAGATTATTGGAGCTTTGTGTTTACAATTGCAATGAGTTGAATGAGTTACCAAGTCTCTGTCGAGATTGGAATTCTTGTCAAAATTAGTTCTTTCTTGTTGCAATGAGCTGACAGAAATCAAGGGTCTGGAAGCATCAAAATCCTTAGCAACATTCTTTGTACATAGATGCCGAAAGTTGTCCAACCTTGATGGCCTTGAACATCTATCAAGAACTTAGAAAAATTGAGTTTACCTGGGTGCAGATCCATTGAAACATTACCAAACCTCTCATGCTTCGATAACCTGACATATTTGAACATTAGAGGGTGCTCAAAGCTTCGTGATGTTCAGGGACTGGAGAAAGTCGCAAATGTGTACAAATGAGGGATTTAGATCCGAGCCTCCGCAAATTGTCCCCATCCGTGGAAATTCGAAGTTTTAATGAAAAGATGGGGTTCAATATCACATAAACTCGTGGAGATCACAGAGCTCTAGGAATCGAGGTGTTCGACTCTAAAAGAAGTTCAGGATTCCATTCGTTCATTGCACTACCGCAGCAGAGAGAAACAATTGGTTCCCGAATTCACGTTTTGCTTTGAAAGGTAAATAAAGCAAGTAACACTGTTCATTGTCCAGATGCATTGCCAAATTTCATCAGCAGTTCCTACTTGATAACACCATTTTGCTTGATAGCCCGATATTCTTCTACATTTGTATTTTAAGTAGTTCAATGAATGTTGACTCTGATCGTGGAAGTTGACATGATGCTTCAGGGGTATCGTGCTATGGAAGTTAATAACGAATTTACAAGGAAAAGTAGAAGGATTTACCAACGCTTTAATAGATTAGAAGATTACCGATGTCTTTTAGATTTTATAGGCGTGGTTAGTAAACTACCAACTCAAAAATGATTTTACTATCGTATCAGATATTAGTTAGTGACCAATTTTTTCAAATTGTACAAGTGTAGCACTTCAATGGATCTACAAATCTGTCAATAAATACGTAAAATATGATTTTCTATGACTATTAAATATTAAATATTTTCACTGTCTAAAAAGTTTCTATAGTTAATGTAGTTACCATTTGATATTAGCAACCTACGGATAAGGAGGTTTGCTTTTTGTCTCCTTTCTTTTACATGAAATAACTAAGTCGAATTTATTCAATTTTCCTGGGTGTTTTTTCCTTCTCTTACGTAATTCAAGGAACGTGGAAGTTGATGAAGGAATATGATATGATGCTTCGGAGAAAGCACTCTCTTGATAATGCCAACAGTCAGATGTCATAGCTATCAAGTAAGATTGCTCACTCTAGATAAGCTATTAATGATTATCACAAGCAAATCGGAGTTATAATTTTCTGGAATTACTGAACTTGAAGAATGATTTGTTTCCTCAGTTGACATCTATGAGGTTTTGTTTATTCACCTATGCAAATACTTTCAATTTCATCTTATACGTGAAGATGCTCAAATGGAAGAACAGTTGCCTCAAATGAGCCATATGTACTTTTCAGGAAACCCCTCAACTAAAGTTATCTCTCTCCTCAACAATTTTTTCCGTGGTAAGTTATTACCATGTTTTTTATACATTGCTATATTCTCTTCACAAGATTCCCTAACCATTTTGGATTCTTGATGAGATTTATGTGTCGAATTTGACCAAGGACACAGATTCAGGGCCTGTGGAGGTATCTTCGGGCAACCAAAGCAGCTTCCGTGACAAGGCAGAGGACGTTGACGACATCCTCGACTTAGCATTTGCTTTCCTTTAAACGTTCGTCCTTTGTAGTTCTTGAAGTTGGCCATGCAGCTCAGTAAGTTTTGACTGCACTCTTGGCTGAAATTGTCATCTGTACAACACCCGCTAGGTCTCAATGTCCAGATTCTTAGGGGTGAGCGATTTTTGGGTAGAACTGGGAATCGGAGAACTACATTAGAAGGTCTGGTTCGATTCCCGGTTCTAAAGAGACCGGTTCCGGTTTCCGGTTCTTTTTCTGGAACCGGTTAGGTTCCAAAAAAGCCCTTAACAATTTTTATGTTTACCATAGTCTCAGTTCTCTTCTCACTCAGTTCACTTCACACTTCACACTCACAGTTCTCCTCTGTCTCTGCCCGACGCTGCTCGCCCTTGACGAGTTCCTCGACGAATCTCCACACGGAGTCGGGCCTCAAGTCCCTCGACGAGTTCCTCTCCGGCAAGACCTACATCTCCGGGTAACACTTCAATCTCTCTTCTATTCTTCGCGCGGGGATCGATCGGTCGATTCGGCATCTTGGGCCCCCTTGCTTGTTTGGGATGTTTATCGGCGTCGTTTTCGATGGCAGAGATCAGCTCACGAAGGAGGAAGGACGACATCAAGGTGTACGCCGCAGTTCTCGAGAAGCCCGGAGGCTCGTTCCCGAACGCCGGCAAGTGGTACCGTCATTTGTGCTCTCCCACAAAGGAATGCACAACAATTACAAAGGTGTGTGATCTTGTCTTTGTTGATTGCGTTTCTGAATAAGAGAAATAGATCATCGCAGCCCTGTTAGCAAGGTTAAGTAGTTTCTTCTCTGCAGTCAAAGCTGAGACACACTGATGTTATCTTTTGTTAAAATCAAGACATTTCATGTGGAGAATCTAATTTCCCCTTCAAATGGTGTTCGTAAAATTATCGAAATATGTAGGATGGAATTTATTCACCGGTCAAATTACTCTAAATTGTCTCTATGTGCGCGTGTGCCTTTTTTTAATAAACACACATAACAAAAGAACACAATCTAACTCAACATGAATTGTAATTAGCTGGGCCTAGGATGGATCTTTCACTTGCTGTATCTGTCTGATCTGGGATGGCATGCATGTTTTGATCAGTAAATGTGCTTCCTGCTTGCTTGCCTACTTATGTTTTGCTTGTCCCGATTTTCTTCTGTCCTGTGTCCCCAAGCATTTTGAAATATCAAATTGTTGGTTTCAGTTCAGCTGCAAATTCGAAAGTGCATTTGCAAACCAATTCGGTACCAAAGACAGAACTAGGAGGGTGGACGCCAGTGAAGTCAGAAAAAGCAGCTTTTGCTTCTAATATGCCAATTATGAAGCACAGGCAAAAAGATGCGTTATCAAACAGAAAGGTGTTTCTGCTTTTTCAAGTTTCATTTTGCTCACCATGTGGCAATCGATAATAAGACATGCTTGTCAATTCTTCAAATGAAGGATTGGTACAAGTTGTCTTGAGTTGCTTGAAATCATCTCTGTGATTTTGTTGCACATATGGTCTTAACACCTGGTCAAAGGGCAAGTTCATCTTACTCGTGGCATTCTCGGCAGGTCAGGGTGGATGAAAGAGACTGTCAACTTGCCATTGAGTCGGATGAGGAGATTGACAGTGGATTTCCTTGCTTGCTTGATGACAGGGAGACGGGTAAAACTAATTTCTATTCCTTATGGAATGATAAGTACCCATCAGCTGCTACTAGTTGGGAAGTAAATGGAAGTATCACCAGATTTACAAAGGCATTCGGGACCAAGATTAAGTCCATCAGCTCCACTTAAGATTGACATGTAGAATGTTATTGTTTTCCACAAACCTGATACCATTCATGAAAGCTAGTAAACAGATTAATTTTAAAGATATCTCCAGCTTTGTGCAGCTATATAGATGTTTATAAAAAGCACTATCCCTCATCAAAATTCCTTGGGCAGATAAGGGTAGCTCCATAACAGATGAAGTCAAGGTAGAGACGGCGCGTATTCTAAGGAAAGCGATGAAACAAAAGTGGAGGTCATCCAAAACTATAGTCATTATTGAAGGTCAGTAACTCCTTTTTCTATATGAGTTGCCACACATTTAGTAGTTCCTGCCCGTAGACTAGTAGATGTCTGCAAATAATATTCTCTCCAGCCTTGTGCTTCAAGTCAGGAAGAATTATAAGTCATGGCAGATACAATTACATCTTGTAGTACCCCTATCATTGTAAATCAAAGCATTATCGAAGATTCGTTTGTTGTTTATTGGCCAATGATACTGCAGTAGACAAAGTGGTATTTGTTTGTAATGCCTAATTCATTCCCACTGTGGGGTTACTGGATAGGCCAATGCTTCTTCCATAGTTCTCCGTAGCTTGGTGTTGGAAATAAGGCTCAATTCCTGGCGGAGAGGAGACAAGCTTCTTGGAAAAGCAGATCCAGTTCTGCCGAATAACCACCATAAGGTATCTTCTCACCTGACTGAGCATCGTAAACTGCTGTAATTGTTAATAATACATGTAAATCCGTGTAACCATGTCATGGACATTTACCTAGTTGTTTGCTTCTTCTTCTTTTTTTCCATTTACCTCATAAAAATAATAAATAAAAATGTACTAAGATGTACACTGAATATATCTGTAGCTTTTCATGATTGATATTCTGGAGAATGGAGTTGTCTATTAGACTGTCGCTCAAGATAACAAAGCAGTGGAGTGATCAGCTGAATTATGAGATGAATTTCTGGCAATTGATAGTGGAATATGATCTCTAGAACGACGCATGCCAGTAGCACCCTGTCTAGCCCAAAATAAGATCCATGATCCCTCCTCTGCTTGAGATTTTCTCCCTTTTGGGCCAACCCCTTCGCTCCAACCTTTAAAACGGTTGCATCTTTTGCCATTATTTTTGTAGTTTTCCCTAACTGACCTCTTTACATATTACTGCTGATCATAAGCATTCATTCCAACTCTTGCCTCTATTCTGCTGTATCATAAAACTGAGGCATCTCAGAGTATTCTGCTCATTTTACTAATGTCTTCCTTTGTTTTTAATTGCCACTGCTTTAAGATGCTTGCATATATTCTTACTTGTTGTGCTAGCATGTTATCGAGGTCCTTACTTATACAGCCATTCCGATATTGTTATTGCAGGTGATAGAAATCCACAATTTTAGTCAGGATGATTTGATGACCGAAGATATATTTGTCCTGGATTGTCACTCAGCAATCTTTGTCTGGGTGGGACAACAAGTTGACTCCAAGATGAAAATGCATGCTTTAACCATTGGAGAGGTATGGTTCAACTTGAGGCATAGAGGTGGCATAGTATTTTGAGTCCCATGTATTTTTTACGTGTTCTTCTGCTCAAGTGTTTAGGTCCATAATTGAAAGCCTTTGCTGCATGAGCAATTTTTGAGTTGTAAATTAAAAATCATTGTTTATGGTTCATAAAAGATGATGAACACCAACCGTAATAGAGCCTGTATGCGGCAGAATGTTTCTGCATAAACAGAATGAAATTATACATGGCCCAAGACTTGTAAATGCTAATGATAGCCAAATGTTGGGAAATCCGCATCATAAAGTAAACAATATGCACCTGCCTTGACTGATTATGATACTCATCTTAGCACCATGAAGGGAAATAAAGAAACAGAATGTCAAGATCAAATTTGATGTAACAGGTGCTATTCTGGAAACAGAAGCCTTATATGGTTAGATGCAGAGTAGATTCTTTCTTATATTCTCTTTTTTGATGTTCTTAAGTTGATGCTTGAAGGTTTGGTTTGTATTGTTGCTTTACCTTTTCCTGCTCCATTGGATATTCATAAGTTGGCTGCGATGAAGGTCTACGAAACGGTTTATCTACTTTCAATGTGTTTTTCAGTATCTGATGAGATTTCATAATACAGATTATTGGAGGTGGTTTGCAAGTTATCTTGTGGTTACATGACCTTATTGTGATATTTAGATCATTTTGTGTTATTTCCTATTTTCACTTTCTGGTCATTCTCTGCTCCCCATATAGACATGTTCTGTGCCCCTTCAGTAGATATTGCTTTTCTTTCACAGCTTTCAGTGATCACTGAGGAGCGGGATAAATATCAAACTCTTGTCAATGAGCTGAAGAAGCCGGAGAAAGATGAAACTGGGAGTAAAGTGGCAAATGTAAACTTCTGCAATCTGTGGTTCACCGTCATCTTTGTCCCTCATTTTAATGCTATTGCCACATATCCCGACAATCCTCTGTGTTTATATGGAACAGGAGTTGCAGTTGTCTCTTGCCAAGAAGGAATGCTGTATCAAAGAAATGGAGAGCAGTTTAAATGAGCAAAAGGAAGCTAATAATCGGCAATGGGAGGAGATTAAGTTACTAAATGAGGCTAAATAATGAAGCAAGAAGGATAAAATCACTGGAAAGGGAGAGTGATCGGCTTAGATCAGAAATTCTCTTTTGGAGTCAAAGGTAAGGTCTTTTAAGAGTTTGCAAATTCGCATCATTTTCTGTTGGCTCAACTCTTTTCCTTATTAGAGTGAAGTATCTGGCTATGCTAAAAGGTCTATAGGTTGCCAAATGATCTATGATCTGGGCAATCACACCATTTGTTTTTTGTGGTTAATACTGCTGCTGTTTGCTCTGTGGTTTTGTGTGCATAAGACTGGTGTCTTCATCTTTAATAGGTCCATATGCTTATACAGGTTGCACGTGCATCTTGATTTGATGTTTTTATTAGAAACAGTGAGAGATTTGTGTGATGAAGTAGCTTTTGGTTCATACTAGCCTCACCTATGATAGTCTTGAACCTAATAAAATAATAATGGATGTGGAATTTAACATCTTGCAATTGTTGTGGACATTTCTGTGACTCTACGTAAATACCAAGTGCTAAAATGAGGAAATATATCCTGGCATCTTTTATGGGGCCAAAAAAGGAAAAAGTGTCTTCCCATCAGGCACTTGCTTTGCCTTTTAGGCAGTGGTTATGCTTCCACCAATACAAATGTTGTATCCTTGGAGGAATCTAAAGATGTGTTGCTTCATCTTTTATGATCAAAGATCTGGTTTGACTCGATGAAAGCCTTCACGTAACTATTACACAATGCTCACTTTGGGACTCATTTTTGCTTCTTTCTTTTTTATATTTGTTTATTGCTTCACTTGACTAAAAACATGGCTGTGTCTTTTCTGCAGCTGGGTCATGGTGATTTTTCTGCCACAAGTACAAAAGTACTTCGGATGGTGAATACTCTTGCAATTGATAATGAGGCAAAGCAAACCATTCAAGGGGCAGGTCTCCTGCTTTCAATGCACTAGCTACTTAATTTTGAGAATCCAAATGCAAGAAATCTCAACTCCACCACCAGTTGTCAGGGAAGATCTTTCCAAAGTCTGTCACCTCGATTCAACGAAACTGGCTTCCAAATCTTCAACTATAGCAGCAATCGGGCCCACTTTTGAGAAATCACCACCAATACGAGAAGTCATCATACCCAAATCTATCACCCAAATCTATCAAAGGTACCCGTAACTTATAAACTAATGCTTAGGGAAATACACCAGCAGCCCGACTATTGTTTCTATGGAGTTTTATCTTATCATTTTGTTTTACCGGCAATGAGTCCCGAGACACCAAAACAGAATTCAAAACCTAATAACAAAGAGAACTCATGCTTGGTCGGGGTTTGTTGCTTGCATCAATGATTTTCTTGTGTTTGTCACAACAAAAGTTGCTAAGGTGCCATCATTTTTTTTTGATCTTGGCTTGAGCTAACATAGAAGCTTTGGTTTGTGTCTTTCCTTCTTTCGTTATAGTTCAAATCTGAAAATGAAACCAAAAAAAAAACCGGCTGAACCTAGAATCGACCCTAGAACCCGTGATAGGATAGATTCTAGGTTCTTGGTTTGCACGTGTGAGGTTCCAAGTGCCCAAAGCATTTAAGAACTCCGTGATCCGAGAGTAGTTTCCAGTTCCTTGGCACGTAACCCGTAAGGAACCGGGAACCGAACCGCTCACTCCTACAAATTCCGATATATTTATGTGGGTGATATGACCTGTTTAAGAATAAAATATCAAATTAAACCATCACGCAATATAATTTCTTTCATCATTGCCATCCCTTCATCCATTTGACAAGCCAAAATATTTGTGATGTTGCTCCAAAACGGTCGATGAGAATGAGATAATTCCCCCCCCCAAAAAAAAAAAATCTCCTCCTCCGGAACCCCTAATGACAGTAATTAAAGTTGGCTTGTGAATGAAGAGAAGGTTTAGTGAAATTGTGAAAAACCACATAGCCTTTGCAGGCACATTAATTTTACTCAGATGTTTTCATCACTTGGTGTCTATTCTTTCTTTGACCCATTAGTCCCTTACGCCATTTTCTCTTCATCCACTCTGCCATACACTTTTTTATGAATATACATCCATGCATGTATGGAGTCTATAGATGTGTAAAGATATCGTTCGCAATGAAAAACTGTCCCACATTCATCCTCATAAAATGTCCATGCTAATGCGAGGCCAACAACTAGTCATATTAAGCAATTTGATGAAGAACAAGTTGGATATATTGATGTCGAAACTCATTGTTTTGGCTCTGAATGCAAGCGTCATGCTTCATGCAACAAGCATCGAGGCAATCGCAGAGTCTTCCAAAAGGAAAATTATCCAATGAATCCTATATATCTCAATTTAGTTTTAAATTTTTCATTTTTGTCAATATAATCATAAATTGCCAACCAATTTTCGCTGAAAGTCATGACTTAACAATGTACCATAAAAATAACTGCGAGACTAGACTAACATTAAATAAATTAAAAGTCTGAATTACATTACACATCAAGCCAAAATTCATACACTATTTGTATTATTATCCAAAATTTTCCCTTGCTTATGAATTTGATAATGACCAAGTGAGACGTCATTGATTCCCTACCAATTTTTCTATCGCTAGCGTTCAGTAACCCAACATATAGACACATGACCTTAACTCCAATTCCAGACCATCAGTTCTGGGAGACCTATACGAGACTTACACAAATCTTGTCATCGTCGGTGATTCAGGCTCAATTTAATATATGCACTTGATACGTGTAAGAGGAGTAGAAAGTGAATATAACCCTTGGCACTTATACGAATCCCGGAGGATCTTAACCATAGGATGGCAAAAGAACGAATCTCAATTGTTCATTGAAGAACTTTAAAATATTTGTGTGGTACGACACTTCAAATAGAAAGTACAATAAAATACACTAGGATACAACATTTTTATGATGGAGAATCAATCCTTCGAGAGATCATAGAACCCTGTGACTTCTAAGTCTTTTTAACACGCATGGGAAGTGTTGTGTGGACTCTTTGAGATGTTAAAAAGTAGAGAGAAGATAGACAAATCCTGATCAATAGTAGAACAAAATCCACTTACTCAAATCTAAGCTTCTTCATCTGAACCGAAGAAACAATGTCACTCCATTATCAAACTGACTGCAATATTCTTCTGTACGAAGCGATCTAAACAAAGGGCTTGGCTTAAAAAGAAACGAGGAAAGAAACGAAAGGAAGAAGAATTAGTGGACGGCATAAAGGGGATACAAGATTTTCTTCCTCAACCCCCCAAGAAAATTGAACATGATTGAACCCAACTCTGAAGTGAAGTCTGCACAAAAGAGAACTTACTCCCAGATGCAATCCAAGCAAGAAGCAAAATCCATTTCCAGCAAAACCAAGAAACCAGTGTACAATTGGGGATCTGCAGCAGAATCACCAGTTATTGCGTTATTTTCCAAAAACATCAAAAATGTCAATCTTCATCGCTAAGACATCGTCCCTCAACTTCCAGTAACTCAAAAGGATAGTGTATACAGTCCTTGTATTCTGTTTCTGGTGGGTGTGGTTGCTCAAAGTGTAGCACGGCTTTCTAAGGCTTCACTCTTATGAGCCCGACATGTATGTATACCGTGTTTGGGCTCCCACAATCAGCTCTATGACTTTAGCTGCATGAGTAAACATAAAGGAATGAGCACAATTGCCCACGATAAGCAGCCTTATCTTAGCCAACGTGAAAAATAGAAGCAAAATGGACACAAATGAACACCTGTAAGAGCCCCAAAAAGGGGAACAGGTTCCAAACAATTTCTCTGCTTTTGTCGAGCCTTTCCCCTGAAATATTAGAGAAGGAACGTGGTTTTCCATGAGGAGATTCATCCCAGAAATGTAAACTTCACACTGGATATAATTTCGAGTAGCTATAAGTGTACCTTGTGTATTTGCTAAAAATGGATCTCTCATGAGGTAGAGTGCCCAGAGTAGCTTCCTTCTTTTCAACTACTTAACAGGAAAAAGAACACAAGTCAACAAATCTTGAGAGAAATCATTAATCTGGACATTAGATGGCTGAAGAAAGGCCAGCCCAAAATCATTGTGATGCAAGCCAGGGCATGCATGCTAAATGAACAAATTCAAATGAACGAATACATAACTATAGACTCTAACCTCATCTTTTCTGAAGTGGTGTACTGAAACTTATGGTCTTGACTACCCCACCCAGACAAAGCAACTTGAGGAAAAGAAGCCAACGCCAACCACATCCATGGCCAGCGAAAGAAACCAAGGAGTCCAGGACTGAGTTCCATACTTTCTAATAAACAAAACATAGATTAGTGGCCTTGCGATAAAAAGGATCTCCCCATGAGAGATAAAGATCCATGAACACCCTTGGACAAAATAGATGACAATGTTGATTTCTCTGCCTTTGGAGCTGTCATAAAACAAAATGTATCAGCAAAAGTACATCATACAACTTTACCAAGGTTCAACTAACAACCTCCTGACATGCCTACCAAGAGATTCCATAATAGCATTCTGTTGCTGCACCCCTGCAACCACGGTGGGTCAGAAACCATTCTAGCATTCTCTCCAAATCTGCTTAACGCTGACAGTGCTCTTCCTTCCAAATTCCACCCCATTCTGCCCAAAGCCATTCCTGAAAGAACCAGGCCCACTATAAAATCCAGGTTTTCTGGAATCTCCATGTCTGGACTGTGAGGAGGAAACTTCTAATGCCTTCTCAGAATTTGGAATCTCTCCACCCTGTAGAAGCATCTTATAGCCACCATTCCTAAACATGGCTAACCTAACCAAAAACCTGGTTCAAACAGACTACCAGAACATCAGGAAACTACACAAACTATGGCTACATGAAAATTCAGCTAACATCATCTAAACTCACTTAATAGCCTCTGTAGCTGCAATGAAGTTCCACTTCTTGGTATCACCATAGTAATGTTGTGCGACGACTTCAACAAGTGTTTCCAAGTCCTTCAATGCAGATATGCATAACGAATAAGTGAAATGTAGAAGGTTCAGGATGACCAGTGTGGATCTGAGATGGGGCGGTATCAATTATGTGTTCATTGACGGCAGTTATGACACCCAAGATAGCGGTCACTGCAGTAAAATGACAACTTTCCCAATAAAACTCCAAATTCTTTCATTACACATGAGGAAAAATGTGGAAAACCACAGTCAAAATTCTATAAGAACAAGCAGCCTAAGTTTCAATTAACATGGGCTTGCGTGTACACAGTTTATTCCTTAATTAAACCCCCACAATTTAAGGAAGTGATGGCCTATTAGTCAATCATGCTATCTTGAATTTCTGTAAATGTGGACATTTAAAGCAATGAAAATATGGAAATGTACGGTTTCACTTTGACCAAACAATCTCTCCCATTCTCAGTTGATGCAGAAAAGGTCCTTAAAAAACCTATATTGAAAATGAGTAGTTAAATGTAACCAAATTCTCGCACTTGTATGTTCAATTCAGCCCAACTATATCTCATAGGGCAAGCATAAAGGCATTTGATGCAGAAAAGGTCTTTAAACCCTAAGTTGAAACATGTAGCTAAAAGTTACCAAATTTTCACAAAACCTGCTTCTGGTCCTATCTCTGAAGAAGAGAATCGTCGGAGCAGCAGCCATGTCAAACCCTGATGCACAATTAAAACGTCCAGATGAGATGAGGGCTTAGGTAGAGAAGAGTCTGCTTTCATCAGAAATCAGCACGCATGACATTATAATTCACCTAAAACCATACATAGAATAGTCCAAACCAATCTTAAAAAAAAAAAAAAAAAAAAAAAAGAACACAAATACAGCTTTTGTATGTTCGATCAACAATATCTAGTTATGGCTGAAACAATTTATACATGCCAAATATTCTATGGAGTGAAGCAAATAAGACTTTTTTCCACCCAGACAGAAAGGTACCAATACTGATGGATCCAGGGGGATACAGATTGTAAGCAACAAGATGCACATAACTGAAACAGAAGCTAGGGCAGCATCCAAGTTAATGCTAGGCTGCAAATGCATAATACTACCATTTTTCTTGTAAATTTAAATCAAGTCCTGAATATGCTGTAAGTGAAAGAGGGTGAGCAGGGAAAAAGTCAAAATGCAGATGTTGGTCAAAGACATATCTTCTCACTTTTTAACCACTTTTCTGTTGTCCAGCTCACATAGAGCTTTATGTTAATGCAATTGCAGACAATAGATCACTACAAGTTAGTCAACTGCGAAATCTTCCAAGTAAAAACTATAATGAGAAAGGAGATACAACAACGTGATAAAATTTATACAAGAAGAAGATCCACAAGATCCCAAAAGACTCAATAATAGAATTGATCCTCCAAATGATGGTCATTGAGAGCCATCAAAAGATTGCCAAAGATAGTGTGTTGTGCTCTTCGACAAACCATGACCCCTAAAAGTACGAGAACAAGACAATGGAACTAATTAAATGGCTTCTTATCCTCTTTGCACAATGTTTTTCCTTCCAGGACATATAATAATCCTTCTTCCCAAACAGAAGCTTCCATCACCCAATAAAGACCCACAATAATATGAACCAAAATCTATGGCAACCCATTCACAAGGAGTGCAATCAAAGATGGCTTAAGCCTTCTTATGGATATGACACATACAAATCAGCCAACTAGGATAATTCCAATAGTAATACCACTAATGACAAAGTCCTCCTCATCCCGTTGCCCAGGACCGCTGTATCAACACTAAATAAATACTAATGAAAGGAATGCAATGGGCTCTGTTACGATTGATCATCCTTTGTCATACAACTTAGAAGACCTATCCAATCACAGAATTGACATGGAAAGGAACAATACCATATGGGAACATTTGTCAAGTCATTCATCCTAATAGTACTAATTCAATCTTGGTTACCTTTTGACAAAGGATCTACTGAAAAATGCTAAAGAGGGGAAAAAACCAAAATACCAAGTGGAAGTTAAGTAAACTTAAATTTGAATTTGATCCTTTTCTCTGTTCTACTATACACTTGCTTTCAAGTAAAAATAATCCATTTCACTTGATCCAATACAACATCTTCTAAATATTTTCCTTCTAACGCCTATTTGGACGCTTGGGTAATCATATCTTTCCACATGCTTACCCCAAAAGTTTCTTGTTCAAGTTGAAAACAGAAAAAGAAGTCTTTTCACTTGCATATAATTTGATTAGCAAATGCTTTGTTTTTCCCTAGCTTAAGCCTGACCTTTCCATACAATTGGAAAATTGGTCAGTCAAAAGCATCATATTTCTATGGTTGTCAATTGGTAATGGTAGGCACTTGATTCATCTTTCTAAGTAGACAAGACTTAGCAATATCGCTGAAACTTTTATGATGGTCATGACTCTCATCAACAAGCGAATCGGGGAAAAAAGAAGAAGATTGATTTGTCATAGTTACTGAGATTGCAGTTAATTATTGAATGACGGGTTGGCTGAAACTTCCCTTTTACACTCATACTATTTGAACAGAATCACGAACAACAAGAATCCCCCTCGACGGCTGAGAAAATTTACTTCACACCAAACTAGCCTGCTAAAAGAGAAGGAAAAAAAAGAAAAAAGAAAAAAAGAGCAAGTAATTCCGTTCCATTATCTCATGCTCAAGTCATCACCCTATAGCACTACAAACCAAATGGTTGGTCTACAAACTTCAACTGTACATAGCAGTCGCCAAAACCCTCAGCGGCAACAACAAGAACACCAAACAACCGTATCACGTCTTTCAATCCAACCTACTGCAATCGAGGGGTAAAAAAAACAACCCCTCGCATAGATTCCTCTCATCCCAATCTTCACCTAAGAATTTCTACAGACCGATCAACAAAAAATTACAACATCAGCCAGCTCATACCCCTAATTCAGCTTCATCACCATGCTCTAACAGGACACGCCCGCCGCTCACGACCCCCAAGATCAGAACTTCGCGGCGACATTCGGCGAAACACAGTTTCATCGACTCGCGCCCCACACCAAAATTCACTCCATGCACGCACCGCCGACCGGTAACAGAGAACGCCAAGCGAGATTCGAGAGAGAGCTTACGTTGGCCAGAGACTCCAACGAGTGCACGTACTCCTTGTTCCTCCGAACTCCACCGCTTGTACGCCTCCATGGCCGTCGAGGGCACCCAGCTCCGACCGGCGCGGCCTCCGGCTCCGGCTCCGGCCCGCGGCGCGGCGCTCCGGACGATTCAGGCTCCGGGAGCACGCGGGCGCCGATCGGAATTCCGGAGGCTTTTCCGGAGGGAAATTGCAGGAACTTCTGATCCGGTGTGGATATTTTCGTCTTTGTGGGGAAACCGCGCTTCGCTCGTCGGCCGTTGATTGGAAACTCGGTGATGAGTTTTGGCCGTCGTGAGATCGCTCTCTGGGCCCCGCTCTTTCGCCGGGGCTCCTGGCTTTGGACGGTGGAGCGGGGTTTGTGATTGATCTGCCGCGCGCGGTCGATGTCGTCGGGATATTTTTCGCTGGGGAGAGGGATAGAGGAGAGGATACGGATTTTGCGCACTCCGATGCGTGAGGAAACTTTTTTGGAGGAATTTCGTTTTGTTAGAATTGTAATCAAACGAGACAACCAGCCATAAAAAGTCCGACCAAAAAAAAAAAAAAACCAGCCATAAAAAAGAAAAAAGAAAAAAAGTTTTAAAATTTTCAATCATTATTTTGTTCAATATAATTAACACTTTGATGACGTTGATATCATAAAAATTCGACTGATATAAATATATAAATTTACCTTAAATTAATATTTTTTTACCACCAACACAGAAATTAATATGTTTATGATAAATTTATTATTCGTTAATTTTCATTAAACTTTACAATTAAATTATTAGTGACACATGGTAGTTGACGGATGTACAAATTTAGAGTTTTATTCTTTATTTATCACAAACTTATCAATTTATGATTTTTTGTTATATTAATCCAATTTAACTAAAGTTAATGGAAAGTAAATGCATCACAAATATATTCAATTTA